>OU015748.1:57574516-57706321 GCA_907169655.1 Acomys percivali
TGTGTGTGTGTGTGTGTGTGTGTGTACTGGCAGCTCTTCCAGAGGACCCAGGTTCTAGGCCCAGTACACATATGGCAGCTCATAAAACTCTGTAACTCCAGTCAGAATGAGGTCCAGCTCCCTCTTCCGGCCTCTGTTTCTCCTTCATGCACATGGTACACAGACCAACCACCCATACACATGAAACAAATAAAATTTTTTTAATTAAACATATAAATAGTAAGAGAAGCTACACCCCTGAAGTCTCACCACCATGGATGCCTCGACAAGAACTGAACACAGATGGCACCAGCGGAAAGCTAACATGGAAGGGGGGAGCCTCCCAAACCCTCAGGCCTAAGCAAAGAAGCACAGACAGTTGGGGAATGCTCAGAGTGGACGAGGCAGCCTTGCCTAGGGACCAGAACAGCAGTTGGTCAGCCTTGAAATCATACACAGCAGTGACGTCCTATGGACTGAGTAGGCTGTCTTTATAAATTTACAAATCTGTGTATGTACGGAACAATAACTAACGCACAAGGACTCCATGGAGGACTTAGAGAAGGAAAGGGAAGGGGAGATTACATCATTTACATTATAATCTAAAGTAATACTGCCACATCATTAACAAATGAAGAAACAGTACCTAAGCATCTGCACAGCTATCTGATTTAGACACTGTTGCATGTTTCCTAGTTTATGAATTTCATGGAATACAAACATTGGATCAATCCTGCCAGAATAAAAACTCATCCACATTCGCTTTTTTTTTTTTTTTTTTTTTTTTTTTTTTTTTTTTTTTGGTTTTTCTAGATAGGGTTTCTCTGTGTAGCCTTGGCTGTCCTGGACTCACTTTGTAGACCAGGCTGGCCTCGAACTCACAGCAATCCGCCTGCCTCTGCCTCCTGAGTGCTGGGATTAAAGGCGTGTGCCACCATGCCCAGCCACATTCACTTTATAACCAAACCATCCACAACAAATTCTTCCCCATGCTGATGCATCAAGTTCTTTTCCGCTCCTCCCCCCCAACTACAGTTGATTAGACCAAAATCGCCATAGTTTGGGAGTGTGTTCCCTCCGGTTGCTCTCTGCTGTGAACTCCTCAGTCACACAGTTCAACTCGCGATGCCCTTACACTTCACAAGTAGCCTGTTTTTGTAAAAGTTTGGGAAAATTTTTTTAAAAGGATTTATAAAATGTTTTCACTATCAGTAAAAGAAAGACTGAATTGCTCAAGCCAGACACAGCTACCCCACAGAGCTGACCTTCTGGTCCTGGAATCCTTTCATGTCTAAGACTTCATCAGAGTCGGTGACAGTGTTGTCTATGCAGACGCTGCAGGGTCAAGTTCAGACTTGCTGTGTAGCCAAGTAGGGTAGCCAGCTGAATCTGGTTTAGGTTGGGTTTTTTTGTTTTGTTTCTTGTTTTGTTTTGTTTTTTAATCTTTTTTGATGCTTTGAAGTTTGGGAGGGCCATGTAATAATATCAGGATTTGGGAGGGGGTGTTTTGCATAATCCTTAATAAGATATTCATATGGCTTTCTATGTTAGCAAGAACCTCCAGCATTGTATATGTGGGCGTTGTTTTTCTTTTTCTTTCTTTCTCTTTTTTTTTTTTAAGTAGAAAGGATTCAAAATGTATTTCAAGAAGACATATAATTGTAAGACTAGAAGGACTGTTCCCAAATCTATTCCCTATAAATAGATCTTGTTTTATTTTGAAAAAAAAAAATACCCCCCACACCAGAAAACAAAACAAAAACCAAAAAACTTCTATGTGGAAAATATAATGGTAGTTGTCAGTGGCTAGGAAGCAGAGGGTGGAAGGCAGGCTTAACGGGACACTGTCTCATTTTGTGTTAAATGGAGCTGGCTTGTTGCACAGTGTGCTTGCTGTCGCTGACTGGGCATTTATAGCACTAGCTATAAAACTGTAGCTCTGACATTGTTTTAGAGACATATTTTAAAGTAATATTTTAAAAGGCTTTTACTATCTAGAATCAGGAAATTTAGAAATCTGTAAGCTCACAGTTCCCACACTGTTTGCCACATCTGTTCATCTTTTCCTCTTAAATGAGTTTGTGAAAAGAAAGCAGCTGGCTGGAAAACCTCAGGATCAAACTGCCTGATGATACAACGACTCTGAGTAGGAAGAAGGTCCTGGTTCCTACAGATACCTTAGCATACTAACCCCACAAACACTTGTTAGAGTTATTTTTACAAAACTGTGTTTGTTTCTCAGTTTCTCTCTTAACCCGGCTAACACACAAATAATTGAGACTCTATTATATTGTTTTAACAAGCTTCATAGCACAAGAACTGAACAGTTATTACTCTATTCTTAACCCACTAAGATAATCTGGTTTTTTCCCAGCTCACATCTCAGAGACACTTGTGCTTTTACAGCTTTCCTTGTTTATCTCTCTCTCCTGATGTCTCCTGGACCTCTCCCATGGCTCGATCCCCTGGCTGAATCCCCTTCTTCCTCCTCTAACTCCTTTCCCGTGGCTGGCAGGAAGTCCAGCCCTATTCTGTCCCCTGCTCAATGATTGGCCATAGCCTGCTTTACTGGTATAACAGGGGACAATTGGGGAGCAGTGTTTACACAACATTGAGACAGAAGATTCTCAGAACAAGGACTGCAACCAGATGGGGGTGGGTGGGGGTGATGTACAGAAATCAGCATTTGAATTACACAATAACCTACACCTACAAACACTTGTCAAGGCAAGGCTAACTGCCAAGCACAAAGGGACCTCTGGAGAAGAGGGGCCCAGCTGTGACACAGGAGCCACCAAACCTTTCCACTGAATGCCAGCTCCTCACTACTACCCAGAGGTTCATTGCCCAGTGTTTTGAGCTAGGCATGAAGAATTTAAACTGAGTGACAAGGTGGGGTCATGGGACATGTTGGGGAGTAAAGGGAAGACAGGTAATGAGAGATGTAGTGGGGGGGCTTACACTGTGCAGAAAGAAAGCTATGGAGATAGCTCAGTTTGCAAAGTGCTTCCTGTGTAAACACGAGGACCTGTATTTGATTCCAGAACGCACATAAACCTGGGCTTAGTGGCACAAACTTGTTAATCTCACTGCTGGGAAGTCAGGGACACAAAAGGATCCCTGGGGCTCTCTGGCCAGCCAGCCAACCCTAATTGGCAAGCCCAGTGAGAGACCTTGTCTCAAAAAACTATAGTGGGGTCCATGTCTCCCAGGTGGTGGTGGTGGTGGTGGTGGTGGTGGTGGTGGTGGTGTCTTCACCATGATGAAGAGTAGCGGTTCTCAACCTGTGGGTCGCAAGCAACCCTTTTGGGGGGGGGGTTGAGGGACCTTCTCACAGGGGTCACCTAATACCATTGGAAATAATCAGATATTTACACTATAATTCATAACAGTTGCAAATTTTATAGTTATGACTTAGCAGCGAAAATAATTTTATGGCTGGGGGGTCGGGTCAACACAGCATGAGGAACTGTATTGAATGGTTGGAGCATTAGGGAAGGCTGAGGTAGAAGGACTGTGGGTTCATCCTCTGACCTACCCACTATGAGACTAAGACAGCCAAGTGGAAGATGACAGGCACCTGGAAATGGGTTCTCCTGCCCCTCTGCAGCTATGAGAAGACAGGTGCACTGACAACCGGGCTTGTGCAACGTGGGAGTCATCTCCTGTAGGTGTGTCTGAAGGAATTCCAGACACCCATCAGGTATGGTCAGAACCAGTGGAGAGGCATGGCAATTGGGACAGATGCCTGCAGAGCATGCCAGCGATGTCAAGGACTCACCCTCCACTGCCCCCAACTCCCACCCCCGCAACCCAACTTCCACCAACACCAACACCACAACCAGGTGTTGTGGGATTACCAACCCAGGGGCATTCCAATCCAGCACAGGTTTCTGGCTATGATGGTCTTTTGTGTGTGGGCTGAGCCTGACTAGGGGGGGCCTGGGTGTTATTTAGGGGCTGGCCATGGCTATGGTCATAGGTGACAGAGGTGAAGGGATGCTAAGTCTCACTATGTAGCCTCAAACTTAAGAACTTCTGCTTCACTTGGCTCTGGAAGATGCTAAAAGGCTCCCTTCTCCTGCCCCTGTGCTCACCCCCAAGCTTTGGGGTCCTGGCTTCTCTCAGGAGTTTCCTGACATTGCAGGCAAACTATGGCTGCCTGACCTCATCAGCCTCCATAGCTCCTTGAACTCAGGAAAGCAGACCTCCTGACCTAGGAGGCAAGGCTACCACCAACCCCCAGGTCGTACACGGGCTTTGCCAAGGAGCTAGCTCCCTGGTGCTAACCAGGAGAGGCACAGGGTGGATGGCTCCTGACAAACAACACTTGAGGTTGGTCTCTGACCTCCAAAGTACACATTTGCTGTAGCATTGTAAAGCTGAAACAAATATTTTTTTTTTAAAAATGCTATATTTACTAGGTGGAAAATGAAGCCTGCCCTTTGAACCCATATGGATGATGAACTGATTCCCCACACACTGTTAAAACTCAGATGTTGGATGACTTCATTTTTTTGTCTCCAAACAACTATTCCCCTTTTGAAGAAATCTCTTGATTTTAATCAGGAATCCTTCAGACAAAGAAACACTGGACTAAGATGTAAAGCCCCTAAACTCTCTTCCTTTTGCTGTTCTGACAAATGAGAACTGGGGATCAACGCATTCATTTGTCAGCAAACCCAAGCCAAAGAAGTGTTTTGGGCTAGAGGTCTCAGTGGTGGACTGCTTGGGTAGCACCTGAGTGCTGAGTTCAGACTCCTGCATGGGAGCTGGGGGGAGGGGGAGAGGCAGTATTTTGTACTCTATGTTAGGATTATAAAATTAAATGACCTCATTAAAACAATTCTCCAGAGTTTCAAGAGGAAACCTGTAAAGGTAACTTTTATTCTCCTGATGTAATTATGGTCTCCGAGGCTTACTGCCTCTGTCTGCTAACCTAGGCCTCATCCTGGAAGCTTCTAGCCTCTGTCCAATCTAATCTAGGCCTAGAATGCTTTCAGCCTCTGACTTGCTGCTTAATAAGCTCAGCCTTTCTAGCTCTTTCTAAACTCTCGCTGGCCACTTCAACTCAGCTGTTCTGGCTCAAACTCCTCTCTAAGCTGACTGTTTCAAATTGGCTTCTCTCACTAAGCTTCTGACTGAATTGCTCTGTTTGGCCTCTAACTCTAGCAATCTGTTTTAATCTTCTGGCTCCTTCTCGTCCTCTGGCTTGTCCTGTCTTCACCTGTGTCTAGCTTGTTCTCTCTTCAGCCTCTCTCTGTCAAACTCTCCCAGTAAAAACTGCCTTGAATTCCACTATCTGAACTGCCACAAACTCAACTCCACTGCACTGTCTTTCAACTCACTGACTCAACCAGACTGACTGAAGAGCACTGACTAGAACTCAGAGATCTGCATGCCTCTGTCTCCTGAGTGCTGGGATTAAAGGCCTGTACCACCATGCCTGGACCTAAGCTTTTCTTTATCTGAAACTTGCTCTATACCAGGCTGGCCTTGAACTCAGAGATCTTGCCCCTGTCTCCTGGGATTAAAGGCGTGTCTGTATTCCAGCCAGACCACACAGACCCAGAAAGGTCTTTTGGATGTGATCTCTTGCCAGAGCAGCCATGTTCTGAATTAAAATTTCCTCTACAATAAACCACTGGACAAAGGGCAAGAAATGTATATGAATTTTTTTTTATAAATACAGAAATAGGTGTTGATCTTGCTTGTAACAGCAAGAACATGAGGAAAATTAGTTGGCAATTTTTTTTCAGACTGGCAAATAATAAAAAAGACTAAGGACAATGAGACTATTGGGAAAATGTATCAAAACAGACCCCTCCTGCTTTGTTGATAATGGTGAGTGGATGGCTTGGGTATATTTGGGCACTCCCCCGAAGACTCCATTGTTTCCAGCTTTTGAATCAACTTTCACAAGTTTTACTTGAACAGAAGGTGCAAAGGGGCGTTCACCGGTTTGTGGTCTTCAATAGTGAAAACTCAGAACTCACTCATGTCCATGAGTAGGAGACTGGGGTTGGGTGTCTTTGTTTTGGTTTTCTGTGGTACTGGGTATTGTCATCAGGGCCTCAGACATGGAAGGCAAAAGCTTTACCAAAGAGCTATGTCTCAGCCCCAGAAGTTGAGTAAATAAGCTATTGCTCATTCATTCAGCATTCCTGACTGAAGGTCTACCCACTCACTGTAAGGTTGTATTTTAAATAAAATGCACACAGTGCAGCCATTAAAATAATGGTTCAGGCACACAGTTATTAGGAAGAGGGAAAGTTACAAGATGGTTTGTATGTCACTTATATAAAATTACGTTTATATTTAATTTTAGATTCATATGTAATATATTCACATTTATATGCAAATACATATGCATGGAGAAACACCTACAGGGATGACTGCCAGTGTGGTATCATATTACCAGTGTCAATTCACTAGGGGTCTTGTCACTATTTTTCCTAATATTTCTACTTTTTCATAGCTTAAATATTTCACAATAAACCTACATAATCTTTTACGATCTACAGTATTAGGGAGCTATTTATTTTGAAATGAGAAAAGAACCCTGCATGCAATGTAATCATATTAATATGCAGAAGAAAATACCAGACAGCCACAGAATTCCAGAGATCCAGCTGCAGTTCTAAGAAGACAGAAAAGCAGATGTTTGCCCACAAGGATGAGGTAAATAGGAATGGAGCACAATGGCCCCATAGAACAGTGCACAATGCAGCTGACTGCGCTCTCCTAAATGAGAAACCCATGCCAGCAACGTCCCCAAAGACTGCAACAGCTAAAACCTAATAACAACCAGCATATCATGCACAGGGCTTCTCTGGGGCTTGTGCTGAAATACTGTTCTTTAACAATTTCTGTGGTTGCTTTTTAACTCTATATATCATTCTGTTTTCCTTTTTAAAAAAATTAAAAAATAAAAATAACGTCCCATGCACTCTCCTGTCCTCATAATCCTGTAACACAGTCTCCATCAGTGCAGGTAGGAAAGACATATCTTGGTTTAAAAGCTAAAATATACTTGGCTTTGCCTGATTTATTATTATCTTAGCCAAGGCATCTAGCACATATCAATAGCACGATTGTAAGCCGCAGATACTTTATAATCCGGCCATTATAAGCAGGATCAGCAGGACATGCTCCACAGAGACAGACAGAGAAACCACAAGCCAGCCGTGTGCCCGGATCCCAGGAGAAACTCTCCCCTGACCCCAGTGGACCCAAGCACAGGACCAAGATGAACAAATGTCAACATACCATCCGTCGGACCCGACACAGCAGCCAGGAAGAAACATTCAGATCTCCCGGGCTAAATGTGTGGAGCCATTACTTAAAACTCGAGGTTGCTGTTGTGGGAGCGAAAGCGGGTCCTGAGGAGAATGGTTTTAGCTTTTAGACTGTTGTTTGCTCTGACATGACTTGTTTCCGTTCCCCCATTCCCCCACATTGTGCTGTGCATGCATCATTAGACGGCAGCTTTCAGAATCCCCTATAAAAACTGGCCCTCTGGCTCTTTACGACAGATCAAAACCCAGAAGTAAGCAAATCCCTCACTTTCATGGCTTTTAAAAGTTGAGAACGGAATGATGACATTGGGTTCAGTCAAACAGAACAATGCAAGGGCTGTAGCCTGGTGTCTTTTATTAGGCCGACTCTGAGTCCTGAACACACTGTCTTGACAGCACCGCAGATCTGGGATAACGTCCCGTTCTCAACACCTAACCGGCCAATGGACCTGCAGGACGCACCAAGTGTTCTAGATTTGATCTCTTGAAGTTGTCTTAAGGAATCAGAATAGCCTGCCCGCAGATTGCTTAAAACCAAGAGACAAAAAAAAGCATTCTGCAACGTGTGAGTTTTCTGGTTTGAAAAGGGGTAGGTAAAGAGTGCTGGCCAAACAGGCGCTGAGCAAAGCCAGCGGGTCCGTGCTGGCTGGACCGGAAGCTCGGGCTCTCTCTGGGTTGTTTTGTTCTTTAGACTCAAAATCCAACCCCAGCTGACCGTCGAGCTACCTATGGGTCAATGCGGTGGTAAATGAGTATAGAAAACCCCAAGAATATCAGACTACATTTTACTCAGATGTTCACCAAATTAAGTCCAGTTACCTCTACTAAGGAAAGAAAAGGTAAACCTGGACCCAAGTGTGGTAGTGCAAGCCTGAGACTTCAGTGGGTAGGTGGAGGCAGGAGAGTCAGAAATTCAAGGTCAGTCTGCGTACTACATAGGGAGTTCAACACCAGCTGAAGGCTTCAAGATCCTCCCTGGTGTCAGGGGAGGGGGGAGGAGGGGGGAAGGGGCAGGGCCGGGGCGTAGGGGGTGGGGCCGCAGGGGGCAGGGTGGACAGAAAGACAGACAGATCAAACCTTCCCCCTTCCCCCCCCCCCCAGAGCTGAGGACCGAACCCAGGGCCTTGTGCTTGCTAGGGAAGCGCTCTACCACTGAGCTAAATCCCCAACCCCAATCAAACCTCTTTAAAATTGTTAAAATGAAAACAATCTCTAGAATAAAACTTAAAGCAGGGAACAAGAGAGATGCCTCGGTGGGGAAAGCATTTGCTGTGCAAACACGTGGCCTTGAGGTCAGATCCCCAGCACCACACTAAAGCCTGGCATGGTGACAGGAAACTGAAAAGCAGGAGAGCTGAGGGAGAAAGGGCTCCTAGCCAGCCAGTCAAGCTGAAATAGCAATGTCCAAGTTCGGGGGGACTGGCACATTCTTAAAATTAAGATGAATCAATCTCTCTCTGTCTCTGTCTGTCTGTCTGTCTGTCTGTCTGTCTCTCTCTCTCTCTCTCTCTCTCTCTCTCACACACACACACACACACACACAGAGAGAGAGAGAGAGAGAGAGAGAGAGAGAGAGAGAGAGAGAGACTATAATCTCTTATTTGAACTGTCCAGAAACAAAGGTTTTTATTTGGGTTGGTGTACATTTTATGCATGTCTTCATGATCAAAGACTAACTCAGAGTCGGTCTTTTTTGCTGTTTTACTTACATACATATGTTGGATAACCAAGAGTATTTTATTATTAGCCATTATTCAAACTGCCAGTACTTAAAATCAAAATAATCATTAAATTTGTGTGATCATCAAAGGAAACAAGTAATAGAGTGAAAACAGTTAAACCCATGAACTGGGAAAAACGATTTGGAAATCAGATGTCTGATAGAGAGTCCAAATCTAGAGCTAGATGATGAGCTTGAGTAATTACAGAACAGCAACAAATGTACCCAGTTTCAACATGGACAAAGAATAGACATTTTTTTTAAAGGTAAGTAAATGGGGCCCAGCAAGATAGCTCAGCAGGTGGAAGCACTTGATTTGAAGGCTGATGCTCTGAGTTGATCCTCAAAACTCACATAGCAGAAGGAAAGAACTGACGCCTACAAGTTGTCTCCTGATCTTTACATGCCCACTGTGGCATAAGCATGTACACACACACACTCACACATACACTCACACTCACACATACACTCACACTCACACACACTCACACACACTCACATTCACACACACACAATTATACACACACTAAATATTGTTTAATTTTTTTTCTGAGAGTCTACAAAAGGCAACAAGTACGAAAAAAATTTTAAAAAGCACTTGATGTCGCTAATCAAGAAAAATATCCAAACCACAACAGCTACCATCTCACACCCACTAGGATGGCTGCTGCCAAAAGAGCAGAAAGGTAGAGCTAGCCAGGGAGGGGAGAAGCTGAAACAACGCGCAGTCACTATGGAAACTATATGGAAGCTTCTCAGATGAGAAAAAAAAAATGAAAACCACACCTTTAGTCTCAACACTTGGAAGGCAGAGGCAGGCAGATCTCTGTGAGTTCAAGGCCAACCTTGTCTACAGAAAGAGTTCCAGGCCAGCCAAGGCTACACAGAGAAACCCTGTCTTTAAAAAAAGGAAGGAAGGAAGGAAGGAAGGAAGGAAGGAAGGAAGGAAGGAAGAAAACTAGAACCATTTTAAGTCCTAATCACCCTACAATTGGCCCAAGACCCACAGGAAATGGAACCAACATGTCAAGGAGATAACAGGGCTCCCACGTTCACTGCAGCATTACGTCACAATTGTCCCAAGGTGGCAGCAACCCAAATACACATATGAATGACAGATAGGCAAAAAAAAAAAAAGGTGGTATTTTCATACAAATGTAGTATTTAAACAACCTTCTGGGAAAAAAAGAAAAAGAAAATCCTGTCAGATTGTACAGCAGTGATATGAAGCTGGCAGACATTATGTTAAGTAAAATAAACCAATCACAAAAGGACAAATACCAAATGATTCTGTTCACATGAAGAATATGAAGCGGCCAGAACTCATAAAAACAGAAAGTTAAAGAGGGTTGCCAAAGGCTAAAGGGAAGGGAGAGAGGGAGTTAGTGCCCAGAGGGCTGTTGCACAATGTGAGTACACTTACACACTGTTAGGAAGGTAATTTCAATATTAATCCCTAGATGTTGTATGAGTATGTGCTGTGTGTATACATGTTTATGTGTGCATGTGTACATAATCTCACTAAAACCGGATGTTTCTATTGCTGAATTAAACATCATAACAACAACAACAAACAACCAAAAGCTTGGCTTTACACATCCTCTTCACAGTCCATGATGACTGGGAAGTCAGAACACGAACTCAAGGCAGGAACGGGAGCAGGAACTGATGTGGAAGGCGTGGAGGAATGCCACTTACGGGTTCCACTCAAGACTACCTGCCTGGGGTGGTTCTACCCACGGTGTGCTGGGGCCTCCCACATCAAAAAACACAGACTTGTCTACAGACAATCTGACAGAGGAATTTTCTGTTGCAGTTCCTCTTCCTAGGCGACTATAGTTTGTGTCAAGTTGACAGAAAGAAAGAAAGAAAGAAAGAAAGAAAGAAAGAAAGAAAGAAAAGAAAAGAAAAATTAACCAAGACACTGGAGTGCGTCACCTTGAATAGGTCGGCTGGCAAGTGAGCTCCAGAGATGTGCCAATCTCTGCCTCTTTGTTGCATCCCCAGTTGCATCTAGCATCTGGGATGACAGAAGCACTCGGTGTCCTTTTTGGGCGTTGTGACTCCACACTCAGACTTTCATGCTTGTAGAGCAAGCAACTGACCAGCTGGTACCTCTCCAGCCCCTGGGATTTGGGTGTGCTGTTGTTATCATCTTGTCTGGGTTTGGTTTGGTTTGGTTTTGCTTGTTCTTTTCACCATTTAAAAACACACACAAAAGAAAAAAAAAAAAAAAAAAAGACTACCTCCCACCATCTCCACAAAGGAAAAAAAAAAATGTCGAAATGTCATGGGTTATGTCCAAATAACACATCTTTCCACCATTTCCAAAACGAAACCCTTTTTTCTTTAAAATGTCGGGATTGCTTAGGTTATAACGTTGGGAGGGTGAATCTTTGAGCACACAAATCTCTAGGGAAACCAAGAGTGTTAAGCACGCAAGATTGTCCTCTCACAGGAGTAGATGTACAGCCTGTTCTTCCACCCAGAAAGCTGGGGGATGAAAGTGATTAATAGCCTGGCCATCTGCGTTATCTGTGGGTCCAGGCCATATCAAGCGCCCACAGCCAAGGTTGGTGATACCTAATAGTCTATGGCCCTTACATTATCTGTATAGCCAGAGATTCCCCCAGCTCCCAGGACCAGAGGTGCCTAATATCCCAAATGACCTCTACACTATCTGTATGACCGAGACCAGGCCAGATCCTTCCTTAAGCCCTAAAGCACGTCTAGCCTAGCTCCAGAACCCATCTTCTTGGAAGAAATGACATGTACCCTGAGTTGAGTTTCAATGTAATTATGCTTCCTTGTGCACCAGGGATTGTACCACACCAGGAAACTTTTTTCCAAATTATATTATGTTTGAACATACTAGCAATATACCACCTGGCATCAGACTCCCCTAAGTTTGGTCTAGGTTGACAAAGTCAACCTGAACTGAGTTTTCCTTCTCACTTCTTCAAGAGTCACTGCCTTCTGTGGCCACCTGCAGGGTCCTCCTCAGTTATATCCAGAAAATAAACTAAAACAAAAAAATTTTAAGAGAGAGTTTCTCTGTGTAGCCTTAGCTGTCCTAGAACTTGCCCTGTAATCCAGGCTGGCCTCGAACTCAGAGATCTGCCTGCCTCTGCCTCTAGAGTGCTCAGATTTGAAGCATGTGCCATCACTACCTGACAGAAAATCAGCTAAATTTTAAAAAGCAAGATTTACATTATATACCAGGATGTCTTAGTCTACGTGATTACACTTACATTCTTCTGGTATCATTTACAGTAATATATTTGTCACTGTCATGCCAACAAATTTGGGGCTGTCAAGAAGACTAGGAAAATTCCTTCACCTCATTAAACTAAAATGATCTCTTTGAGATCTCACCTAGCTGGGCCTGGAAATCCAGGTTTGTACTTTCAGTTACCCAAGAGGCTGAGGATTGCAGATTCAGGTTCCAGCCTGGAGAACTTAGCAAGACCCTGTCTTAAAATACAAAATGGGAAAAAGGAATATCACATGGCTCAGTCATAGAGCAGGTGTGTAACAGTCTAGTGTAGGGAAGGTGCTGGGTTCAAAGATTCCAGTATAAATTACTGGTCATCTGGTGTTACAGCCGCACACAAGAGACTCATACACCCGTCTTCAAGGTGTTTTGGTTGACATGTATGAGTCCTGTAAGATGTAGAGTACTTTATTTTCCTTTTCTGAAGTCCTCATTTTTCTCTCAACTTATATAGCTTATTTGTATTATGAAAACTGCTCCTTCCCTTAAGTTTTTGAAAGACAAGGTTATGCATGTGTCAGAAAGAACGGCTGCTCACTGTTCAATTATGGAAACTGTTGGTAGCGATATATGGTTCAAATTCTACACATGTTCTCTTCCACTCATTCTTTCATTCAGCAAATACTTATTGATCATGAAGTGGCACAACTGGAGGAGTCAGAGAAGTGGGACTGGGTGAATGGCAAAGACAAGGAGCTTGCCTGGCATCTGAGCGGTCCAGGGCTGGAGCAGGCACGGGAGCAAGCAGAGAGTACAGAGGAAGGGCAAGATGGGCCAGAACACAAGTGCGCACAGAACTGGCAAGGCGTTGGAGATGATTCAGGACTGAGAAGACGGACTAGTGATCATTTCACCTTTACTTTTTCAACCTGTCATGTCCTGGCCGCTGAGGACAAAAGGAAATGACCTTTAACTTTGGGGGTTGGAGGTGGGGGCAGAGTGTTGTGTTAGATACAGACACCAACAGGCCAAGGAGACGGCTCAGCAGATTACAGAAAGGCACCTGGCTCCTAGCCCAGATGGCTGAAGGAGAGACCCATCTAACCTCCACACACATCACACACAATTTTGAAAAAAAAAAAAAAAAAGCAACTTTTTAAAAAAGCCATAGAGAAAAATTCCCCCGACGGAAGCGAACTCTGAGCCCAGGAGACTTGGAGGTGAGAGAGCTGAGAAGCAGCTGCTAGCAGGGGGAGGCAGGGTGATGAGTGAACACTGAGGAACACCACACCGGAACCGCCCCGTGGAATCAAGATCACCTGGATTTTCCCACACTCTCTTCTGTTCGTTATACTTTCAAGATTGCCGCTGGATGACATCACGTTCAACTGTAAATTTTGTGAAAGCCTGTCTTGCCCGACATTTTAGGAAAGCACGATGTCCGAGGCACTCATCAACTGTGATGAAACTGTGGGGCACGCTGGCTGACTCGGAAGAACACAGACCTCTAGCAACTCATCAGGTAACTAACGGCAGATGCAAATATTACAGACATATGTCCAGACACACGTTTAGCTCTATCCCAACAGTTCATCAGACATAGCACGTAGTAGGCACTCCTTGTCCTGAAGACAGTCTGACACACACTGGCAGTTTCTATTTAAATCCTGGGCAACTGAAAGTCCTCCTCCAAATGCCAAAGTGTTTAAGAGCAGCTGGGTTTCTGATCCTTAAAGAGACAGTCACGTGTACCAACCACACAGCAGGTTTCTCTGAAAGCATCTTGCCCCAGATTTTATTAAGTGAAAAATCATAGAGACTGGAAGGGTGGCTCGGAAGTGAAAAGTGCTAGCTGCTCTTGCAGAGGGCCTGGGTTTGACTTCTGGCACCCACATGGCGGCTCACAACCATCTGTAACTTCACTTCTAAAGAGTCTGAAGCCCTCTTCTGGCCTCCAAAGCACCCTACATGGAGATGGTGCACAGATACACGTGCAGGCAAAACACCCATATATGGAAATTAAAATAAATAAGTAAAAATAAATGCAATGATAAAGAGAGGTGTTTTCAAGTCCTTGCTTCTCAGAGACAGTCTGCCCTCATGCGTTTCCTTCCTTAAGGCATGTCTTCCCCAAGTAGACAGTTTACTTTTATATATTTCAACTGTAGGTCGAATTCTATTCTTGAGGACCCAGAAGGGTGCTTAGTGACAGACGCTTGCATGTCCCTGCATACATTTGTGAGATGAGTGTAGTTGGAACATGTCTTTAATTTATCGTGGTATTGTTCGGATACTGGCCTTAGCCACTGATTGAAAAGGTATTTTAAGTCAGTTGTCAAGAACAGATTGTTGCCATCTGTAAAATAAATGACTAAAGGTATGAAGAGCATGGTGAAATCCAAGAACCCGGGTGGACAGAGAGAAGGATGCTGTCAAAAGCAAATTCTTGCTTTTGTCTCTGTCCAACTTCCCTTCTTGGAAAGACAGTTCAGGCAGCGATGAGAGAGCGCAGAGAGGCCTCACCTCCCACCGTGGCACCAAAATTAAAGGTCCTGACATTGGAGGACCCAGGAGTGCCAGATGTGGGGTGGGCTCCCTGTGCTTGTCCCCCAGTCTGGCTTCTCCAACTGGAAACCAAAGTAAGCACAGTCACATCCAATCTACTGAACGAAGAAAAGCAAAGTGCACAGATTTTGAATCCCACCATGTTGGCACCGACATTTTTCTCTCGCTGGAGAAATTCAGACAGCGGGACTAAAAGGCCCGAATCTTCAGCACAAGTGAACAGGGATTGCTCATTCTCTCTGTCTGGTTGGACTGTGAGTGTCTTCATTAAGGGAACAGTCGTGGCGTGTTGGGACCTCACACTGAACTGTTTGTTCCTTTCCCCTGCTATTTACAGTTCATGTGTCGTCGGGACCTGTGCTGCCTGCCTGGAATAACTCTGGACAGCAATTAATGCAGGGCCAGGCATCAAACACAAGGACCCTGGCTGGGTGTTTCAGCCCAGCCATGGCTGCTGCTTTTATGACTACTTGCGGCTGCATGCTATCGTCATACACACACACACACACACACACACACACACACACACACAGAGTGGGGTTCTACACAGCTATCTCAAAACATCACCTATTGTTAAATTTTCTTTTCTAAGAAAAAGGCAGAATAATCCAGCTGACATCCCCAGAAACAAAAGATCAGAATGGTCTATCAGCTTTTTAAACAGCTTCAGATTAAGGATATGAGAAGCAATTCATAATGTTTCCTATAGTGAGAAAAAGAAAAGTAGTAGAGACACTATGATCCCAGTGGCTAAAACATAAAAACCACATATGACATAAAATAAAAGAGAAGCACAAATAATTAAAGTGTATCAAAAATGTTAGTGGTTTAAGTCAAATTTTTTTTTTCTTTTTCTAAATTCTGTAATTTTTTTTTCAAGAAACGTAGATTACTACATCACAGGGGGAAAGACATTAAACACTATCTTTAAGACACGTGGATTTTTAAAAATTGTGCATTCAGTTACTTCACGGAATTTGCTTCTCAAATACTATTAGCTCTCAGCGTTTCTGGCACAGACATCCACTTTTTCCTATCTTCTTTACTTTTCAGCGCTAGGGATTGAACACAGGGCCTCACTCGTGCTAGACAAGCTTCATTCCCAGACAGACACACTGTTAGCCGCTAGGCCGTGCTGCCCTGAAGCTTCCGATATCCAGTTTCCAGAGCCAAATACACATCCAGTTCCTCTTCATGCCCGTGTCCTCCTAAAGACTCGGCGTGGCTGACAGGAGAAACGTTCACTGTTTCCCAAAGCGTTAATGGATGATCACAGATAAGAGCTGATTCTTTCAACCACCCTGTCTAGTGTTTTCCATGAGTCAGTCCTGCTGCATTTTGAACTAGAATCACTGAAGCCACAACAGAAAAACAGTACTTGAGGAAACCGCCAGGAAAGGAGCTCACAGATGAAATGTGTGCAGGCAGCTCACGGCAGACTGTGAAGCCCAGCAGATCGCCAGATTCTGCTCTCAAATGCCACAAGAGGTTCAGAGAATTCTATCTGGAGGAATGATTAGATCGGGTTCAGAGAGATACTTCAGCTTGCTTCGTTTTAATAGTAACACAATTCAAAACGTAAACGAAAACATCTGGTTTCATTTTCTTTACTGATTAGGATAACTAGAGACTCCGAGACACGAGCATAACCCTGCCATTTATTTGATATGCAAATAAAGTTCCTGGCTTGAGTGCAAATTTTATACTTTTGACTATGCCTTCAGCGCTAATTACTCCTCATATCCCTTCCCAGACCCAGAACAAACTTGGAGAATAGCTATTCATTAAGAAAGCCTGTCCTTCCTGCAAAACGGCTGCAGGCACAGCCACCCTCCCGAGTAGACATTAATTAATTAAAACCCAGAGCAGCAGGGTAAATCCTGCTTCTTCCTCCACCCTTTCCCCAAAGGCTGTGACCCAAACCCAAAGATGAAAGGTCAAACAGAGAGGAGGAGGATGGGACTGCACGGCTTAGTGGGATAACACCCATTTCTATTGCAGACATGAAGTAGGTTCAGACTCCCTGTGAATCTGTCTTTGGGGTGCCTTTTCTCATCAAACATCCGCACTCACTCCCCCAACACAATGGAGGGAAAGAAAAAAAAATCCACAACCCTCACCCTCTTGTTCAGTCTGCTGTGACAGGGGTCAGGCACTTTCATCCTTGCTAATGAGAGCCTTGATTGGGCTGTGTGTGTCTTCAAGCCAAATGCCATTCTGGATCTCAGTAAGGCCCAGGGACCTGTTCTGGTGCATCCTCCCACTTAAAAGGGGAGGCTTCGTGCCTGGCTTTTCTCCACGGGGCCTCGCATCCTGGGTGAGTCCTGAGCTGTCACTGACAAATGCAGAGCACCAAGCTGCTAAGTGTTCATCCACAGCAGACAACTTGCCATCCCAGAAAGTGAGGGCCTGTCTTCATTCCAAGTGTTGGCTTGATCAGGCCCAGATACAGCCTAATTATCTCTGGACCAGGAGGAAACACCAAGGCTGGAGGCAGAGTGGTAGAGCATTTTACTTAGTAGGCACGAGGCCTTGAGTTCCACCCCCAATACTGAAAAAAAAAAAAAAAAAAAAAAAAAAAGACTCCAACACCAAGAAGGAAACCAAGCAGAGAGCCCAAATGATGGAATACACATGTATATTTTACAGCCGAATGTTATGGTCTCATTTCACAGTATTCCTAAGTTTGAGGTGGGAGGAGACAAAAATACAATATATATCTGCATTTACTTAGCAAGCAAAGAGTAAACAGAAGGAAAGATATGAGCTGTAGATCACAATTAAGTGAGCCTCAAACAATAAACTAGTCAGTTCCATGAGCCAGGATTCAGTATGTTGTAGAATACACTCAAACTGACAACCAATCGTATTTCGACACAGGGCAAAGTCTACACCACTAGATTTGCAATCGGGCACCATCCTGCATTCTCAACCCATTGCATAGCAGTTTTACTTTTACTATTCTCTAATTATAAATATATGGGCATGTCTGCATGTGGGTGTATGAATGTGCGTGCAATGCCTGACCTCAGAGGCCAGAGGCATTAGATGCCCTAGAACTTGAATTACAGGGAGTCATGGGCTGCTCATGTGGGGGCTAGGAACTAAGCTCTGGTCCTCTGCTAGAGAAGTCCACACTCTTAACTGCTGAGCCATCTCCCCAGCCCCAACAACTGTTATTTATAACCCATCAACGTTCATAGCAGCTACAACATCAATAAAATGTCTGCTAAACAAATCAACTAGATTCAGTTCTATTTTGAGTACTCACCAATCAACCCAGCTCATATTTTAGCCAGTATGAAACTGGCAAATCACACGTGAAAACACAGTTTCATTAGTGACAAACTTTCCTGTTCTGGACATTTAAAGCTGCGTCTGTTTTGCTTGTCATAACAACAGCAAGCAGAACAGAAACCGAGGCAGAGGCACGGCTTAGCTGGCAAGTCCCAGACAGTGCTAGGCTGCCACAGGCTCTCCCTGCTAAAAATGAGTGTCTGTGCAAAAGAAAGGCTTTTAGGAGTTTATGTCAGTCCAGATCACCCATCCCCAAATAAACACAGTTTACACCAGCTAAGAAACCAAGCTAATTTCTCTCTTCTGACTTCCTGAATGTCTGCCCTACTGAGCCACCCCCACCTCCTCACACATTTTCACCACCTCAGGCACATCTCCGGGAGGGAGACCAAAAAAAAAAAAAAGGGAAGAAGGAAGTCTTATGAGTTCTGCAACTCTGAAAAGGAGAAAGAAAATGACGGTTTTTGCTTATTTCAAGTATTAAGTAAATAGCATTGCTTAATTATTATTTTAAAAGAGATGCTGGTGGGTATACTTTAGTCAGTCACTTAATTTGTAAGAATAAGGCTACACATAAGACACTTGTAAACTGAACAAAGCTGCTCACAACCCCAACCCCATCACGGCATCGGAGAGATGGCCTCACCTGTACCTTTAAGCACCAAGCAACTGAAATCCTAGCATGCCGAGCCTAAGACCCGCCAACGTGGAAAAGCATACTGTGAAACTGTTTTGCCATTGGAAAAAGTTTAGCAAAACGTATATCCAAGAAATTGATATTTCTGGGAAGAACAGTATTTGATAAATCCTTAGGTGGCTGTTCTGCCGAATGACGGTTTTACAAGGGAGCAGCAGCCAAGTGTGGTGGAACACGCTTGTAATCCCAGCACTTGAGAGGCAGGACAGTCAGGAATTCAGGGTTCTCCTCAGCTACCCAGCAAGCTGGTGCTGGCCAGAGCTACAGGAGACCTTATCTTAACTAAAAAGAAATAAGTAGAAAAAAGAAAACAAGTTTTCATTGCTTTATAAACCCTCTATTTTGGGTTCATACTCCATCCCAGATACCAGGGATGTTCCAGGAACCACCTTCCCCCTAAAAAAAAACAGATTTATAAACATATCTGGTATTGACCTGCCAAGCCAGGAGTCTATTTGGCTACTACTCATCATTAGGGTGGACACAGGAAGCCCAGGTAAAACCGCATTGCATAGTTTTCCAATCAATATTTCAAAGCAAAGCAGCATTCATTAATATTGACAGCATAGCAGTGACAAAGGCCAAAGAGCCCCACAACAGCCCTGGCCACAACACGCCTTCTCCAGGAAGCTTTAGCAACTCTGGTGGTGCCAGTGACTGTAGTTAGAAATCAAACAAAAAACAAAACAAAACAAAACAAAAAAACCAGAAATATGTACAAATGGCATGGTTTCCCCTCCAACTGGGGGTGGGGAGAGGCCTTTAATTTTCACCCAATCTGGTTTTTCTTGCCTATAATTTGCAATACTGCTAAGCTGCAAGTTAAAGATTCTGCCAGGTTTTCAGTTTTGTAAGCAAAGAGAGAAAAATCAGCGTTCTTTCTTTCAATAGGTAGAGTGTATGTGTGTCTCTGTGTGTTTACACCTGATGAAATCAGTAACGTGTGAGGTTCTTATTGAAAATTCCCCAAATCTCCCCACTTCTCACTTGCTCGCTTGCTTCCTGTCAGAACATGAAAAGGCAATGTCTAGCCCTGATTTAACACAGAAAGTCTCTGGGAGAAATACTGTTTCCAGCCACAACTGCTGAGCTCTCACTGTTGTGTGGTTTAGGTAGGAGCTGCCTACCACCCCATCGAATCTTTATTCTCAGGTGATTCACATTGCAAGGGTGGAGAAGCGAATAGTTGCATCCTGCACATGAATAAGTCCAACTTCTAGAAAGGTCCCCAAAGCAAACTGACAGCCAAAGGCAGCTAGCTCCTCGGAGGCAGTAGAGGTCACAGGGTAGAGTTCTGGGGTAGTTTCCCCATTAGAGTAGAGGCTGCATCCCTGAGTTCAAGGAGGAGGCTTTCCAGAAGCTCTGGCAGCTGCACAAACAGGAGACAGGTCAATCAGCCTCACTCAGACTCAAAATACCTAGATGGACTTTCAGCTGTAAATTCTGGAAAACAGTGACACTGTGCCCGGCAAGCCTCAGCAGCTTATCCCCAAAGCTAAGGGGGCGATAGGAGCAATCTCAGGGAACTGAGCTTGCATAAGAGGAGCGAAACTCACTCACACTATCTGCAGGGTTACCTGGGTGCAGCCATTCTGGCAGGCAATTTGATGCCATGAATTAAAGGCCTGAAAATTTATGCATGCCGTGGTACTCAGACAAATAAAGGGTGCTCAGTGGATCATTACTCATGATAGAAAAAGGGCTGAGACATTTAATAAGAATCTTGTCAGACAAAGTATGCTACCAAAAAAAAAAAAAAAAGTATGATGGCAGATGACTTTAATTCTAACACTCTTTGAGTTCAGGCCCAACCTGGCCTACCTAGCATGTTCTAGGCCATCAGGACTAGATAGTGAGAATCTGCCTCTAAATAAGCAAACAAACAAATAAAATGTGGTGTCTTCTTTCTTATATTATGGTATGTAAATTTTAAAAATTATTAAGCCAGGCAGTGGTGGCAACTTTAATCCAAGCACTCGGGAGGCAGAGGCAGGTGGATCTCTGCGAGTTCAAGGCCAGCCTGGTCTACAGAGTGAGTTCCAGGACAGCCAAGCCTACACAGAGAAACTCTGTCTCGAAAAAACCAAAAAACAAAACAAAAACACCATGTTATTAAGCAATACTTAACAATGTAAGTTATATTCAAAGCTATAAAAAGTTAAGAGTATATTCAAATGAGATATTTGCCTACACTCCATTGTAAGTTACAAATGGGAAAACCAGGGGGGCAGAGAGAGAGAGGGAAAAAGGGGAGAGAGAGAGAGATAGAGACAGAGACAGAGAGAGAGACAGAGAGAAGATTGTCATCAGTAACAACATTACCTCTAGGTCAGTGGTTCTCAACCTACGAGTCACAGCCCCATTGAGGATCGCATATACATTACAATTCATAACAGTAGCAAAATTACAGTTATGAAGTAGCAAAGGGAATAAATTTTATGGTTGAGGGTCACCACAAGATGAGCATCCCTATGAAAGGGTTGTAGCAGAAGGAAGGTTGAGAACCACAGGTCTAGGCAATGGCAATGAAGCAAACTTGGGACCAGAGAGCTGGCACAGTGTCAAAGTGCTCACTGGTCTGAAAATGGACCAGAGCTGGGATCCTGCACCACGTTCAGCTCAGCAACAGCTCCACGGGACACAGTTCCTTCCTGGCCACCGGAAGCACCTGCACACATACTCATACCAACATGCGCATCAGCAAAGACAACCTTTTAAAATAAAAAATGGATTTTTATTTCCTTCTTTGTGACTTTCTGCAGTTTCCAAGCTTTCGACAATGAAAACCTATTTGTATAAGCAGGTGGAAAATGAACTTATTCAGCCACATGTGTTATTCTTCCAGAGACATGATTTCTTCCCCTTCCCTCCTGGTCATGCAACCTGACTGCCACCCTACACCTAAGAATGCAGCCTAGATTTCACCAGGTTTTCGGGCTCCGCTGACTTCTTTTCCTGCGTCGGCACTGGCAAACAGTTATAGGAAATAAGACCCTAAGAACCAAATGTCTCCTAAGTTTCTGTTTAAGTAAATGAGACGGTGTGTGGCCCAAGAATGTGTTCGTGAAAATGACCCACCAGGGGGATTATCTTGCTTTTGATCTTAGGGGATGAAAGTGTTGGTGTTTTGTTTCTTGATTACAGCTTGATTCAAAAATGACTGTATTCTGTTCACTTACCTACTCAGTTGGTAAATACTAAATACCTCTGGTGTGGTGATGTGGTGCCAAGTCTGCAATCCAAAGAAGAAAAGGCTAGTAGTCCTCAAAGGCCAGTGACACAAATCTTTCTTCCCCGTGCTCATCTTTAGCCACAGCGGTTCTTTACTTATGAGCCTTTTGGTTAAAGCTTCGTTTGAGTGGGCTGAGAAAACTGGCTCAGCGAACACGAGTGCCTATTGTGCCGAGGACGCAAGTTGAGTCTGGTTCCCAATATTCATATTGAGCATCTCACAACTACTTGTCACTTCAGATCCAGGTGACTGTCTGACGCTCTTCTGGCCACCAGCCCCTGGCCTCCGAGCTACACACAATTCAGGGGCTTATTTTTTAATTGGAAAATCCAGGTTCTTTCTCTGGTAAATCTGCCTCTAGAGGAGTGAAAGAAATTGTACCACTTTTTGAGTTTGGTTTTGTTTTTGTTTTGAGATGGGGGTAGGGGCGGTTAGGGGGAGTAAGGGGGCTCTTTGTGTAGCCCTGGCTGTCCTGGAACTAGTTCCATAGGCGAACCTGGCCTCGAACTCAAAGAAATGCACCTGCCTCTGCCTCGCTGGCACTAAAAGCCTGTGCCACCACTGCCTGGCATGAATTGTGCAGTTTTAACACGTTGCCTGGGTATCTTCCAAGTTTGAGGGACAGGAGCTAGAAACAACCCGGACAAATACAGCTCAGTATAGTCCTAGATCTAAAAAGACTTTGGACACCTGTTCCAGCACATTTTATAATATGCTGTAACCTATGACGTCAGTAGCCACTCTGAAGACTTGCCATTGGCTTTGCCACCCGTGGCTAATTCCCAAAAATGTACTTGTGTCCACAGACTCTTAGCTCTTATCTTTCTTTGCAGGAGAAGGTCACCACATCCTTTTAACATTGTCAGGGACCACCACGGAGCTGGGGGGTTGTTGGTTTGGTGGTTTCTTGTGTTGTTGTTGTTTGTTTGTTTTGTTTTGACCATGTTGTGTTTTGAATGAGACATATACCCACATTATATTTACATGCTCATGCATTTGGGGAACCCTTGGCCCCCCATCTTGTGGCTATACTTTGGAAGGTTGTTGAACCAGTAAGGGGAGGAGCCTCCCTGAAGGAAGTGAGTCACTAGAGGTTTTGCAGCTCACCCCTATTTCCTGTTCACTGTCTTCCTTCTGCTGAAAGGTAACCTGCTGCCTTCTCACACTCCCACAAGCAAGCATTTTTGGTCTGTTTGACACAAGGCTAGACATTCTCTGAGAAGAAGAAATTTTTTTTTCTTTTCTTTTCTTTATCTAGTTTATTTACTTATTTATTTATTTAATTTATTTTTTTTTCGGTTTTTGGTTTTTGGAGACAGGGTTTCTCTGTGTAGCCTTGGCTGTCCTGGACTCACTCTGTAGAGCAGGCTGGCCTCGAACTCTCAGCGATCCGCCTGCCTCTGCCTCCTGAGTGCTGGGATTAAAGGCGTGCGCCACCACCACCCGGCTTTTTTTCTTTAATAATTTATTTATTTATTATGTATACAGTGCACATTATATCACATTATAGATGGTTGTGAGCCACCATGTGGTTGCTGGGAGTTGAACTCAGGACCTCTGGAAGAGCAGTCAGTGTTCTTAACCACTGAGCCATCTCTCCAGCCTAATTTGGTTTTTTTGAGACAGGGTTTCTCCATGTAGACCTAGCTGTCCTAGGACTTTCTCTGTAGACCAGGCTGGCCTTGAACTCCCAAAGATCCTGCTTCTGCCTCCCCCCACCCCCATCCCCTGCTCAGGAGTGCTGAGATCAAAGGCATGAGCCACTGTTTGTGTTCCAAGGGTACCAAATTATAAATAGCCATCCTCACTTCTCCCTGGTCATGCCCATCTATCTCGTTTTATAGCATCTCTTCGTTGTTTAGAAAACCAGAATCTGAAAAATAAAATAAATTTAATTTAATTTAAAAAATAAAATAAAAAGAAAACCAGAATCTGGATTGTAGTAAGCTCATACAGACAAGACCTATCTCGTCCACTCTCCCAAGCCCAGGTTTCACACGCAATAGCTGCTTAATAAATTACATAACTGTTAGCCTCCTCTGGCAAGTGGGAGTAGGGTGGACCAACAGGCACTTGACCAAAGGATGAATAGAAAGTAAACAGGAAAATAAGCTTAAAACACAATATATTCAGTCAGGAGAATCTGCACTTCAGTCTGAGCTCTGGTCCTGCACCTCAGGATGGGCTGCCAGCCTTTCTTTTAGTTCCAGGAGTCTGACACCAGACAAGAATGATGCCCCATCCTTCCCTATACACACACATACACACACATACACACACACACACACACACACACACGCGCGCACAATTACACGCACACGCACACACTCACAGGCTGTGTCCTATCTGTTGGATATTTTCACGCCTCTCCTAGGCTCACATGGGACCCCCCCCCCTTCCAAGCGGGCCAGGAGGAAGCCCACTTGCCTGACACAGGCAGAACCTCTCCTGGTCCTGGTCACCCAACAATGTGTTGAATACACTTTGTTACAGCAAAGGGAAACATACTAGCCTGTATTTCTCAGGAGAAGTAGGCCCATACCCAGGCCTCACTAGAAGGAGAGAACAAAATTTCAAATGTATTTGGACAGCCCCAAAGTCAGGCTTCTCAGAAGGCAGCAGGGCCCTTAAGTTCACTGATTGCAGATTTAGGAAACTAGAGTCATTGTTGGTCAAAGAAGGAGCCTGAGCTGACCTCTGCCCAGGGGCTAATAGGACCAGAAAATACCCTTCATGAATTCTCTACCTAAATTTAGCCTGAGGCTTCCCTGCAGCCCACAGTGGGGTTAGTTCTCAGCCCTAAGGGACCTTAGGCCAAACTTTCTCAAGCACCAAAAGGCCTAAGCCTCTGCACTACCTTGTCTAGCAGCCTTGGATCAGGCAAGGTTCCCTTCTCCCAGTGAGCTAGCTCCAAGGCTTCTGGGACCCTTACTTGGAGTGTTTCTGCTGACTGGCCAAAACTGGTAGGACGCAGACACCAGGAGAGAGCTATTTTCCTCCTCTCTCTATTCTCCCTACCAAAATTGCTGGAGCTATGAAGTTTGAGAAGCAGTTTCCCCTGTGCGAGGCCCTCGCTCTCTTGCTCTCTCGGCCAAGCCTCTCAAATACCTGCGGCTTTGCCGCTGCGTGGGAGCCTGCGTGGGTTCTTCTCAGCTGTTGTTGCTTCTTCGTGCTCCTGGCTCCATCCGGATACCTTCATGCCCAAGCGGCCAGACACCCCCACCCCCACCCCACCCCCTCAAGGTAAGGGCACTATCTGTCCGGGCAGACAGGATCGGTTTGATCCGCCATGTAACCGGGTGGGAAAACTCTCCCGGGCAATCCGGGCCGCGGGGGTGGAATGGAACCCAGAGCTGAGCTCAAATCTCAGTTTGCAAAAATAAGAACATATCCTAGTCATGCCGATGCCAGGATTCCAACTGACCATAAGTAATTTTGTACTGACTGGCCCTCTCTGCGCCGCGTCCAGTCTGAGCAAGGCTCAGGGATCCACAGTTCTCCCCGCATTGAGGACTTTTGACAGGGTTCCGGCCTGAGCCCCAGACCACAGCTCCCAGAATGACTCAAACGTTTTTGGTTCTTTCCAATTCCGATGCTGACGCGCTGCTCTGAACTCACCGTGACCTCCACTGCGCCGCGCGCCCACCGCTCTGCAGAAGTAGGACTCCGGAGAAATCACAGTGGAGCCTTGGGCTTGCAGACTTTGGAGTGGAGATCGGAGATAAGTGCGGAAAACTGGTGTGTGGTATACTTTTTAGAACTAGCGCACCCCTCAAGCAAGACGGTCCTGAGGTTGCGACTGCGCCCCTCGGTGTGTGAAGAGTTTTCGTTCGTAAGGACACGCGTGTGAAAACATTGACACCAGGTTCTTATCAAGTGTGACGCTTTGAACTTCGGTGTAGTGTTCAAAAGCAGGGAATCCAAGTAGGCACTTCCGAAAGAGTTCGAGGATTATGTGCGACTCTTCTTTCCCGAGTGGATAGCGTGGGTCCGGGGAACTAAGATCTGTTGCACTAAGAGGTCACCTGCTATATCCACCGAGTCATTTGTAAGGAGTGAGGCAGACCACTCTTTATTAAACCATTTGAGGCAGGAAAGACTTTTTAAAAAGGAAGAAAGAAAAAAGCAAACTGCGATAATTCTCTGTTATTCAGAGAGCAGTGCAAAGTTGCCAGGAAACTCACTTCGCGTCTGTTTACTGCCAGTGAATGGGCCGCAAAGAAAATAATCCCGGACTAGGTGACCCGGAGCATGTTACAAAGTGGCTCCCGCCACCTCTCAGTCTCCAGTGTCTCCACACCCAGGACAGGAGGAGCGCAGAAGTTTTTCCTCCTGCTTGTGAGTGCTAAACGCTTCCTCTGGTTTCTGATTTTATGCTTTTTAAAAAATGCACATAAACCTCTATCAAAAAGAAAATCAGCCAAATAGCTTAAAGATATAAATTGTGCACTGACAGATACCAGGTCAAGATAGGTCAGCAGTGGGCGGACGCTGCTCCACCAGAAATGCTAGAAATGAGTAACAACCCACAAATTTCGTTCTTACTAAAGAAATAGGTAAAGGGAATCAAAAGGTAATAGTTACTATTAGTGTCACTGAAAGATATCGAATTAATTTAATGCGTTTCAGATTTATTTATATGTATGTAATTACAGTACTTTATTCTGCATAGCTATTTCCATTAAGTTTTAATATCTTATTAAAGTTTCATGGATAAATTTTTGAGTTCTTATGTGAGTGGAGATTACATTAACCAGAAGCAAAGTTTAACATAATTTCCTTAGACACTGGGAAGTCTGTATCTTCTGCTAATATTTCTAAAAGCAGGAAGAATAAAAGGAAGGAAGGAGACTTAAATGGTCAGTAAGCACCTACTATGTGCAGGCACCAGATAGGACTAGCCTAAACATTTTATTTCATATTAATAATTGCTCTCCATAAAAGTTATTTTTTAAAGACCCTGAATTTCCATCTTCTTCCTCCAAACCTACGATGTACAGCTTACATAATTTTATTTTATTCTCAAAAACTTCGCTTTTAATACTTCCTTATTGGAAGTGAAAAACAGCCAAAGAAAATGAGAAGGTCGTACTTAATAATATTTAAGGGTTTTCAAAAACTGACTACAACGTTCAGTATTAATATTTGTCTTTTTTTAAAAAAAAAGCGGAGTTGTGACTTAGCACGCTGTGATTTTTTTTTTCCTAACCCTTTAAGTCCCTGTAAAAATAAAGTCCTATCAGTGTTGGGAAGGAGACAGAGCTTGTGATTGGGAACACATCGTCGTTAGGGGAAAGGAGGGAGAGAGAACACGTTGCTCATACACAAACAATGCACAATTTTCCGTGGCTGTGCATTGAAAAGAACCAAAAACGAGTTGTTTTTGAGAGGTTGCATAAACTGCGGCGGATGGAGGCTGCCTAAGGTCAGAGGTCTACAAAAGTTGCAGGGGATAGGATCGAAGCAAGTACCTGAAAAGGAAAAATAAGACAGGAACTTATAGTGGAGAAAGGGGAGGGAGAGAGGAAAGAAACAGGTAGAAACGGTGCTATGGGAAGCAGGTGGATCTTCAAATTTTTAGTTTCTTCTGTTAGTGAGAAAGAGAAAAAAGGTCTCACTATAGTTGGGGAAAATGATTCTCTGATACAAGTCTGATAGAGATTCTGTGTGTGCGGGGGTTTTGTTTGCTTTTCTGAACTATCAACACCAAATGTTTTGACTGTGTGATCGAAAACCGGACGAAGCCTTTCCTGCTGTGAATCCCCGGAGGTGACCCTCAGAGCGCCCAGCGCACTCCACGCCCGGGCAGCGGGAGGTGTAGCGTCCCGCAGCCCGCGCAAAGGCAGGCGGGGTGGGGGACACAAAGTTCGGATGCCACTGGAGGCTCGGCTTTGCTTCGGTTTTCTTCTGGAAGGGGAAATGGGCGTAGTTCTGTGAGGTTTTTCACTTTACAAACTTGGAAAGTGTGGGTAGTTTTCAACTCGGCTTCCCTTCCCTCTCCGAGGGTCAAAGGACTTGGAGCGGAGGGGTGTTACTTTCATGATCTCCCCCGGCCTTGAATGGCGAAGCACCGCCCCAGGCTCTGAAGGCGACTTGGCGACCTAGGTGCCTTGGGCTCGGCACCCGCCCAGACTCCCTCCGGGAGAAGTCCGCAAGGGAGTCTCTTCCCTCGCAGCGAGTCAAAGTCTAGGGACTCTCCCGGAGTAACCCCGTCCAGGAGCTCCATCCTTTTCTTTGGAAGCAGCCCGCCCCCACCCCCACCCCCAGCAGAAACTCTGGCAGTCACCTCCTCTGGCTCCCCGTAGGTCCCCAGGCGCCCCCGGACCCTACCCCTACACAGAGTGAATCGTGTCACCCTCCCCACGCCCCACCGCGCCGCGCCCTTTTTTTTTTTTTTTTTTTAACCGTTTCAAGGTTTCCTGGGCGGAGCAGGCGGAGAGGGGAGGGTTCGGCTCCTTAGACCTCTCTCTAGACCCTGGCCCACGCCGAATCCTGGTCAGAAGCAGGCTGGGGTCGTGAAAGAAAGAACGCCGTGGTGGGCGGGAGTGAAAATGCTACCTCAAGACTGTGGAGGATTGGCAAAGTCTTGGGTACACTAGTGTTTCCCCCGGGGGAATTTTCTTCGCCTAACAGCGAGCTCGAGGTGTCCGAGGTTTTTGGCACTAACCTCAAAGGCAGAATCTCTCCCTTCTCTCCAGCCTCTTCCCGGACGTCTAATCTACAACCTTAAACTTTCTCCTTCGCTTGAAAAGTCTGCGGCGCTAGCGATCCCAGCTGAGGCAGCGTAGAGAGCTCGCTGCTGTAGGGTTAACTCAAAAGCCCAGCGCCCAGAGGTCGCCTGAGGCCCTGTGGGTCGAGGCCAGGCGCGCTGTTTGCAGGAGGACTTCCAGGAGGGCTCTAGCAAGACACGCAGCCGGCTAAAACAGGCGGTCTCCCTTTTCCAGACTATATTCCTCATAAACTCTAAAGCCAGATGCATCGCTTGAGCGTGTTCCCATTTCACCTCCAGGGGCGTGGATTTGTTTCCAAACTGGACTCCACACCGAGCTGCCTGATGCGGGTTCCAGTGGCAAGCTCAAAGGATAAGGCTTTCGATAAAGACTGCGCAAAGGGACAGCAATTTAAACATTTAAGTCTTAACTTTAGCTCAGGCAAAACATTAGTTATGAAAGCATGGATTTTTTTTATTATTAAAAAAATGTAGAGTGCGAAATTTTTTTTCAAAAGACACGAGCTTTCAAAAGCATGAGCTTGCTTTTTGTTTTTATAAGAACAGAGGGAAGAAGACAAAGTTCTTAACTACAGACGCCCACTTGAGCAGCAACACCCAGTGGAACCCCGTCACGAAAATACGTCTCTTGCAAGAGAGTAACAACGGTAGCCATATATGAACCAAAAGCAGACCTTTTTTGTAATCTCTTGAGTCAAAACAAGTTTTTGTGCTGAGTAATTTTATTTTTTAATAAATGGAAGAAGACTAAAAACAAGAGCATAGGCATCTATTTCACAGGTAACTTGGCTCCCCAGTGTAGAGGGAAATGTAGATAGAATGGGCCTTCCTTTTCACAGTTAGGGCTTTTTGGTATTTACTAATGTGGTGACAAGGGTAGAAATAAGAAATCTCTTGAAATGACAAATCATTGTCAGGAAACAACTCTGCTTTTCCAGTGTTCGACCAAGAGAACTCCATTCCGCGCCTCTGAAAGGCAAGGCCATTTCTGGAGTATTGTGATTAAATAAGTAATTGGCGAAGCTGAGTCTGAACAATGCAAATGAGTACAAGACTCCCAGCCTCCGGTTTTAAAGAGCAAATGACCTCAGTGCGAAAGCGCCTCTGAGCAGCTGGAGGGGTAATGGCCGTCTGCTAAGTCCTTCATCAGGTGTGGGTGAGCGGAGCGAACACTCTAGAAAACGGTTTCCACTTTCGACTCACTGAGGCTCTGAAGGTCTTTCTCACACTTGCCCAGACCCACAGATACTGCCACAGCAAAGGTGTTACTGTGCATTAAGGAAAGTATGGGGTGGTGTTAGCGTGTTAATGTTGGCTCTCTGTGGGAAAAGAAGGGAAAACAATGACATATTTTAGCTGACCAGAATGGCACCAGCTGCCACTCCAGAGTGCACCTCACTTGGATGTCTCTTAACTACTAAAGTCTGCAGTCTGTTAAGGCTGCCCACCCGACTCTGAATCGTGCGGAGGCCGCCTCTGTGGCTGCAGTGACTCCTATGAGAGATGCCACTAGTTTCGTGAAGTCTTTCAAATTGTATAAAACGTTGGTTGTTTGCGTGTGGGTGGGGTGCTTATCCAGTTTCAGCAGAGCAAGAATTCCGTGGGTCGAGTCCCAAGAGGCCTTGGCGCGCCCTCGCCAGCACTCTTGCATGCCGCCAGCCCAAGAGTCTACTAAGGGATCTGCCACTGGCAGGCAAACTCGCTTTTATGCCTCACTCTTTTATTTCTTCAGGGTCCCAAACAGTCTTCAACTTCGAGACCCAGACCAAACCTTGCATGCAGGATTGATACACTATCCATGTTCGCTTTTCAGGAGGTAAGGGAAGCCTGGCAACCCAGCACAGATCCTGGCAACTCCTGGGCTTCCTTTAGGAACAGCTCCCCCCACCCTACCCCTACCTGGGCCAATCTTCACGACCTTACACTTTGGCCTGCCACAGCCGCCCTGAGGGAAATGGCTGTGACTGATGCGCCCGGCAGCGCTTTCGTTTTACTTTCGTTCCCTCCTCCCCACGGCTGGGAAGACCCGCGAAAGTACAGTGGGGGCAGAAAGCCGGAGTCTTGACAAAATAGCTGAGACACTGATCCTTACCCCGGGGACCAGGAAAGGGAACCCCGTGACCATACCTTGGCAAACTCTGACCCGTGGCAGGCTTGGGGAGGATCTGGAGGCCCTGACTTGTTTACTAAATGCAAAGAAACGTGATGTGTAGATACTGCGGGCAAGCAAACTGTCAAAGAAACGAATTTGCTTTAAGAGGTTTGTTTTCCAAATGCTGAACACAGGACAGAGTGGAGAGGCAGAAAGGTTGGGTAGCTAGAGCCTTTGGATAAATTGCACAGGAAGAAAGAACGGGCTCCAGACCTTAGGCTCTGCGTAATACTGTCAGGTGTGGCGACCAAAGCCTGTCAGGCCACTGCAAATAATTCTTTCTCATATTGCCTTGCTTCCTTCCTTTAGCAAGCACACACACAGCAAGCTTGAAGCCCACGTTCTAAGCCTTATAATCTAAAGTCTTCTCCCTTAAAGGGGAGGGGAGGGAGGAAGAGAAAGCGGGCCTAAATCTAGAAGGGTTTCCCAACTCCAGGCAAACTTATTTCCTCCACAACTCCTGAGAAAGCTCTACCAGGTTTGGACCCCGCTCCCCCACCCAACTTCGAAGCCGGGCACAGGGTATAAGATCCCTGCCCTGCGGAAGAGGAGTGGTGGTCCGAACTTGCGGGGGAGGGTGTCCTTCTAGACCGTTTGTCACTCTCCAGTTGCAGGGAAAAGTCCAACGCGTTTCCTGTCCTCAGCTCAGCTCAGCCTGAGCTGGTCATCTGAGAGCTAACTTATTTGATTCGTATCCTGAAAAGTCCAACTGCATTCTAGATCAACCACTTAGGAAAAGGGCTTGAAGCTACGGAAGTTAATTACGCTTAGAGTGGCCACTTGTGTTTGGCTTTGTTGTAAGGCCTTCCTTTCGTGTTTACACCCAGCTCTCAGCCTAGGCTTTAGGCCAGCAGGGCGCTCAGTTTCACTTCGGAGAATGGAGGGGCCTATCACTTCGCCCTCAGGGTTTAAAGGCAACTTCCTAATGGTTTGCCTCAATCACTCCTGTGACAGAACAGTAAGCCCTCAATAACCGTCCCCTTGTCAGGGGGTCGGGTGTGGAAACTTCTCGGTCTTTAAGCAGCTAGGAAAGCGAGAAGAAAGCTAGCAAAAAGCTAGCTGCACCTGCGGAGGGAGAACGTCCGCCCCGCTCTTCCCGCGCCCCGCGCTTTTTGCCTGCGAGTTGCAGCTAACCACCCCCGCACCCCGCACGGCTGCAGGCCGTCGGTTGCGGGGGGCTGAGGCCTAGCACCCAACGCCTGCGGGTGCAGCCGCACGAGGGGGCAGAGGCCGTAAGCTCCAAAGCGCGGCCCAAACGCGCGCGCTCTCTGCAAGCAGGGCGGTGGCGCTCCCAGAGCCGGAGGAGGGTAGAGTCGCAAGAGCGCGCGGGACGCTCGGGGCCACTCCGCACGAGGCGTGGATCCGGAGATCCCGGTCGAGTGGCCAGAGTGGGGTACCCAGGTCGTGCGCACCACCACGGCCCGCGACCCCAGCCACGAGCTGGGGAGCGCAGCAGGGCGGAGGCCGCTGCCACGGAACCAAGCGGGCGGCGCACGGCCCGGGGGGGAGCTGGTTTTCCCGAGAGGGCACGTGACGGGGTTGGCAGCGCTCGGGCCCAGGCTGGGGGAGGGGGAAGTGGCGAGCAGGAGGCCCGGGGGCGGGCGGCTGGCGCGCTGTGTACTTAGGTCGTGTGCTGGGGTTTTTCTCTCCCGGGAGCGGGCGAGGGGCGGGGGAGGGGCCACCGCTCCGCCTTCTTCTTTTCGCAATGTTGACGCAATCTATAAATAGTGGAACAAAAGGACCAACTTCCTCGGAGCTTTGCTGAAACTGCACAAAAAATCGAGCTGGGGGGTTCCCTGGTCCCCGCATTTGGGGCGGGGAGCGCTGCGCCGAGGGAGGGGGCGGCGCAGACCGGCTTAGGGGGACACCTGGCTGAGCGCAGCTGCCTCTCCGCTCGAACCCTGTGCTCCAGTGCCCCCACTGGCTGGAGAGCTCGCTCCGACCGGGGGTCTTCCTCCGCCGCTGACAGGTCAGTGCGCACCTCCCCTTTCAACACAGGCTTCTTTTCTCCCTCCTCCAGCCTCCACTTTTAGAAGAGAACAGTGTTGGGGGGCGGGGGAGAGTAAGAAAATAGAACGAGATGCAGCAGCGACAGCCAAAAAGAAAAAGAAGGAAAAAAATGTAACCCCAGCGTGCACGGGAGGAGGGTGTGAGTGAGGAGCTCCAGGAGGCAATCTGCGTGGCCCCCACGGGAGACGAAGCTCTGCAGGGGCTGGCGGGGAGAGTGGGCCGCAGGGAGAGAGGAGGGGGACTCCAAGAGGCTGTGCGTGGCACTCTCGTTTCCCATTGAGCACAGACCTGCAGAGCCCGCCTAGCCCACAGTGGGAGGACTAAGTGAGTTGCTGCCACGGCTACCGCACCCCCGAGGCCCACGCACCCTGTGCGCCTGGATTTGGGGGCAGGGTATGAGGGGGACACCCGGAGCCCGGACCTGAACTCGGGAGCCCGCTGCGTCGTCGTTGGTGGGGGCGCCAAGGCAAGGGGAGGGCGGAGCTGGCTCTGTTGACAGCGTTGCGGGAGCGGGGAGGGCGAAAGTTGGGGAGAGGAGGCGGGAGAGGTGGGAGTCTGGCAGGGAGGGGGGACGGGGAGGGAGCGCGCGCGCGGGATTTGGAGGGGCGTGGATCACGTGATGGGCAGCCGCCCCCGCTACAGGCTGGTGGTAGGGGTGACGTCACCACCCTGCCTGCAGGGGGTGGCACTTCCGTTTTCTTTGCCCCAGGGCTATTCCTAAGCTTCTGGGTCCTCGTTGGGGTGGGCGGTAGTCCGAAGTCTTCAGGTGGTTTGGCTTCAACCGAGAGGCCGGCGAGGGGTTAGGGGTCTGAAGCTGGATCCCGGCGGCAGCTCGACACACCCCATTGTGCTAGCAGTGGGCGAGGGCGGTGCCGGGTGCCGGCCCCCTGCGGCTCCCAGCTCCAAAGAGACTAGGAGGGCTCTGTGCGGCCACCAGCTGGATACTGAGTCCAGACTTCGAGGTCCGTGGGACTAGAGTCTCACTCGCCCTTTGGGCGCCAGGTGGTTAGAAACCCGTTCTGTGGCCCGGGTCCATGGCCGAGCATGATTGGTGTGTGGTCAGAGTCTGTCACCACTGGAGTGACTCGATTCCAGCAGTCCTTAAGAGCTATTTTGAGTAAACTTTGGGTTTTGGTGACTCAGCTCGGTGAGCGCTATTTATAGGTAGATGAGTTAAGAGCAGGGAAATACGGTTCGCTGGGATAGGTCCGCCTATCACACCAAAGATCTGTTAAGAAGCAACAATCAAACGTCTCCCAAAAGAAAAAATATTTGGCTTTTAGAATCTGTGTTGTAAGACACACTGGTCAGGAGAGGACTGCTCAGAACAGTGTAATGGAGCATTTTCCGGAGTAAATGGAGACTTTGGGGAGTGTCATAACCATTAACTGGCTTTTAGGTGGAGGTTACTGAACCAGGAGTGAAAACTCAGCGGCTCTCCTAAGCACCTGCAGCATAGACTAAATGCTGACAAAGTCCTTGCACAATATTCTGTAACAGGAAGATGATTATCTAGTTAGCTTTAAGTCTGCTCTGGTGGGAGTATATATTTGTTTATCGCCCAATTTCTTCCAAGCAAGTGCAACAAAAACATGTATATTACAGCCCAAGTTTCTTCAATAGTGTGTAAATGTGCCACACTTAAGTCGTTGCTTGTTTGTGTTTCATAATTTTAATTTTTACACCTCACACTTTCCTCCAGCCCTGGGTTTAGAAATCCAAGAGGCATATGCTAAGAAAATGATGAGGAGGCTGCTTGCAGGGAGGCAAGAGTTGAAAGCTCTCTTAGCCTCACAGCTTTCCATAGGTAGCATGGCCTGGGGTGTCTCTTGAAAGAAAGATGGTGGTTTCCTGGGTGGCCAAAGTTAGGTCAGCTAAGAATTAAAAAGTGTCCAAAAGAGACACAGAACAGACTAGAACCACGGCAGGAATAGGTGCTGGGTGAGGTCACTGAAAAGGGGTAAGAAAGAAACTGGGCAGATGGTGAAGGCCTTCGTTATGCAGAATAATCATGCTTTAATAATCGGAATCATTTGCACCTGAATGGAAATTTTTAATTTTTTATTTATTTTATTTTTTTAGTCTTTTAGGGTCTTTTGAGATGGGGGGGAGCATTTTTTTTTATCCTAGAAATTAACAGAGAATTTAGCCCAGAATTTCAAAGAGCTGCCCTGCTTTGTGAGCTGGTCATTGTGGTTGCCTCGGATCAAAACCTGTAAGAAAGGGAAAAACCTCCTGAAGATGTTTAATGGAAATGACAGTTGGTCACATGTGGCTTGTCAGGGTCTTGGAGACTTATAAGATGGAATATAAGAGACCTGTGAGCTAAGAAAGAACCTGCTGGAACCACTGCCAGGTACCCAGAGACAGCAGGACTGGAACAAGAGGCTCCAGGAGAGGTCATTAGCTGTTTGACAGCAGGGATACACTGTTTCTGGTCTTTGAGTGAGTGAGTAGGCATGGACCTCAGTCAGGGCTAGGAGAAGAAACACATTCCTTAAACTGTGGGGAATGGCTCTCAGGGGAAGTTAGTGTACAGTCCGTATCTCTGCAGTCACGGAAATGTAGGTGGTAGCTAAAGCCATGGGGGAAGCTAAGAGGACCCGGTGCTGCCTAGCCAGGAACTCCGGAAATACACTTAGGGCAAGTCTGGAGCAAGAGGAAGTCTTAAAGGACAAGGTACGCCAAAGTGATGACATTCTTTGTGTATGGCTATAGTCCTGCGCGGCTCCAATCCTTAGGGCATGGCTGTAGTCCTGTATGGCTATAGTCCTGCAGGCCATCAGCCTCCCGAGAATAAAGACAAACCTGTTGCTTCCTTCAGAAGACCAAAACAAGCCAGGCATGATGCTTAGTGACTGTAATCCACTTGGGAGGCTGAGGCAGGAGGATTACTGTGAGTTCAAGGCCAGCATGTACTACAGACTATGACTGTCTAGAAAGCATAAGAGTTGCGTGTCCTTGTCCCATGTTTGCAGTACCTCCTGAATCAACAGCTGGTAAATGGGCTCAACTGGATCGAGGGAACTAAAAGTAGCACTTTTCTTTGGATAATCAAGGTAAATAAGATAGCCTGGTATCTTTTACAATTCTCCTTAAGCTTCTGTTATTTATGTATCTTGGGTGTTAGATTAAATATGCTTCCTTTTTTTAGAAATAGTGGTTGGGCTATTTTAATAATTCATATCCTCCTAAAGGCAATTAAAAATACTTTTGTAGCTGTATAATTATATGTATGAGTCAAAAGCACCATAAATTCATACTATACATTTTGAACTAAGTATACCCAGGGGCTGGAGGGAAGGCTCCGCTGTTGAGAGCATGTACGGTTCTTCCAGAGGACTTGAGTTTGCTTCTCAGCACCCATGTTAGAAAATTAAAATTGCCTGTAGCTCCAGTTCCAGGGACATCTTGATTCCTCTGGCTTCTGTGGTACCTACACACACATGTGCACAAACACATATAATTAAAAATATAAAAATAGATCCTTAAATAAGTACATCCATATAGAGGCTATTTTAATAATTCATAATCTCCTAAATGCAATTCAATATTTGCCCATTGTGGATCACTTAATGGGTTTTTTTTTTAAGTAGCTTCTAAAATATATTCTTTTTAAAGTTTGTTATACAGCAGTGAATTTTTTTTACATGGATACAGCATTCACATTACATCGACATACTTTGTTATCAGGCCCCAAACAGTTTGGCTTCCCCAGTGATGTCACAGCTACCATGGAGGCAGCCCAGAGGAGCTTAAGTAAACATGTTCGGGGATGACCTAATGCAGTCCTGAAGGAGGACAGCATCAACTAAACTCTACCACATAGACTTGCACACACTGTTTTTCCACATGCCAGAATGCTTGCTACCTTGGCATGATAGCTGTTCCTGACAGCGCCTGGAATTAACTAAGACCCAAATGACTGTGTGCGCCTGTGAAGGATTTTTTTTTTTTTTTTAATGAAGTCATCTGAAGTGAGAAAACCCATTTCCAATCTGGATCTCTGAGATGGGAAGATACACATCAAGTCCAGATATTTTGACGTGGGAAGATCCATCTTTAATCTGGGCCATATCTACTGGCAGCCCGTATAGAGGACATGGAAAAAGTCAAGTTGCTCTTTCTCTTTGCCAGCTTGCTCTTGTTCTGCCTAGCAAGTCTACTCTTTCATTAGCATTAGACTGGCTGACACATCTATTGGACAACCATTGGATTGGTGGACCTTCCATTGTAGAGAGCCATTGTTGGCCTAGCTGGATCACAGCCTGTAAGCCACACCGTAGATAGGCAGATGATTGGTAGATAGATAGATTCATTGATTCATTCATTCTATAAGTTCTGTTCCTCTAGAGAACCCAGAAGTGGTTCTAGAGCAGCAGAAGTACACAGATGATTTTTTTAAAGTATCTAGAATAAGCTTTCCAACTTGCCAAGGCCTACAGTAACCCTCACCTGAGGACATAGTTTCTCCACCCTCAGCAGATGTAGTCCCACCCCCAACCCCCTGAAATACTGCTTTTGACTGAAGAAATTGCTCCTTCATTGTCGGCTATACCAGTAGTAAGTTTCTCTGAAGAAAACGTCAGTCAAGGCAATACTGATGTTCCTTGGGGCCTTTAGACCTATAGCCAGACTTAAAACTAAGCAGGCTTCTAAAGAGGAGCTAGAAAGTGGTCTGTGAGAAGGTGCTTATCCCACACTACTAAAGAGCTTAATGAGCTTGTTAATTCATTCAAGCAGAAATTGGGGAATATGTGTGGGAATGGACTTTAAGGGTGTGGGATAGTGGTGAAAAGAACATAAAGTTGGGTTAGATTGAGTTTATTGATATGGGCCCAGTGAGTTGAGATTCTAGTTTATTATGGAAGCAAGCCAGTAAGCACCTCTCCATGGCCTCTCCATCAGCTGCTGCCTCTGGGTTCCTGCCCTGTTTGAGTTTCTTTCCCAACTTTCTTCAATGATGAAGTTTGATGTGGAAATGTAAGCCAAAAAAACAAAAACAAAAACAAAAAAAAACCAACTTGTTTTTGGTCATGGTGGTTTATGAAAGCAATAGTAACCCTAACTAGGACGCCTGGCAACAGAATTACTACACAGAAAGAAAATTGGAAGTGAGACAGTCGAGCTCTAGATGTCTCTGATCAAGTAAGAATTGAGGAAATTTATTCAAAATAGTTATCTAATGAATGTTTTCCTTTTCTTTCTTTCTTTCTTTCTTTCTTTCTTTCTTTCTTTCTTTCTTTCTTTCTTTTTTAACCTTATAAACTGGCACTTAACAATGTAGCCACACCTTTAATCCCAGCACTTGGGAGGTAGAGGCAAGTGGACCTCTGAGTTCAAGGCTAGTTTGGTCTACAAAGCAAGTTCTAGGACAACCAGGACTACACAGAGAAAGCCTGTCTCAATAAAACCAATAGAAAGGGGGAGGGAGGGAGAGAGAGAGAGAGAGAGAGAGAGAGAGAGAGAGAGAGAGAGAGAGAGAGAGAGAGAGAATATGAATGAGAGAATGTAACATTACACACTAGCACACTAAGGGTTCAAATACAACCCGTGATAGTGTCTTTTATACTTTTCTATGACTGTGTTAAGAGACCATGACCAAGGCAAAGTCCTTATCTGTGGCTTACAATTTCAAAGAGTTGGACTCTAGGACTATCATGGCAGGGAGCATGGCAGCAAGCAATCAGGCATGGAAATGGAGCAATAGCAGAAATCACATTATTGAAATACAATCAGACGGCAGGGAGGGGTGCTGACTGACAGACACAGAGATGCACTGGGAACAGCTTGGAGTTTTGAAACCTCGAAGTCCACCACCAGTGACACCCCTCCTCCCCCAAGGCCACACCTCCAATCCTTCCCAAACACTTCCACCAACTGGAGACCTTGCATTCAAGTATATAAGCCTATGGGGGCAGCTCACATTCAAACCATACATGGCTAATAGCAACAGTGTTATAGCCACTCATTAAAAAAAAAGCTAAGTATGGCCTCAGTGTTCATTAAACAGAAGAACTCAAACTTCTTATGTTTTTATCTTTAACTTTCTTTGGGTTCAAAATACAATTTGGAGTGTTTGTGTTTTGTGCCTGTGGTGTATGCACCCATGCATGCATGCATGAGGAACTCAGAATGTGGGGTATCTTCTGTTGCTTTCTTCCTTGGTTTTTTTGAGACAGTCTTTCACTGAACCTGAAGCTGGGTATTTTGGCAAGATCAGCTGGCCAAAACTTCCAGGATCTGCCCAGCTCTATCAGCCAACACAGGAGTCAGAGGCAGTGTGGTCATCCCTAGTTTTATGTGGGTTCTGGAGATTCAGTCCTCTTGCTTGGCTAGCAAATTTTATTGCCTGCTGAGCCATCTCACCAGCCCCTATGGTTTATTTTTAAAAGGAATATTTCCAAAGTCAACTCAGATATATATTTTCTCATCATGTGAGCATGTTAAACATACGCCTTGGTGTGTCCCTTTATGAATATGACCAAAATTCAAGGATGAGATTCGAAGAGAAACTGAAATTACTGGGCATTTATGTTTCTATGCCACAAATGACTGTAATTGCTAAATATTGAAAGAAAGAAAAAAAAACTATTATCTGCATACTTCAAAGTTAGAATCACCTCCATGAAAAGTATGATTATGAAATGTTTTATGTTTGATTCTTTTCTGTAATCTTACCTTCATTGGTCATTTGGCCATATATTTAAAAATTTGATGTTCTCAACAAACCTCAGCCTACATACGCTGCCTACTGAGTCATTGCTTCGTTTGTGTTCTTTACTACTTTTTTCCCCAACATAGGCTCACAGATGCTATATCTGCCCTTTCTGTATATAGCACATATAATGTGTGTATGTGACATTTTCTTCTTATGACATTATTTTATTTGCATGTGTGCAGTGGGGGGGTGGGAAGACACACATGTTTCTGTGTGGAGTACACATGTGGAGGTCAGAGGACAGCTTGCAGGAATCTGGTCTCTTCCTTCCAGCATGTGGAGCCTGTGGATCAAGCTGAGATGTCCAGCTTCGGCTTCACTGCCGTCGCCTTTACCCACTGAACCATCCTGTTGACTTCGTTCTCCATTAGCTCTTGGGTGGCACTTACTTAAATGCGACAGTTCAGGGTTGTGCTGCCTTTGCTGAAAACTGCATTTTTGTTTTAACTTTCTGGTGAATAATGGCTTAGAGGGATTGGCAAAGGCAGTGTGATGTCCTCCTTTCTTGTGATTGTGTCTTCTGCCAGGAGACCTGAAAAGGTTTTCCTTCTCCTCCTCCTTTTTTTTTTTTTTTTTTTTGGTTTTTCGAGACAAGGTTTCTCTCTGTAGCCTTGGCTGTCCTGTTCTAGACTCGCTTTGTAGGCTGGCCTCGAACTCACAGAAATCCACCTGCCTCTGCCTCCCAAGTGCTATGAGCATCTGCTTATCCACAGCCAACCAAGTGTGGAAGCACATGCCTAGAATCCCAGACCTGGAGATATGCACAGGAGGACCAAGGGCTTAAGGACAATATCAGGCTTGAGTACGTGAGACTTTACCTCACTCAAGCAACAAAAATAGCTCAGCCAGGATATGACTCAAAATGAAAGATTATATGCCCATTTTCTTTAAACATTTCCTGTAGGTGTAGTCTGTACAGAAGTTTTGGGAGATTCTCATCTATTATATCTTAAAGTAAGATTTTAAATTGCATTTGTCCCATTGTGTACTAGATAAGTGAATGTGTACCGTGTCACTCCCTTCTCACTGGGACAGTGCCTTCTTTGCAGTTACTTTAGTCTGTTTCCTTCTGTATTTGTTGCAATTCCTGAAATTCCTTAACTCTACCTGTTTCCTGGAAGATCCTGAGTACCTGATCTCTGGGCCAGGGTCTACATAGTGAGTTCCAGGCCAGCCAGGGCCACAAACTGAGACACTATCTCAGGGACGGAGGATGGAGGATGGAGGAAGGAGGATGGAGGAAGGAGGATGGAGGATGGAGGAAGGAGGAAGAAGGAAGATTTGGTCCAACCGGTGTAGGACTAAAAAAGGGAAAATTACCAAAATAATGCAGCAACCTCTGTTAGCAGTTGCTGCCTTCTTGCTAGTGGGAAACCGGGGAGGGAAGATACCTGGAGAGCTGGGAGGAGGAGTGCCAGCCTCCTGCTGCCCGGTGCTGGAGGGGGCAGCCAAAGTGGGACTCCCCCTCCTCCTCTCCTGATTCTTCACTGATGGACACAGAAGAGATTCACTTGGAGAAATGGAAGTAAGGTTTTCAGAGCACCAACCACAGCGACACAGAGACAGAATCTAAAAGGGGTTGTTGCTGAGAGGCAACAGTAAACTGACACAAAGAGGGTTAATGGAGATGTCAAGTTTGCTTGCTTTTAACCTAGCCACTTTACTAAAATTGTGCAACTTATTGACATGTGACAATGTGTTTGAAATGTGCTAGTTCAGAAATCTTTATGAGACATTTAAAGTGGAGCTGCTGGCCAAGCCAGTGAATTAGAACCCAGAACTCAACAGAAGTATCAGGGATGAGCCCGAGTTCTAAGACCCCAAAAAGAACAGATATCACAAGACATAAACATGGCAAATATGGGTGAGATGACCTGGGGGGAAATGAATCTCCACAAATGGGGGGCGGGGTGGAATCTGGACTATATGCCTGGGGGCTCCCAAACATCCATGAAGAGGAAAATTATCTAGAAAAGAGTTGCTTTTCTATTGCTGTGATAAAACACTGTGGCCAAGGCGTTTATAACGTTGTTTAATTCGGCCTATAGTTTATTTGAACCAAAATTCAGGACGGCAGAGCTAAAGCACCGCAGCAGGAAGAGCAGAGAGCTCATGGCTCACACTGCAAGCACCAGGGATGGCAAGAAGCTTTTGGAACCTTAAAACCCATCCCAGGGGCAAACCTCCTGTAAGGCCACACCTCCTAATCCTTTTTAGATAGTTCCATCAGCTGAGGACCATGCATTCAAATATATGTGCCTATGGGCACCATTCCCTTTCAAACTACCCCATTCCATGCCCCTCTCCCCACAGACTCATGACCCTGTCATAATGGAAATGCATTTAGTCCCATTTTTAAAGTCCCCATAGTCTTTCAGTCTTAACACTGATTGGACTGTTTATAAGTACAGAATCTCAGGCTTCTGAGACTCAAGACAACCTCTTAATTGCAACCCCCTGTGAAGTAAAAAAGCAAAGTAAAATACTTCCAACATATGAAGACACAGAATATACATTACCATTCCAAAAGGAAGGAACCTGAGCATAGTGAGGAAATACTGGACCAAAGCAAGACAGAAACCCAGCAGAGCAAACTCCAAGCCTCCAGGTCAGTGTTAGACGACTCTACCCCTCCAGTTCTGCTGCCTGTAAAATGCCCTATTCCCCCATCCCCCATCTCCCCATCCCCCATCCTCATCCCCCACATGCCCATCCCCCATCCCCATCCCTCTTTCTTGGACTCTTCCCATTTCTTGTGTGAAGCTCTTCTTGGCTTGACTAGACTGAACTTCATTTTCTTTTTTCAGGTTACTGTCTATATAGGAGTGTAGGGGAAGAGGGAGTTGGTAAAGTGCTGAACCCAGAACCCATATTAAAATGGGCTAGGCCTATGTGCACATGCCTGTAATCCCAGTGCTGGGGGAGTGGAGACAGGAGGGTACTGGAGCAAAAGGCTAGCTGAATTGGCAAGCTCCAAGTCCAATGAGAGACCTTGTCTCAAAAGAAAAAAAGTAGAAAAGAAAAAAAGGTGAAAATGAAGAGGAAACAGTGTTAAGTGTCAACTCTGCTGGCCTCCGTACTTACATACACATGAGACATACACAAAATACTACCAATATAAAAGGAATATGACAGGTAAGAAATCTTAGTACTCTTATATATTATTATAGTGGCTACCATTTATAAATGTCTGTGAACCAGGAAGAGTGCTAGACATCTGCATAATTTCTAAAACACTAACAACTCTATAAAGTAAATATTGTCAGAGGTTATTTCCACACACACACACAAAAAAAAAAAAATTCCTTTTTTTTTTTTTTTTTTTTTAACTGTTGGTGTCAGATCACAGAATCTCATCGGAAGCTTGAATTTAATCAAAATGAAGAAGGTGATAAGAGATTTTCTTGAGGCCAGAGAAACAAACACCTCATTAGTTAAGAGTAGAGTTGCTCTTGCAGAGGACCCATGTTTAGTTCCCAGGACCCACATAGTACATCACACCATCTGTAACTCAAGTTCCAGGGGACCAGATACCCTCAGAGGAGGGCCCAAAGAACACAAATGGTACATGAACATCCAAGCAGGCAAACAAATCTAAAACAACAACCAAAAAAACATTTTTAAACAACGTCTTCTCCTGTTTTAACTGAAAATTAACACTTAAGAGATTCTTCTTGAGCCAGGCCTATGGCTCATGGGGAAACAGCACTCATTATGCAAGCCTGACGATGGCATGAGTTCAGCCTCCGGAGCCCACGGCGGCAGGAGAGCACCAGCCCTCACAACTGTGCTCTGACGTTCACACCGATGCGCTGGCATGTGCTGGCGCATACTTTCTCTCAAACATGTTCCTAAATCTTGAAGTTGCTACTAGGCAGCTCTCTGGTGTCAGTTTGGAGTCTGAAGGAACACGGAAGTTCTAGCACAGTAAGGCCTCCACCATCACCTCACACTCATGGACTACAGAGTGCCAGTGAAGAAAGGGGAGGGACTGTGAAGGCAGTACAATCGCTGGGGAAAATCTCCCTATAACGGAGAATGGCATGCTCCAATTTACCTACCCAGCTTTTTGAGACGCTCTTAACACTCTTGTTATAGACACAAAACCAGTGATGGGTACATACTAAACCAATCCAGGGCAAAGACCTGGGCGTTTCCTTTTCTTAGAAGTTTTTAAAGATTTAATTTTGTTTTAAGTGGCATTTTTAAAAATTAGTTTATCTAAGTGTTTGTATGTGTGTCTTTGGACACCTGTGGAGGCGAGAAGACGGTGTCAGATTCCCTGAAACTGAAATTACAGCCAGCTGTGAGCCAGTCAATGTGAGTGCTGGCAACAGAACTCCAGTCTTCTGAAGAGCGGCAGGTGTTTAACCCTGAGCCACCTCTCTCTCCAGCCTTCCTCCTAGGGTCTTTAGTGACCACCGTTTGGCCATTCTGTTACTACAAACACACAGTGTGCCTTTACACTTCTTAGAGTTCATCCACAATAAAAACCCATGAGTAGCAGGCACCATTTTGGCTAAGCTATATCACACCACCCCCTGGAAGGAATGTTTGCACGTACCCACAGCCTCTCAACTATGGAAATACATTCACACATGTTACAATACAAATGGTACCCACTAAAACTGTGCACTCTTGGGACACTGCATATGTTTTATATATTAAATTAGGGTTGACTAATTGCTATAATAGAACAAGTCAAAAATAAGTAATGGCCCAACTTGGTTGCTTTCTGAAGTAAACGAATAGTTCAGTAAGGAGTTGGGGTTGGGGGACACTTCTTCACATAGGCTTTTAGAACTGAATGCTCCAAGACTTCCTTGGGGTCTTCTGCTGTAGTCTGTTAAAAGGAGAGGCTTGGAGGGTTTGTTGCTGTTTTTCTGAGAGAGGGTTTCAGATACTCAGGCTGGCCTAGAATTCGATATATAGCTGAAGATGATCAGGTGCTCGCTGAGTGCCTGGACTATCAGCAAGTACCACCACAACCAATTTATTCAGTGCCAGGGATCAAGCCCAAGGCTTTGAGCATGCAAGGCAACCACCATTCCAGATGGGCTACACCTGCAGGCCAGATGGGCCACACTTGCAGCCCAGATGGGCTACACCTGCAGCCCAGAAGGGACGATTTTTAGAGGGTCTCAAAATAATAGACATCATTCCATTTGCATTACGCTGACTATAATTTAGTCAAATAAAAACTATACCTAGCAGAAAATAACATATGGAGTTTCTCTAATTTGACCAAAAAGTGAGAACGTGACTAGTTAAGAGCTGTTATTGGCTTGGGTATTCACCACCGCCACTACCATATACACATTCTCCAGTGTGAAGTGGCGACCAAAAACCTAAGTCCTCAAACTATCCTCCAGCTCGGGTTTAATAGTGTTGCACAACTGAACAGCTGAAATCATAAAACAGGAAGTCTGCTATATAAATGTCAGAATAACAACAAACTGTAGTTGAGGTTTTATCTTCCCCATGGTTCCATGTTAATGTGTGCTTTTACATGCACTAGAAATGACTTCAGGTGAGGACAGCACTCTTTGACAGCCTATCCACGCGGGGACCCTGTGAAGCGCCCTCAACACTGGCGCTTTGGTGGTGGAAGGAGAGGAAATGACTAACAAACTGCTGTTAAGGTGCCAGCACTAGAGCCTGCCTCAGCATTCCACACCAGGCTTTACTGTTGCTGGAAGAAAGCGGGTGGACAGGGAGGCTGGGAGTGACTCACCCTCGCTTGAACTATCTGAAAATTTACTGTAGAAAACACGTTACACCTTTACGGCCTTATTCTGACACCTCAGCCATCCTCTGACGTGTTCTGCCACGTTAACCCGTTCGTGAGGGAACAAGGAATAATAGCTTAAGTACTGTACAGATCTGGGGCAACTTTTTTTTCTGTTTTTCTGAAAAGAAGAAACTAGGGATTTTCTGAAAGCTAGCTATTCATATTAACTATATAACATAATTCCCACAAATTCTGTGAAAATACCAAGACTCAAATAACTAGTGTACAGTCTTTATATTACTTTATTTCTGAAAAAAAAAATCTTACCAACATATAAATGCCTTTATAACTTTTATGCCTTTCCTTAGGAAACTTCCTTGGTTTTAAGCTAAACATTGAGGGAGCAATTTATTAAAAATCATACATTATATGACTAAAATAGCTAAAAATATCGAGTCTTTGTATCTAAGTTCCCTTGAAAAACCATAGACTCAGAAAATATCTGTCTACTAACAATGTCTACTCCTCCTCTTCCTCTTCTTCATTTTTTGAGACAGGGTTTCTCTGTGTAGCCTTGGCGGTCCTGGACTCACATTGTAGACCAGGCTGGCCTCAAACTCACAGAGATCCACCTGCCTCTCCTCCCGAATGCTGGATTACAGGCATGCACCACTGAGCCCCGCTTTTTCTCTATTGTTTTTTTAAAGACAAGGTTTCACATAGCCAAAGTGTCTTCATACTCATGCAGGCAAGGCTAAAAATGAACTGACCTTTATGCCTGGGCCACCTGAGTGCAGCAGCACCACCACCAATGTCAGTGTCCATTTTACTGCCGCATATTGTAGCACAACATTGCCACACCAGAATAGTACACAGTGTATATGTTACTTAAAGCATTGTTTGTTTTGTTTTGTTTTTCGAGACAAGGTCTCTCTCTCTCTCTCTCTGTGTAGCCTTGGCTGTCCTGAACTCACTTTGTAGACCAGGCTGGCCTTGAACTCACAGCGATCCGCCTGCCTCTGCCTCCCGAGTGCTGGGATTACATGCTTAAAGCATTGTTTTTGAACTGAAAATATAACTGTACATAGAATAGATAAGTATATAAGGAATACATACATGTAAAATGAAGTAAAAGCTATAAATAATTGCTAAGAATGTGTAATGTGAAAATGACATAAAAGCCATAGGTAATTGCTAAGAATGTGTAATATGAAATGATTAAAAACTGAAATTTACACCAGGCATGGTGGCACATGCCTTTAATCCCAGCAGACAGGAGGCAGAGGCAGGCGCATCACTGTGAGTTCGAGTTATTGGCTGCTTGCTTATATAGGTTCAGTACACTAGACATAGCAATAAACAAAACTGCAGATGAAGAAGGTTGCTGTTTCCCAAGCATTTTGATAGGAAATACTAGGAAAAAGCCAGACAGGGTAGAAGACTATCACAGAAGAAACACGCGTTTGAGGCAGCCTGATGTGTGGAAGGAGCCAGAGGCTGTATGGTGAGGCCCTAGCAGAGGAGCAGAGACGGGGTTGAGAAGGGAGATGGTAGCGGACTCTGCTAAGAGGCCATAAGTGTTAGGAAAGCCGAGCTGCCACTTACAGCAGCATGGTTTTCTTCGCCAGGTGCTTTTCCTTCCCTTCGGAACTTCAAAACTCCCAGGATAATACAAAACTAGTATTGCCCATGTCAAGAATTCCAGCTGAGGTATGAGGTGAACGCACAACTTCAATCTGCCATCTCTTTTATCATCCCAGTGACTCGCCGAGAGTGACCGCTGTAGCAGCAGCCTTGGCTCAGCGTTTGTCCCCAAAGGCTCTGCTCTTCTGCCTCATTGATTTAAATCCACCTTCTCCAGGGAAGCAGGTTTCCCTGACCACCCAGCACACCTCCCTCAGTGTCTGATCAAAGCATTTTCTGTCTGTATAGGTTGGCGGAGCAGGAGGTAGAGTAAAGGAAGGAAGGAGCTGGGGTGAATACCAAGAGGCGAGAGGCTGTTGGGAAGCAGGAACTAAAAGAAGGAACAAGCTTCCCAATGGTTTCTCTTTATCCATGGGAAGGGAAGAAAATGAGGAAATGGACACAAGATTGTAACATCCAAGATGCAAAATCCTGTCACCAACAGCTGAGAATTTGGAAGAGATACACATCTTCAGGGAGAGAGAGAGAGAGAGAGAGAGAGAGAGAGAGAGAGAGAGAGAGAATGCAAACTATCAGACCTGTTGATGAACGTGTGAAAGTTACTGTAATATAGAAACTGAAATTGTAGGGGCTAAAGAGGAGGTGTAATGAGCATCAAATGGCTCCATATGAACTTTGATTAGAAGATAGTCTATTAATTTCAAACTAATGCCTGCATACTACATCATTCTCCATGTATTGAGTTCTAAAACATGCAAACTAACCTACAGCCAACCCATGATGCCCAAAGAGAGGGCTGGGAAGAGAAAGGACTACAAAGAGGCCAAGAGCACTCTCAGGGAGGAGGGATTTCACCAGATTTTCTTTTTCATTTTCTTGACTGATTGCACCAATCCTGAGTAAGAACAGATCTCTCTGTTGCTGATCTTAGAGGGAAAGCAGCATTAGACATGAGGTTATCTCTAAGCCTTTGTGTAAACAGACTTTGTATATGTCTTTGTGTCTGGTTGGAGAAGTATCCATCTGTGTTACGCACTAGTCTGCTTCCCAGCATTGACAGAATACCTGAAAATACCCACGGAGAAGGCCTAGGTCCTCTCATGGCTTCAAAGGGTGCACTCAGTCGTGAGCTGGCCTTGGTGCTGTGGGGCTGTGCTAGCACAGCGCACTGACAGCGGTGTCCTGAGCTCTGTCCACCTCAGGGTGGCCAGGAAGCAAAGAGAGAGGCCAGGCCAGGCAAGAATCCCTGCTCTGGGTAGGTTGCCAGTGTGGTAACTTCCTCTAACTAGGTCCCACCCCTCAGAGGCCCTCCCACCTCCCAGAAGCTCCACAGTTTGGGACCCTGCCTGCAACAGATGGGCCTGTGTGGGATGCTGGGACCCAAACTACTGTAGCTTCTAGTGCTAGTTGGCTCAGAGGTCTCGGTGTTGGTTTAAAGGCCATAGGATTTTGTCTTTCTTCCTGTTGAGGTAATGAGGTTGTGTTTTGGTTTGCTATGATATTTAACTTTTTATATTGTGTCTGTGTACCTGTGTGCATGTGCACATGTGCAGAGGTCAGGGGACAACTTGTGGGGATCAGTTCTGTCCTACCACATGATCTTGGAGCCTCAACTCAGGTTATGTAGTTTGGCACCGAGCCCCTTTACCTAGGGAGCCGTATCACCAGCCTTTGTTAAACAAACCATGTATTCCTAGGATAAACGTCAGCCAGTTGTAATACTGTCCTTTGCAGAGATTGCTGAATTTGATTTTATAACATTTTCTTTGAGTTATCACATCTGTGTTTGTGGGGGAAGAACAGCCTGAAATCCTCTTTTATAATGTCCGTATATGGTTTGGGTCTCAGGATAATACTCACCTCAAAGAGTAAATTAGAAGTAATCTCTCCTTGCTAGTTTTCTAGAAGTTTGGGTGTAACTAATACACTGTAGCCTCAGTGTTTGAAAGAATCCGTGGACGTCTTTGTGGGAATGTATTTAACTACGAATTCAGTTTTCATACAGCTCTTCCGCTTATCCGTCTTCCTGAATGGGCTTCTCAATTCCAGCGACTCCAATAATTTCACCTACATTCTCTACCTACCTCCTAAGATTTTCTGTAATATCCCTTACTGTCATTTGCATCACCATAAGGTTATAATATAGCCTCTTTCTGATATTGCTTTGAGAGGGAGGACTCTGGCCAAGGCTGGCCTCTAGGGCCAGTATATTTAACTTTGTCCTCAATCTCCCAAATGTTGGGATTATAGATATGCACCACAACACCATACCACCACAGCACCACAACACCAGAACACACTACCACACCACCACACTGCCACACCACCACACTGCCATACCACCATACCACCACACCACACCACACCGCATCACCACCACACCACACTACCACACCACCACACCGCCACTCATACTGTTGGTTCCTTTTCTCTCTTTTGTTTTCTTCTGTCTCTCTTTTTTCTTGATTATACTTGACTTAAAATGTATCACTTTCATTGATATAAAAATTCAGTTTCTGTTTCATATGCTTAACTGATTTTCCTTTTCTGTTCTTTGTATGTTTAACTTTTCTGCTTTAATAAGGTAGGAGCTGAGATCAGTGTCTAATATAGATAGTTTATTTCTAAATGTCACCGCTGCATGGTACTGCTTCAGTGGAAGGCCATGAGACGTGATCTTTTTATTCTTATTCAGTTCAAAATGCAAAATGCCTTCCTCTAATTTTACTCTAGGTTTTTTTTTTTTTTTTTTGAGACAGGGTTTCTCTGTGTAGCCCTGGCTGTCCTGGACTCACTTTGTAGACCAGCCTGGCCTGAAACTCATAAAGATCCACCTGCCTCTGGCCTCCCAGAGTGCTGGGATTACAGGCGTGCACCACCATACCTGGCTCTAGGTTCCTTTTTGTCGTTGTTGTTGTTGTTGTTGTTGTTGTTGTTGTTGTTGTTGTTGTTTTTCGAGACAGGTTTTCTCTGTGTAGCCTTGGCTGTCCTAGTCTCACTTTGTAGACCAGGCTGGCCTCGAACTTACAGCGATCCGCCTGACTCTGCCTCCCGAGTGCTGGGACTAAAGGCATGCGCCAACACACCTGGCTACTAAGTTTCTTTTTTAATGCATAGATTTTCCAGAAGTAATTTAGTTCAAAATATTGCGATTTTCCAAGATCTTTTTGTTACTAAGAGAATGTATGTTCTACTATTGTTAGTAGTTGTTTCTAGAAAAATAAAAAATGTAATATTGGCTGATAGCCTTAACTTTAACTTGCTAAGTTTGTACTTGCTCTAGCAACTACTGAAGAAGATGTCTGACTAGAAGATCTGGGCGGTGGTTCGGTCAGTAAAGTACTTGCTGTGCAAGGACAAGGAACTGAGTCGGGATCTCCAGAATTCACACAGAAAGCCGAGCATGGGTTAGAGAAACGGCTCGGTAGTTAAGAGCACTTATTGCTCCTGCAGTAGGCCTGGGTTAAATTCCTAGACCCCACATCAGGCAGCTCATGACTGCCATAACCTAGAACTCTAGTCTAGGGGTCTACAGCCTTCCACCTCCATGAGCACCTGCACCCACATGGTGTACATGAACTCATCCAGGCACATGTACACATAGACCTTTTTTTTTTTTAATGGGCATGGGCAGAAGTGGAACAGGTGGATCCCTGAGCCCAGCCACATTATCCAAATTGGCAAGCGGCAGACTCAATGAGAGACTCTGTCTAAAAACGATAATAATAATAATAATAATGATGATGATGTAGGAATTGATGGAGGAAGACACTCAACACAGACCCTGTCCTTTACACACATGAGCACTTACCCACACAAACATGTACAGAGATGGAACACATTTTTTTGGGGGACATGATCTCACTATGCAGTTCTGGCTGTTCTAGAACTCAACTCTGTAGACCAGGCTAGCCTTAAACTCACCAAGATCTACCTGCCTCTGCCGCCCAGATGCCTGGACTAAAGGTGTGCACCACCACATGAACGATAGATTGCAGGGCATTAGTAAAAAGGACTTTAAAAAGCCAGCATGGTGGCCGTAAAATTGCTTTGTGATTAAAAAAAAACAAACTGTTAATATCACTAGAGTGTAGACTGCAGTAACGTAAATCTACATTCTATAAACCCGGAACCAAGTAGCACGCACACCAGTTTCTTAACAAAAGGATCTCTGACTGTAATTGTGATTTGTCTAACCTTGCAGTTTCCTTAGTTTTGTGTTGATATCTCAAAGCTCTATTTTATTTGGGGCAGAAACATTTATTTTGTTCTGAAGTCTATTTTATTTCCTTTTAGTACTGTCATAGCACCTTTCTATTGACTGATCTGAGTTGCCAGGATGATATAGTTTTTCCATCCTTTCACTTTTATAATTTTGGTATATAAAATTTACAATATGCAATTCAGTCTTTCAGATGTTTAAATAATTTACATTTACTAAAATAATTAGGTTTGTCTGTTCTGTCTCTTGTTTGTTCCAAGTGATCTTTGTCCCTAGTCTACTTTCTGACTCTTTCTCTCAACAATTTTTTTATTATATTTTATCTCCTTTTTGGCTTATCAGCTATAATTGTTATTCTTCAATTGCTGTAGGGCTTACAGAATACAGACTGAGGTTGCGACAGTCTATATTCAACTGATGTTACACCTCTTGTTTTACAAAACAGTTTTATAATATCACTCTTCCATTTCCCCCTCCTACTGTGTGTGTGTGTGTGTGTGTGTGTGTGTGTGTGTGTGTGTGTGTGTTTTCTTGGGTTTTTTTGTTTTGTTTTGTTTTTTGTTTTTTATTTTGTTTTGTTTTGCTTTGTTTTGTTTTGAGACAGGCTCCCACTATGCAGCTGTGGCTCCTAGAACTCACTATGTAGACCAGATTAGCCTTAAACTGCTAGAGATCTGCCTGTCCTGACACTTTGAGTTCTAGGATTTAAGGCATGTGCCACAGTGTCTGTCTGTTCTTTATTTATATTTAAGACAAGGTCTTGCTATGTTGTCCAGGCTGACCTCAAACTCTTTGCTCGAGTGCCTCTTCTTGACTCAGCCTCCCAAGTAACTGGGTATGTGAGTATGTGCCACTGTTTCTTTCCATTATTGTTATTTTCTCAAACATTTGTTGACTTGTGTGTATTCACACACAAATTCACAAATTCAGTGTTTGTGCCTGTGAAGGCTAGAGGTCTTTCTTTTTTAATATTTATTTATTTATTATTATGTATACAGTGCTCTGCCTGCATATACACCTGTAGGCTGGAAGAGGACATCATATCATATTATAGATGGTTGTGAACCACCATGTGGTTGCTGGGAATTGAACTCAGGACCTTTGGAATAGCAGGCAGCACTCTTAACTACTGAGCCATCTCTCCAGCCCTAGAGGTCTTTCTTGACTGCTCGCCACTTGCTTTATTTTATTTTTTGAGGTAATGTCCCTCACCAACTTGTAGCTCATAGATTCAGCTAGGCTTGCTGGCCAGTGAGCTCCAAGGATATTCCTATCTACTTCTGTGCCCTAATCTCACTTCCAGCGTTTAGGTTACAGATGTGAATTACCATAGTTGGCTCTTATGCGGGTACTGGAGAGCTGAACTCAGATCTGCTCTTGCCTAGCAGACACCTGACCAACTAAACCATCTCCCCAGCGGTCACCTTTCCTATGTCTTTAATATTATGACTTTAATATTTCTTTACTGTGGCCTACAATGAATTTATTTTAGCTTTCAATTTTCTAAACATCTTTATTTTGTCTTTGTTTTTAAATATTTCTCTGGCTGAATATTTTTTAAGCTGTTTTCAAGACTTTCTCACTGGTTTTGAACAGTTTGGTTATATGAGCTTTGGTACAGTTTTTGTATTGCTTTTGAGCATTTTGAATCTGTGTAGGAATAGTTTTCAGCAAATTCAAAAATTTGGGCTAATATTTTTTTCAAATTTCTCTCCTACCACTGTGTCTTTTCTCCTCTGTTTGCTCCAATTACATGCAAATAGGGCCCCCTGGAAATTTATTTCACAGCTCACTGATTCTCTTGTCATTAAAAATTAATGTCCTCACTCTTTCATATTTTTTGTTTGTAACTTTATTTTTAAGGGTAGGTGGGTGGAAAGTGCATGTGTGGGGTCAGACGAAGGCGTCAGATCATGTGGAACTGGAGCTTCTAGGCTGCTGTGAGCTGTCCCACGTGAATGCTAGGAATCAAACGCAGGTCCTCAGCAAGAGCAACTGCCGAGCCATTTCTCCAGCCCTTCCCGCTTTCTCTATGAACGCTTTTTTGTGGCCAGGTCTTCACCTTTACTAGTCTTACGCCATATGCAATTTGCCCTGAATCACATTTAGTTGATCTTTTTCTTCCCAAATATTTCAGCTTTCATCCCAAATGGTTTTTTGTTTGTTTGTTTGTTTTTTGTTTTTGTGTGTGTGTGAAAATAGAAACAGATGTCCTGTCCCTCTACTATTCAAACACAAAGGTCATTACTATAATACTGTCTTATGTCCCTTTTTCCCAATTGAGACGCACATGTCCATATAAGGTCATTTTCATTTGATTGTTCTCCTCGTAATGGGTCATTTTTCTAACCTCATGGTGTACCCAACAATCTTTAATTGGATACTAGGCATGTTTTGAGGCATTCTCCTGTTTCTGAGCTTCTGAGCTTTGTGATGGGATGCAATTCTGTTACTTAGAAAAGTTTGATGCTTTGGTCTTAAGATTTTGTCAGAGAGTTCAGTGTAGAGCTCACTGTTCAGGGCGTGACACAGTGTCTGAGTCAATGCAGAGTGCAGTCTTTTAAGGCTCGGGCTTAGGTCAGCAACAGGCTTCCTCACTGACCCAGGAACACAGACATTTCTGATTAGACAGACATTTCGTTACAAAATTATACTCTGAAAAATGAAGTGAGAGAAATTGAGGACACTGAATATTCTAGAAATTCTTTTTCTGAGTAAAGGTGACTTTGGATTAAGAATTGCCCTATAGCAGTGCATAATATTGTGAATATAGTGCTTAAAGATATGGACATAGGGAACAGACTTGACTATGCATTGCAAATTAACCCAGCTAAGTCAGCCTTGAAAAACATAAATAATAAATAAATAATGAATAAGTTAAAAATAAATAAACAAGGGGCTGGAGAGATGGCCCAGCAGTTAAAAGCACTGACTACTCTTTCAGAGGTCATGAGTTCAATTCCCAGCAACCACATGGTAGCTCACAACCATCTATCTACAATGTGATCTGAGCCTGCAGGTGTACATGCAGACAGAGCACTGTATACATAATAATAAATATATCTTTTTTAAAAAATTAAAAAAATAAATAAGGAAAAAAGTAATCACCTGAAATAGTCACAAATTAAGAACACAACCTAGGAAGCTTATCTCATGAGGCCCTTGCTTGCTTCCTTGTAGTACAGCCATTAGTTTGCATGTGTCAGCTTATTAATACCAGATTCTAGAGTTGTTTTTTTTTTTATTAAATATTAAGAATATTACTACCACAAACAGATTCCAATGCTCAAATCAAGTTCTACCTTGAGGTTTCATGTAAGACACCAGAGCACCAGACAAGTATGAACCAGCAAGAAATTATTCTAAAACCTATAGCTGACAGCATATTCTAATGTTCTGAACAAAGTCTCTAGGTAAGATCAGGTCCAGTCTTTCACTCTCCTGGAGCATTAGCCTTTTTGGTCCTGTCCATGTCAGGAAGGGAATGCGAACATTGTATGAAGCTCTTTTGTTTTGCTAGTAACTGGAACTGAATTCCTCTTAAAGAATAAGACGGGGTAACTAGGCTTAGTCCTTTAACTCTTTAGATTTTCCCTTTAGAAGTAATGAAGCACTTAAGTATTTTAGAGTATTAATAGATAGGAATCTTGAGATTCAGAAATCTCTGCCCAACAGTTTTGTGACCTTATTCTTCTACTTAAAAACCTTTTTACTCTAGCCTTCTCACTTCTAATACCACATTTATGCCTCTTTTTTTTTTTTTTAATCTAAGATTATCCTAACATGAGCTCTATACCCAATGTATAGACAAGAAAATTCTCCTTTGTTTCTTGGGAAGCACCGAAAGTTTTGTGCATCTTTCCTATGGTAACATGTTCAGTGTGAGAGCTACCTTCTTAAACAGACTTAAGTATACAGAAGTGTTCTGAGAATTGGGGTACCTAAGAGTTACATACCCACCAAGAAAGGAAAGGAAGACCAAAAGGAAAGAGCTAGGGAGGGAGGAAGAGACTGGCTACTCTCCGGAAAGTGTGAGTGGTTTTAATAGGGTAAGAAAGGCTGAGCTCTGCCTCTAGTGACACCTGGGTTTGGAGCTGGGATCCACACTTTACTGCCAGTGTTGCCATCGTTTGTCAGCCTGGGCCAGAGTCCCCTGATGTTACGGTTGTGCATGAAGAATAAAGTTGTTGTACTTAGACAGTTTGCAAAGCAAGGCTGAGCGGTACATGCCTATAATCTTAGCAGTTAGGCAGCTCAGGCTACATCATGAGACCTTGTCTCAAAAAAAAAAAAAAAAAAAATCAGAGATAGCTGAAAAAACTCACTACTCTTTGGAAAGGTGGAGTACGGCCCTAGCCATAACATTAAATCACTCTGTTTGCACAGTGAGACTGTTTTGTGCACTTGTAATGATAAAGTGTGAGATAACACCGAAGGATGCTTCTGAATGTTCATTCTGAAGTCTCGGTTTCCGTGACACATTCATGTTCAAGGGAGATAAGCATCAATTAGTCTATCCCACATCCCACTATAAATAGCCTTGGCTACTCTGTAAAGGAAACGAAGAGGGAGATGTTATACAACCACGCAATGGCCTAGAACCTTGCCTCTGAAAGCCCAGCTTGGAACACGGCAGGGGTGGGGGTGGGGCTCTTTCTGTGTTCCTAGAGGATTAAAGCCACTGAGGGAGGAAAAGATGGGGGAGCTACCTAAAATATCGTGTTTACACTGAGACTGTGGAAAAAAAACTGTGTAATCGTTATATTTAAAACAGGGGAGCATTTATACTAAATTTAGAGCAAACATAAAGAAAATCTGGTTTGGGACCAGGACTTTAAGGCACTTACTCATTCTTTTAGTAACTATACTTTTGTTTTGTTTTGTTTTGTTTTGTTTTTAAAATGAGGTGCAGTAGCCTTGATGACAATCCCAATCTATGTTAGATGGAGATGGATAGCAATGACGGCCCTTCACATTAGGAATGTATTTAATACCACAAAACTGTATATTTAAAATGTGTTAGATACATTTTGTGTTATACCTATTTTGCCACAATTTAAAGCCTGGGAGAAAAAAAAACTTACTAAAATTGAATGTTATCAACACATGTTAAAGTTGTATTTGAATTTAGTGTGCGTTTTTAAGTTGACTGCTATCAGTTAGCTCATAAATCACCTTTTATTGTGTTCATGTGAGCATGTGTGTGTGTGTGCCTGACATGGACACTAAAAACTGGACTCTGTTCCTCTACAGAAGCCAGTAAGTACTCATAACCACTAGGTTGTCTCTCCAGACCTGCTTCCATGTTTTTAAAGCATACATCATCAAATATCCATGTGAAGGACATTTTCTGCACTCTATGGCTGTCAGCATGCCTGCAACTATCAGTACTCGCTGCTCTGTCTAAATTCCTAATTCCAATCTGAGATGGAATAAAAGTGCACAGTTAAAAAACAGATAGTTGAGATAAAGACAAATAGGTTCTCTGTGAAGACCCTACCAAAAACTATCCCAAAATGATTAAAATAAATGCAACTTCATGGCCAACTTTGAATAGAGTCCCTTGGGTGAGATAGAGGCTCTCTGCCTCCCCAAGTCTTTCTTACTTTGCTCTCTAAGTGATGGCTGAAAGATGGACCCTCCTATTCCACAAGATATTAAACAGTAACTTCCTGAAAAACAGAAACAAACAACATTATTCAACAATCCTAAAGAGACAAAGTTAAGTGAAAAATTTTGAGATAGGTTCTTATGTAGCCCAGGCTAGCTTTGAACTCTTTGATCTTCCTGTCTTTGTCCTAAGTGCTGGAATTACAGGCTGTGTGCCACCATCCAACTAATAATGTTATTGATGTTATTGATATTATAATACACACACACACACACACACACACATTTCAATTCTCTTGTCAATTGAAAAAAAGAGATGGAGAAGAGGTTTATTGTTAAAGGGTCTTCAGAAAACAATGTCTTCCAATATTCTTAATATTTCCAACCATCCACAATTGTCTTTAATGTATATGCATTGGTAATTCAAGGGAAAATGTTTAACCTAAGTTTTTAAAGCAGCCCCTCCAAAAAAAAAAAACCTGACATATTTTTATATCACATATTTTGTAAATAATCTTGAACTTTAACGATTGTATATACTAACATTTTTACATCTAAAGCATTCAACTTTATGGATTTCATCCCTATAGGAGTAGAGGAAATTTTGAGTACATTTAGAAGGCAGCCAGATGACAAGTAACTGTAATGCCAGCACTTGGAGGCTGCCGCAGGAGCATCACAAGTTGGAGGATAAGTTGACTACAGAATAAGACCCTAGCTCCAAAAGGAAAAGTGAGGGTTGAGGAAAGAGAGAGAAGACTGCCAGGCCTTCAGGAAGGCCTCAGGCCTGCTATGTAGCCTTGGAGCCTACTAAAAGCCTACAGCTAAGTCATAGCAACTTTGTGTTGTTTCACAAATGGCATAACTTCTAATTTTGAACATTTCTACGCTTGTTTTTTAAACACTTTTCTTCTAATATGAGGAAATTAATGAAATTACATAAAGTCCTGTTTCCTGTCAGATTTACCTCGTTTTTTCACAGTTTCTTTAAACTTAGGTATGGCATCCGTATCTATTCTCCTGACTTCTCAGAGACTTAAACTTTAACAGTATGGGATCATCAAGTAGTTAAACATCAATAGCAAAGATGTAAGGACTAAATTAACATGGTGCTTCTCTTATGACACAAAGTGTTCCTATAAGACCTACAAACTCACCTTTTTGAAGTTTCTTCAGAGCAGCCTTTAATAGTCAGTTTACTATAACAATTGAGTTGTAATCTGAATAAATTAATTAAAAATAATAAAAAAGAAAGTCTAAATAAACAATCTAACCAATAAAGCAGACATTCAACTAAAAAAAAAAAATAGTCTATTTTAAACTGTAAGAGTTTGTGATACATTTTATCATATTTCCCCACAGATTTGTTCTAGTAAGAAACTTTACACATTGATGGTAGAATGTAACATTCAACTCAACTGTGCAATGACCGGGCCACATATCCTCAGCTATGCATCCCAGAATTCACAGTTTAAATTTCCTTTCTGTTTATTAAAAATAAAGTCAAGCTGAAGACTCCTGATTTCCTGTCCCCCCGCTAGCTTCCAGGACAGAAAGAGGGGTGTGACTTCATTACCCAGAACCCTAGGCATGGTTCTGTGCAGTTGTAATCCAGTGCTAGGGAAGTGGAAATGGGCAGATCCCTGCTGCTAGTTTCAGGCTTGAATAAAGAAAAGAAAGAAACAGAAAAAGAAAGAAACAGAAAACAGTGGACAGAACCCAAACCCAGAGAACGGCACCCAGGGTTGCCCTCTGGCTTCCATGGGTGTATTGACACACTTACATCTGCCTCTGCCACATGACAAAACATACAGTCCCATACCATATACATATCCTCTAAGAAGGATTTCTTTCCAAGTATCTATTAGCCATGGGGGGTGGGGGGGGGGCAGGGGATTATCTAAGTGATTTGAACAAAGAAAAGATCAAGCTAAGATAAATCTCAAATATGAGTAGAATATATAGATTAGTAATTCACAGGAAAAGCGCTCTATATTTCAACCAACAAATTACTGTGTGAGATCTAGGTATTTCAGTATAAATTAATGTAATTCAGTATGATTTCAATATAGACTAGATGCTATATTTAATTAAACAGCTGTTCATCTTGAGATATATGACACTTTGTAGACCTTGAAAAGGAAATTTAAAAATACCCTATGAATTTCTATAAACAAAATAGTGCAGCAGAATACTTTGTATTGAGCGTGCATTTTATATTTTTAAATATTACCATAGCCACAAAACACAGGAAAAGTGGCAGTTTGCTGGCCAGCGAGGTGGCTTGGTGGGTAAAGACACTTGTTGCCAAGGCTGATGACCTTAGTGTGATCCCCAGAATGCACATGCTATAAGGAGAAAGCCAGCTTCTCCAAGTTGTCTTCTGACCCCCATATGCCTTTGGCACACATAAGCCCCTCCACACCCCCATGTCATGTAATATACGTGTTTTTAAAAATGAGGATGGATGCGGGTGTGGTGGCGCACGCCTTTAATTCCAGCACTGGGGAGGCAGAGGCAGGTGGATCGCTGTGAGTTCGAGGCCAGCCTGGTCTACAAAGTGAGTCCAGGACAACCAAGGCTACACAGAGAAACCCTGTCTCGAAAAACCAAAAAAAAAAAAAAAAAAAGAAAAAACCAAAAATAAATAAAAATGAGGATGGCTGTTTACATGGTTCCTGCTGCTGCACATTTACACAATTACAAAGTTAGTGGCTGAAAACAGGCAATCTAAGGGAGTCTCCGTACCACAAAACCAAGATGAAGGCAGAGCCGTGGCCCCTCTGGAGGCTCTGAGTTACCCCTTTTCAGCTTCTACAGCTCACGAGCTTGGCTCCAACCCTCCTTCCGTCCTCAAACCAGCTTTCTCACGTGTCATCACTGCTGCCTCTCTCGTGCTTCCTTCTACCACACTTCAAAGACCCTAGAATGATAGACTCTACTCGGATAATCTAGGATAATCGAGTTTTAGACCATGTAGTGGTCTTAATTTCAATCACAACTTGAGTTCCCTCTTGATGTGTTTGTTATGTTATGTATTTAGATGCCTGAGATGAAGGCACCGCTGCTGCTCTGCTCACCATACCTACAGTTACCTTTTCCTGTGGGTTTCCTCAGAACCTCCACGGCCCACCATCCATCCTGAGACTCTGCAGACCATTCACACACGCACATTATTCTAGAGAGTCTATGTGTCTCGGAGTTTAAGATCATGGAACCTGTTCCTCGCACACCTAGTTTGCCAGCAGCCTGCTGTGGCAAGTGTCAACTGTGCACACTTTAGATTAGCTTTCTGATATGTATTTTAAACTATAACCAGAAAACTCTTCAAAGTTTTTCTTGTATATTTTGATGTTTTATAAGTAATTATAATAACCTGAATTATACTTCATGCTTGCATTTGTAAACATTTTTCAATTTTATCAGGCATTTTTGGTACTAAGAAACCCAGTAGAGTATCTCTTGATTTAAAAAAAAAAAAAATCTAGATATTTCATCTTTAACTTTCACCCCTACTTTTGCTAATATATTTAATGTTGAATAAACATTACTGTATAACTTCTGCTCAGATCCTTTCCCCTAGACTCCTAAAATTTGAAAGTTTGCCAGGAAATTGTACCAGCAGACACTCAGCTGCCCATACCAAAAACCCAGGAGCTCTGCCTGTGTGCCTCCTTTTTGGACGCTCACTACCCAAAGGCCCCTCCGCCCCCATGCCCACTGAACCACGCTGGTCTTTCTTGCTCAGAACATTAGCACGTTGTCTCTTTCATTGCCTGCATGGTTCTTCTTTACTTTTTGGCCCAGCTAATTTCTTTTTCTCCCATAAGTCTTTGCCTAACCACCCTAGGACGAACTCATTTGAATATCCAGTATTCAGCCAGAGAGATAGCTCAGTGGGTAAAGTGCTTGCTGCCAAACCCAGCAACTTAAGCTCAATTCAACAAACCACAGGGCAGAAGATGAGAACCGTGGTCCTCTGGCCTCCCAATGCGCTCACTCTATGGAACTCTCCCCGCCCCACCCCAAATTGTTTATCTCCAGTACTAGCTCCCCATAGTTTAATGCTTTCACAGAGCACGGTACCTTACTGGTGAAATTTGTAATTTGTAAGGTCATTAATGTTTTTTCTCATTAGACCATAAAAGGAAAACTGTGGGTTTTTTTTTTTAAACCTAATGACTTACAAAAATACATACAGCACAGAGTAAGTGCTAGTTCCTAGGAATACTCACTGTATACTAACAATTCTTTCCCTTCCCCCCCCCCATTTGTTTATTCGAGGACAGGGTTTCTCCATGTAGCCTTGGTTGTTGTCCTGAACGAGCTTTGTAGACCATGGTGGCCTTGAACTCAGAGACCCACCGGCCTCTGCCTCCCTGAGTGTTGGGATTACAGGTGTGCACCACTGTGCCTGGCTAACTCCTTCATCTTTTATACCTCATTTCTCTCTCACTGCCTTTTCTTCCCCCAAGTTTAAGTGCTCATTATTTTTGCTTGGATACAGTTGTTTCCAAAGGGGTTTCTGCTACACCTCTATTCTCCAGTCCCCTCATTAAGGAAATTTTGTGTTTTTTTTTTTCAAAGATTCATTGCATTTGCACGTCTAGTTGAGTGTGAATGCAGCGCTGAGCTGGAATTACAGACAGTTATGAACTGCCTGTCATGTTTGTAAACTTTTTTTTTTAACAAATAAATGGGAGACCTGAACTCAGGTCCTCTTTAAGAGCAGTATATACTCTGGGATGTGAGGGTGATCTGGCTGTGACATCTGTCACCCCAGTGATCGCCAGTGGGTGTCCTCCCTCACCACTCCATATGCATCCCTCCCAAAGCAGACCTTCCCCACCCCCCTGATCCCCTCGTAGAGGAGGGCTGGTCAAGGCATAGCTACGCTCCCCAGCTAGGACCTCCAAACAAGCTCAAGAACAGTATGTTCTCTTAACCTCCTAGCCACCTCTCTAGCCCTTCATTTAGAAAGGAAATTTCTAAAAATACAAATATCATATTAGGCAGGGCGATGGTGGCGCACGCCTTTAATCCCAGCTCTTGGGAGGCAGAGGCAGGTGGATCTCAGTCTGTTGAGGCCAGCCTAGTTGACAGAGTTAGCTGCAGGGCAGCCAAAATTACACAAAGAAAACCTGTCTTGAAAAACAACAAAAACCAAATTGATTTGTTTAAAAGGATTTTCCAATTGTATCAGTATAAAAATAGCACATAAAGCCATTAATGGTCTAAGCTCTATTCAGTTGAGCTGGCTGACCTTTCTCATCACTTTCAAAGATACCCAGGCTACAAATTACAGCAGACTGTCCAGCTGTCTGAAATGCCAGGTTCTTCCCAACTGTTCTGGTTTTTTACACTCCAATGGTTTTACCTAAAATGCTTTCTATCGCCTATTTCCCGCTCGCCTTGCACACTAACATAACTCATTCCACTCCGGGTCTGCTGAGTCTCTGCCAAAATGTCTTTGCACACACAGCATAACCACCACCTCCTCTGAAAGCTTGCACGGCTACCCGTGTCCATGAGTCACATGGTCTTCCTCTCGCTGTTTTACGTGCTATAATTTTTTGGAAATTTTATCTTTCACTAATATTCTGCTGTCTACTAAAAGAGATTACTCCTTTTCATCTTTATCTCCAGCTCTAATTTGAATTCTGGCAAATGTTTCATTCTGTGTGAGAACATACATTAAGCCCACAGAGAGGAATCACATTTCTACTTTTAGAAAATCTTGCAATCAATTGATAAAACATTAAATTAAAAGGAGCATAAATATAAAAATGTTCATTTCAGAATCATAATACCAAAAAACTAGAAATAATCTAGCTATCCAAGAATAGAAATGTCTAATGATATATCCCAGAGAAATTTAAAATGAAGATTGTGGAAATTATATAGTAACTCATATGTTTATGATTATGACATGTTAAGTGAAAACTATGACACTATATAATTATGTATATAGACACTGACTAAAAGGGAACATGAAAACTATATGAACTATTGGTGTGGCTATGACTTCATTTCTTTAGTTTTTGAGACAGGGTTTCTCTGTATCCCTGGCTGTCCCAGAACTCTCTCTGTAGACCTGGCTGGCCTCAAACTCATAGAGATCTACCTGCCTCTGCTTCCTGAGTGTTGGGGACTTTATTTCTTTTATCCAGAACTTTATGTCACTATTAAGTCTTTAAATTATTTTTAAGATAATTTAAAATTAAATGTATGTCCTTTACAGATTGCAGGATTTGTGTATAAGTGTTAGTGAGCACACAAGACACACACACACGTACATACGCACACATACAAACATATACATGCATATATTTCTTATGACTATCTCCTACAAGCTCCAAGAAGCAGACAGTCCAATACCCATAAGCATACTGAACCTTGGTTCCTAATAGAATTTTCCACTAACATGGAGACAGGCATTTTTAAAGGAACTGGGTTACTTAAAAAATAAGGCTTATTCCAGAGGGAAGAAGGTTAAGCATGCGATAAACACAGATAAACACATACTACCTCATTATACAAGCAAGCAAGGGAGTACTTTTTTAAAAATGAAGTAATGTTAACAGAAGCCACAAGAGGAAACTTGTATGCTAGCTACACGGAAGACAATTTGAATATCAAAATAGCTAAACATACAGTTTAACATAAGAGGTGAAAGATGATGATATATGTAACCTACCCTAAGTGATTCAGAAAAATACTGCATAAATATACAAATAAAAATATGGGAAGAGTAGCTGGAGAGAACGTGCAGCAGTTAAGAACAACTTGCTACTCTTGCAAAGGTCCTTGGTTTGGTTCCCAACACCCACCAGGTGGCTCACAACCCCAGTCCCAGGGGATCTGATACCATCTTCTGACCTCTAAAGGCAGCAGACACACATGGTGTACATGCATACACATAGGAAAACACTCATACGTATAAAAAAAAATATGAATTTTAGAAAATACTTGTACAGGGAAGTCATAAATGAGAATAAGCAAATATAGAAATGGAAAGACAGGAATGCACATCCACTCAGTAGATAATGAATAGCTAAGTAGGGAAAACAGAAGCGCTTTGTTTACAGGAGACTGCCATGGGCCGAAAATGTGGCAGGACTGTAGACTTGCTCGGTCATCTTGCATCCGTCATGTAAACTGTATCAGCAAGTATGAATGCTGAACATGAAGGGACCTTCTGATGAGTAGGATATAAGGTCAAAAGGCACCCCACAAATTGCTTTCTATTTCCAGGAAGAAAAAAACAAAACAACAACAACAAAACCAAACAGTAACGACATACACAGTGGAAAGTTTAGGCCACACATGGACGAGAGGGTCAAACCATGATCATGGGTGAGTAGACAGGTACCCTGTTCTAGAGCGGACACTCTGAGGAACGGGCAATGGGATCTGTACAGTGGCCAGCCGACAATGCATGATCTCCATCTAACTGTGGGTAAGCAAACACAGAATGGACATCCTAATAAAAATGTGTGTCGCTCCCTTCAAATATAGGGTGAAGCTGTATCTTTCAAATACATTAAGGACTTAAAAGAAAAAGACAATAAAATTTCCAGAGCAAAGGATGCTAAAAGAGATTGGACAGTTGAGTACATTACCCAGCCCCAGGCAGGCTCCTGTGAGGGCGGGAGGAATTCTATAAAGGGCCAACCTCAGAGAGTGTTAACACAGTGGCAAAAATACTGTTCAATGTACAATTATCAAGCTGTCAGGAAATGAACTCCCAGGAATGTAGAAGCGAAGAGCTAGGACCTATGCTTGCCTGAGAAAAGTTCAGAAGAAAGAAAAAGAGCTCATCTACCCACAAGAGACAGCAGATGCATGGGTGACCTAATAACTTTTTCCAGATTTTTATAAATTAGAATTTCTAATTTGTTGGGTTTTTGAAGTTCATCTTAAAGAAACAAGAGGAGCATAAAAGGGTACTGGAAACTGCTAAGTAAGCGGGCAATAGTGGTGTCCACCTTTCCTCCCAGCACTGGGGGAAGCAGGATCAGACAGATCTCTGTGAACTTGAGGCCAACCCGGTCTACATAGTGAGTTCCATGACAGCAAGAGCTACATAGTGTAGGGCCTGTCTGCAAGAAAAAAAGAAAGAGAAACAAAAGAAAGAACAAAGAAAACTGCAAACTCCTAGTTTTAAACAATTTGCTTGTGAGTTGTTTTCAAGTTACTGTTCAAAATGTTTTCTGATTCTGACATGAGTCATTTTTGAACGATGATGCTTTTACAGTTCTAACTACATAGTTTAATATGTTGAAGACAGCATTCCATCAGTTGTTGCTTACTCATTAGAAACAGGGTGGAAAAAAAAAAGTACTGAGATTCCCAGACCTGTTTTCCAGTCTCCACACTTACCATTCATTTGCTGGTGGTTGCATTCCAAATTGCAAAAGTAAAAGCCCCAGATTTTAAATCTGATTTAGGTTCTACTCTATGACAAGAGTATACAGAGGCTTAAACTGAGTGGGAAGAAGTGGGTAGGTCAGAGTGATTACGCCTTTCCAGAAGACAGCTGGAAATGTACACGCTGGTACCCAAATCCTAATTACTACCCCGCTAGTGGGATTCTTTGTCTCGTGAGGTGTGTCGTGTTTTAGTTGTAGAATTCAAACTGGATGTTCTTCCAAGCTTTTTAGTCATGAGTGTGATGATCTGATAGAAACCCACTCTTTTCCCTTTGAAATTTAACCCAGGAATTTGCACCCTCTTGTGGTAGAAAGATAATTTTTCCCCACTGGCTTTCTGTTCAGGCACAAGAACTTTGTTACTTGATTTTGGTTTCTCCATTTTAGTGACTCAAAAAGGATTTATGCCTTGTTAAGATTTTAAACAAAACGGGGCTTAAATATTCTAAAAGAGATCTCCACGTAAGTTTTACTCAGAGCAGATGGAGATAACAGACTCAGCCATGTCACCTCTTATCTGATTGCTAAAATCCACTTCTTTCCCAGTTGTGCCTCAGTAATGCAAGCCATGTAGTCTTCTGCAGTTCGGTTCCTCTCTAGTACTTAACAGTCTCACCCAGTGTTTTAACGCCCTACTAACAAGATACATCTTTTTACACTCTCAAGTTACACGTTGCTCACAAAGCACACTTCCCCAGGGTGTGGTGGCGCAACCCTGTAATCCAGCACTGGAGAGACGGAAGCAGGAGGGCTGCAAACCGGAGTTCTAGGCCAGCTTGAACTCCAGAGAAAGACAGCTTTTTAAAGTTATGATTCATCAGAGTTGTCTTATGCTAACAACTGGAGCAAACATAGTAATAGTCCTGATTTTTAGACTGCCGGGTTCTTAAAAAAAAAAACCAAAACAAAACTCATTTAATAGTGCTGGAGGGATGGCTCAGCGGCTAAGAGCACTTGTTGATTTAGCAGAGAAGCCAGGCTCAGGTTCAGCACCCACGCTGTAAGCCACAACCATCCCTCACTGCGGAATTTCACACTCTCTTCTGATATTTGAGGCCATATTTGGGGTGCACATACATACCTGTAGGCAAAACACAGAAATAATTTTTAAAAATCCGTGAGAATTAAGGAAAAAATATCCAAACACAAACCTAAACTATAGACACTTAGCAGCAATGACCGGTTTTCTTTTTTAAAATTTCATCTTAATTAACCTAGTGGCAGGGAGGCTGTCTTGCAAGCAAAGGCTCAAAAGATGCTTTCGTGAGAAAAATATTAAAATGTTAACTTCATCGTTTTTTGTCCTGTCACAGAGCCGTTTTAAACGCTGGTTTGCCTAGCTCTTGTGCTCTCACCAGCTGTTAAGACGGCAGAACTTACAATCGAAGCATCAGGTATCATAACCAATAAAACAAAAATAATACCTACTTCACAGAGGTGTTGTGGGCAGTGAAAACGCCCGATCCGCAAAGCATCCGATCCATTGCCTACTACACTATCAATACCCAGTGGCTCTTTCAACTTTTTCAGGGCTTCATACAGCGAGAATCCATCTAGTAAATCCATAATTTACTATTCCATTTAACAGCAACAAAATCTTTTTTTGAAAAGTACCCTAGTGACGTCCAGAAAAGATTGAGAGTCTCCAAACCAGAACCGAAAGTTTGGGTGAAAGCCTTGTGGACAGTGGGCGGGTCGCGCGCCTCTGGGTCTGTAGGGAGGAGGGAAAACAGCGCGGTACTCCAGGGTGTGACAGCCGCGCTGGCCTTGTGGCTGAGTCCCTACCTCGTGAAGGGGTTCGAGGCTTAGGTGTGGCAGATCTGCGAGGCTCTGGCGGAGGGCGAGAGCTCCCGTGCAGCCACGCAAGTCTCTGCGGCACACTCCATGGTCTGGAGTTTGGTTAAAAGCGTTTTTTGTTTGTTTGTTGATTTTTTTTCTTTTTTGAATTTATTTATTTATTTTTTTTTTTTTTACGAAGCTCTTAAGATGGACCCTAGTTAGTTTCCTCCCAAAGGCAGAGCACTGGTGTGCCACCGGAGTAGTGCCCGAGAGATGAACACCTCCTCTGCCGCACCGGCGCGATGCTAGCACACACGCACGCGCAAGACCCCGTAGGGACTGGCACCGAGGAAGTGGGCAGCCTGGCGCCACGACGGTTCTGCGCATGTGCCGAAGGGGGGGGCGGGGGTGAGAGAGGAGACGGAGGCCGAAGCTTCCGCATGCGCAACAGGGTCTCGCGGGCGGGAGGGGGGCGGGGGGCGGCGGCTGGGACAGCTGTGGAGACAGCCCGCGTTCCCGGCATGCCCCGGGGCGGCGGGGTTGGCTCTAACGAATTTGAATGAGGAGCCTCAGCGCTTTCGGCGCCATTTTCGAGTGATGCCTGATCTCATCAATCTAGCGGGAGGGAAGGGATAACCTGTCCGAGCGTAGCGCGACGCTAGGATCGCGCGGGAAAAAAATTTCCCACCCACCCCCGCACACACACATAAAAAAAAATCATCAAAAATTAATAATAATAATAATAATAATAATCACTGAGACCAAAGAGCGGTCGGCGGAGCTTCGCCGGATTTGGCGCAGCAGTCGGTAAGAGCCTGAAGTAGCAGAGCGGGTCTCGGGCGGTGGCAGCGGGGGGACCGGCGGGCCCCCGTGCGGGGCGCAGGGACGGGACTCCGGGTCTGCGCTCTCTCTCCGGCCGGGGTGGGGCGGCGTCGGGCTGCCTGGCGGGGGCGCGGAGCGGCGGCGCAGGGGGAGGGGAGGGAGGCGGCCGAGCCACCGCCGCCGCCCGACCTGTCACCGCGGCCGGCCGGGGCGCTAGGCCCGCGCGGCAGGTCCGCCCGCGGCTCGCTGACAGGCGCGCCCCTCCCCGGAGCGCGCGGCGGACGCCAGGGGCAAACTTGGAGGGGCCGCCGCCCCCGCGGACGGACGGCGCCCGGTGTGCACGGCGGAGCGCCCGGGGAGAGGCGGCACGGGTCGGCCGGGGCGCGGCGGACGGACGGACGGACTTTGGCGTCTGGTTCGGTCATTTTGTCGTTGCTCTCCCGGCGGTACCCTCCCTCCCTCCCGCCCTCCCTCTCTCTCGGGGCGGGGGAGGGGTGTCGGGGCGAGGGAAAGGATGGGGCAGGGCGCTTGGGATTTCCTTCAAGTCGCGCTCTTGGGAGACTTTTTCCTTCTCCCGTCCTTGAAACGGCGGCGTCTCAAGGAAAAAGTAGTGTGGAACTTGATGTTTCCCGCGGACGAGCCTTCGCTCAGACAATTTAACGGTAATTTTGCAGCCCTCACCTTTTCTTGGGATCCCATGACGCCGAAGCGGAAGAAAGCGGGGTTGTCTTTGCCTGGGGCGGGAGGGGGGGTTCCTTTTTTTTTTTTTTTTTTTTTTTTTCTTTAGCTGTTAGGTTTTTTGTCAACCCAGAGTCGACAACTCTTGAGTAAGCCAGTGACAGCTTTTGACTTTAGGGAACACTCGCTAGATGCTAGTCTTTGTGAATAGTCCACACTAAACACCCATGAGATCTTGAAACACAACTCCCCTCCCCCCCCGCCCCGTCCTCCCTCGGCACCCCTAGATTAACCCTTAGCTAATGTGACTCTCTTCGAGAGGGTCGCACGGATCTGGGTTACAAATATTCTGAAGGTCCCTGGGAACTTCGGTGACCTGCCATTCCGGGCAGGCCCCCTGCAGAGCTTTCTCCCTCCGGGATTTCATCAGAAACCTGGGTTTGTGTGTGTCTGTGAAGACTGGAGGGACCCGCCCTCGTTTAGATCCCTTCCAGAAGAGCCGGGGCGCAAAGTGGTGTTTTTCAAATTGTGTTTAACGGAGCTCCCAAACGCCGGGCTTCTTAAACCCCCTGATTGGCTGGAAGGAAGCGGGACTGGGGGGTTTGAATGTTGAACGCTGAGCTGATAATTCTCGACCTACAAAAAAAACTATGTTTAGTCAGAGAACTACTCAAATAGGTACAAAGTGTAAAAACGGAGTGGTTTTTTTTAGTTTTGGGGTTTTTTTGTTTTGTTTTGTTTTGTTTTGTTTTTTGTTAGTACCTAAATTAGTTGTTTCTCCCGTAAAAGCCTTTCAGATGGTTCTGAAATACATATTTAAAAAGTAAAACTAAAGCTATTTTCAAAAAACTACTTCTGTTGCAGTTACAAGACATGTTTCTCTCTGTTCTCCATTGGTTGAAAACTGCGCCAAAGGATCTAAGGTGTTTGTTTTTTCCTTTGATACAATTTTTTTTTCCGTCTTAGCCTTCATGTATTTATTGGGAATATATTATAGAATTGGGTTGTTTTTTTTTTTTTTTTCATTTTGATGAAAGTGAACTTTAAGTTACCTGTTCTACATTTTTCATAAAAGTTGAATACATTCTTAAAACTTTGCAACTCTCTTTTAAAATGTATTCTAACTTAGCCACTGCAGTGGATTTAAATTTTAGTTTACAAGACATGTTTCTTAGTTGGTAGTATAACAGGTAAGTATGCAACAGGTGAGCATATATAATATATTATTGCATCCCTTTGACAAATTCATTACAAAGCGCACAGCAGTGCACATGTCTTGCAGTATTTGATAGGTTTCAGTTAGTTTTTGTTTAGTGTTACTTGAGACTGCTGTCAATATTTATTACCCTGCTTGTCATTCCTTTTAATTGCATCTTGATAACGGACGTCGTGTGTTTTCAAAGAATAGATGATTTTGAAAGGAATTTTAAAATTTTTATATTTTATAAATACTTGAAATTTTGAGACATTTCTGTTTTCACTTTAAGACAAACCCGTGCATTGTTAGAAATATTCAAATGAAACGTTTTCACAGATCTGTAGGGTGGTAATAAACACATTCTATTTGTATTACATTTATAATCATTACATTTACTGAACACATTTTTTCAGAATCTGTTTACTTTGGATCTTTTAATAAAACTTTCCTAAAATCATCTATAAAATTTGATTTAATAAAATTATAGATTTCATTGCTATTCTACAAATAATACTATGTAAAGTGCCGAGCTAATGAGTTTTGCTTTTTAATGTTGGTTTGTTTTTGTATTTTAGTTTTTATTCAAATTACGTTGCTGAAAGAGAATTGTGGGAATGGAAGAAAACTTTAAATTCCACCAGCCTGGTGAAGTTTACTCATATTTTTTGGCACTTTGGTTTATGGGATTTGTTTTGTTTTGAGGGCCATGAATGAAAGTGGTTTTTGTTTGTTTGTTTTCTTCCTCTGTTTATTTTTTGAAAGTGATAGATCCTTTATGTAAACCAGTTCACTTAACGATTTAGAACACACTAGCACCTAAATAAATTCCACAACATTCAAAATATTTTCGTCTTACATGATGCTAGGTAGAAGGGAGAATTCCAAAAGGTATATTCCTACTTGTTTAAATGTTTATATGCAGTTATCTGCTGTGAGGGCTGCAAAAGTCATTTTTTTTTACCACAGGAAAACAGCACTGAAGAATGACGCGGCTGTAATAGTTCTCCCAGTGCTACATTTACACGCTGTAAGGGCGTGGGAACAAAAGTTATCAGTTTTCCTGGTAGCATTGATTTTCATTGGTTTGTTTTTTAATACTATTTCCAATTGAAAGTCTAGTTTTTAGGAAATTTTTAAAAAGCTATTGACAATGTAGCCTCAGGTTTTTGTGTGCCATTAGACTAGTATCTTTCTTAATGTTTATCAGGAACCACACCTAAGGATAAAAAATGCATAGTGTTCACATTCTCACATTCTAGATTCCATGTTTCCTTCTCTTTTGTGTGCTATTTTTTAGTTTTTGTTTCATGAGGACTTGTACAGTTTTATTTCTATTCATGTATTCACTTTGTATGTGGTAACTATTAAGAATGTTGAAGAAATCTTCAGTCTAGAACTATTGGTCAGCTGATTTAGTTTACAGAAAGAAAAACATTTCTAGACTGTATTTAATATTTCTTCAGTAAGCTTTCAACAGTTAGATTATAAATTTACAATTATGGAAATTTTATAAAATTCATCTCAAATCAAAATGCTTCCAACCTTAAAGTAGCTTTTGTCTTTTGTTTAATGACACTTAATCCCCACACTGATTTCTTTTTAACCCCTTTTATGAGAAACAGATCATTAGTATGATTATAATTAGAGCAGCACATTTTAGAAGAGTTGTAGGAGTATACATAGTTTGTCCTTTTTATTTTTTAATTGCACAAATTTAGAAATACTATATGCTTTGCAATTAATTTTGGCATATAATTAGATTTCAAACTATTACTTGCTGTAACTTTGTGGTCTAAAATCTCATAAAAACCAAAGGAAATCAGTAATAAAAATACCGCTTTATTTCAACTAAGTGTTGAAAATGAGATTAAGCATTTAATTTTAAGAGGTTATAATATTAGAACCTTAAAGCTGGCACTTATCTTTAAAATAATAATGTCAATTTAAAAGTATGTTACTAATATATAATATCTGATCGTTAGTATGTACAGATGATCATAAATTCTGTAAATAATGTTTCTGGTAGGTAACATTTTTGCTTTTTATTTATTTATTTTCTAAAAGATGCTTTAAAGGATTTTTCTTTAAGACAGGTTTTGAGTAATGGAGTTTGTGTATGTGTGTGCACACTTGCTTTTGGGTTTTGTTCTTAATACTTTTCTTGAAGTTGTGAGTTTAGTGTGCTTTTATTTAAACCTGTCTTATTTGACCAAAGGAAGGTTACATGGGAAAGACGTGTGATATCTTCTAAGTATAAACTGTAAACTAATAAATTTTAGTTTTACTTTTGGAGATGTTTCTTTTAGTCATAAACATTTTATTTTATATCCAGACCTCTTTTGTTCCTTATTATCTAGTATTCTTACACTAGTTAAAAACATATCTTTCTGTATTAAAATTTAACACTTAATTTTCTATTGTTTATTATTTTAAAATGTTTAGTATCTATATTTCAAAGCACTCAAATATAAAAACTATCTTTTGAAAAATATCTTTAATTTTTCAGGATATTTGAATTGGTGTTTCTTAGACATAAGATGCTGTGGGGTTTGTATTTTATTTTTCCCATTAAACACTCGAATACCTTAGCAACAGAGAAATAAAGGGGCTTTGGTTTTTATTCTTGCTTACTTGCTTTAGCCATTCTTAAGTAAAAATAGAAAATTTCCATAAAGCATATGGTTCTTATGTAGTACATTTATCACTTTAGTAGTTCAGTAATTTGCTCTTTTAATATAGTTGTTGCCAGTTAAGTCATTAGCATCCAGAAGGGTGAAACAAATGAAAAAAATAAAGCTGCATTTCACCTCTAGCTGGAAACATTAAAAGGCTAACCTAGTAGTGGTCTATTTATTTCTCATTTATTGTAAATTTTTTAAATTGGTTAGAACTGTAATATTTGGAAATGTTCACTCAGGTATAGCAAGACTAAACTTGAAAATAAGGGTAATTTGTCATCATTGATACATTTAGTAATTTTAGGGGAAAGCTAGTCAAATTTTATCCCTATCATTTGCATAATTTCAAGCTACATAGATTTTAGAAACACAAGAAATATTTTTAATAATCTTTCTTAGCTCTTTCATAGCTACCTACATGTACATACTCATGCTGCTTTGAAAATTAATGTCATAAAGAGAAATGAAAGCAGAAACTTACCTGATTTGTTTGAAGAGGCTTTGGGTGATAATGCATATCACAGGTGTTCTTAATCAAGTTATTTTCTTTTCCAAAAACATTTTCATAGTAGAGGTTTTTTGAGCATTGGCAAGATAGGTTGTTTTCAAGATTTAACTCTGATCAGATATCAAGTAGAACTACAGGAGATATTTCTCTCTGTTAAGTGTCTTCATGAAATAATACGTGACATTTTTATTGCAGATTTTAACCTTTAGAAGAGAACCAATTCTGGAAAACAACCTGTTTCTTTGACTGAGTACCCACATAATGCATTGGCACATGATAGGAGATTAAGGTATACTTATTTTATTTTATTTTTTAAGTCAGGGTCTTAACTCTACAGCCCAGCTAGGAACTTGCTATGTATCCTAAACTGGCCTGGAATTACTAAGTTTTATGCCTTAATCTCTTCCTTAGTGTGCTGGGATTATAAATATATGTGCCAGTTTGTCTGCTTTATAATGATGAATTTTCAGAACCTATCAATTCTATATCTTTGTAATATAATTGGACCTGACAGTAATGCTAAAAGTTTAGCTGAACTAAAAATAAGTAAAAAAAAATAAATAGAAATCTTATAAGTTAGCTGAATCTAATTGTCTTACTTGTTGAAATTCCAGGTTTTTAAGATGTTTTTGTAGTGTTGTAGTAGATCCACCTGAATTTATCCCTACCCTCAAAGAATACACATGGTGACTTTTCTTTTTCCTGAATGTGTTACTACCGTGCGCTATGTAAGGTATTTAATTATGTAGTGGACTTCACAAAATGAAGTGTTTAAGTAAAGTGGAATTTGGTACTTGGCTGTTTGACAAGTGGAGTAGGTACAGCCTAAAAACTAGATAAGATTAATGAAAATATTTTAAGAAAATTTGAAGTATTCCAAGTACCTTCCTAACCAAAAGTCAAATTTTGGCTGAAACTGAAAAACCTACTTTCTTAAGCAAACAATTTTTTTACTCAAAGATACTCAATATATTGTTAGTATCAAAAGTTACAGTGTTCTAATGATAAAATTACAGAGTGCTTAAACTTTTAGTGACTATTACCTTAACCTCCAAAATACCTAATATAGTTCATTTTTCTAACATTTATTTTACTTAATTTTTATAGTCTTAGTTGAGATAGTGTTCAGCTTAAACAATTTTTATCTTCTAGATGGTAATCTGGTATAATAAAAGTGAATTTATTGAACATGATTCCTAAATATTTCTTGGTTAGTTTTTTCTAGTAAAGTGTTAACCACAAGTTTTAATGATATTTGCTAAATAAAATGAGGGCTGCTAAAATATAACTCATTTTCTCTAGAATCTTTTAACTAAAAATATATGAGTATCAAAAAGTCCCAAAGGCTTTGTTCTTTAGAAGTGTAATTTTTACCCATGTGCAGTGGCACACATCTGTAATCCCAGCACTTGGGAGGCAGAAGCAGGCGGATCTCTGAGTTTGAGGCCAACCTGGTCTGCAAAGTGAATCCAGGACAACCAAAGCTACACAGAGAAACTCTGTCTCAAAAAAAAGAAAAAACAAACAAAAGAAGTATAATTTAATCTTAAAAGTACAATACTATTTTCCTGACTATAAAACTGCTTTTAACTTTAAGTAGTGTAAACATGTTAGAACATTTTCAGGTGTGTTTAAGAATGCTAGAATGTTGAGATACATTATTAAAATATCAAAAACCTGGAATTTGATATTTTTATATTATGAAAAAGACAGTCCAGAAATACGCATCTGTTAATAGCTGAGGCTAAATAGAAATCAGAGTTTAAATAAGGGTGAATTTCTGATACTTTGTTATATTGATGTCATATTATATGATGATTGTTTCAGATAAATGCAAAGTATAGAATATCTTTATAACTTTGATTTTTAAATATTTAACAAAGCAATTTTAATGAGTGAAGAATCAATAAACTTTGCCCCCTTTATCTTAACCAGTGTTTTCCAGGTTAGAGAATATTAAGATGAAATAGAGTGGGGGGGGTCAAGGTTTAATTCTTTCCTTCTAATCCAGATAATTGACACAGCTTTAATGAGTTAAATGAGGGAGAAAGCAATGTGTGAGTTGATAGTGAAGATAGAGATCTAAAGTATGGTTGGTCCCAATGTAGAGTTTAAAATTTTTGTTTGTTTGGTTTTGGTTTGGTTTTGGCTTTTCGAGACAGGGTTTCTCTGTGTAGCCTTGGCTGTCCTGGACTCACTTTGTAGACCAGGCTGGCCTTGAACTCACAGCCATCCACCTGCCTCTGCCTCCCGAGTGCTGAGATTAAAGGCGTGCACCACCACCGCCCGGCTTTAGAGTTTAAAATTTATGATACCTGATGGTCTTAGAATTTATTGTTTGAACACAAATATTTCATATCATGTTATTGTTGTCTCTATGGTTATAAACTTTCTTTGAGCATAGGAATTTAGCTTGTTAAATAGTATCTAAAAGCAGTAGTACAGATAGTAAAAGTTTTCCTACAGTTGGCCACTTCTGATACAGTAAGAAACCTTAACTTGTCTAATATTAAAAGCTGTTCCAGTTATCTATGATTAGGTGTCCTTTAACCACCCTTTAAAGGACATGTTCTAAATACTGCAAGTTTGCAAATCTCTCTAATTCTCTCTTAAAATGTAGTTTATAATTTGAGGAAAGAGATTTATTGTATTGCTTTAATTTTTTTAATTAAAAAATTTCCCCAGTGATGGAGTTATAGCTTGAATAAACTAAGGATGGGAGTAATTTAACATCTGTTGATGAAGGGCCTTAAAATTATTATCTGTGATAGATAATAGTAGTTTGTAAGCACAACTTTCATTTGAAGCTATTTGTCAGTGAAATCAAGTTTTCTTTGATAGAGATTTTAAAGTATAATTCTAAGGCTTTAAATTAAAAAAAAAAATAAGACTTTAAAGTAGAATTTCTGCATTCAGCACTATGAACCACACTTTGGACATTTCATTATCATATATATAACTGGATTAATACTACTTTGCTATTTTGATAATTAGAACCACTTGAAAGAAAACACACAGCATGTTTCAAATGTGATTTCTGAAATTGATCAGTCCATTATTATTTTTATATATCTAAATGTTATAAATGAAATTATAAATGTCTTTCATACTAAATAAATATATTCAAATTTACCTTGCTATCCTGTGGGTTTTTTAAAAAATAGTTTATTAAAAAAATAATTTATTTCTAATATTCTTCACTGACAACTAAGTGAAAAAAATTTATTCATCTTGATAAAAGATTGAAGTTTTTATTCTATTGTTTTACAAAATGTCTAAATTTACCATATTGCTATTTCATATTTACTTTTTTTTCCCAAGACTAGGTATTATTAAATCTAGTTCTAATCTGTGTTATTTTGTTTTTTTAACAGAATAACCATTTCTTTTATAAATTGATACTATGGGTTTAATTAAGTTTTTAGCTCTGTAATGCATTATATTTAAACTAGATTACACCCAAAGTTTTTTAATAGTTGTGATTTTTTTTTTAATTGTATTTTATTCCTGTGTATGTTGGGGTTGTGTGCGCAGAGTCCAGAGAGTAGCCTCTTGGTGTTGAGTCCTCCACCTCTCTTGTTCCAGGGATGAAGCCCAGACTGTCAGACCTACATAGCAGGCATTCCCTACCCACTGAGCCATATTGCCAGCCCCATTGTGGGTTTTGTTAACTCCTCTAGGCTTGGTCTAGGAAGTATTACTTAGTGGTAGAACACTTGGCTAGTAAGCCAAGATTCTAGATCAATCCCTGAACCACCAAAGGAAAAAAAATCATACAGGCTAACTCTTATGTTTTATTTATTTTTTACCATTCTAGAGATCGAACCAAAGGCCTTATACTAGCAAACACTCCACCACTGAGCTTTAGGCCCAGTGCTTGAATCTCAGGGTTTTTTGCTGCTGCTGCTGCTGTTGTGTTTTTTGTTTTATTTTTGTGGGAGGGGGTGGTTTTGTTTTGCTTTTCTAAATAGTACCTGAAGTCAGCATATGTTAGTGATTCAGTGCATGTGCCTGAGGAGCAGCAAAGGGTAGTTTGTGAGCAAAAATGCAATTTTATTTCTTGATTGAATTTTGTACAACTAGAGAAGGTACTGTCTGTGCATTCACCCTGACAAGCAGTTAAACTCTTCAGAGAGTTTGATAATCGAGTAGTTAAATGTAGCCTTAGAAGCTGAAGAGTGTTATGTGTTAATAACTTTATTAGATAGATTTTAAGTTCCCTTCCTAACTAAAACATTAATTTTATCTTATGATGCAAATGGACTTGTTAAGTGAATTGTACAGAGCACCTCTCCCCACCCCCACGCCAGCATTAGATGCAAATGTTTTTCTTGAGTAGTGCTTTTTAAATAGGAGCATCAGCGGTAAAGAGGCAAGTGTCACCACCACAGCAATAGTTCTTGTCCCTTATCAGAACTGAAGTTGCATGATCACTGCTGCTTGTCTGATAGCTTGTTCTGCAGAGTACGTCAGTATGTAATAATAGTGGCCAAAGAAGTTTACACCCACGTGCAAAGGTTTCCTGTGTGCGGTTTGCAGAATAGTCTTTTCGAAAGATAGTTTCTTCCCAATGCATCCTTAAGAGAATAGTAAATATTTGTGGTTCTTGGACTTTTTTTTTTTTAACCATTTATTCAATGGTGTTATATTTGATTTTTATTCAGGAAATTTCATCTGTTAGAGTTGAAAATTTCTAGAATAATTGTGCTTTTCCACACTTTCAAGCTATTAGAATAGGAAAACTTACTAATAAGTAGGTTGCTTGTACCACAAATTCAGATATATATATTTGAGAAAGAAAAGTTGTGGCCATATTGAAGTATTGCTTTCGCTTTGAGAACATACCATCTTCCTTTTATGGTCTCACATAAAGAAGGCTATAATAAAAGCATTCTATACTTCATGTTGTCAATCATTAGAACCAACACTGACAATAGGTGAAAACTTGTAAGTTCTTTTTTTTTTTCTTTACCCTTAAACTAAATAGTCATACTTTTCTGATTTCTTCTTAAAATGATACCATGTCTTTTTCTACAACTTTTAGAAATTAGACTTTGTAATTTCAAATACATAGTTTTATAGACTTGTTTGTATACTTATAATTTGTACAAACTTTCATAACCTACATGTTTTTCTCCCCTTTAATCTATATAATTCTAGTTCTAGGTAAGTGAATATTAGTTCTCTGTTAAAATTCTGGTTTCATTTATAAGACTTTGATAGAAAACTACAAGTGATGGTTGTTTTGTGTTAGCCAGTGCCCTAATTTAAAGTCTGACATTTGCAGTTGTATTTTTAAAAGATGACCGTTGTTTCTCTTTGGTTGTCTTCATTAAATTGCTTCTGATACATCCTCATGCTTAATGTGTGCTTTACCAGTCATAGTAAACTCAGAATACCATTTCTTTGGTATTACTAACAAAATGGCTTTTGTCATATTGTATGTTTACTTATCTGAATTAATAATTGAGTCTATTCTGGCACTGGGAAATTAAGGCATATTCAACTGTAAGTTGAAATTGGTTTTTTTTAGGCTGTTTTTAATATGTTGATGTAGTTTGAGAGTATATGCTCAACCTAAAAGTTAGCTGCATATCTTCTGTTGAAAATACCCTCTCCCTTGATTGACTCTTGCTAGTCTGTGGACTAGCTACTGCAATAAGCTAAAATCAAAATCTCTGGTCCTAGATACTATATCCATAATTTATACTTTTTACAAGCTCTAAAAGATTGTTCCTCTTTCTTTCTCTCGTTTCTTTCTTTCTTTTTTTAAGAGCCCCATAAGTGAGATGGGGTGGGAGTGGGAAAGATTGTTCATACCAAACCATTTACAACATCTGGTTCATTCACCATCCCCCAACCATTGGTTTATCTTGGGGTCTACAAAGTTCAGTATCTAATTAGAAATCTTATCATTTCTACAACACTTCTAAGTGTTGGTATTTCGTCAGTCCTATGGAAAACATCTGTTACCAGAACTTCTTTTTGTGAAACTGTTTCGGGATATATGTTGGTCTATTCTAGTAGGAACTCTAGTATACCTATCTTAGACACACTTGAAAGCAGAAGAGGCTCAGAGCACTTGCTGTTCTTTTAAGAGGGACCAGGTTCACCTTTAATCCCAGAACTTAGGAGGCAGAGGCAGGTGTATCTCTGAGTTCAAGGCTAGCTAAGTCTACAAAGCAAGGCTAGGACTACAAAAGAAACCATGACTCCAAAAAAAAAAGGGGGGGGGACGAGGGTCCAGTTTCAGTTCCAAGAACCCACATGGCAGCTCTCAGCCTCAGTTCCAGGGACCCTAACACCCTCTTCTGTCCTCTGTGGGCACTGGGCACACATGCAGGAAAGGCACCCAAACACATAAAATAGATGTCAAAAATAAAAGGAAAAAAAAAACTCAACATTTTAAAAGATGTTAATTTCGGGCCTGGAGAGATGGCTCAGAGGTTAAGAGCACTGACTGCTCTTCCAGAGGTCTTGAGTTCAACTCCCAACAACCACATGGTGGCTCACAACCATCTGTAATGAGATCTTCTGGCCAGCAGGTGTACATGCAGGCAGAACTGTATACATAGTAAATAAATAAATAAATAAATCTTTTTTAAAATGTTAATTTCTAAGTAAAAGTAGCTTTTTTTTTTAATGCATCTTCAAATGTTGGGGAAAATACAAAAAGTTTCGTCTGTAGTTTGTGGAGCACTTGGCAATGTCATAGTACAGTTGAAGTTATAGTAGACCCCATTATACGTTGTGACGTAGTCTCATGCTGGATAGCTGTTAAAGAGCTGTGTGTAGTATCCTCAATGACCATCTTCAGCAAATAGTAAACAACCTTTGAAGAAAGTGTGTGTGTGTGTGTGTGTGTGTGTGTGTGTGTGTGTGTGTGTGTGTAAAACAATTACATTTGTAGTTTAAAAAACAAATGGCAAACAAATACTAAATTCAAGATTGTAGTTGCATTGTCAGAGCAGAATGAGATCAGGGCTTGGCACATCAGGATCTTTATGTATAATTGGGATTTCTGTTTAGAGTTCAGTAGAGCTAGGTTTGGGATAGAGATTCATGTTGGGATTATTGGAAAGTGATTGGTGTATTTTGAAATAAAAAGAAATCAGCCGGGCAATGTTGGCGTACACCTTTAATCCCAGCACTTGGGAGGCAGAGGCAGGTGGATCTCTGTGAGTTTGAGACCAGCCTAGTCTACAGATGGAGTTCCAGGACAGCCAAGGCTACAAAGAGAAACTCTGACTCAAAAAACCAAAAAGAAAGAAAGAAAAAGAAATCCTGATCCTTTTTTTAAAAAACCTATTTTGCGATTTCAGGCTCGCAGAATTGAATTTGTCATGTGGATGTTTGTCCCAAGAGTCTCATTGTAGGTGCGAGGTTCATGGTGAATGCAGTGGGAAGGAGGCACTCGCTAGTCGCCAAGCCTTAACCATGTAAGTTCGATCCTGGGACCCAGTTGGAGAGAGAGAGCACCGACTTCCTCAACTTGTCATCTGACTTCACTAGGGCATGAGTCATGTACGCAACCATATATAAGTACACGGCCACACAAAACTGCAAAGGAAAGACTAGGATATAAGCCGAACAACTATAGAGGAAAAGGGTGGAAAGTGGCCACGGGAATGACCACCGTTGTCAAGAGCGAGCCAGTGAAGAGGGAAAAGATTGAAATACGGGGAAGGGCTATGGTAACATGAGGCTTGAGAATTAGTGTGTACGGGTCATGTGAATGATTAAATACCGCACCTTGGTTGCAAAAAAAAAAAAAAAAAAGAAACCTATTTTGCAATAAATATACACTTGGAATGCTCTGATAAAAGCATAAAGATTTGGCATATTCCTTCTATGCTATATCTTGTAACAAGTACTTATATGTAGGAATGTTGGCATATGGGAAGATGAGGCAAGAAGATCGCAAGTTCAAGCGCAGTCTGGGCTGTAATGAGACTGTCTTTTAAAAAAAAATAGGTGCAGTATATCATCATGTGTCACAGAAATAAACCACTGTGACCGAATGAGGATACTTTAAAGTTCTCTTTTGTTTTAAAAGATACACTGTGATATATTTGCTTCTGAGCTGCAAGGCTCTGACTGAATCTTTGCTCCAGGAAAACAGTTTTTTTAAATCACTACTTTCACTTAATTTTTGCTTCAGATAGTTTCTGAATTGTGTTTTAGCATAGCATAATGTTTTACTTCCACTGATGTTTTCCCCCCTCAGAGTTACTTGTCCTCACTGAGATCAGTAACCACTGATTTTTTTTTTTTTTAATGCATTTTAAGCTCTTTGTGTTTTTGTTCTACATTGTATTTAGAGTTCTTGTAATAGGGCATTGTATAGGCTGGGGACAGGGGCTGTGAAGAGAGATGGCTAGAAAGGGGAGTATCTTGTAGTGTGATCTTGAATTTATGTAAAATACTTTAATTTAAGGGTGTCCTCCAGAAGCTCAGCATGCTCCAAGTTAGACACTAAAGCAGCAGTGTTAGCTACACTTGAGTTTTAAACATTCTGAAGGTAGTTTTAGTGAGAAACCACATTTTACAGACTGACTAACAATGCACTGCATTGAAATCGCAACACGGCTGCTGGCTGTTTGTAATCTGTGATTTTTGTGTAATGTGTAAGAGTTAGAAAAGAGTCGTTTCTGGCATCACTTGAAAAATGTTTTTGTTATGTAATAAGATCAAATTTTTAAAGTCTTCACTCTTTTTTTTTCCCTAGGTTTAACAATGATAAAATGAAGATATTACTAAAACAGCCCTCTAAGTAGCCCAACAATTATTATTTTGTAAGTATTAGCTTCCAGCTCCTTCCTCAGTGACCAGCCACCATTGTTTGGTACCATATTTCCATTTATTTCTGACTATTTTTCTATTTATCCTAGAATAACCTAAATCCCCCCCCCCCAGCTTCCTATTCATTACTGTTTTTTATATTAATTTAATGTAGTTTAGAACAAGAGTGATTTCATTGCCTTAGGCAACTTTACTACTATGGAAAGTACTTTATAGAAAGACCTTGTCTCTATCTTATCTCTAAGTCTGAAATCACAATATTGAATCCTTTATCTAAAGTTCACAAATAAGCAAAGATCTTTTTTTCCCTCCTCAAAACAGGGTTTCCCTGTGTAGCCTGGGCTGTCCTGCACTCATTTTGTAGACCAGAATGGCCTTGAACTCACAGAGGTCCACCTGCCTCTGCATCCAGCTGCAAAGATCTTTTTTAAAGGCTCATATATTTTTATTTTATGTGTTTGTTTGGCTGCATGTATATGTGAACGGTATGTGCCTGGTACTCATGGAGTCCAGAAAAGGGCATTGGATTCCCTGAGCTGGAACTCAGGTTGTTGGTTGTAAACTCCATATGTCTGCAAGAGCAAGAAGTAGTCTTAACCAGGAGCTATCTCTTCAGCCCTGGAAATAGTGTTTTTTATTATCAATACTCAAATGTAATGATCCTACAGTTTTATAGCTTGAAAGTAGACTCTTGAGAAATGTTTTTGGCTTTTGCATTAGTTCGAGACGTCTTTGTGAGAAGCTTTTTACATTTGGCTTTTTAATTTATTTTTTAATATTTTTTTATTATTATTATGTATACAGTGCTGTGCCTGCATGTACACCTGCAGGCCAGAGAAGGGTACCAGATCACATTATAGATGGTTATGAGCCACCATGTGGTTACTGGGAATTGAACTCAGGACCTTTGAAAGAGCAGTCAGTGCCCTTAACCTCTGAGCCATTTCTCTAGCCCTACATTTAGCTTTTAAAACGTAAGAAGGAGGCTGGAGAGATGGCTCAGAGGTTAAGAGCACTGTCTGCTCTTCCGAAGGTCCTGAGTTCAATTCCCAGCAACCACATGGTGGCTCACAACCACCTGTAATGAGATCTGGTGTCTTCTTGTGGTGGGCAGGCACACTTGTGGGTGGAATACTGTATAAATAATAAATAAATCTTTAAAAAAAGAAAGTAAGAAAGTAGGGAAAACAGCTAGTGCAATTCCTTTCTATGTGTTTACATAACATTTGCACACAGTAAAATTTTTCCTGACTCATTTAAATTTTGAAAAGTTCAGCTAACATTAATATATCTCTAGAAAAACTGTCATATTTAAGTCATATTAAATGCACACAGGTGGTTATTTCTGTGAAGTACTCAAGACTCTAAAGTTAACATAACAAAACAAAAAATTCACTACCAGCTGCTTCGTAAGTTAGTTTTGCGTTTCTCCAGAAAACCCAGGCAGAAGTTTCTGTTCGTAGTGGTGTTAAGGGTTAGGTGGCCCCACTTAAATGACAGTCAGTGCCTCAGAAGCTTCCTTCCATTAGTTCACACGGCACATTAGCAATCTAAAACCCATGTTAGACGGCCGTATAATCACAGATGATCAGCCATTCAACTCAAGTATTGAGAATGGTTTCTATGGGGTTGAGGGCAAGTGGGGTAAGGTAAGTAAATACTGAAAAACCTCCTTTTACTAGTAGTGAATAGTACTATTTACTTGCCTTTTTGGAAATATTTGTGAATCCTAATCCTATACAGTCTGGCCTAGGATCTGATAATTGGTCCCAAGGAGCCAGCTTCAACCTTCCATCAATTTAAGTTTCTAAAAAAGACAGTTTTCCAGTTGATACTGTACTCTTGCTATGACCCCCTTTATACAACCCTGTGTGTTTGAGTGCCTGTGGCTACCTTTCTCTTTTACTGTTTATTATACCATAGTATCTCTTAGGATAGTGATTTCTTGTAAGCTAACCCTTTATTGGGTGTGTGTAAGAAAGAAAGAGTTTTTTGTTGGTGGTGGCTTTTTTTTTTTTTTTTCCTGTTTTCTTACAATGCTAGTGATAGAACCCAGGGCCTCACAGGGACCTAGGAAAGTACTTTTCCTCTCTAGATCTTCATCTGTGGGATATGGGTATCCTACACATTGTGACATAATGCTGTTAATATATTAGGTGCTCTTAGTCAAATAATGGTAATGTTTTGCATTTATTTTTTCCAAGTCAAGGAAAAAGTTTCAAGTTTGCTTTCCAGTTTAAGTTTCCTTTTGACTGAACATGAGTCTTTATTGGCCGCGGCTATTTGAGAGGGATGAAGCGGGAGGCACCCATAGCAGGCCGGCCGTGTTTCACCAGTTTGTAGGTGATGGAGAACTCGCCCAGGTAGTGGCCAATCGTCTCTGGTTTGATCTCCACCTGCTTGAAGGTCTTGCCCTTGTACCTGCCATCTCTGGCAGGATGATCATGTCCCTCAGGTGGGGCTTCTCCATGGGTGGACCCTCCTTATTGGCCTTCCTCTGGTGTTTGAGAAGCGAGTGTTGTTTGCTGCATCAGCTGTTCATAGGACATGTCCAGCAGTTGGTCCAGGTCCACCCTGCGGTAGGTGACCTTGCGGAAGGTCTGCTTCTTCTCCACTTCAGCCGTCTCGGCAGCTGCTCAGAAAAGGACCCAGTTTAAGTTTCTAATAGAAAATTTTTGTTAAGAAATGTGTAAGCTGGGCGTGGTAGCACACGCCTTTAATCCCAGCACTTAGAGGCAGAGGCAGGTGGATCACTCTGAGTTCGAGGCCAGCCTGGTCTAGAAAAGTGAGTCCAGGACAGCCAAGGCTACACAGAGAAACCCTGTCTCGAAAAACCAAAAAAAAAAAAAAAAAAAAAAAACTGTACTTTTATCTTTTTATAAATGCCTTTATTTTTCACATTACATTTTTAGCTACATAAATTTAAATTATATTATGCCAGTTTAAAATGTATCGTTTGAAGCCAGGTATGGTGCTACACACCTTTTAATCCTAGCACTCTGGATGCAGAGGCAAGCAGATTTCTGTGAGTTCAAGGCCAGCCTAGACTACAGAGAGAATTCCAGGACAGCCAGAGCAACACAGTGAGAGCCTATCTTGGAAAAAAAACAAAACTAAAGTGAGAGAACCAACTCCCACAAGACATCCTTTAACCTCTGTGCATTTGCATGGTGATGACATTCACACACACCCACACACAGGAAACTGAGGCATAGAAAAATATGGTCCCCAGAGATGTATCTCATGCCTGTAGTTCCAAGTGGGGGACAGGGCCTGAGGCAGCAGGAATGCAAGTTTTAGGCCAACCTGGGCTGCCGAGACAGACCCTGTCTCAAAAGAACACATTGGTAAAAATTCTAAAAAGTTCCAAAATGAAAAAAAAGTGAGCTGAGGAAGTGGCTCTGTGAGGAGAGTGCTTGCCACCAGTTGAGTTTCGATCCCTAGAGTCCTCATAAAGCCAGAGACAGCAGCACATGGTAACATTAAGAAAGAGCCCCAGCCTCAATCAGGGTAGAAGATGAGGCCACACACCTGAGGTTGTCTGCAAGTAGGCCTAGAGAAAGGGCTTGGTGGTTAAGGGCATTTTCTGCTCTTGCAGAGGACCCAGCTTCCCTTCCCAGCACACACGCCAGGCAGCTCACAGCCTTCTACAGCTAGGTCTTCAAGCCATTAACCATCTCAGTCTGGCCTCCTCAGGCATTGCTGCTGCCTGGCACATATACAGACAAATAGGCACATACATGTAAATAAAAGTTGTTGCTTGTTTGGTTTTGGGGTGTGTGTGTGTGTGTGTGTGTGTGTGTTCAGTAGAGCTGGGGAATACTGAAGTGCTTGCTACATAAGCATAAGACCTAAGTTCAGTCTCTAGCCCTAGGTGAAGAGCATGGTAAGTTGGTTGTGGTAACTTACACTATTATGCCCAGAAATTATAAAAATAGAAGATTTTAATACATTAGAATAAATATTTTAAATTTTATATAGGTTAAGTAATTTCTTCTTGACTTTAACTGTAGGATAGGATAAATTTAGGAGACAGTAAAACATTAACTCTTTAGGACTAAGGTGGGAGGAATGGGCATTTAGTATTTAATGAGAAAGGTATCAGTTACAGGTGAAAAGTTTAAAGAGTTACAATGTTTGGAACATGAATGTACTTAATGCCACAACTGAAATCCTGAAGTACATAAATGGCTTAACTTTGTTACATATGTTAGACCAGTTTTTAGAAGTAAGGGCATTTTTGTTTGTGGGTGGTTGTTGTTGTTGTGGGTTTTTTGTTTTTGTTTTATTTTTTGTTTGTTTTGTTTTTACGGGTTTTGATTGTGCTAGTAAGTTGAACAACCTACAGACATACATCTAGAAAGAGGGGCTCTCAGCTGAGGATCTGCCTCCATCGGATTGGCCTGTGGGCATATCTAGGAGCATTGTCTTGATTAATGCTTGATGTGGGAGGGCCCCACCCACTGTAGCAAGTAGTGTAAGCCAGTACGCAGCATTCCTCCAAGGGATTTGCTTCTTCAGTTCTCACTTCCTGGTTCCTGATTTCAGTTCCTGCCCTTCATGATGGACACTAGATTGTAAAATGAAATAAACCCTTTCCTTCCCAGGTTGTTTTTTATTATGGTGTTTTAAATAGTTTGCTAATACAAGTTTCTTGAAACTGAGCTTTTGTGTATTTTATGTTTTTCACTTAACATAAAGCCTTATTGTATGAATTGAGCTTTGAAAGGTAGGTTGCTCTCAATAAAGTGAAACCCTTTTATAACCATGTTATATATTAAATATATTCAAAAGTTTATCTGATTTAAAATAGATTATATTCTTATTAAGTCGGCACAGAAATGTCTTGCTTTACTGTAAATTACAGCACTGTATTAAGTATTATGATATAGAAGTAAATTTTGTTCTACTGAAAGCTTATAAAATTATGCACATGCCAGTGTTAGGTTTTTCAAACATGGATTTTATGTATTTTTTTTTCCCCCTAAAAAGACTTGTTACTCTTTAGGTACTAAGTGTTTTCAAAATCAAAACCTTGGAGTAAAGTAGCAGCACATAATGGTTTGTGGATTTTGAAAAGGTGCAGGCCATATTGTGCTGCCTCAAAATACAAGGATCTGATCTTCTGAAGAAAATGCCTGTCTTTTTATTTATAGCTCCTATGATAGCAATGTCAGCAGTGCCTTAGCAGCACGTAAATATTGGCGTTAAGATTCTGAAATTATCTCCAGTATTAACTGTGCTGCTGAAGTAAGGTTGGCCATACTCTACAACCATAATTTAATGTGTATTGATGATACTTGTGTGTCTTTCTGATTGCGTTAGTGATGTTATGTCTAGTATGATTCTGTAATAATGTTAGTAATAACTTTCCAAATACTGTCTGTTAAAATAGTGTGTATTTGTGGGGTGGGAATGTAGCTCAGTTGGTAGAGTGCTTGTGCCAAGAACACACGGTGCCATGGGTTTCAGCCACAGCGTTGCATACAAGGTGCCCACCTACAATCCTAGCACTGGGGAAGTTTAAAGTCATCCTTACCATCAAAGCAAGTATAAGGCCTACATGAGAATCTATTCAAAATAAAGGCATATAATTACTTCTGTGTCCATGAGGAATTCATTCTAGGACTTCTAGATACTCAGATTTATAAATGCTTGAGTCTCCTGTGTAAAATGTTAGGTCTGCTTGTGACCAATTCATAGCCTCCCATATACTATACTCATCTCTACATTGCTTTTAATGTGTAATGCAATGTAATATTACATGGATAGTTGTATAAAGTTACTCCTGTATTGACAAAAAAACTGTACAGATTCAGTACAAATGCAGTTTTTTCCCAAAAAAATACTTTGTTTGGTTGGTTTCTTGAGACAAGGTCTCACTGTGTAGACCAAAGCTGGCCTGGAACTCACAGATATCCTCCTGCCTCTGCCTCCCAAGTGCTTAAATAAAAAGTGTGTGCCACCATGCCTGGCCACTCAATTGTTTTGAATCTGTGCTTGGTTGAATCCACAGATAGAGCGCTGACTTCAATGATTTTATAAGTATTTTAACTTATGAATACCTGTCAGGAGTTTCTTAAGGACTACAACAGTAGAGTATATACCTAATACAGCTTGGTTCCAGTATTTCCATACAAAAGTTTTGTGTGTGTGTGTGTGTGAGTTTAGGAAGCACCATAAATTTTAATCTTTTTATATTCTATATGAATTTGAACTCAGATTATTACTTATAATAAAAAAGTAAATATTTATTTTCCTGTTGATTTGTTTTCTTTAGCTATTTTATCTCACAGAGAAAGCATAAAATATTACAGATTTTGAACAGAATTTAGAAGATAATCTTTAGTATAATATGTCTAAATATTTCATTTTAAATGAAGGAGAAAAACATTAAAATATTCTAAGCTGAATTTCTAAATTTCAAATGTAGAAGAATCCTTAGAATGACTGACTTTTTCATTGGGTAACTGAGAAAACAACCCAAAATTTAACTTGCAACAGATGGCATATTAGGATCTTAATCCTGTGTCTTCTAACTTAACAATAATCTACTGTTTTTCTTATTCTTACTAAAATGCTTAAGCAGAAGATTTTTAATAACTCAAAAGTATGAAGGATGTCTATGCCTCACTAATATTTAATTTCAGATTTAAGCCAACTTGTACTTTAGCTATTAATTATATAAATTCAGGATATTTTAGCTAAAGTTCAAAGGAACTGTTCTTTTTACTACCCTATATCCTTATTTGAAGTGTTCTAAGTTGTTATTTTTAAATGTTCAGTAAAATACAGGTATCTTGCAATAATTTTCTCTAACTCTGTTGCTAATTCCTATAAGGAGCCTCTTACCTCATCAGACTAAAGGTTCTTTTTTTTTTTTTTTTTTTATGTGCACTGGTATGGGGGGGTGTCAGATCCCTTGGAACTGAAGTTACAAACAGTTGGGAGCTGCCATGTGGGTGCTTGGAATTGAACCCAGGTCCTTTGGAAGAGCAGACAGTACCCTTAACCACTGAGCCATCTCTCCAGCCCCAGACTAAAGGTTCTTAATGAATTCTACCCCATATCATGTGCTGTGGAAATCCTAAACATATTTCAGAGTTACTTTTCAGGAATTATGTTCAAAGGAACTCAATTTGAAGGTAAAATTAAATTACTTTCAACTAGTTTGTTTAATTAATAATAAGACATTTTAAAGAGCAATGGCTTTTTTTTTCTGGTGGGGGTGTCTGTAACTAAAGTAGCAAAAGATATGTTGTGGCTAGAATTTAACTACTATGAGGATGCTATTGGTTCTTTGACAAATGGCTGTGGGCCATTGAGGTGCACATTTGCTCCACAAACATGGCAACCAGAGTTTGAGGACTTTGCTCCTTAGAACACACCGAAAGGTGGAATGAGAGAGCCAACTCTACAAAATTACTCTGATCTCCACACAAATCATAATAATAGTAAATAAGATCAAGTTTTGTTTTAATCCCTGAACTCAGCCTTTTTCTTTGTTTTTCTTTGTTATATGAAAGGCAGTTATGAAATAATTACAAATGCGTATTTTTATTTTATTAAAACATGCTTAGAAGTATTGATTGAATTTATATGTCTAATATGGTGTCTAATATTTTCCATAACAACCCTGAAATTAGATTTCCTTTGTATATGTATAATCATGAAAGTGTCTGAAGTTAAAGAGTTTTGACATTTTTATTCTTCTAGCAAGAAAATTGTCCCTGCATTTTACATTTGCCAAGTACATTTTTGTATCTATATTTCAGGTGTAAAGAAGGACTATTTGAGACTAGTATATTTACATTAATTTTTAATTCTTGTTTTCAGTTCTAAAAATGTTTAAAGTGCAATGGGTAGAAAGAAGATATTCCATTAAAAGTGTTAGCTAGGCATAGTGACCCATCCCTATTATACCAGCAGGGGACTGGCGAGATGGTTCAGTGGTTAAGAACAGTGACTGCTTTTCTAGAGGACCCAGGTTCAGTTCCCAGCACCTACATGTCAGATCACAGTCTATATCTCCAAAATCTGACATCTCAAATTGTTGTACTCTTGATCAGTTTAGCACAAGTCAAAATAAGTGGTTCTGAGAAACTTGTTCATGTTTGTCATCAGCCCAAACAGCCACAGTCACCTTTGAGCCTCTGGTCTTGGAATTGTTGCTGCAGTTAAGTGCTTAGTTATTTCTCACCTCTTTTCAGCAGCATCTCAACTAAGTACTTCTTTGCATCTCTTTTAGTCTAAAAATTATCATCTGCAATAGATACCACTGATTTAATTTTACAAAACACTGCTTGTTCCTACAGAATAAAATTAAGTCATCATGATCTTCTGTCAGCCTAAGCTGTTGTCTTTTTATTCATATAATTAATCCTAAGCTTGCTTGTTTTTCAAGGCAAGGTTTCTCTGTGTAGCTGTCCTGCTTGTCCTGGACTCTAGACCGGGCTGGCCACACCCAGCTAAGCTTTTCACTTTTACACATACATTATTTATATTTGGACATGTGTACCATAGAGCCCATGTGGACATCAGGGGATAGATAGACTTTGTGGCATCTGTTCTCTCCTTCAGTGTTTACAAGAGTTCCAGGGATAAAACTCAGGTCACCAAGGTTATACATACAGCAAGGGCCTTTACTAGATAACGCCTTCTTGCTGGTCCCCTGTCTCTGGTACATTTTAAATTTTAAGTCAGATCTCTCATGTGCCAAGTATTTCTTTAGCAGCATGCTGTTAATTATTCCTCCCATGGGCTGACCAAATTGGCATCTGTATGTGTGATGGGTTTGGTTTGGGTTGAGATAGGTTTTTGCTGTTATCAAAATAGCTCTCTAAATTGCAGTCCTCCAGAGTCAGCCTCTGAATGAGCAGATGGAAACATAGGAAAGTGCCACTATGCTAACTTACATAGTTTTTAAGCCTCTTTCACTACTTTAATGTATCTGAAGAATGTTAACATTTCTACCAGTAATTGTACCTCCTTTTCTTATATGTGTTAATTTTCTTGTTTGTGTGTTTGGTTTTTCAAGACATGATTTCTCTGTGTAGCCCTGGCTGTTCTGGACTTGCTTTATAGACCAGGATTGCCTCAAACTCACACTGATATCTGCCACCACGCCGGGCTAATGTATTAATTTTTTAAAGACACTAGCATATAGATGAAAATTTAAACTTTAGGATACAAAATTAAGACATCCAGAATAGCAAAGCACTAACCTAAACAGTAAATTCTAACAAATATTTTAACAAATGAGATAGCTAATATTTATTTCGCACAGAGTTATCAACCAGCTACAATAGTTTTAGTATTTTTAGTTTAGTAAATAAAATCAGGTGGTTCCTGTGTTTATTGTCTTTATAATGGAACATCTTGAAGCATTTGTAAAGAGTCTAGTATCAAAAGCTAATATGCTGTGCAACTGTGTAAAATGTAGGTGAATGTGTGACAAATTATAAGTAAATTAAGGGAGCCGGGCACGGTGGCGCATGCCTTTAATCCCAGCACTCAAGAGGCAGAGGCTGGTGGAACACTGTGAATTCGAGGCTAGCCTGGTCTATAGAGTGAGTCCAGGACAGCCAGAGCTACATAGAGAGACCCTGTCTCAAAAAACAAACAAACAAACAAAGTAAATTAAAGTTATAAAATATTACAAATAGATTTGTTAGGTTTATAACTAGTTTACTATGGGTAAGAAATTTTTATTAGGGATGAATAGAGTCTTATAAATAGCGTATGTTTGGTTTTTGAAAAGGAGAGAGAAATTCTTGAAATTTTAAAAACTCATTTCAAGTTGTCTTGTTAGTCACCTGCTTTGGAAATTTATAGAAAAAGAATGGAGCTGTGGAGGAATTTTAAGAGTAATAATTAGGAATTAACTGTCAGAACTGTACAATTTAAAAATTGCATCATTGTAAAATATTTTTGTTGTTTTGGGGGTTTTTTTGGTTTGGTTTGGTTTGGTTTGGTTTTTTTTCGAGACAGGGTTTCTCTGTGTAACAGCTCTAGCTGTCCTGGAACTCCTCCATAGACCAAGATGGCCTGGAACTCATTTTTTAAATTTGAATGTGTGTGTGTATGTGTACACTTGCATGCATGCTTGCATACATACACAACACACAAGTCAAATGCAGTGGATCCCCTGGAGCTGGAGTTAGAAGCATTATGAACTACCTGACATGGGCATTAGGAACTGATCACTGACTCTCTGCGGGAGCAGTAAGAACTTGAGCAATTAAGTCCCATTTCTTGAATTCTTCCCCAGCACATGCACACACACACACACACACACACACACACACACACACACACACACAGCTTCTCTGTGTAGACTTGACTGTCCTGGACTCACTTTGTAGATCAGGCTGACCTCTTAACTCACAGAAATCCGCCTGCCTCTGCCTCCCTGAGTCCTGGGGTTTAAGTCGAGTGACACACACACACACACACACACTCTGGCTTCTTGAATTTTTTAAAAAATGTATTTATGTTCATTGTTTTGCCTGCATGTATGTCTGTGTAAGACTGTCAGATCTTGAAGCTACAGACAGTTGTGAGCTGCCACGTGGATGCTGGGAATTGTAGACCAGGCTGGCTTCAAATTTACATCAGTCCAGCCTGTCTCTGCCTCTGGAGTGCTCCGATTAAAGATGTGCACCACCACACCTGGCTTAAGCTCTGTATTTTTCAAATTGACCTAAACAATCCACTACTTTAGGTTCTCAGTTTCATACGTATTTTAAAGGCAGCTCAAATTAGCTCCTGTTTTATCAGTGTGAAGACTTGTGTGTTTAAGTTCTAGTAGCACTTTCAGAAACCTTACAGGAAGAATCTCTAATCAATGGTACAAGTCATCAAGGTTCAAGAAAAACCAGAAGCTAAAAATCTTTCATGCCTGGTCAGAAATAAAACAGGATGATGGAAAGAAGCTTAAAACAAGTGAGAAAATGCAAGAGGCCTGTTTGGACTGACCAAAGTTAACTGCCACTATGATGATTATTTATTACACGGGACAGTGGTGTCTGGGATATGTTAGATGAAGGTTTTCCTTTATTGCTGGATGTACAGGCTGGGTGTGTGTCAACTTTACAAGCTGGAGTCATCAGAAAGGAGCCTCAGTTGAGGAAATGCACCCATGAGATCCTGCTGTAAGGCATTTTCTCAGTTAGTGATGAGTAGGGGAGGGCCCACACCCTATTGTGGGTGCTGTCATCCCAGGGCTGTGGTCCTCGATTCTGTAAGAAAGCAGGCTGAGCAAGCCATGGGAAGCTAGGCAGTAAGCAACATTCCTCCATGGCGACTCTTATCAGCTCCTGCCTCCAGGTTCCTGCTCTGTTTGACTTCCTATTCTGACTTCCTTTTGATGATGAACAGCAATCTGTAAGTGTAAGCTGAATAAACCCTTACTCCCAAACTTGGTTTGGGGTCATGGTGTTTCCTTGCACTAGAAACCCTAAGACACTGGACAAGATAGATTTTAGAACAAAATCAACTGGGTTTAGCTAATCAAAATGATGTAATGCTGCCCTCCCTGAATTGTTACCTGATTTCGGTTTTTCATATAAAATGTCTGCCTTACAAACAGGCCAACTTCACATTTCTGTGGCCCTGCTTGCAGTCAGCCATGTCTTGGGGTGGGTGCTCACTCAGTAAACCAATATCTCAATGAGGTTAGTGCTCAGAGAGTGGTAATGTGACAGTTCTTTAACTAGAACAGCATCAATCGCGGCCTTATCTCCTAGATCCTCCAGGTTGAAGGTGTTCACCACACCTTAGGTCCGATGATCTTTAACCTGGAACTTTTTGTAAGCCAGATAACCAAGTGCTGTTGTCCAGGCAGCAAAAGTAATGAATGACAGTGAAGTGGGAGCTGAAGACCACAGTGTTGGGGGGCGGGGGGAAAGGCCTTGGAAGATTGTGTGGGCTAGTGCTGAGGACCACAGAGACCCAGGCAAGATGCAACCTCAGGGCCCACTCAGTGCCACTGGTAAATGGTTATTTTTGGTGTCTAGGATTTGTTTTTCTTGTTATCTGTAGCCCAGAAATCATAGTTCGGGGATCCTCCCAGATGCTCCCCACCTCCCTAAGTACTCAAAGTTTTTTTTTCTCTTTTTAGAACAACAATGCCAGGCGTGGCCCATACCTTTAGTCCCAGCACTAGGGAGACAGAGGTAGGTGGGTTTCTGAGTTCCAGGCCAACCTGGTCTACAAAACAAAGGGTACACAAACCCTGTCTCAAAAGACCAAAAAATAAAAATAGTAAAATAGCAAAAAGACACAAATCCCCACCTTTAAAAAAATCAAGATTTCTGGGGTGTGGTGGAGCATGCCTTTAATTCCAGCACTTGGGAGGCAGAGGCAGGTCGGTTACTGAGTTCAAAGCCAGGCTAGTCTACAAAGACTATATAGAGAAACCCTGTCTCAAGAAACAAACCCAAGATAAGCAAAAAAAAAAAAAAAAAAAAAAAAAAACAGTAAGACAAAAATGTCCAAACAAAACATGAGAAAAAGTCTGCAAACATACCATTCAGTTCTTTTTGTGTTGGCTGTCTGCAGGGCATGGGGCCTGCCCTTAAGTCTGGGTAACATACCCAATGAGACTCCAATTGAAGTCCAATGCGTTTTCCTCGCACAGAGCTTCTTGTTAGAAGTGGGAGCCCATGCCTGCTCCCCGCTCAGGGCTAGGACCCCAGCTACCTTCAACCTGTGTGGGCCTTTTTCCAGCTGCCACAGTCTGAGCTCACGTGTGTGAGTCCTGTTGTGTCTGGAAGACAGTGTCTCCTTGGAGTCATCTGTTATCTCTGGCTCTAACAGTCTTTCCATGTTCTCTGCATATATGCCTGTGCCTAGAATTTTTGTCTGGAGGCAGGATCTCACTATGTAGACTAGGCTCATTTGAAACTCACGGAGATCCACCTGCCTGTACCTCCTGAGTACCAGAGTTAGATGTGAGTGCCTGCTACACCAAGCCTAGGAATTTCTTTTTACTTATGTTTTGACATCTCTTCCTCATAAAGCTTATAAACTGCATATTTGTTTTGAGAGAGTCTCTGTACCTAGCCCTTGGAATTAGCTATGTAAACCAGGCTAGCCTTCTGCCTCCTTGGGGCTAGGATTAAAGGCATGTGCCACTACAGCCAGTTCTGCTTCCTGGTGAGTATGGGTGTGTTTGTGTGTGTAACTTGTACAAGAAAACTAGCCGGGCGTGGTGGCGCGCGCCTTTAATCCCAGCACTCGGGAGGCAGAGGCAGGTGGATCGCTGTGAGTTCGAGGCCAGCCTGGTCTACAAAATGAGTCCAGGACAGCCAAGGGTACATAGGGAGACCCTGTCTCAAAAAACCAAAAGAAGAAGAAGAAGAAGAAGAAGAAGAAGAAGAAGAAGAAGAAGAAGAAGAAGAAGAAAACTAGTCAGTTTTCTCCTACCAGATAGGTTCTCAGGATCAAACTGAAGTCACCAGACTTCGCAGCAAACACCTTTTTGTGCCTCATGCTTATTGATGAACTTTGAGCTTTTTTCTTTCTTTCCCTGCTGTGACATTTATTTGAATGGATAAGGATTTTTGTCCTACTCCATGTCTAACCCTTAGAATTTAGTATAGTGTGCTTGCTTCTTTTACCTCCCATTTGACACAGATTTAGAGTCTTTTGAAAGGAGGGAGCATCAGTTGAAAAAAATGCTTCCATAAGATCAGGCTGTAGGCAAGCACATAGTGCATTTTCTTAATTAGTAATTCATCAGGGAAGGCCCTGCCTATTGTAGCTTGTGCCACTCCTGGCCTGGTAAACCTGGATTCTATAAACTAGCAGGGTAATCCCAGCACTCGGGAGGCAGAAGCAGGTGGATCAAGGCAAGCCTGGTCTACAGCCAGGGCTGTTATACCAGGAAAGCCAAAAAGAAAAAAAGATGAGCAAGCCAGTAAGTAGTACTTCTTCATGGCCTCTGCATCAATTCCTACCTCTAGATTTCTCCCCTTCTTAAGTTCCTGTCCTGACTTCTGTTGGAAGTGTGTAAAGGACACAGGGTCCTTATGCTCACAGATAAGCACTAGGAAAAGCAAGAATGCTAAACATTCAAGGATCTCTCTTCAATAGAGATGTGCAGTACCTAGAGGGGAGGAGTGGGTGTAGTTAACAGCCTGATGGCTGTGCTATCTGTAGGGCCAGACCACACCTGAAGCCCCAGACTCTTCTTAGACCTTTAGCTTTGTTTCTCAATCAGTAGAACCCATCCCTAGGGGAAGATGTCACCTGCACTTTGTAACTTGGTGACCTCCGTGATGACCTAGACCACACCACAAGGTCTCCTAAGCACTTAAGCTATAGAGCCCATTCTTCGGTGGGTGCAGGACTGTAATCCCAACACCCAGGAGACAGAGGCAGGAGGATCTCTGTGAGTTCAAGGCCAGCCTGGTCTACAAAATGAGTCCAGGACCAGCAAAGTGACACGGAGAAACCCTGTCTCAAAAAACAAAAGCTTTATTGTGACAACTGTTACCAGGAAGCTTTTTTTCTAATGTTGCATTGTACTTAAATATGTTCATAATAGAGCTGGGTGGGCATGGTGGATCTATTAGTTCTAGGCCAGCCTGATCTACAAAGCTAGTCCAGGACAGCCAAGACTACACAGACTAAAATAAACTGACCCATCTAACACTCAAGTTTGAACCAACACAGGCAAATAAATAGTGATCAACTGGATTTCCTTCTTGCATGGTTACTCTACTGGCCCTGGTGTTTGCAAGGACACCTACAGAAGTGTAAGCCAAACTCTTTTCTCCAACTTGCTTTTGGTCATGGTATTTCATCACAGCCATAGTAACTAAGACTAACATTTAAAATATGTTCTTGAATTATCTGCATACTTTGTTTTTGTTTGTTTGTTTGTTTTTTGAGACAGGGTTTCTCTGTAACAGCTCTGGCTGTCCTGGAACTTGCTCTATAGTCCAGGCTGGCCTCAAACTCATGGAGATCCGCCTGCCTCCACCTCCCAAGTGCTTGAATTAAAGGCATGCGCCACCACCGCCCAGTGACTTGCATACTTTAAGTGCTTCCATACAACAACTTTTCACCCCACACTAGGAGCCTTTTGATGAAGTGCTTTCTCTTGTAGGTATTTATCCTAGAATTTAAACACAAATATAACACAAGAGCAACTTCTAAGTTGTTATGTGTATTTTAAATGTTATTTCAGAGTTTTCACTAAATTTAGATACTGTATGATAAGTTTAACACAATACTGTGTATATAGTACCATTAGATTTATTTATTTATTTATTTTTATTTTTTATTTTTTTGCCTTGGCTGTCCTGTTCACTCTGTATACCAGGCTGCCTTTGCCTCCCTGAGTGCTGGGCTTAAAGGCATGCACCTCCTCAACCGGTGCATTAGAACTTTTCAAAGAACCTGTATTTAAGTGAAGAAACCTGGTTTTGTGATAACATACAAGTCTACAGAAATATCAGCTGCTGGGCAGTGTAGGCTCCAACTTTTCCAAACCTACCTTATTTGGGGTTCTTTAAATGCTTATACCTCCCTTCCAACCCACCTACCCTAGATAGGCCAGAAAGGAGATTTAGGGGAACCAAAGTAGACCTTGTTGGATTCACTTCCTGGGAGCGATTCCCCTGGCATAGTTGGCAGGATTTCAGCAGACCAGCAATTCCACCAAAGTTGCTGCTGGAACCTGGAACAGCAGCCGGAGCCCCGGAGCCTTGAAGCATTCTCTGGAGTGATTCTCTCTAGGAACATCTTGAAGTGGAGCAATGAACAGCCAAACAATACCAAGACCAAAATGCCCAGTCTACTGTTTTGGGTTCATACATATATCTCCCTGAGTCTGTACTAGGATGTGTTTCAGCTGGCAAAAACCAAGCCCCCCGCCCCTGAAGTGGTTCGATAGATACCACCTGCTTTCTCACAAGGCTGTTTCCCATCCCACACTTGGGATCAAAACAAAAACACATTTATATCCATGACAGGGCAGTATAAGGTAGTCATAGGGGACATACTTTGTATGCATGAGGGTTCAAGTCACTGACTGGTGGTTTGCATAGGTTTGACCCATAAGGAGTGGGCCCTATTAGGAGGTGTGGCCTTACTGGAGGAAGTGTATCACTGGGCACAGACCTTGAGGTCTCCTATGCTCAAGCGATGCTCAGTGTGACAGTCCCCTTCTGTTGTCTTCAGATGACGGTGTATAGCCTCAGCTCCTCCGGTACCATGTCTTCCTGCACACTCTCATGCTTCCAGCCAGATGATAATGGACTAAACCTCTGAAGCTATAAGCCAGCTCCCAAGTAGATGTTTTCCTTTATAAGAGTTGCCACCGTCAGCCAGGCACAGTGGCGCATACCTGTAATGCCAGCACTGGGGAGGCAGAAGCAGGCCAATCAATCCCTGAATTCAAGGCCAGCCTGGTTTACAAAGAGAGTCCAGGACAGTCAGGGCTCTGTTATAATGGAGAAGCCCTGTCTCGGAGGGGTGGGGGGACAGTGAGTGAGTGCCTGCCACATGCTAGGCAACACAATGAGAACTGTCTCCTTTAACCACCACCCTTATAACCTATGAGGGAGATACACAGAAATGTTAAATCCCTTAAGTCACATAGCTAATAAATGGCTAAACTACAGTCCAAGTCCACAGGCCATGTTTAAAAGCTGAGAGTTCATGGGAAAAGGCATTGGAAGAGGAAGTGGTAAAGCACAAACTGCTGTGTTGTTTGAGAGAACAAGCAGTGTGGCTTTAAGCACTGCTGGGGCCTGTTACCCAGAGGCAAGAGGGCAGGTAGGAGAGAAGACCTGAAGTTAACCCTGAGTACCCATCTGACATGCATGCCCCAATACAGAATTTCCAAACAAGAACAGTGTCACTTCAGAGATGGTGCTGGTATGGTGGTAGTGTCTGGTTTGGGTGTTTTATTTACCCTAAGTACTTGAGGGCTTTTTATCCTTTCAAAGACATAGCATTCATTTCTGTCTCCAGAGGCTGATGTTCTAGTGCTGACCAGACGAAAGCCTTCCTTTAATGTCAATCAGTAAGCCCAAGACATTAGTTCCAATGGCCAATTTCCAGTCATCAGGCTTTATGGGGTATACCAAGAAGTATTTAATTACAAGGCATTCTTTTAACAATAAATAAAAGTACACATAGAAATTTATTCACAACCTCAGAAAAATGTTTCATATCTTTCTCTTTTTTCTTGGTTTTTCAGACAGGGTTACATTGTCGCCCATGATGGCCTCAGATTCATGATCCATCTCCCTCAGACAAGATTATAAGTGTGTACCCCAGGCTAGGCAACAGAACTTTTTTTTGGGGGGGGGGTGTTGGAGATATTTACTTTTATCCTTTGAGATAGGGTTTCTGTGTGTAGCCCTTCTTATGCTGTACCCAGGCTAGTCTTGAAGTCAGAGATCTGCCTGCCTCTGCCTCCCAAGTGCTGGGATTAAAGGTGTGTGCCACCACAGATTCCTTTTGAGATTGCATTTTCAAATTCGAATCAGTAATTCTGAACATTAAAGGGACCATGACTCCCAAGTCATTTCAATTAAACTTAGAAATATAATCACAATTGTTGGCTTCTCATTGAAATTATTTTTTGGAACAATTTGGCCAAAGAATTAAACTAGGCTGGAGAGATGGCTCAGAGTTCTACCAAAGGTCCTGAGTTCAATTCCCAGCAACCACATGGTGGCTCACAACCATCTATTAATGAGATCTGGTGCCCTCTTCTGGCATGCAGGCAGAATATTGTATAAGTAATAAAAAAATTTTTGGCACAGCCCTTGGGAGGCAGAGGCAGGCGGATCCCTGTGAGTTCGAGGCCAGCCTGGTCTACAAAGTTAGTCCAGGGCAGCCAAGGCTAACACAGAGACCCTGTCTCAAAAAACAAAAACAAAAAAAAATTTTTTTTTTATCTAGCTCATTTCTAGATTTTCTATTATCCAATTTGACTAAATTGATTTATTATTTTATTAACACTGTACATTTACAAATTTCCACTAAATTTAATTATTAGTACTGCCATTATAATTTGAGATTTATTCCTATCCAACCAGCCTTTCCAGGTTAAAATTTGAAGATAAAAAATGTCAAGGCTCCATTTCATTGCCACCTTTTCATCAATAACTAACTTATTGAAGAGCAAATTATGGTAGTCAAAACCTGATTGAAAATACTTTACAGCCAGGCATAGTGACGCATGCCTTTAATCCCAGCATGTGGAAGCAGAGGCAGGCAGATAGCTGTGAGTTCGAGGCCAGCCTGGTCTACAAAGTGAGTCTAGGACAGCCAAGGCTACACAGAGAAACCCTGTCTCAAAAAAAAAAAAAAAAAAGAAAGAAAGAAAGAAAATGCTCTACAATCCTTTAGCCACTGAGGATTTCTGAAAGCCAGTACATATACCCATGCTCCTTTAATAATGGCAATACAGCATGAATATGTCACCAAGGAAAAATTTTTTGTCTTCCCACTGTTTGTTTTAAGAATGTTAAAAAAACAAAGGAGCCGGGCAGTGGTGGCGCACGCCTTTAATCCCAGCACTCGGGAGGCAGAGGCAGGTGGATCGCTGTGAGTTCGAGGCCAGTCTGGTCTACAAAGCGAGTCCAGGACAGCCAAGGCTATACAGAGAGACCCTGTCTCAAAAAACAAAAAAAAAAAAAAACAAAGGAAAAAAAAACCAGCTTTCCTTAGTGTCAGGCAGACACCAAAGCTATGTATAGTGTCGCAGGTAAAACAATGTTTGAGCACATCCCTGGTCAATAACTGACGTGTTCATGAACTCTTCACTAGCAAAGAAACCAGTTAACAGCTAGAAACTACCAAGCTGCAAAGCCCGTCTCTAAAAACGTTTATTGTGCTTCAGACTTTTAACAGTAGTAAAGGATTTCATCTACGCACAAATAATTATACAGTTTAGAAACGTTTGTCAGAAAGTTACAGAGTATCATGAAAGCATTAAGATACAAATAGCAAGGAGTAGGTGGTTAAAAAAAAAGAATGTTCTTGCAATAAGTCATTGAGCCAAAACTGTTGCATCTGATTCTCCCTGAGGCTAAACTGGGCAGGATTTCAAGACACAAGAGGATGGACTAAAGAAAGAGAACAGGACCCTCCACTTCTCCCTAGTGTCGCAGGCAGACCCGGGACCTCCAGAGCGTGCCACACAAGGACTCTTCCACTGAACTCCATCGCACCTCACACCACCTTAGTTTTTAAAATTCTAGGGCAACTATACTTTTTCATCTAGTTTAATCTAAAAGGGAAAGGTCAGAAGTTGGCTACAAGAGACTCCAGAATCCTGAGACCATAACTTAATTTAAAGTCCACATGAGTGGACATCTTAAGATAAAATCCAAGAACGCAAACCACTTGGAATGTTACGAACACACTGAAGCAGCTTAGAAGCCGGCCAGGCTTATACCATATTTACCATCCAAAAACATCTGAGTAGACAGATTCAGACCAAAGATTAGCAAAAAATATAATTGCCAATTAGTTATAGAATCAAAATGGCCATTTTGTTTTGTCTTTTTAATGTATTTATTATGTATAGTGTTTTGCCCTGCATGTACACCTGAACGCCAGAAGAGGGCACCAGATCTCACCATAGTGCGATTGTAAGCCACCATGTAGTTGCTGGGAATTGAACTCAGGACCTTTAGAAGAACCGCCAATGCTCTTAACCACTGAGCCATCTCTCCAGCCCCCAATTTCAAATCTTGTTTTAAGATTATAACTAGTTTAAAAAAAAAATTATAACTCTTTAAAATTTGAAAGAATGTTTAGTATTTCCATCTTTTCATCTACACTGTCCTAAAATCAAGAATGCCACTTTTTCTTAGGTTTCTAACTTTCTGAAAAGGGATGCTAAAAAGGGTCATTATCATTTTACTGAAATGTAAAACAACAAATACATTATTTCTCTTATATAAGCATTTACTCCCCAATGAAAATAAAGAAGTTTGACAACAGGACCTTAGAGGTCCTTCATGGTCTATTTGATTGGTACCTATTTACAAAATGAAATTTCAATTTATTTAGAAGACCAAGAAATAAGAAAGTGTGTAGGTTTATTATCATACTTAGTTATACTCCCCATGGGACTCCTTCCTGATAGCTACACTACAGGCTAAGAACTCTAAAATATGTCTATCTCAAAAGTGATTTGCTTTTAAATACTGTAAATACAGACTGCACAAAAGCTTTCTTTTTCCTCCTAAAAGTTAAAGCCAGCTTTCACAGTTGGTAATAATGGTACACAGCAGTAAGACATTTAACAGGAGATGAGCTAGTGTGTCCCTGACTATGACAGAAGTCAGCCTTGGATTCCAGTGGAGGCAGGTGTGGTGGTGCTCCTTCAATCCTAGCACTGGGGAGCAGAAGCCCTGAAAGTCCCAGGCCAGCCACAGCTGCATAATGAAATCTTGTCTCAAAACAAAAAGGTAGCCATCCTTAAGATCCTGACAGCTGTCGGGTGTGGTGGCGCACACCTTTAATCCCAGCACTTGGAGGCAGAGGCAGGCAGATTGCGCTGAGTTTGAGGCCAGCCTGGTCTACAAAGTGAGCCTAGGACAGCCAAGGATACACAGAGAAACCCTGTCTCGAAAAAACAAAATAGCAAGAAGATCCTGACAGCCTATTCCAATACTTTGAATAGTGACAGAGCCAAGGCTATAACCCAACACTGAACCTCTCTGATGTGCAAGCCAGACCTAAGCCGACTCATTAGCAATGGAATATAATCTGAGTAAGTCGCTCTCATAACTACACAGACCTCAGTTTCTATTTTCCCTGAGCAGTCTTGATTATAATACCTTCTTAGTCTGAAAGTACTCAAGTTCAGAAAATAACTTGTTTTACGGAACAAATGATTGTTCTGAATAAATTTTATTTATTTATTTATTTATTTTTGCCAAGAATAATTTTAGGCATAAAAAACTTTGTTTTGAGGCTGGGTGTGGTGGCACTCACCTTTAATCCCAGCACTCGGGAGGTGGAGGCAGGTGGATCGCTGTGAGTTTGAGGCCAGCCTGGTCTAGGCCAGCCAAGGCTACACAGAGAAACCTTGTCTCAAAACAAACAAACTTTTCAGTTTTGAGAGAAAATGTCAGAAAACTGGAATAGAAGAGATGCTTCAGCATTCAAAATACTTGGCTCCAGCGTGATTCTCAATAGTGCCATCAGAGCCACAGTGGAAAAGCAGGCCATGGTGAGAAGGTCTTTGTGGAGGCAGTGGAAGTAAAGCCACCTGAGGAAGGAATGAGCTGCTGTTCCTAGCCAGTGCTGACAGTTGTTCTACAAACACTGTAATCCATCTCAGCATCTCAGTTGTTCGGCTGCAAGAGCCAAACCCTCTAAAGGCCTGAGGATTTCAGTTCAGCAAATGCACCTCCGTGAGAGTGGGCCTTGATTGTAGCAGGTGCTGGCTTAGGAGATGAGCAAGAGAACCAAGTTCATAGATAAGAGCTTCTCTCTGAAGCCTATGATAGTCTGCAAAATCAGAGGGTAACAGAAGCTCATGATTTCCCAAAAAATCTAAAATGAAACTAAATAAAATGCCATCCACCCACAAAAATCTGGCCATCAACTATCCTGAACTCTTGGTCTCTGCCACCTAACATGCCTGCCAACCAAGCGGCAGGGAACCGCTTGAAGGTTGAGCGCCTTGTGGCTATCTTCCCCTCCAAGTTCAAAGTGGGGTCCTCACCGCTCATTCTTCCCAGCTTCTCATTAGTGACCACAAACCATCAACAGGGACTGTAAAAACCCTCAGCCTGTTACCAGAATGTTACATATGATCAGGAACAGGGAAGTGGAGATAGGAAAGTAGACCTAAATTCCAAGGTAACTATTGTCAAGACAAACAGTGTGTCCATAGCTGTGTTTGCAAATGTGAGTTGCTTGGAAACTTGCAGTATATAAAATGGAAAACACAAATGAAACAATGTGTCAATATCTCATCATTTCAAATAGATCCCTTTCTTGTAACCCCCTAAAAACAAGGGAAAACAAAAACCTCCTGTATCCCACTAAAAACAATGGGGGAAGAAACACAAAACTCTTGCAATTGGCGTGCAGTTCAGGGGTAAGGGAGAGTACTTGCCTAATGTGTGCATGGCCTTGCCTGAGCTCTGGCTCCAGCACTAAAGAAATCATTCTTCTTAAAACCCTAACATAAGCCGGGTGTAGTGGCAACGCCTTTAATCCTAGCACTCGGGAGGCAGAGGCAGGTGGATCACTGTGAGTTCAAGGCCAGCCTTGTCTACAAAGTGAGTCCAGGACAGCTAATGCTACACAGAGAGACCCTGTCTCGAAAAACAAAAACAAACAAAAAACCCCTATCATAAATCAGCATTCCAGTCCCCAGGAGCTGAAGGGCACTCTCTCTGCAGATATTTACCAAGCCCTGCAACTGGGGTGAGATTTATAGAAAACACTACCTGGTTTTGGATTCCCCCCTCCCTTAGTAATAGCTAGATCATGAATTGTGTTCGGAATGAGCAGCCTAAACCGGGCATGGTGGCACACACCTTTAATCCCAGCACTTGGGAGGCAGAGGCAGGTGGATCACTGTGAGTTGGAGGCCAGCCTGGTCTACAAAGAGAGTCCAGAATAGTCAAGGCTACAGAGAAACCCTGTCTCAAAAAACCAAAAAAACAAGCAATCAAAGCCAGCCTGGTCTACAAAGAGTTCCAGGACAGTCAAGGCTGTTACACAGAGAAACCTTTTCTCAAAAAAACCGGAAAGAAAGGAAGGAAAGAGAGTTTAGCTGATCACCTCACACCTGGTAGCTAAGGACAACACTGTTCTGTGCCAGCTTATCCCTGGTCACCTTAGCTCTTTCAACCAAATCAAAGTCTGGGGTAGACAAAGCATTCTAACCCACTTCACTCAGTGGGCTTTCAAGAGTCTATTTTTACATGACAGAAATAAAACCCACTAAATGCAGTTTAAGGAGGTTTCTTTGTTTCATTTGAATTCTAAGCAAAGTGAGAAAACTAAGTACCCTTGTCTTATGGGCACTGTTCTCCCTTGCCAGCAGGGAGGACAGCGTTGTTAAGGCTTCACTTGATGGTTTCATGCCTGCTAACTGTCTCTTCTATTGTCAGGCTGGTCTTCCTACCCCTGACACGCTGTAGGCAACAGAACTGGGTTGCTTGCACAGTTGCTGTGACACTTTACAACACAACCACACTTGGTGCCAGACAAAAGATGGCTTTCCCAATTCCTATCTTTCCTACATGCAGGCACCTAACAACACCTGTTTTATACAAGAACAAAGTCAAGTGATTCCAATACCTGGGAGGCTTGAGGCAGGACTACCAAGCCTGTCAAAACAACAAGAGAGGGAGAGACATGGTTTCCAAAATTGTAAGATTTGCACTGACATGAGAAAGGAAGCCTCTAAAACAAACATGGGAGTCCAATGCACTCAGTCTTTACTCTGCTCCTTTCACAGTGTGCCGCGTCACGGATGCAGTGTTAGCTGTGTGCGCGCTCACCTCCCTCTCATTTGGCTGCTTCCTGGCTGGTCTCAAAGTCCCCGGCTCAAGAGATCCCCAAAGAGCTACAGACATCCCCACGTGCCACCTATCACCGCACACACACACAGCCAATACGAGAGGCAGAGTATTTATTTTCAATCCCTCTTTAAGAAGGGAAGCTTGGGACTACTAACCTTCACTTCTTCCTTTACCCTGATATTTGAATAACACAAAGATGACTTTATTGAAGAAATATTTTTAAAAGAAACAAAGGACTGGGGACTCTTGAGCAAATCTCAGTTATTCCTGTGTTCTCTAGAATCCCATCAAAAATCAGAACTGTATAATTAAAAGACTTTATAACAGTTTATATTTGCATACAAATTCTGCCACATAGTTCAGTGCCACCAAACTAACATTTTTGATGCCTTCACTGAAAACGAAAAACCCATGTGTCATCTGTTCCCAGTAAAAAACAGATTGTTCTACAAAAGCCGCTGACTTAATCAGGTAAGAACTAAAGCTTGAAAGACAGTCTTTCCAAGCTGCCAGTTCATCGAGCGGAGACCACTCCGGGAGCACGGGGGCACTGACGGCCGCGAGGAGAGCCAGCAGGGCCAGCGCCATGAGCAACAGGCAGGGGCGCCAGGCAGGCCTGCCGGTGAGCGTGCCCGCGTCTTGAGGCAGAGACAGCTTATCCACATCCACGAGCCGAATGTTCTCCCACTCCCTGGTATCAAAGTTCTTCATTAAAGGGCTTGTGGGTAAAGTAGAGGGCGGCAAGGGAGTTTCCTTGATCACTTTGATTTTCTCCCTGAACTCCTGCATCTGTTGCAAAAATATAATAGGTTCCGATACGCCTTTGAACGCCTCGGCCATGTTAAAGGCCACCCGCTGCTCCTGTAGAATCGTGGTGAGTTTGTTGATTTCCGGGTCGTAGGCTTGCATGACTGCAAGCTTCATAGTTTCAAAGTCAGACAGGATCTCGTTCTTCTTTTGATCCAAGGTGTGTTGTAACTTCTCGAAAAACTCCTTTACTTTGTCTGACTCTTTAGTGAGGAGCTGTAGGGATTTCCTCTTGTTCGTTTCCAGAGTGTCCAAGCGGGAAAGAGCATCTGCCCGGCGCCAAGTCTCAAAACTCTGGAAGAGGGACTCAAAGGCAACCCTTTCCTGAATGTAGGCATCTTCAATAGAAGAGAAGACGTGCTTAGTGTGGTCCCCGCGGGTAGCACAGATCCCACAAATCAGCTGCATGTCAGTCACACAGAAAATGTTGAGAGGCTGACCCGCGTGTCCTTTGCACACTGGCATTTTGGGAGAAATCTTGATTTTGTTGTATTTCTCCACAATGCCCTTTAGGGAGTAATTAACCTGCAGACTGTGGACTCCAGTGGCGGAAGTCTCCTTACGGCAGGTAGGGCACTTGAACGGGGAGGGTCTCCACACTGAATTCCGCACATTCCCCTCCAAGAGCCCTTCTAAGCATTTTTTGCAGAAGTTGTGTGAGCAGGGCAGAACTCGAGGATCGTCAAACAAACTGCAACAAATTGGGCATGTGAGATCTTCCTCAAGCAGCTCCATCACACCTACCACAGAAAAAGGAACACCTCGTTCAATCACAGGACACCATCTTCCCAGTAAAATCTCATACTGAAAAAAACCAAAGGATATACGAGAGGCCTGTGGGAAAGGCATGTACACTAAAGCATGTCTAACTCCCTGGGCAAGAACACTCCTGTACACAAGGCCTTTGTGAGGGCTTTCCAACAACAGCTTTGCTGGGACAGGGTTAGGACCGGGACAACGGCAAAAAGGCGCCAACAAGACCCAACACTGTTCTAGAACAGAGCTGACTAGAGGATGTCAGAAACAAAGAGTCTCATTGTCTTAACAGAATGAGCTCTTCACTTTGGGCCCACAAGTATCAAATGGTATGCTACTTAAAGACAGAAGCACGCAATATAATCTGTGCACGTACTCTATTCCAACTTTTACTGGAAACCGGCTATTTTTCTATTTCAAAGACAAGCTTACAATTATTTAAGAGAATCATAGTGTAAAAGGCACAAAAGAGTTATAGAGAATGAAATGAGGTAGATTTTTTGCTGTTGTTTGAGGGGGGAGTTATTTTTCCTTGGTTGGTTTTATTTTTTTATTTTTTTTAAGATTTATTTATTTATTATTCTGTATACAGCGCTCTGCCTGCATGTACATCTGCAGGCAGAGGAGGACATCAGATCACATTATGGATGGTTGTGAGCCACCATGTGGTTGCTGGGAATTGAACTCATGACCTCTGGAAGAGCAGACAGTGCTCTTAACCGCTGAGCCATCTCTCCAGCCTCCCTTGGTTGGTTTTAATTCCAAACCCATGCTCTATGCGCTATGCTACCGCATTAATTCTCTCTGAAGGGCAGAAACCTAAGTGCCCCTCTTTCAGAGAACAGATGAGGCCACCAGCATCTTCATAATGATGTGTTACACTGACATTTGCACCAATTGTGTCAAGCAACAGGAGGCAGAAACTGCTGGAACTTTAACGGGAACAAGACTGTAAGACGACTACTGGGCTGCACCACGCCTCTGTTCTTCAAAGCACACAAAGGGAAGTGGGGGAGCCGTTGGCAGTGAGTGGCTTTCTCAGCCAGGCTGATTACAGCACACAGCTACAACCCCAACACCCAGAAAGATATATAAAGAAGAATATTAGTTGAAGACCAACAAGGCTACAAAGCAAGGTCCAGCCTAGTCTGCACTATGAAACTATTTCAGAAACAAATGATAAAACCTTGGTGGAGCAACAAAGATTACTCATTTTGTCAGTCTGACTCTTGTGTATGTCTTTTTAATGTGTCACAGCATAAGAACAACACACAAAAGCACTTGTGTGTGCCAGCAGACGCTGTCTAAAGGGAGCAGCAGGCTCACGTGACTGTGCTACAAGAGAAGCCAGCTGCTTCTATTAGGGAAACAGTGTACACCAGCGGCCACGCAGGGTTAGGTAGCTGACAGACATCATCTCAAAGGTGAATAAAATGAGCTTACTACTTCCAGGAACACAATTCTTCCTGACAATGAAAAGGCTGGGTTTTATGCTAAAATCTGAGCTTTTGCAAAATGTATCTGTTACTTGTAAACTTCCCCTTAAAGACTCTGATAAATGGTAAATTTAATAAATGTGAGGGTTATTGGGGTCTATTATAATATGAAATATGTCAATGTTTGGAGGCCTATCTAACAATCATCTGTTTTCTCAAGTCACATTATAAATCATGCATAGAGAAGATTTATTTAAAATAGAAGGTCTGAGTGTAGCTCATGGGTAGAGAGCACTTACCAAGGCCCTGAGTTCAATTCCTAGTACTATAGAAATAAAATAAAAAAGTAACAGAGACAAACAGCTTACAATAATTACAATCTCATACACTATAGCATGACCAAAACACTACTATTTGTTGAGGTTTGGCACAGTATCTCAAAAAGCTATTAAAATGTTAATGTTACTCCCTTTATCAGCTACAAACCTGTGTAATGCCAGATTTTTCTTGTATGTCAATCAAGGTAATTAGAATAGTTATTTTCAGTCAAATAAACTTCCAGGGCTGGAAATATAGCTCAACAGTTGGTAGAAAGCACACTGGACATTCACAAAGCCCTAGGCTACATCACCAGAGTCTTGCCCAAAGATAGAAAGCTATTCACCTATAAAGAATGTCACCTTCATCAACGTATTTTTATTATGTTTGGTAACATACAATGATTTTTATCAGTGTTGTTTTAAATGAGTTATGTTTTAAAGTCCTCAGTTCCCCACTCCACCCCCAGACAGGGTTTCTCTGTGTAGCCTTGGCTGTCCTGGACTCACTTTGTAGATGAGGCTGGCCTTGAACTCAGATCCACCAGCCTCTGCCTCCCCATGTGCTGAGATTACAGGAGGGTGCCACTGCACCTGGCTCTCAGTTTTCATTTCTAATGTAGTACTAACTATAGAGTGTACATACATAGAAACCAAAGAAAGCTCTTGGGATCCTCAATCTTCAAGGGGGGGATGATCCCTAATGTAGAATATACTATTTCTCGATACAAATTTGTTAAAGTACCTTAATTCCTAAAGACCTAGACCAAAGTCAGCAATCATTATTTCTCTATCAAGTTTACTTAGAGATACATAAATATTACCAAATAATAAAAATAGGATGGAGTAATCTGTACTCTAGTAGTCATCTGCGGATTGGAGTCAGGGATTAAATCCAGCAGTGCACAGCTAAGCAGTCTACCACCGAGCTACACACATACCCAGTCACAACTCTCTGTGTGGGTGTCTACGCGCAGACAAGATAAACACGCACACAGCTGTCGGCCAACATCAGTCGCTCTCCACCTTGATCTTCTGCAACGGGATCCCAGGTGAAGCCTGACTCACGGACTCATCTGGCCTGGCTGCGGGACTTTTGCTTTTTTTTGTTACTTCGAGACAGGGTGGACCTCTGTGAATTCCAGGCCAGCCAAAGCTATAGAGAGAAACCATGTCTTAAAAAACAAAAATAAAAACTGGCACAGCACGGGCGGTGGTGGCGCACACCTTTAATTCCAGCACTTGGAAGGCAGAAGCAGGCAGATCACTGAGTTCGAGGCCAGCCTGGTCTACAAAGTGAATCCAGGACAGCCAAGGATACAGAGAAACCCTGTCTCGAAAAACCAAAAAAAATTTAATCCCAGCACTCGGGAGGCAGAGGCAGGTGGATCGTTGTGAATTCGAGGCAAGCCTGGTCTACAAAATGAGTCCAGGACAGCCAAGACTACACAGAGAAAACCTGTCTCGAAAAACCAAAAAAAAAAAAAAAAACCTGGCACAGCAGTTAAGAAAGCATACCCTCAAAAAAAAAAAAAAAGAAAGAAAGAAAGAAAGAAAGCATACTCTCTTGCAGAAGACCCATATGAGCTCACAACTTCTGGTAACTCTAGCCCCAGGGGGAGCTGTCACTTCTGTGTCTGTAGGCACTTGTACTTAGGCACAAAGACACATAATTAAACATAAAATTTTAAAAAGTAAGCTTTTGCCAGGCAAGGTGGTGCACACCTTTAATCCCAGCATTCGAAGGCAAAAAACCAGGCTTTCATAGTAAGCATTATTCCACAGTAAAACTGGTGGCTCTCGGATTATTACATTTACCATAACTTGGTATCTGTTAAGAGTTTCAATATTTACTGTCTTACTGTTTGAGATAGGGTTTCTCTGTGTAGCCTTGGCTGATTTGGACTCTCTCTGTAGACCAGGCTGGCCTCGAACTCAGTGATATGCCTGCCTGCCTCCGAGTGCTGGGGTTAAAGGCGTGCGCCACCATGCCCAGCCCCAATAGATGTGAGGTTTTTTTTTGTTTTTTTTTTTGGTTTTTTTTTTTTTTGGTTTTTCAAGACAAAGTTTCTCTGTGTAGCCTTGGCTATCCTGGACTAACTCTGTAGACCAGGCTGGCCTCGAACTTACAGAGATCTATTTAAGAGTGAGTGCACAGCTGGGCATGTAGGTGTAAGCCTGCACCCTAGCACTTGGGAAGCTAAGGCAAGAGCAGGAGTTTTAGGATAGCCTGAGCTACACACTGAGATCTGGTCTTTAAAAAAAAAAAACTGAGTGTATGCGTAGCCTTTACAGGATGATTATTATGACTTTGAATGGCTATTATAAGTTTTTCATTTTCCCTTTCATCTTATGTGCATGCCTTAAACTCTTGGTTGGTCCTGTTGCTGTATTCTTCTTTTTTTCCCCAGAGTTTTCTCTACCTCAGGTGCCCTCTTCTCTCCTTTTCATCCTGACCACCTGGTGTAACTTTTGTTTCCTGTTATTTAACATTGAGGCACTGTGCAATTCTGTTCCCATCTCTACTTATAAATATGCATTTTCCCATTGGACCTATGGTTCAAACAGTGCTAGCCCCTCTTAGGGATGTGCTTTCTCGTTACTTATCTGTAGTTTTGTTTTAGGATGGTATTGTTTAAGTAAAAGCCTGCCAGAAGTGGTGGCAGAGGCCTTTAGAGGCCAGCCTGGTCTACAGAGTGAGTCCAGGGCAGGGATACACACAGAAAAACCCTGTCTCAAATCCCCCCTATCCCCCCCAAAAAAAGCAAAAATGGTGTATGAGTGCACACTTCTCACACATGTGTGTGTGTTTATATATATATATATATATATATATATATACTATTTGTACAAACATATCATGAAATCTAATCAGTATAAATATACCCTACCTCTCCATGCAGTTCTTCACCTTAAAACAAAAGCACACTTTTATACAGCTTAGCAAACCTTGAACAAGTCACATTTATTACAGTATTCACCTGGATTTAAAACGTAAAACAGTTTACTCAGTTACCATTCGTACGCATCTATGTACTCTATGTATCTTGAGAACAAAGGGGAAGGAATGAGATGCAAGGCCTGGGCTGAAAACCAATGTAGCTCATGCCCTAGCTTCGTAAGTGAAGCGCTGAGCCCAGTTCACCTTGCCCCTCCCACACCGAAGCACAGACCTTGAATTTTGAAAATTCTAGGGCTCAGGGGCCGGGCGTGGTGGCGCATGCCTTTAATCCTAGCACTCGGGAGGCAGAGGCAGGCGGATCGCTGTGAGTTTGAGGCCAGCCTGGTGTACAAAGTGAGTCCAGGACAGCCAAGGCTACACAGAGAGCCCCTGTCTCAAAAAACCAAAAAAATAGCGCTCAGCACTACCCAGAAAATACAAGAATTTAATATTCTAACCCAGGCACAGTAGCTCACTCCCAACACTGAATGCAGAGGCAGGCAGACATGTTGGTTCAGGCCAGCCTGGTCTACCAAGGGAGTTGTCACCAAAAAGAAAAAAAAAAAAACAACTGACACTTGCAGGTTACAACTTATCACTGAGGTGAGTCAGGGCAGGAATTCTAGACAAAACTGCTTGCTATTCCACACAACACTGCCTTCCACAATGGAACTTGCATCCAATGAAGTACAGCCAGACACCAGGAACGTGGACTGCTGGCTGTCTCTGGCCCATAATAGGCTCATGCTTGGCTGGCTTATGTAGCCCAGGTTCATCTGCCTAAGGCTGTGCTGGGCCCTCCTGTGTGAATTAAGACATAACAGACCAACCTGAAAAACAATCAATTCAGATTGTTTCCAGGTGATCCTAGGCTGTATCCAATGGATGCTTAGCATTAAGTAGGGGGGGGTGTCACTCTGGGGTACAGACTATTATTAGCAAACCCCAAGGTGTCCTGGGTTCATCTCAAAGCATATGTACGAAAAAGGCATCATCAGTTAAGAGCCCCAGAAGCAGAAAGAATACCTACATATTGGCATCGTTCTTAAAGTGCCCACCATGCAAACATGTAGAGCTGCAGGAAACTCAAGCCCTGTTCTCCAGCCCCAGTAGCCAGACAAGCAAGATAAGCCACACAAAAGAAATGCTGCTGGCCAGCCTGCTCTACAAAGCGAGTCCAGGACAGCCAAGGCTACACAGAGAAACCTTGTCTCGAAAAACAAAAAAAAATAAAATAATAAAATAATAAAAATAAGAAATGCTGCTGGATCCCTTTTCTTCCTTTACAGCACAATTTTATTAAACCGTGTATAATAATTATCAATGAAATGCATGGCAAGCACGGATTCTGTCTAAATTCTGAAATATGAAAAGAACAAAGACCACCTATTGCTCAAAGAGGCGGGTGAGGACATATTCTTCGTAGTTTCATCTGGAATGGTTCTAGGTCTAATAAAATCGGGCATCTCTTTCCTCATAAATACCAGAACATAAAGGAAAATACTACCGTTTACCTCTGTCCCCAGCAAGAAGGTGCAGGTTATATTTCTCTGGGAAAAACCGATTTTTGTTTTTTTTCCACGTTTTGACTGTAAAACTAAAGAATGCTGTAGAGAAAGGAGAGAGGGCGTTATACACATACATCTGCATTCTTGGCCCTCCATTTGTTTTTCAACCACCCCCACCAAAATATAAGTAAAACAAAAATAGGCAGCTCGCGGTGCCTAGGCTTCCTGGCCAGGCTGCCTCCCCAGCGGCGCGCGGATCTTCCGGACGGCGACACAGGCCGGCTGCCACCACGCCGCGCCGCCCATCAGCCCACGCAGGTGTCCGCGGCCGCCGGCTTGGCTCAGCGACCCTCCATCCTCCCCAAACCCAGGACGCCGCTCACCTCCGCCGCCGTGGCCGGGGCAGCGCGGGCGCAAAATGGACCCGGCGGCCACGCCCTCGGCCCCGCGCCGCCGCGCGCCTGCGCACCGCCGGGTCGGCCCAGCATCGCGCGAGCGCTCCAGCGAGGCTGAAGAGACAAGATGGGTTTGGGGAATTGTACTTTTTGTTGTTGTTCCTTGCATTTCTAGGAACAAAAACGAAGCCCAGCCTTTCACACCGCCTTGCCTACATCTCAGGACCAGGGATCTAAAAGCATTACTGCGGTTCCCCTCAGGGGCAAGAAAGAACTTTTAACTGGTTTTTAAGTATCTGCCCGCAGCAGCTGCTCTGACTACCCTGACTTAACACCTCCTATGTGGAGGCTGTGTGGTTACAGATGATGAAAAATGGTTCCGATCCAAACCTGAAAGCCCGAGGAAATTAGGTAAATGCAGGGTAAGTGTCCCGGAGGAGCATGTCCACTTCCGCTTGGGAAAGTCTGGGCCTTTAAGACAACAAATTTAGGCGTGGGCGTGGCAGTACACGCCTTTAATCCCAGGACTCCAAAGGCAAGGGCAGGCGGATCGTGAGTTCAAGGCCGGGCTGATCTACAAAGCGAGTCCAGGACAGCCAAGGCTAACACAGAGAAACCCTGTCTCGAAAAAACAAACGTGGGAAAAGTGCGTTTCCAAGTCAATAAACTGCCACTCTACGTCTACACACACACACAGCGTGTGGCCTCGGCTACACCATTTTGAAGAACAAGTCCTGTAATTTCTAGTTTAGTCCTTATTAGAACATTGTATAATAGAATCAAGAGGCTTAAAAAAAAAAAAAAAAAAAAGGTGGCTCTTAAACTCCATGAACATCTGTAACCGGTTAAATTATCTAATATATACACAGGAAGCGCAAGCGGTGGTGAACACCTGTTAGCTCGGCAAGATAGCTTTATTTTCTGAACTATATACAAAATAACTATTTATAAGCCGATTCTACAAGTACTAGCTCTTTAGAAATCTCTTTCCATCTGTCATTCTACTTACTCTACCTTCCTCTTGAGCTCCTCCGAACCCAGGAGGAGAGCTCCTTACCTGTCTTTCCTAGATTCTGTTTCACCTGTGTCCTTGCTGTTCCTGCAAGCCCCAAGAGAGGACCCCTACCTTTTCTGCGGAGCCCCTTCCATAAAGGACCTTCCAAGGTAAGGGAGAGAGCAGAAGAGCCACAAAGCTCCAATTGCTTTAATAGAAATCTCTAGCCCCTCCTCCCCTACACCCTTGGTGGGCTGAACCATGCCACCGCCATGGTGGGGGTGCTCAAGCCAGGTCAGTAGGGGCCAAACCGGTTCACCTTTACCGTGGGGTAGCTCCAGGCCACCCATCTGAGCACAAGTTCTCTCCTAAGCGGCTCGCCTGAAAATAGACAGGAACTTGCCATTCCTTAGCATTCTCATCTATGGAGGCTTTTAGAGGGCTACCCAAACTGCATCTTTTCAGGACACACCTGTGGGAAAGACTGTAAGCTTTGTCACAGGTGAAAGCAGTCTTGGCAGGCTTTACCCTTGGGCACCCCATGGATACCTTGAGATAGACTGAGTGGAGCCATCCTGGGCCTGGAATTCAGGAAGCGGACCTGGGGACTCCACCTGGACTATTGTTTTTCTAATTGACCCTCAACGGAGAAGGAGACCGCCTGACCCAGACAGGCAGAGAGGAGAGAGCAACAGCAGGTTGAGACCCGGCTTGAGCGCTCGTGGATAAGCGAACAGGCTGGACCAGTACGCAGGCCAGAGACACCTAAGGACTCCTCCGGTGGAACGGATACCAGAAGGTTCACTCTTTTTTTCCTTTAACCTTTTTTCCCTCTTGTGTAAGCTAGTTGGGTTGTATAATAAAGTTTAATTGTTAAAAAACAGCCTACACACACCTAACTGCATCTGACAAACACAGCATCTATCTAGGCTTTAGTGTTTTACTAACAATTGAGTTTTCAATGTACAATAATCAAATATCCTATAACAGCCACATGCTTTTGTACAGCACCAAAAATGTCAGTGCAGGGCTAAAGAAATGGTTCAGACGTCTAGAGCACTGTCTGCTCTTCCAGAGGTCCTGCGTTCAATTCCCAGCAACCACATGGTGGCTCACAACCACCTATAATGTGATCTGATGCTCTCCTCTGGCCTGTAGGTGTACATGCAGGCAAAGCACTGTATACATAATAATAAATAAATCTTTTTTTAATGCCAGAAATCTTAAAAAATAAAAAGTCAGTGCAAATGAAAACTTCATCCTATACCCACACAAAATTGTGGGTCATTATAAATACGCTGGTGACTGGGAATAGTGGCACAGGCCTTAATCCCAGACTTTGGAGACAGAGGCAGGTGGATCTTTATGAGTTCGAGGCCAACCTAGTCTACAAAGCAAGTCCAGGACAGCCAAGGCTACACAGAGAAGCCCTGTCTCGAAAAACAAAACCACAATATAAAAAAACAAGACAAAAACCTACAATATAATATATAACAACATACAACCATTAAAAATAATATAAAGGGCCAGTGCAGTTGCTCAGCAAGGAAAGAGTGCTTGCCGTCAGGGCTGCCGCCTGGGTTCAGTCCCTGGAAACCACAGTAGGTGGGAGAGAACCAATTTTTTTAAAATTATTATTTTTTAGTTTATTCACTTTACATCCCGATGGTAGCCTCCTCCCTTGTCTCCTCCCAGCCCCACCCTTCCCTCCCTGTCCCTCCCATGCCCCTACCCTGGTCCTCAGAGAGGGGGAGCCCTCCTCCCCTCCCAACTGACCCCAGCCTATCAAGTCTCATCAGGACTGCCTGCATCCTCTTCCTCTGTGGCCTGGTATAGGCTCTGATTTCTTAATGATTCTACTTTATTAGGAATTTATTAAAGGAATGCACCTCCCTTACAACCCGGCTACCCTGGACAGGAGGGAAAGGAGATTAAGGGGAACAAGAATTAAACCTTCGCCGGGCGTGGTGGCGTACGCCTTTAATCCCAGCACTCGGGAGGCAGAGGCAGGAGGATCACTGTGAGTTCGAGGCCAGCCTGGACTACAAAGTGAGTCCAAGGACAGTCAAGGCTACACAGAGAAACCCTGTCTCGAAAAACCAAAAAAAAAAAGAATGAAATCTTCTTGGCATCAGTTCTGCAGGGCAATTCCTCTGGCGTAAATCTCAGGATTCTAGCAGATCCTCTATCTGACAGAAGAAGCCACACCTTCCGTGGACGGAACCTGGAGGAATCCACAGAGTCCCTGCCTGCAGCCAGATCCTCCAACTCCCATGGGGTGGGCAGGAACCTCTGAAGTCTGTCACATTCCCCTGTGTCTTTCTCCTCTTACTCAGTGCCCCGGGCGGAGTCTCTGGGGCCTGTCTTTTGTCTTGGACTGAAACTTCCTCTCTGAGTCTAGCTAAGATCTTTATCAGTTTGTAGTGACAAGGTCTCAGTAGGATCAAGCTACCCAAGACTTCTTTCACCTTGGGCCCAGCCTAAGGCAAGGTTACAGTCTCTCCACAGCCTGGTAAGGGGGAAGTGATCAAAGAGCAGGAGACAGAGACAGTCCCTGCTCCCCTTACTGGGGACTCGTATGGAGACTGAGCTTCCTATGGGCTACAGTGAGCAGGGCCTTTTCAAAGCTTCCTCTGCCCTCCACACTTGTGCCTTGGCACATGCATGATGATACACACACACACACACACATCATCATCATCATCATCATCCTCACATTTAAATAAACAAGGCATAGCTCCATGAATCAAAATACACAAGACGGTTACTTAAAATTCAAGATAAGCCGGGCAGTGGTGGCATACTCCCTTAATCCCAGCACTCAGGAGGCAGAGGCAGGTGGATCGCTGTGAGTTCAAGGCCAGCCTGGTCTACAAAGCAAGTCCAGGACAACCAAGGCTACACAGAGAAACCCTGTCTCGGAAAAACAAAACAACAACAAAAAAAATTTTCCCCCATGTTAAAAGCTATACTCTAGCTGGGCGGTGGTGGTGCACGCCTTTAATCCTAGCACCTGGGAGGCAGAGGCTGGTGGATCGCTGTGAGTTCAGGCCAACCTGGACTACAAAGTGAGTCTAGGACAGCTAAGACTACCCAGAGAAACCCAGTCTTGGAAAAAAAAAAAAAAGCTATATTCTAATTACAGTTTTTAAAAGAAATGTAACTGGGAGAATGTGGGTAGGAAAAAATAATGTATTAGTCAGGATTCTCTAGAGTCACAGGAGTTATGGAATGAATCTCTCTCTCTCTCTCAGGCTGCAGTCCAACCAATCCGACAATGGGCAGCTGTGAATGGAAAGTCCAAGAATCTAGTAGTTGCTCAGTCCCTCAAAGCTGGGTGTCTCAGCTAGCCCTCTGTATATGCTGAAACCCCAAACAATGGCCCCTGTAGACTCATGTGTTTGAATGCTAGGCCATCGGGAGTGGCACTCTTAGGAGGTGTGGCCTAGTTGGAGGAAGTGCGCTACTGTGGGCGTGTCCTTTGAGGTGTCCCATGCGGGAAGCTCAGTACATCACAGTCTCCTTCTGCCAGGGAATCAAGGTATAGAACTCTCAGCACTCTGTTTGCCTATGTACTGCCATGCTTCCCACCATGATGATACCTAACCCTCTGAAACCGTAAGCCAGCCCCAATTGAGCTGCCTTGGTCACGGTGTCTATTCAAAGCCTTGGGAATCCTAAAACCACTTCCTTCTTCCATGTCCGTATATAGCCTTCCAGCAGGTGTGGCCCTGATTAAGGTGCCTCATCCCCCATCCCCCAACACTCCTCAACATGAAAAGCCTGTGTCTTCTGACCTCAAGATCTAGCTCCAGGCTGGGCATGGTGGCACTTGCCTTTAATCCCAGGACTTAGGAGGCAGAAGCAGGCAGATCTCTGTCAGTTTGAGGCTAGCCTGAACTACAAAGCAAGTCCAGGACAGCCAGAGCTACACAGGAAACCCTGTCTCGAAAACAAACAAGCGTCGGGCGGTGGTGGCGCACGCCTTTAATCCCAGCACTCGGGAGGCAGAGGCAGGCGGATCGCTGTGAGTTCAAGGCCAGCCTGGTCTACAAAGTGAGTCCAGGACATCCAAGGCTACACAGAGAAACCCTGTCTCAAAAAACAAAACAAAAAAAGAGAAAGAAAACAAACAAGCAAACAAACAAAGATTTGGCTCCAGCTCAGAGGTGTGTCTTCCTACCTCAAAGGTCCAGACAGAAATGGATTCTCTCCCAGGTGCGCCCTCCATTTCTGGATTGTAGTTCATTCCAGATATAGTTACGTTGGCAACCAAGAGTAGCCATCACATATATATAGGAATATATGCCAAATTCTTTAAAAAAATATATACTAAGTGAGAGACATTTTCAATATTCACTAAGTATTTTACAATTGTTTTGTTGGGTATAGTTGGCACAGCCAGAGGGCTCAATATTTCAAGGTTGGACTCAGCTGTACAGTAAGACCCACATGAGCTATATGAGCCTGTCTCAAAATATGTCAGAGCCAAGCGTGGTGGCACCCACCTTTAACATCAGCACTCAGGAGGCAAAGGCAGGTGGATCTCTGTGAGTTCAAGGCCAGCCTGGTCTACAAAAAGGAGTCTAGGACAGCCAAGGCTGTTACACAGAGAAGCCATGTCTCAACTGAAAAAAAAGAAAAAAAAAAAAATATATATATATTTATGGTTTGATTGCTTATGTTTAAGGAAGGATATGGTAGTACGTGCCTTTAATCTACACTCGGGAGGCAGAGTCAGGCATGTTTATGAAGGCCAGCCAGACCTATGTAGTGAATGAGACCCTGTCTCCAACAAATAAAGTTTTGCATTCAGCATCTATTACTTTTGCAGTGTATACAAGAAGATACTGTAAATTTGTAAAAGAAAAAGGAGAAACTTAAATATATATATAAACTGGCCAGGCATCGTGGCGCACGCCTTTGATGCCAGCACTTGGGAGGCAGAGGCAGGTGGATCGCTGTGAGTTTGAGGCCAGCCTGGTCTACAAAGTGAGTCTGGCACAGCCAAAGCTACACAGAGAAACCTTGTCTCAAAAAAAAAAAAAAAAGAAAAAAAATTACATATATATATATATATATATATATATATATATGTAAACTTTGCCAAATGATTGACAAAACAAAGACCAAGTTTTCAAGAGTTAGATCAATCACACAAAAAGTCTATAAAATATATATGACTAATAATCATGAGGAAATCAGTTCTTTCTCACTGATAACCAAATGCCAGATAAAGTATCGATACAGCCTTTTCAAATTCATTAATGTGGCAGAGATTTAATGACTGACCTGCTGGGTGGGCACAGTGTCTGACAGCAGGCATAAAAGAGGGCATATTTTGGGAGCCAGGAAGAAGAAACAGGAAAAGGCAGCTTAAACTGGGGAGGGAACCAGAATGCCCAGGGCTGGGTGTAGTCTTAAATGCTGACCAGAACAAGCTGAGCCCTGTTGTCTAGGTAACAGCATGCAGATGCAGTGTGAACCTCAAAAGGGTAGGGACCAAGGCATAAATGCCTAGAGAGAACGGTGTACTCATCCCTCATGTCCATACATGCCTCAAACGCCAGAGGCACCCCAGGCACATGAAGTGTTACTGTGATGTGTTGGCTGTGGACAAAGACTGTAGTGGATGCTGTTGGCTAGAGATCACTGTGGGAGAACCTCGGCCTGGGAGGGCCTGCTGACCTACTCAGTCACACAGGCCAGTCTTTATTCCACTGTGAAGGGTAAAGGAGGATTAAGGACAGAGAGACAAGACACAGACAGTGTTCTTCCTAGGAGTATGGCAAGAGAGAGACAGTGCAGTGAATGGTGATGGATGGGGATGTCAGAGTGTTTATAATAAAGGCCAGCTCCAAGGCTGCACTCGGAAGAGTATCCCCAAGTGACTGCAAGGGTCAGAAATAGAGCCACCTGCCCTAACCCAGCCCAGAGCACACTTCTTTCCTTAATAATCTCAGTGATGGCTGAGGCTCCTCATATAAAACTGATAATGCAGAGTTTTTATTAAGGTTGGACTACATGTTGAACAATGGATATAGATATATATGTCTGCTGAGGACCCTTGAGTTAAGATTCCTTTTCACAGTGATGATTACAGGAAATATAATCCCAACAGATAGTAGCATCCAAGATCTTGGTCTTTAAAAAAAAAAAAATCTCTCCTTATATATGATTATGCATATGTGGACTGTCTGCATATGCTTATGTTTGGGGGTTGGGGTTTTTTTTTTGTTTTGTTTGGGTTTTTGATTGTTTGTTTGTTGTTGTTAGTATTTTTGATTGTTTGTTTTGTTGTTTTTCAAGACAGGGTTTCTCTGTGTGTCCTTGGCTGTCCTGGACTGGCATTGTAGCCTCAAACTCACAGTGCCTGCTTTTGCCTCCTGAGAGATGGGATTACAGGTGTAATTCCACACCCGGCTGCTTATGTTTTTATGTCATTTACACAATATTAAGTTGGCTTGTCAGTGCCCATGTAAACAAAAGATGTTAAATTGGCCCAGCTTCCTTTTGGCTTATAGTAAAAGTAAAAATTTAAGGGAAAAAGTCCCAACCCTAATTGCCCAAACAGGGTAAGTAAGCTTGGCCACATGTCCAGTATGCCAGCTAAAGGGATAAAGTACAGCAAAGGACAAAGAGAGGTTAATCAATAGGAAAACTTTGTAAAACAAGTAGAGGTGATTAATGGTCGTAGCTCTTTCTTTGGGGGTATTAACAAGAGTTTTGTTTATTTGTTTGATTGATTGGCTGTTTGTTTTTCAAAACAGGGTTTCTCTGTGTAGCACTGGCTGTTCTGTACCACCTAATTAACATTTTCACAAATGTATTTGAAAAGTACCTTGACTTCTTCATTCTGTTACTGTAAAAACTTCATCAAACTGTTGCCACATTGAGATACGGAATTTGGGGTAGCCCGTGTTCCCAGGCCAGAGTCACCATTCTCTAGCTCCAGAGTGACTTCTTATCCCCTTTGAGGGAAGGTTACACTTTCTGTATCAACAGTTCGTAAGGTGGAGAGTGATCAAGAAAGACACCCCACATCAACCCCTGGCCTCACATGCACACTCAGGCCTGGGCATACATGCATGCCTCAAGGCAATATCCCCTCCCCCCAACCTTGCAAAGTCATGAAGAGGTATCCTTGACACTAATAAACAGAATTCCACAGAAGTTGGAGCCAGAAGACCTGCAGTGGGGATCTTAAAATAGATATTTTAAGATAACACCGCTGGGCATGGTGGTGCACACCTTTAATTCCAGCACTCAGGAGGCAGAGTGACCAGGCTGTGAGTGAGAAGCCAGCCTGGTCTACAAAGAGAGTTCCAGGATAGCCAGGGCTATTACACAGAGACTCTGTCTCAAAAAGCAAACAAACAAAAAAGATAATATGAATTGTCCTTAAGTTCCTGTGTGTTTCCTGACATCCCCCTCCTATGTGTTTCTTTTTTTCCCCCTATGTATTTCTGTTATTTAAAAACTAAGACATGAGGGGCTGGAGAGATGGCTCAGAGGTCAAGAGCACCAGCTGTTCTTCCAAAGGTCCTGAGTTTAATTCCCAACAACCACATGGTGGCTCACAACCATCTGTCATGAGATCCTATGTCTTCCTGTGGTAAGCAGAATGCTGTATAAATAATAAATAAATCTTAAAAAAAAAAAAACTAAGAAATGAAAAGTTGGCTATTAAATTTGTGTGTGTGTGTGTGTACGTGTGCGCTGTGTTTGTTTGTTTTTTTGAGATGGGGTTTCTCTGTGTAGCCTTGGCTGTCCTGGACTCACTTTGTACACCAGGCTGGCCTCAAACTCACAGCAATCCACCCTTCTCTGCCTCCTGAGTGCTGGGATTAAAGGTGTGTGTCACCACTGCCCCGCTACAATAAAAGTTTTTTAATGTAAAAAAAAAAAAAAGATCCCACCTTTAGCTGGGCGCAGTGGCACATGCCTGTAATCCCAGCACTTGGGAGGCAGAGGCAGTCAGATCTCTGAGTTCCAAGCCAGCTTTGTTTACAGGGCAAGTCCAAAGCCCGGCATGGTGGTGCATGTCTTTAATCAAACACAAACAAACAAACAAACATAAAGAATCCCATCTTTGGGGACACAAGCTTCAGTGATTAGGAAAGTAACAGGCCAAATGTTTCTCTGCCTCTGAGATTTATTTATTTATTTATTATTTATACAGTATTCTACCTCTATGTGTGCCTGCAGGCCAGAAGAGGGCACCAGATCTCATTGTAGATGGTTGTGAGCTACCATGTGGTTGGTAGGAATTGAACTCAGGACCTTTGGAAGAACCAACAGTGCTCTTAACCTCTGAGCTATCTCTCCAGCCCCTGAGTGTAAACTTGTCCAGCCACTGTGGAAATCAGTATGGTGGTTCTTCAGGAAGCTGGGAATCAATCTACCTCAAGACCTAGCTTTACCATTCTTTTTTTTTTTTTTTTTTTTTTTTTTTTTTTTTTTTTTTTCAGGGTTTTTTTTTTTTTTTTTTGTTTTCCAAGACTCCCTTTGTAGTCCAGGCTGGCCTCGAACTCACAGCGATCCGCCTGCCTCTGCCTCCAGAGTGCTGGGATTACAGGCTGTGCCACCACGCCCGCTGCTTTACCATTCTTGAGCATATACCCGAATGACTCTACAACAAACTGTAGAGATACTTGTTAATCCAGGTTCGCTGCTGCTCTATTCATAATTCCCAGAAATTGGAAACTGCCTCAATCTCCAACTGAGGAATGGCTAATGAGAATCTGGTACATTTATACAATGGAATATTGAATATTATCTATCTGTTAAAAATGGAAATATGAGCCAGGCAGTGGTAGTGCACGCCTTTAATCCCAGCACTTGCGAGGCAGAAGCAAGCAGATTGCCATGAGTTCGAGGCCAGCCTGGCCTACAAAGGAAATCCAGGGCAGCCAAGGCTACACAGAGAAACCCTGTCTCAAAAAACAAACAAACAAAAAAGACCATTTGATGGCTCCACTGCTGTAGAAGTTTCCTAAAACATACACATATATGAAAAGAATCTAAACGGAGTCACCAAAAAATAAGGAAGAGAATGCCCCCGTTATTCATTTTATGCTACTAAGTAAAATCTCCATGGTCAGGAATGGGTTACATCTTGTTGAGTTGCTGGCCAAAGGCGCCACCATGAAAACCCCACAGGCGATGGCCAAGCCTATTGGTGTCTCTCCAAGGCCCAATGGTAAGGACCTATTGCTGAGGACACACTTACATATGTCATTGAACATGGAGCAGTAGAGCAAGTGCCTCACTAGGAGCCTTGCCCCTCCTGACTAGCGTGCACTGTACTAGAAGAGACTCTGCATGCTTCTGGGGTGTGGAGGTGCGGAGGTAATCATCAAAGTCTCCCGGTTACAAGCCCTGTCACTTGCAACAGTGACTAGCAAGATATACTGATGCCGTAGTGACACAAATGTTGACACAAATGTCAGCCACCGTCAGATTGGATGGAAGGCCAACTTCATGATATGTACCCATAGCTGCCACTGCTAACATGGGCAAGAACCTGAGACTGGATGGACCACGAGCCTAGAGGAAAACCTAACATGCAAAAAGAACACAGCAATGGGATGACTCCTAATGCCATCCTGACATAGCCACAGATCAGCTCCTCTCTCAGACCTAACCAGAAGAGCTGTTTCTTGCCATGGACGGCAGCCAGCACTGAGACCCACAGCTGGCCAAGTGGGGAGAGGGAGGGACTTCAGAGCACTCAGTTCTAAAAGGGTTACTTTCGTCAGAGCATTCCACAAGGCACAGGCATCTATGCAGAGGACATGGAAAGACTGTTAGAGCCAGAGATAACAGATGACTCCAAGGAGACACTGTCTTCCAGACACAACAGGACTCACACACGTGAGCTCAGACTGTGGCAGCTGGAAAAAGGCCCACACTGGTTGAAGGTAGCTGGGGTCCTAGCCCTGAGCGGGGAGCAGGCATGGGCTCCCACTTCTAACAAGAAGCTCTGTGCGAGGAAAACGCATTGGACTTCAATTGGAGTCTCACTGGGTATGTTACCCAGACTTCAGGGCAGGCCCCATGCCCTGCAGACAGCCAACACTAAAAGAACTCAATAGTATGTTTGCAGACTTTTTTGTTTTGTTTTTCGATACAGGGTTTCTCTGTGTAACTTTGGTTTCTAGACTAGACTCCAGACCAGGCTGGCCTTGAACTCAACAGCAATCTGCGTGCCTCTGCCTCCCGAGTGCTCTGTATGTGTGTGTGTGTGTGTGTGTGTGTGTAATTTTTAAGGGGCTGGAGAGGTTGCTTTAGCAGTTAAGAGTAATTGATGTCCTTGCAGAAAACCTAGGTTTCCTTCCCAGCATTTATGTGACAGCTCACAACCCCTGTAATTCCAGCTCCAGGGATCTGGTGCCTTCTGACTTCTTTGGGATACTGCACAGGCACACCAGGAAAAATGCACATACAAGTAAAATAAAAATAAGCACTTGAAAAAAAAATCTTTCAGTAAGCCCCAACTCCCTTCATGCTGGCTCGCCCTGAAGTCCTTTCCTGTGTCCAAGCCAAGGATCCACTTCTACCTGATTGGATGGCCTAAAAGATTACAGGAGTTTTTCAGGGCACCAAGCAGTATAGAGCTGCCTCTCTGGCCCTGCCATCTTGTTACTATTGATAGGTTTTATTTTACACTGAGGAAAGACATCAGGTGTATCTGATCAGTTTCACATCATTTTTTTCCCCGAGATAGGTGTCTCTGTGTTAGCCTTGGTTGTTCTGGACTCACTTTGTAGACCAGGCTGGCCTGGAATTCACAGTGATCCACCTGCCTCTGCCTCCCAAGTGCTGGGATTAAAGGCATGTGCCACCACTCCTGGCTTCAGTTTCACATCTTAAAGGATCTTTCTGGCCACAGCAGAGGAAGAAGGTGCTGCTGAGAAGCAGCATAGACGAGCAGCTTATAGAATGTGGAGGAGCAGTTTATAGAACAGATGAGAGAGCGAAGGATGGAGCCAGAGTAAGAGGAAGGCTAAGTTTTCAAGTTTATTTTGAGGTGTCAACTGTAGAAAGTTGGTTAGGGCCTAAGAGGAGAAGAGATGCTAACAAAATCTTCCAGGTGGGGCCCCAGTCCTGAATCTTGATAAGCTGGGTTACCATGAGAAAGGAGATAGAAGACACGTGCAAACCTTCTAGAGACGTCTGTTGTCCCAGAGAGAAATGTGTTTTCCCACCTTTTTCAGTAACCAGAACTACAGAAATTCAGCCCACACCGGCTGAGGAGAGAGTCGCTCTCTGCTGTTTTCTATGCCCTCTGCTCCTGAGGAGTACGTTTCCAGTGTATTTAACAGTAGTTTGGGGCATTTAACTTTCACACAGGGAAATAAAAGGCCTGCTCACATTTCAAAAGACTCTGAAGGCTTTTTCAGGTCATGTTTGTTCACTTAGCACTTAGGAGGAATAACTAAAAGCTGAAATTACAAACTTCTGTTGATTTAAAAAAAAAAATCCACACCCAAACCATAAGAAAAAAGTGCATTTGAAGGAATCCTGTGACGTAAGACAGGCATCACCTGCGTTTGAAGAGGCTAAAGGCTGAAACAGCAGGATGCAGCTCGGTGCAGCAGCAGCGGCGGCCCTGCCCCTGGGTGTGTGTATGTCAGACTTCTGCAGCTCCATCCCCCACCCCTCTCATTTCCACACAGCCTGGCCTCATTTCCCCCTGGAAACCGTTCTAAAGTTAGTGTGATACCACACAGCCTGTGTTGCCAGTAGCCGTTTCTTGGGCGGCTATTTGGCTTGGCGAGAGCTTGATCAGGGGCAACTCTGAACATTTCAAGCTTCTCAGTGGCAGCCTGTGAAAAGATGCCTGTGTGGAATTTTAGAAGACACTCGGGCCCTTGAGGCATTTACTCTCTTCCCCTCTTTCTTTCTGAGAGAAGATCCCTAAAAGGGCTTTCTATGCCTGGCCCTCTTTCTGAGATGGTGCCATCTTGCATCGGTCAGGCTGACCTGGAACTCACTGTGTAACCCAGGCTGCCCTCAAACTTTTTATCCTCCTGCCTCAGCTCCCGTCTCCGATGCTGGGATGACAGACACCAGCCAACACACCTGACCCTTAGAAATGCTCTTGCTAGCATCCTCCACCTCACGAGATCTCCCTGACTGTTGGAGGTCTGGGCCTCCACGCCGTGAAAGCAGCTGCTTTTCTTTTCAGCCCCGGAGAGGTAGCGGAGGGAGTCAATAAGCCGAGGAGCCTTTCCTCTTCTTCCCCATTCGTCCTTTAAAAACTGCCTGTTCACCAGCCAAGGAGAATACAGGCAGTAAACTTCGAACCCCTACCAAGACCTAGCCGACGAACATGATATTCTCCACCGTTGAGTGGAGAGTGAGATCTGACTCTCACACGAACTCTGGTGCCCCTCTTCTGACAATGTTCCCTGGATGGGAAGGCCTGACGGCACTCAGAGGAGGGATAGCAAGTTACCAAGAAGAGACTCGATATCCTAAGAGCATATATAGGGGGAGGAGGTCTCCCTCAATCACAGACATAGGGGAGGGGAGAAGGGGGGAAGTGGGAGGGAGGGAAGAATGGGAGGAAACAGGAGAAGGGCTAACAATTGAGATGTAATATGAATAAATTAATAAAAATAAACAATAAACAATAATAAAAACTGCCTGTTGCTGTAAAGTGGTGACTCCTCACAGGAAGCCACAAGGCTGAAAGCCTAACATGGCTGCCTTTAAAAAAAAAAAATCTTATTTAGGGTCAGGCACCTGCCTAAGTGGCTATAGCATAGTGATTACTTGGTATGTGCTTCTGAAAACCAGGCTGCCTGGGCTAGCTCATCCTTCAAGGCTGCTTGCACAAAGAGGAACAGATCTCTCACATCTGCCCTGTTCCAGACCCTGTGAAGGTGCCTCACGGTCTTCACCCCGGGACTCACCTTGGATTCTAGGAGTAGCACAGCCTCACCAACAGATCACCCAATTACAGCAGCCCCCTACGCTGCAGTAGTCATCTTATGGGAATCGGATTGTACCCTCAAGTGATGAGCGAGGTAACCTCTTTGAACAACCTGGTAAGGATCTGTCAGGACACACCATGATCAGGACTGCTTAATTGCACGCACTTCCTGCCCCTGCCCCACTTCTCTACTTAAACCTAAAAGCTAAAGTGTACAGCTTAAAATCCAGTCCGAGGCCGGGCTGTGGTGGCCCAGGCCTTTAATCCCAGCACTCGGGCGGCAGAGGCAGGCGGAGCCGTATAAGTTCGAGGCCAGCCTGGTCTACAAAGTGAGTCCAGGACAGCCAAGGCCACACAGAGAAACCCTGTCTCAAAATAAACAAACAGACAAACAAAAGATCCAGTTCGTACCATGTCAGTGTCCTAATTTGGGGTCACTGAACTTCTTCATGTATTCCTCCTCCCAAAACGGTGACATTTATTACAATTCTCTCTGCCCTTCACTGTCAACCCTCTCTTTAATGGCATACTAGGTTGGGTGGCCCCACCTGATTTTCTTCAGGAGTCCTGAAGTTAGGGCTTTTACTCGAAGACTTCTGCAATCCTCTTTACCACTTGGGACCTTACAAGGGCGGTCCTGAAGCTGAGCGACTTCCCACACCTTTGCTCCATGGCTGAACTTCCGGCAGTCACTGTTGCTTCGGTCTCTCTGTCCTCAGACAGACAGACAGAGGAGTCGAAGAAGCCACAGCCTCCTCCAGTGCATGCTGTCAAGGCAGCCTCAGAGGCAGAATTCTGGTCCTATGGAGTCACAATCCTAACAAGATTTTTAACATGGTGCTCAGGAGATTCCTGGACATCCCAGGATTGCCAGGAAAGTCGAGTCAGGGCTTAAGGCCTTCTTTCCCCACAGGCAGGTTCTTACATTACAACCAGGTCTAGTTAAGTCTCCTTAATCTTCAGCCTCACTTCACTGCCCTTGCTTTCCAAAGAATACAGTCTTTTTATTTATTTATTTTTAAGATGTATTTATTTATCATGCATATAGTGCTCTGCCTGCATGGACATGTGCCGGCCAGAAGAAGGCATCAGATCCCCACTATAGATGGTTGTGAGCCACCGTGTGGTTGCTGGGAATTGAACTCAAGACCTCTGGAAGAGCAGTCAGTGCTCTTAACCGCTGAGCCATCTCTCCAGCCCCCAGCCTTTTTATTCAACCACCCTATCTGTCCTGCCCGCGTGAAGCCAGGGTGCTTCCCCCACAGTCCCACTCCCTTCCACCAGGCTGCTTAACCCTCACTCCTCTGCTCAGGCTGGGACCCATCTCCTGACAGTAGCATTTCCTTAAGGGATGGGGGATTTGTTTTGCTTTTTGCTTCTTCCCAAGTAAGGTCCTCTAATACCAACCAAATCATGCCCCCTGTGCTCCATCTCTGAGCTATTTCAGTCTGTCTAGGAGAGCCTTGGAGCTGAGCCCCAGACTCTGCAGTGCCTAGTCTTAGGATATGTGTTCTTGTGGGTCTCTCATGCACCAAATCCCTTTTCCCATGGCTGATTCTGAACTCAAGTACTCCCTATACCACGTATTCAAACCCTATTCCCAATCTTCTAAAAAGTATCCTCAGAATGGTGTCCATATTCATTAAAATAGTATGTTTCCAAAGTGTTGTATAGTTTACATTTATAATCAATAATCAATAATAATAATAATAACAACATCACTATCTTGACAGCTGTTGTGTAGCCAGTTTCTTCCAAGATTCAAACACTCCATCCTGTAAAAAAGTTCCTTAACACAGAAATAAATGATTCAAAATAGCTTCAGGAAGTCCCTGAAATGGAGCAGATTCTCTAAGTCCCTCCCTCCCAAGAACAAACAATACTGAGCAGTGGTTTTCAACCTTCCTAACACTTTGACCCTTTAATCCAGTTCCTCATGTTTTGGTGACCTCCCCCCCCCCACTATAAAATTATTTTCCTTGCTACTTCATAACTGTAATTTTGCTACAGTTATGAATTGTAAAGTAAATATCTGTGTTTTCCAATGGTCTTAAGTGGCCCTGTCATGACCCATACATAGGTTGTGAACACTGGGTTAGATTTAAGCAGGCTTAGCTGTCTAAAAGAAGCAGAGACCAGCCGGGCGGTGGTGGCGCGTGCCTTTAATCCCAGCACTCAGGAGGCAGAGGCAGGCGGATCGCTGTGAGTTCGAAGCCAGCCTGGTCTACAAAGGGAGTCCAGGACAGCCAAGGCTACACAGAGAAACTCTGTCTCAAAAAAAAAAAAAAAAAAAAGCAGAGACCATCAACCAAGCAGCCTGGAAGAAGTTTAGACCAACTGAGCCACCTGGAGTGGGTGCTTTGCAGCCTGTTGAGCTGCCTCCAGGCTGTGCAGAGTGCTCCTGGCTTCCAGGGTCTTTGAGTTGTCACTCATGCTGCAGTGGGCTTCTGTGATAACCTGTCTTTGAGTCATTTCTGCTCCTGTAAGTAAGCCTTCTCCCATATTCCTATACATAACACCAATAAAGCTCACTAGTTCACCAAGTCGGACTTCGGTAGTGTCCACAGTTTGGTTATGTCGATGGGCTTCCTGTGTGGGGTGAGTAGGCATGTATGTTCCACACAACACAGCTTTACAAAGATGAGCTCATTTCATCTTTAAAATAGTCCAGTGAAGCAGCTAGTTATTAACCTCTTGTATAGACAGAAGGGAGATAAAGGCATAGAGAGTTTAAGACAAATCAGAATTGTCAGGTACTCTAAATGCCTTCAAACCATACACTGGGCTGTGCTGTTTGTCTAAAACAGCAGTTCTCAACCTGTGGGTTGCGACCCCCTTTGACAAACCTGTATCTCCAATAATATTTACTTTACAATTCATAACAGTAGCAAAATTACAGTTATGAAGGAGCAATGAAAATAACATTATGGTTTGGGGGGGGAGCGGTCACCACAACATGAGGAACTGTGTTAAAGTGTCAAAGCATTAGGAAGGTTGAGAACCGCTGGTCTTAAAGGTGCTAAAAAGTACATATTCAAACATAAGAACTAGACACACAAAGTCGTATTTTAGTGCTGGTGCTAGAACCCAGGTTCTAAATATTTCTATTTCTTTTTTTTTTGTTTTGTTTTGTTTTGTTTTTGTTTTTCGAGACAGGGTCTCTCCGTGTAGCCTTGACTGTCCTGGACTCACTTTGTAGACCAGGCTGGCCTCGAACTCACAGCGATCCACTTGCCTTTGCCTCCCGAGTGCTGGGATTAAAGGCATGGGCCACCACGCCCAGCTTTAAATATTTCTATTTCAATACACGGATATAGAGAAACAGCAGTGGGAATGTAATTGCCTTTTTCTCCCGCTAGCCACCACTCTCCACTGTTAGCACAGGCCCAATGCCCACTTCAGAGAGCAGCTTAGTCTTTTCAGCCACATCTTTTCAAGTTTAAAGGACCAGCTTCATAGACCCCATTTTCCTCTAAGATGAGAGGGTTCACTAATGAATGTCAAGACTATTCCAATATAAAAATTAAAGCCTCCCAGCACTTGGAGGCAGAGGCAGGCAGATCTCTGATTTCCAGGACAGCCTGATCTACAGAGCAAATGGCAATACAGAGAAACCGTGTCTTAGAAAAACCAAAAATAAATAAGTAAAATTAATAATAATAATAATAATAATAATAATAACAACAACAACAATAATAAAATAGCCAGGAACTGACCTGGAAACTTTATATTTGGCTCTGTGTGATGTCATGGCTTCCTGTTCTCAGAGCTGATCCTTCCTATACGAGTCTTGTGTCTTAGGCCAAGCGTAATTTGGATTTGTTCTGCACACTGATGATATCCTAATGCATTTCTGAAGATGTACATTGAATGTCTGCACAGCTTCAGTTGGTAGACTTGACGTAGTCTAGTAATCCGCAAGTGGGTCCTCTGCCATTGGTGCAAGCGCGCCCTCTGCCGGCCATGGGGACACACGCAGCCAGCGAGGGGCCTGGCTCCACAGAGCAAAGAATTTGCATTTTGCCTTCCGTGATTTATCACTCCCTGAGCCAGGAAGGCAGAAAGCTTAGGGCTGGGCTTACGAAGATAAATGAAAGTCTCTAGCCCTAAAAGGTGTCACAGGACGCCATGTCCAATCAGAGCAGTATGCCACCCGAGAGGCAGGGCCAGCACTGCTTCTCAGGTTCCCATTAATTTTATACCCCAAGTTTATGCAAGAATCATACAGCCCAGTACACGGCTCTTTTGCTGGGAATGATGACTTACAACAAAGCCCATGGGTGCTAACCTGCAGACCCAGGCTACCTGGGAACAGTCCTGGCAGCCAGTCCCCCAGGACAGTCACAAACACTGCAGAAAAAGGCCAGACGTTCACAGAGGGGCTAGAGAGATGGCTCAGCTGTTAAGATCTGTGGTGTGTGTGTGTGTGTGTGTGTGTGTGTGTGTGTGTGTGTGTGTGTG
>OU015748.1:57706331-57750460 GCA_907169655.1 Acomys percivali
GTGTGTGTGTGTGTGTGTGTGTGTGTGTGTGTGTGTGTGTGTGTGTGCCCATGTGTGTGTGTGCCCATGTGTGTGTGTGTTGATGATTAATCTTGGTGTCAACTTGATGACATCTGGAATCAATTAAAAGGCCTGGACTGTTGTGTGTAGTGTTGTCTGGGTCAGATTATTCAGAATAGGAAGACCTTGCCTAAATGTGGGTGGCATTTTCTGATGGAAGCTCAGATTAAAGGCCTTGGAAGAGTTAAATTAAAAAAAAAAAATTTTTTTAAAAAACTTTGCTTTTTGCTTGTTTGCCTTAACTCTTGCTGGCAAATTCATCTATCCTGTTGCTGCTGCACCCTTTTACAGATCATAGAAGCAACTTCTCTGGGCTTCCAGCGTAGGCTAAAGATGAGCATCTCTCAAGGCTGCTCAGCAGCACCAGAGTGGGACTGCTGAGACTTTAGCCTAGCTGGCTGAGGTCTCTCCAGGGCAACACAACCATGGATCAACAAGCTGACCTAACAAATCCTCTTTTAATGGATATATTTGTCAGTTCTGTTCCTCTAGAGCAGTGCTTCTCAAAATGTGGGCCAGGGCCCTAGAGATCACTTATCAGATTCGTTATCACATATCAGATCACGTTACAATTCATAACAGTAGCAAATTTACAGTTATGAATAATAATGAAAATAATCTTATGCTTGGGTGTCACCACGGCACAAGGAAGTGTATTGAAGGGTCACAGCACTGGAAAGGTTGAGAACCACTGACCTAGAGAACCCTGGCTAAGTCACTCTGAGAGAGAAAATAGCTGAGTGTGGCGGCACACACTTTAAACCCCTGCACTCCAGCAGCAGAAGCAGGTGGGGCTCTATGAGTTCAAGGCCAGCCTAGTCTACAAAGCAAGAGAGTTTCAGGCTGGTCAGGGCCACAAAGTGAGACCTGTCAGAAAACAAACAAGCAAAATGTCCCCCAAAACTTTATTTTATTTTATTTATTTACTTTTGGTTTTTTGAGACAAGGTCTCTGTGTTAGCCTTGGCTGTCCTGGAGTCACTTTGTAGACCAGGCTGGCCTCGGCTTATTTTATTTTTTTAAAGAGAGGGTTGGGAAATAGAAGAGTGCAGATATGGCTGGTTGTGGGGCAGGGCTTGAACTATCCTCAGCATTTTCAATTTACAATTCAAGTGTAAGAACTGCATATATTTAAGAAGACAAATACTATGAAAGCGCATAAGGAAAAGCACAGAAAGCATGCTGCCAGCAACTCCCACCACACACCCGCTGTGGATGCACAGAGGTCACCATGAGCAGGAACAGGTGGACCACACCCAACACAGCCACCTACACGCTGATCAGCCCTGGAGGAGCTGGCCATGTGGGGTGAAGCCAAGTGCTTCCAGCCAGTGGCTTACTGTAGACCCTCAGACAGGCCTCCTGCCCCTAAAAGTACTTACCTAGTCCCTAGCAAAGCTGAACCTATTGCCAAAAGAAAACCAAAACTCTCCATCCAAAGTACCAAAGACACTTCCCTATTTTCCTTTCTTAGTGAAACCAAGCCTTACATTGTATCCATGTTGTGCCTCTGCCTAGTTTGTTGGTTGGGTTGTTCTGTTCGGTAGTGCTAGGTTGCATTTTGTTTCGTTTTGGTTTTGGTTTTTTCGAGACAAGGTTTCTCTGTGTAGCCTTGGCTGTCCTGGACTCACTTTGTAGACCAGGCTGGCCTCGAACTCACAGCGATCCGCCTGCCTCTACCTCCTGAGTGCTGGGATTAAAGGTGTGCGCCACCACGCCTGGCTGCTAGGTTGCATTTTACGAGTGTGTGTGTTTGTGTGTGTGTGTGTGTGTGTGTGAAGAAAGATCTCTCCACATATGCCTTCCTCATTCCCATCCTCTACCCCATATACAGAGATAGATAGATAGATAGATAGATAAATAGATAGATGTGGATACTGAGATATAGAGACAGATATTAAGAGATAGACAGATGAGTAGATAAAGATTAGAGATGGACAGATGGAGATTCCATATATATATACATATATATGTATGTATATATACATACATATATGTGTGTGTGTGTATATATATATATATATATATATATATATATATATATATATATATTGGAGAGAGAGATGGATAGATACTGAGAGATAGAGCTGCCTGGCCGTGGTGGCACACCTTTAATCCCAGCACTCGGGAGGCAGAGGCAGGTGGATCTCTATGAGTTCGAGGCCAGCCTGGTCTACAAAGTGAGTTCCAGGACAGCCTGAGCTACACAGAAAAACCCTGTCTTGAAAAACAAAAACAACCAAAAATACAGAGAGAGCTAGAGGAGCAGATGGGTGGACAGTGAGAGACAGATGAGAAGGCAGAGTGCTAGTCAACGTGCAGACGCTGAACATTAGGATTCTCCTGTGGTCTGCCTACCTGTGATGTCACTGCTTACTTGCCACGGGGCGGCCATATAAAAGAACACACCCTCCACTGCTTCTCTCTCCCCCTCTCTCTCTCTCTCTCTCTCTCTCTCTCTGGGGTACCCCCTCCCCCCCATCCTTCTCCCCCCATGCTCATCTAATAAAGTCTGTATAACATAATATCTGCTTGGTACCTTGTATCCTAACATTTGCCATTTATCTTTATTTTTTATATATAACACTGGATAAATATAGCACCAATATACCAAATTCATGATACTGAATGGCGTTGCTACCACACCAGAAAATCCCCACAGTTTTATTCATTCATGTGTTCATTCATTTTGACAACACTAAAGATTGATCAAACCTAGAACTGTCTAGGCAAGTGCTCTCCCACAGAGCTACAACCCAACCCTTCGTAACTCTTAAGAAGGTATGTTTTGGAGTGAGAGGAGGATGACGAACACTTTGAAATTTCACTGTGTTTGGAGCACAGCATAAAACATTTGGGGAGTTTACAGTTAGTGTTACACTAGAGGTAAACAAAGCTGTGGAGGCGCTGTCTTGAGAAATAACCTAAAGTCACTAGAGCAGGGCAAATAGCTGATTCTTTGTTCTCAAACTTCAGAGAGTCTCAGATTACAGAAAAGACAAATATGAGCCGACAGCTTTAGAAAAGACACACACACACACACACACACACACACACACACACCCTCCACTGACCAGTGCTCAGAAGGAAATGGACACTCAGGCTGCGCCGGTCTGGCTCCTGGGTCGGGGCATTTTCTGTAATTTCTCTACTACTCAGGCAAGTTAAATTCTTAACACCAAGAAGCCATTTTTTCTAACACTAAAAATCATTCAAAAATGTCCTCTAACCATCTCTCACAAAATATTAAAATTATTTTACATACTTGTCTTCATTCAAGTTGCACTTTCTGGCTTTAGAACATGGAACTCCAGTTGTTACATCTGTGCAGAGCCTGGACATTGTGATGTCATTAAAATATCATTTTCAGGGGCTGGAGAGATGGCTCAGTGGTTAAGAGCACTGTCTGCTCTCCCAGAGGTTCTGAGTTCAATTCCCAGTAACCACATGGTGGCTCACAACCATCTATAATGAGATCTGGTGCCCTCTTCTGGCTTGCTGGTACACATGCAGGCACAATACTGTATACATAATAAATAAATCTTTAAAAAATACCATTTTCATACTTTTATCTTGCAAAATTTTAATCACATACAAAAATAGGGCCATGATGAATCCCCATTGATATCTTTAAGATCCACCTACAGCAGATGATTAATCTGTCCCTTCATTGCCAATTAGTTTTCTACTGTGTGGATTGCCAATTTTCCTGTAAACCCTGAGTGATTCTTTTGGAAGCATTTATGTTTTGTGTGACCATAAGCCAGCATAGCTCGACATAGCATTGGGAGAAAGCTCCTATCTCCTCCAGATTTAGACTTTTCTCCTATTTTTTATATAAATAGGTAGTAGGTGCAAATGTATGTATTTATGTAGTAATTGCAGTTTGTGTTGAGTAATATTTATGAGTAAGTATAGAATATCCTTCTTGCAATTATAAAAAGAGCTATTCCTTTCTTAATGTTCTTTTCTTTTTCCTTTTTCTCTTTATGTAGCCCTGGCTGTCCTGAAACTCACTCTATAGACCAGGCTGGCCTTGAACTCACAGAGAGCTGCCTGCCTCTGTCTCCCCAGTGTTGGGATTAAAGGTGTGCACCAGCACTGCATTACCTATTAATGTTTCTTAATTTAAAAAAATTAATGAATTATTAAAGTATCAATTTGGCCTTGAGTAAGAATAGCTACAAGAAAGCTCAGTATGGTAGCACACACCTATAACCTCAGCAATTGGGAGACTGAGGCAGGAGGATTACAAATTTGAGGCCAGCCTGGACTAGTGAGTTGGAAGCTAGCCTAAGCTTTGCTTTTGTTTTTGTTTGTTTTCTAAGACAGGGTCTATCTGTGTAGCCTTGGCTGTCCTGGACTCGATTTGTAGACCAGGCTGGCCTCAAACTCACAGTGATCCGCCTGCCTCTGCCTCCCAAGTGCTGGGATTAAAGGCGTGCACCACCACGTCCGGCTTGCTAGCCTAAACTTTATAGGAAGATCCTGTCTAAAAAGCCCCCACCTCAACCCCAGTGTCTTCGTATGTATTGATTAGAAATAAATGTAAGTTCCTATTACCTACCAACTGTTTTTCATTATCATAAATACATTACTATCCCTCAGGTAGACCTGTGGGTTCCTGCGTTATATTTTCTATGCTATATAGACAGGAGTCCCATAAAACTATTTACCCAGAGCCCCACATGTCCTGGAGTTAGCTGTGCCTGAAATACACTGTCCTGTCCCACGGGGCAACTTCAAACCAGGGCTCACCTGAAAGAAGGGGTACATATGGGGGAAGAACAGAGAACACGGGGACAGGAAGGCCAGGTGGAGGATCTGCAATCCAGGCCTCCGTTTATTAAAGCACAATGCAAGGTTTATAGAGACATCAGACACCAGCCTCCATCCCACCTTGCCCTCAGGGCACCTGCAAAGGAAGCACTCTCCTGCTAAGGTCTCCAGTTACAGGTCCTCAGGGGGTGCTGGGAAGAGAGCAGAGCTTGGAGAGACTCTCTGCCCAAGTTCCTTTGTCTTACCTCAGCAGGAGGTAGTTCAGGTGTAGCAACTTCCTCTACAGCACAGAGGATTATCCTAACACAAAGGATCCTCCCAGCAGGTTCTGGCTAGCAGAAGGCAGCCTTCGGGTTCCCTGAGTTACAGTGGTGAATTATGGCTCCCGACAATACATTGATTAGAAAGTCAGGAAAGACTGCTTCTCCAGGAGTGATGAGGGACAGGGAGGTAGCCCAACAATCACGTGCTTGTCTCGCAAACACAAGACCCTGGGTTTAATCTCCACAACTGCTAAATAGTAAGACAAAACAGAAACAACAAATAACAGGCTGATGTCTTAGCAACAGTCTTTGTGAACTTTGTGAACTGTGACTCCTTTCCAGCATCTTTATAAACTTCAAGTTTCCATAAGTTTCTCACATTCATCATTTATATGTTTGAATTGTTAGGTCAGTGGGAACCTGTGTGAATTAGAGACGCCACTGTGGTGGTTTGAATTAGAATGGCTCTCATGGGCTTACGCATTGGAATTCTTGGTCTGCATTTGGTGAAATGGGTTGGGAAGGATTAGGAGGTGTGGCTTTGTTGGAGGAGGGATGTCACTGGGGGTGGGCTTTAAGGTTTCTAAAACCTAGGCTAAGAAGCCTCAGGTGGCTCACTTGGTAAAGCACCAGACCTTAAGTCTGGAGGTCTGGGCTTCAAACTCAAATAGAACTATTTTAAAATGCTGGGTGTGGTAGCGCAGGCCTGTAATCCCACCCCTCGGGGAGGCAGAGGCAGGCAGAACTTTCTGAGTTCGAGGCCAGCCTGGTCTATAAAGCAAAGTCTAGGACAGCCAGTGCTACACAGAAAAACTCTGTCTCAAAAAAAAAAAAAAAAAAAAACCAACAACAACAACAACAAAACAGGGCTGGGGAGATGGCTCAGAGGTTAGGAGCACTGGATGCTCTTCCAGAGGTCCTGAGTTCAATTCCCAGCAACCACATGGTGGCTCATAATCCTCTATAATGAGATCTGGTGCCCTCTTCTGGCATGCAGGTAGAACATTGTATGCATAATAAATAATCTTAAAAAACAAACAAACACCCCATGGTCTCTCTGTCCACTTCATGGTTGCTGTGTCGACATGTGAGCTATGCTCACGTGTGTCTTCTGTCATCCTCGCCGCGATGCCATGAACTCGCCTTCTAATGAAAGCCTAACAAACTCTTTCTTCTATAAGTGGCCCAGGCATCTGCACAGCAGGAGAACAGCAGCTGAAACAGCTCCTTTGGTGGTTGATCTTCTTTGCCATCCTGGCTTGTTTAGACTCCCCAGGAAAACAGATCTATCTATGACAACACTTCCAGAAGATTAACTGAGGCTGGAAACCCACCCTGAATGTGGGCTCATTCCCTAACATTGGGGGCAGAGCAAAAGCCAATCAAACTATTCAACAATTTCTCATCTCTTACAGATTATAGAACACACAATACATGTTTACACACTCACACACACAATACATAATCACACACTATATATATATGTTCACACACACACACACACCTTAATGCTGCCTGAGAAGTGTCACTTTTGATTACTCTAGTTGTACATAAAAGCAGTTTCACTATCTCAACTTGTCTAATAGTCTTCTTTTTTTCTTGGTTTTTCAAGACAGGGTTTCTCTGTGTAGCCTTGGCTGTCCTGGACTCACTTTGTAGACCAGGCTGGCCTCAAACTCACAGCGATCCGCCTGCCTCTGCCTCCCAAGTGCTGGGATTAAAGGCGTGCACCACCACGCCCAGCTCTTGTCTAATACTCTTAGGCTCACCTTGCAGATTCTGCTATTACACTGTGTGTAATAACAAACTAGTGTGTTATTTCATATATGCGTAAACATACCATTGTTAAAACAGTCTGGTTGATTTTCTTTTTCATTTCATGTCAAGTAACTACATTCAAGCTACACACTGTCCTAGCTACAGTTTCTATTGCTGCGATGAAACACCATGACTAAAGGCAAGTTGGGGGAAAAAGTTTATTTGGCGTACACTTCCACACCACAATCCTTTATCTGTGGAAGTCAGGGCAGGAACTCCAGGAGGGCAGCAACCTGAAGGCAGGGCCATGGAGGGTGCTGCTTACTGGCTTGCTCAGCCTGCGTTCTTACAGAACCCAGGACCACAGCCCAGGGATGGTAGCACCCACATGGGCTGGGCCCTCCGCCACTAATCGCTAATTGAGAAAATGCCTTACAGCTGCATCTCATGGACCTATTTCCTCTAGTGAGGCTCTTTCCTCTCTGATGAGTCAGCGTGTGTCAGCTGACACCCAACCAGTGCGGGGTTAGATAGCTGAAGTTCAGTTCTCCTTTATAACACACAGAGAATGCTGCAGGATTTCTGTCTCTAGCAGTTCAAAATTTTAATTCCTATAATTTCAGAGCACAAAAATGATAGGATTTCTTACATTAATACCACATTAATTTGTTCCTAGTCAATGGTGGGCAACCTAAACCAGACACTTCCCTTCAATTTTACCCTGGTTTTTCCTTCCCTAATACAGAGCCAGACAATACAAGGTAGAAAAGTACTACAGCAGGATACAGGTTACTTGATTCTTCTTGGTTGGGTAAGACAGCAACTTTAATACAGGGAAGCAAATGTGGAAATGGCCAACGCGTGTCAGGACCACCCAGTAGTCTACAATCACCATCACTGGTTCAGGGATGAACGACGATGAGGATGGTGAACCGCAATGCCGGCAGGAAGGGAAGGAGGCGAGGGGGAACAGGCTTCCCCCACTGAAGAATTTTCCCATGTCGTATTGGAAATTGACAGCAAAACCCCACATCGTATCTGAGCTTAGAACTCAACTCTGCACACACAAATACAGATGCTCCTTCATTTACTGTAGGCGTATGTCCCTACAAACCCATCATAAACTGAAAATACACCTAGGATTCAGGCCTGTTGCTCAGCAATGAACTGCATACTTATCATGTGTAAGGCCCTGGTTCATCCTCAGCACCCAAAGGAGACTGGGAGACAGGCATGGAAAGGAGAGGGGAGAGCTAATTCACTCAACCCACTGACATCTGAGCTTGGCAACACTTGGAGCATGGATTACTGACTGTAGCTGATGGCCAGCATCACTGAAGTGTTCTGCTGCATAGTGTAAGGCCAGGGGAAACAGTCTAAATCAAGGCCAGGCATGGTGGACACTTGCAATCTCAGCACCCAGAAGGTAGGGGCAGAGATAAGAGAGCAGGAGTTCAAGGCTACCTTCAGCTACGAAAACAAGTTCAAAGCCATCCTGGCATACCTGAGGCTCTGTCTCAAAAACAAAACCAAACAAAAACCCAACAGTCAAAAAATAGTTACTACTGAATGTATTTTGTTTTCAAATGCTTCTAAAGCTTAAAAATCCTGAAATCATAAGTCAGGAACTAAAGAAGAAGAAGGAGAAGAAAGAAGAAGAAAGAAGAAGGAAGAAGAAGGAAGAAGAAGGAAGAAGAAGAAGAAGAAGAAGAAGAAGAAGAAGAAGAAGAAGAAGAAGAAGAAGAAGAAGGAGAAGAAAGCCAGGCTTGGTGGCACACACCTTTAATCCCAGCACTCTGGAGGCAGAGGCAGGAGGATCATTGTGAGTTCGAGGCCAGCCTGATCTACAAAGCAAGTCTAGGACAGCCAAGGCAACACAGAGAAACCTTGTCTCGGGAAAAAAAAAAAAAAAAGAGTCAGGAACTATCTGCACACAATAAAAGTATGGACTTTTAAAAGAAAGCAGCATGCATATGCCAAAAGAAAACAGTACTTTAGAACCTTTATAAAAAGCTGTTTATGGGGCTGGAGATATGGCTCAGAGGTTAAGAGCACTGATTGCTCTTCCAAAGGTCCTGAGTTCAATTCCCAGCAACCACATGGTGGCTTACAACCATCCTAAGTGAGATCTAGTGCCCTCTTCTGGCCTGCAGGCACACATACAGGCAGAATACTGTATAAATAATACATAATAAATAAATAATTTTTTAAAAGGTTGTTTACTACGTTGGAAAATTGCTTCCAAAATAAAAAGTTTTCCAAAAGAAAGGCTATTCATAATATTTGAATCAGCTTACATCTGTGCAGCCATCTTTATGAATGATAGATAAGATAGTGTGGTGGGGCTGGAGATGGCTCAGCAGTTAAGAGCACTGATTGCTCTTCCAGAGGTCCTGAGTTCAATTCCCAGCAACCACATGGAGGCTCATAACCATCTATAACGTGATCTGATGTCCTCTTCTGTCCTGCAGGTGTACATGCAGGAAGAGCACTATATAAATAATTATAAATAAGTAAGTCTTTAAAAAAAAAAGCATAGTGGTTTGAATTACAACGGCTGCCATAGACTCATAGGGAGCAGCATTATTGGAGGTGTGGAGCCCTCTTTGGGCGGGCGGGCACACATGCAGGCAGAACACTGTATGCATAATAAATAATCTTTAAAAAAATTAAGCCGGGCAGTGGTGGCGCACGCCTTTAATCCCAGCACTTGGGAGGCAGAGGCAGGTGGATCGCTGTGAGTTCGAGGCCAGCCTGGTCTACAAATCGAGTCCAGGACAGCCAAGGCTACACAGAGAGACCCTGTCTCAAAAAACCAAAAAAAAAAAAAAAATTATATGTGTCTGTGCAGATGCCCATGTACAATAGGGCATCAGATGTCCTTGCAGGTGGAGCTACAGATGGTTGTGAGCTGCCTGATGTGTGTGCTGGGAATTAAACCCAGAGCCTCTGGAAGAGTGTGCTTAACCACTGAGCCATCTCTCCAGACTGCAATTTCTCCTTTTTTTTCCCCCTTGTGTTGTTTTTGCTTTTTGAGTCAAGGTTTCTCTGTATGGCCCTGGCTGTCCTGGACTCTCTTTGTAGACCAGGCTGGCCTTGAACTCTTATTCGCTTGCCTCTCCTCCTCCCAAGTGCTGGGATCACAGGTGTGCTCTACCACACCTGGAGCAATTTCTCCTTTTCATTCAGACCAGGATCCCAGGCAGTTAACAGTGCCACCCACAGTGGGCAGGTCTTCCCACCTAAATTGACCTAATCAAAGTAATATCCCATAGACAAGCCCAGAGGCTTATCTTCCAGGTAATTCCAGGCCTCAGCAAACTGGGAGCTGAGAATGATCGCTACAGTTGAGGTACGCAGGGCAGATTTTTTTTTTTTTGCATTTCATTAAGAAGAGTATTTTCGGGGCTGGAGAGGTGGCTCAGAGGTTAAGAGCACTGACTGCTCTTCCAAAGGTCATGAGTTCAATTCCCAGCAACCACATGTTGGCTCACAACCATCTATAACAAGATTTGTATACATTAAATAAATAAATATTTAAAAAAAAAAAAAGAGTATTTTCAGAGAAACCCTGTCTCGAAAAAAACCAAAAAAAAAAAAAAAAAAAAGAAGAATATTTTAAGCCGGGCGTGGTGGCGCACAACTTTAGTCCCAGCACTCGGGAGGCAGAGGCAGGCGGATCGCTGTGAGTTCGAGGCCAGCCTGGTCTACAAAGTGAGTCCAGGGCAGTCAAGGCTACGCAGAGAAACCCTGTCTCGAAAAACCAAAAGAAACACAAAAAACAAAACAAAACAAAACAAAAAAAAAGAAGAGTATTTTAAAATATCTCACGTTACTATCATGAGACACATATAGTATAATGGAAATTTCTATGTATATATGTATAAACGAGTAGCATCATATAAGAACGTTATTAATGGAAATTGTTCAGAGGGTTTTTTCGTATTGATTTTACTTATGTTTAATTATGTGTATGTGTATATATGTGCCTGTGTGACTGTGAGCTGTGGTTGCCCATGGATGTCAGGTTTCCTGGAGCTGGAGTTACAGGTGGTTGTGGGCTGCCCCATGTGGGTGCTGGGAAGCAAACCTGGGTCTTCACGCGAACAGCATGAACTCTTAACTACTCTGCCATCTCCTCAGTTCCCTGTTACCCTTGAATGCTTAATCTAACACCGTCCCCAAAAGCCTCCCATACAACTTTAGACTTTTGTACTTTATTGTCCCCAAAGATGATTTCCAAGACACTGTTAAGAACCAAGAACAGAACGCATGCCTCTTTAGTTTATTGATTGCTTTGAAATTATCTATATAGACACCTGAACTGCATTTCAGGAAAGCAAAATATTAGTTATGCAAAAGGACGAATTGGGAGTGACAAAGATGTAAATCATGAAGATAAGAGTAAATGTTCCTAGTTAAAAACCAAAAACTGGAAAAATAAATAAATAAATAAATAAATAAAATACCAAAAACTGAAACTGAGCAGGGACTGGGTGGGAGATGGACTGGGGTGGGGGTGGGGCACTCACCTCAGAGGCTAGTGAGCGAAGGTGGTTTTGCTACTCACCTTCACAAGCCAATATGAAAGCTCTCACAGGTGTGGTGGCCTTGGGAGTCAGGGGCAGATGGATCTCCGTGAGTTCGAGGCCAGCCTGGTCTACAGAGGGAGTCTAGGCCAGCCATGGCTACACACAGAAACCCTGTCTTGAGAAACCTAAAAAACAAAACAAAACAAACAACAAGTTTTACTTTGAGCAACCATGAATAATGAATAATATTGCTACGAACATTGATTGTACAGGCTTTTGAGTGAACACTTTTGTTTTTGGTTTTTTCAAGACGAGGTCTCTCTGGGTAGCCTTGGCTGTCCTGGACTCACTTTTCTAGACCAGGCTGGCCTCGAACTCACAGTAATCCTCCTGCCTCTGCCTTCCAAGTGCTGGGATTAAAGGCGTGTGCTACCACGCCCAGCTTGGTGAACACATTTTAAAATTCTCTGGCTTATATACATTAAGAACTAAACTGCTGAATCATGGTTACTTTATATACGTTTGGGGTGGGGTTAGTGTTCAAACATGTGGGGTACATTCATATTCAAGCAATGATAGAATGTGTTCTCAAACACAATACCTTATGGGAGGCAGTTTGGGTAACGCGAGGCCTATAGGCATGAAAGCCGAACTGCATGGTTTGGATGCAGCACCATCCCTCGCAGACCTACCTTAGCTGCTGTGCCTCTGTTTTCTTCTTCTCAGACACCTAATTTGCAAAATAAAGAATAATGCATTTCCCACGAGGAGAGTTAGCTTACACAGAGCACTCACCCCGCCACAACTGCGGATGGGTCACAGACTGTGAGCCACAATAGATGGCTCCCTTCCACAAAACCCATCATAAAAACCCCAAGCCTGTTTAAATCCCACTGCCAGCTGCCTGCTGTTCACTGACTACATCCTATCCGTTTCGCCTGCTCAGAGTGCACGGCCTGCTTAGTAGTCATTCTTTGTTGTTGCTTCTGACTTATTTGTGATTGTCATTTAAAGTGACAGTGAACAAAAATAACTGGTAATACCGTTGAAGGTAATAAAATATAAATAATACTGCCAAGACCATAAAGTCTGTCCCTGGAGCTACCCAGTTTTGCTCACTTCACTCTGGTGAGTACACTGGAGTTTCGATAGTGCCTATTGAGTTACTTTTTTATTTTTGGTTTTTCGAGAGAGGGTTTCTCTGTGTAGCCTTGGCTGTCCTGGATCCGCTTTGTAGACCAGGCTGGCCTCAAACTCACAGCGATCCATCTGCCTCTGCCTCCCGAGTGCTGGGATTATAGGCGTGCACCACCACGCCCGGCTTGAATTATTTTTTCAGTCAGGAAAGACTATGGGATTTCTGCCTTTCTAGATTAGTGACCTATTCACAGCCATTAACAGTCTTTATTTAATTAAAGAAGTGACAGGTTACTATATATCTAACACATGCATTACTTTAAAAAAATATTTTATTTAGTTTGAATCTATGTGCATTGGCATGAAAGTGTCAGATCTTGGAGTTACAGACAGTTGTGAGTTGCCATGTAGGTGCTGGGAATTGAACCCGGGTCCTTTGGAAGAGCCGGCAGTGCTCTTAACCACTGAGCCTTCTCTCCAGCCCACATGTACTACTTTTTTTGGGGGGGGGGGGTTTCAAGACAGGGTCTCTCTGTGTAGCCTTGGCTGTCCTAGACTCACTTTGTAGTCCAGGCTGGCCTCGAACTCACAGCGATCCGCCTGCCTCTGCCTCCCGAGTGCTGGGATCAAAGGCGTGCGCCACCACCGCCCGGCTTAACATGTACTACTTTTAATAATACGTCTAAGCAACAGGTTTGGTTTATAAAACAAGTTTTATTCTTTACACATAAATTATAGCAGATTAGCAAATGCAGAGACTAATAAAACACACAAAAAAGAAGTACAAAAAAAAAAAAAAAAAAAAGAAAGAAAAAAAAGGCCGGGCGTGGTGGCGCACGCCTATAATCCCAGCACTCAGGAGGCAGAGGCAGGTGGATCGCTGTGAGTTCGAGGCCAGCCTGGTCTACAAAGCGGGTCCAGGACAGCCAAGGCTACACAGAGAAACCCTGTCTCGAAAAACCAAAAAAAAAAGTACAAATCTGCACTTTTACCTGAACATTTTCAGAGGGTTGTAACTTTGTTAGTTTAATCTTTAAAGTCCGAGAGGCAATAAGATCCGGTGAAGTAAACACAGGGTTGGAGGCAGCGTTCTGGGTTTTGAATCCTACTTTGTTATTTTCTACCCTTGTGAAATTGCAGTCACTTAATCTATTTCATCTATAAAGTATGGGCCAGTGTTGACCTTGAAAACTTGCAAGAATCCTGTCAAGTGTGGTGTGTGTGTGTGTGTGTGTGAGGGGGGCGGCGAGGGAGGAAGAAAGAATGGTTAACAGGAGAGTACTTCATAGGCACATAAGCAGTGAGAGGTAAGGGTAACCCTCAATCATTTTAGCAGTTTTCCTTAGTGTTATAATGAAAATATTTGTATAAATAGAAAAGAGATCAAAGCCTGAAAATTTCCCTCATTCTATAGATAAAAATCTCCATGATGTATATTTATACTCAGGTGGCTAAAAAGTTATGTTCTGGGAAACTATTATTTAAGAATTGAGGCCGGGCGTGGTGGCCCACCGCCTTTAATCCCGGCACTCGGGAGGCAGAGGCAGGTGGATCTCTGTGAGTTCGAGGCCAGCCTGGTCTACAAAATAAGTCCAGGACAGCCAGGGCTACACAGAGAAACCTTGTCTCGAAAAGCAAAACAAAAAACAAAAAACAAAAACAAACAAACAAAAACCAAAGAATTGGGAATTTATATTCAGTTTCCCAGGATTTGATGAAGAACGGGGAAACTTTCAGGGTGGAAACCTCATCTTGGAAGAGAAGTTTGAGCCAGACTCTGTTCAGACAACTAGATGGTGTCTGAAAGATAACCCTAAGTGACAAGGCAGATAAAAAGTGACCACCACGGCCGTGGGAGGGGGTCTTCCTTCTATGTGGTAACAGCAGCAGACCCTAGTAAGAACTGAGTTTCTCTGAGGTCTCCGGGATTCCCTTCACACTTCCAGGAACCCTTGGTGCATCATAGAAGCGGTCTATCAGGGGCCGGCGAGAAGGCTCTGCCTTGGAGACTTTTAAGAGTTCGATCCCCGGATCGCCAAGGTCGGGAGTGAAAACCTATTTCCGAGAGTCGTCCTCTGATTTCGTCGTGGCCCCAGAGCGCCTGGACTCACACACATCATGAGCACCCGCACACAGGAAAGCCGTCCTCCGGCCTGGTCCCCGGCCCTCCGTAGTCCCCTCGTAAGGGTGATCGCCTGCATGCAAGTCCGGGATCCGCGCAGCAAACCAGCCCGGCGCCCAGAGCCCGAGCGTCGGAGTCGGCGTGGCAGGGTGCGGAGAGCCGGAGCGCTCGCAGGGAAAACCTCACGGCTGCTACTGCCAACCCGCCCAGAAAAATCACACGGGAGCGACGTCCTCGGCAGCTGCCAGTACAAAGCGTCGAGTCAGCGCTACGGAGGCCGAGGCGGAGAGGGCTAGGAGCCCGGGAGTTCCAGACCCTGGCCATCACGGCAATGCCCCGGTCTGGGAAACAAACCAACAACAGAATCACGGCCCGGGTGAATCCCGACACGGCGACACCTATCCACTCACCTGCCGGCGTCAGAGCGGATGACGCCGCAGCACGCTAGAGCACGCCGCCACGCCCACCCCGTCAGTCAGGTCGGTGGCCCCGCCCACTTCCGGAAACACAGACCCTCCCCGCCCCCAGCCCCGCCCTCTCCCATCCGTCAGGCTATCGGCCCTGCCCTCTCCCATCCGTCAGGCCATCGGCCCCACCCTCTCCCAGCCGTCAGACCACTGGCCCCGCCCTCTCCCGGGCAGCTAGGCCTCCCACCCTGCTCAGTTCCCGACCGCGTCCTGCCCACCCGCCACACCCCCTCGCTCTCGGCCAGGCCTCTGACCCCGCCCACCTCCCGGGCCCGCCCCGCCCACCTCCCGGGCCCGCCCCTCCCCGTCCCGCCCCGCCCCGCAGGTCCCTCGGTTCTTCGTCCAGGGGTCCTCGCCTCAGCCTCGGCTTCGCCTCAGGGACCCGGCGGTCGTTGTGTGCGGGCTGCGAAGCTCCCGCGACCCAGAAGCACTCGGGCGCGGGCGGAGCGTCGGGGCTGTGTTGCTGCGCCATGGCCGCGTCGGCGTGGTGCTGCCTGCGCTGCTGCAGGGACGGCGGGACCGGCCACATTCCCCTCAAGGAGATGCCGGCGGTACAGTTGGACACGCAGCACATGGGTAAGGGCCTCTCGACGGGACCCAACGGCTCCCCACCCCCGAGGGACGCGGGGGGCGGGGACCCCACGTGACCGCGCGGTCGCCCGGACGCCCTGTGGCCTCGCTGGGCTCGACCACCCGGCCAGGCTTGTGCCAGCGTCCCAGGGCGGTTGATTTCATCGCCAGGTGAGTCAGGTGTTCCCAGGTGAGGAAAGCCCAGGCGCCCGCCATCACAGCCCGGCTGCGAGCTGTCACCCCGGGGTTTGCTGATCCTGTCTTCAGCACTGTCACATACAGGCTGAAGCCTGTTCTGGGGAGTAATTTTCCCCTCGCTTCCTGAAGCCCAAACAAGGCCGGTTGCAGAAGCCTGGAGTGACATGCCACTAACACTGAAGTGTCCATTGCTGGACTCCTTAGTCACTACTGGATGCGCTGTAATTTCATCTGACTGACTCTTCTCTTGCCATTGGGTCAAGCGATTGCAAAATAGAACAGCACTTTGCTCCTTCTCAATCATGTTTTTCCAGCTCCCAATGGCTTAATAATCAATTTAATAATTTTCCATCCAACATTCTCCCCCTCTGTAGCATCTTTTTCCACATTCTATTACTTCAGTTTTTAGATCCACACCCCCCCCCCCATATAGTTCCAGGCTTCCGGAATATTGTCCAGGCAGGAGAGATTTCCCAGAATACTTATTTCAATTAGAGTACTGTCTTTTATTATTATAGTAAACTAATGCACTTTTGATTTCCCCAAATACCTCATTGTCTAAAGAACCGTGTATTTAAGTAACACGTGCATTCTTAATATTTACAGCAAAACTCCTCTGCCCAGATAATCCACAAGTCTGGAAACATTGCCCATTTTATTTTCTATTGCAATATTGTATGCAGCCATTGTTTACTATCTCATACAGTACCAATACAAATCTACAGTCCTTTAATACATGTCTCGAGTGTAGTGCATCATCTCAGTACTTAAATAAACACCTCTAAGCTCTTACCCATCACTGTAGATGGGATGTTCCGATCTTGTACTTTCTCTCAGGAAACATTTCTATTTAGTTTACACACTGGCTGAATGAATATGACTTTCTGGTGACAGGATACTATATTAAGTGCCGGGGATAATAATAGAGGACTATAGTGGACTTTTGAGCCCGCTCCCACCCCGACTTGTGTCTGTTTGGTAGAACCTTTCTTATCCCTGGCCTTTGTCTTTGTTTAGGAAGAACTAACTGACCCATTGTGTCACTGCACTGTGAACCATTCCCCAGTGCTGTCTAGCACCCTCAGGTACTGAGTGAACTACAGTGATACCATCTCCCGATTTCTTTCCTTCCATGGAATTTTTTTTTTTTCTTAACCTGTCTTACAATAAATTGAAATCATCTTCAGACACAGAAAAGCTTGATATGGGAATTGATATGAGAACAACAATAAAAAAGGAAGAGGGTTGTTGAGTTAGAAGAGTGATTGAAACATGGATTGCTCTTAAGTGGAAAGCATACTGCATGTATTTGTACATGGGAAAATTGTGTAACCTAAAGAATATATTTGGGCTTTTTGTTTGTTTGTTGGATTTCGTTGTTTTGTTCTTAAAGGGGGTAATTTCCTTTACTGCTCAGGTTGTCTCCAATCCCTGGGCTCAAGCCTCCCTGCTACCTCAGCTTTCCACATAGCTGTGACCGGTGTGTACCACTATGCCCAACTTGCTTTTTCACTTTTTTTTTCTTTTTCTTTCTTTCTTTTTATTTTTATTAAGAAAATATGCTTTTCATATCTAAACAGTGATGTTGCATTACTTAAAACCATTTTGGAGTTTTAAAAAATATTTTTATTCTCTTAATGGTAAATTTGTCTTTTAGGAACAGATGCCTTTGAAGGTAGCTATTTTGAGAAGGATGGTACTTGTCCTGGTTGTATTTTGTTATGGTTGTTATTTATTTTTGGCAACTTTGACACAAGCTAGAGTTACTGGCAAGAAGACCCTCAGTTGAGACAATGCCTCCTTCCAGGTTGCCTGTAGGCAAGTTTAAAGGGATATCTCTTTAAACAACTATTATTGTTTTGGATGGGCCCAGGCCATGGCACGGTGGTGCCGTCCCTGGGCAGGTTGTCCCAAGTTGCATAAGAAAGCAGGTTGAGCCAACCACTGGGAGTAGGCCAGTAACCAGAGCTCCTCCTTCATGACCTCTGCTTCAGGTCCTGCCTCCAGGTTCCTGCCTTAAGAGCCTGCCTATCTTCTATGTGGATTGTGATGTGGAATTGTAAGTGGAAGAAACCCTCTCTTCCCTGAGTTGCTTTGGTCATAGTGTTTTATCATAGCAATAGAAACCTAACAGAGACACTATTCATTTGGAAATTTCTAATATTACTAACACACATTTTGTGGCTGTGATTACAGAGTGGTCTATCTGTACTCAAATCTGATTTGACTTTCCAAAGTAGTACCAGTTATTAATAAAACTATATGAACTACTTAGATCCAAATACAAGAGCACTTTTGTACTAAGTAAAGAGTAGTAAGCTAGAAGGGATTCTCCACTGATTTACAAACATCCCAGAATGACCTCTGAATGTGTTCACCTTTCTGCATAAACAATCTCAGGAAATACATCACCGTAAGAGAGAGTGACGTGCTTAGCAGCGTTGTTTCTGTAGATCCAACTCACCCTACAGACTTGTTGCTTTGAAAATATTTTCATATTTCCATTAATGAAATGGAAAGCAGCAAGTGAGTGATCTATTATAGTATAGAGGCAGGGTATGTGTGGAAGACCAGTTCAGAAAAACAAAGTGTTATTTATTTGCGTGACCCTTGGAAATGTGTTTCACTAAAGACCTTTTTAACTTCAAATACTGAAAATTGCAACTAAGCATTGTTTACATGATAGGGGAAAATGTATTCTTGTGACTCAGATACAAAGTCAGCACTGGCTTCAGGCAAAGACACCATGCTGCCAGAGTCACGTTTGTGCTTGTTTGGGTTTTGTGGTGGTTGTTAAACCACCTGCCATCTGCTGCTTAGTTCAAGGCTAGTTGCCATTTGCTGCAACTTGCTACTCTTTCTTACACTGTCCAGCAAGAGCGAAAGTGTGGTCAGTTATTCTCAGCAGAAGTCCTGACACTTTCCCTGAACGTTGTTTGCTAGGTCATGCAATTGCTTCTAACCTAATCAGTGTGGCCACAAAGTGTTAAGTGTGCTTGATGCTGAAGCCTGAGACTGAGTCCTCAGAATTGTTGGATTTTAAGAGAGAAGTCTTTCCATAAAAGGAAGGCACACGCTTACTTGTTCACTACAGTGCTCAGCACAGCTCATTTATTCATTTCTGTAGAAGTTATTTAGTAAGCATCTACTAGAAGCCAAGCATTATGCTGTCTGTGACGTCAAAGAAGACACCCTATTCGAAACTACTAGAGTTATGGGGTAGCCAGATGCAAACCATTTGTAACATTTGTTCCAGTGATTTAGTATTTTGTTTTCATTTTATAATTGCATTTCCTTTTTTATTTGTGTGTGTTTAGGAACAGATATGCAGTCAGGGGATGACTTGGACTTAGCACTCTCCTGCCTCTGCTTCTTCAGCACGTCCTGTGGTGGGCGCGCCACGCCCAGCAGAGAATGGCTTGCAAGACGCAGCTCTCTCCTTCCCACAGGTTGTTAGTGAGACGTGCTGACAAGTGCCTGAAACTGCTGAGTCGTTCCAGCTCATGAACTGGGTTTTAACATTTTAGAAAACGTGTGTGTGTGTGTGTGTGTGTGTGTGTGTGTGTGTGTGTGAGTGTGTGTGTGTGTAGACATGAGGTCAGAGGACTACTTACAGGAGTTGGCTTTCTCCTACCATGTGTGTTTCAGGTATCAAACTCAGGTCTTCTGAAGCTTTGTGACAAGTGCCAGCCCTTAAAATTTTTAACTAAACAAACAAACAAACAAAATGTATTTACCTTAACAGTGTAGAGTCTTAACTAGTTTAGAATGATTGTTCTATTTAAGTAGGAACTCTAGAGTTTTATTAATATTGTCAAGTCCTATGTAGGCCCCTCTGGAGGAGGGCCACCTAGTCCTGTTTGCATCTGCTTGGCTTATGGTCTTATTGCCGAGGAGGAGGTGATGATGGCCATGGACTTGGGAGTTGTATGGGTCAGTGTTAAAGGGTTTTTCTTACATATAAGAATTGCGCTCTCTTCTTCATCTGTGATATACTTACTTTCCTAGGTCACAATTCAGAAACAAAGCACTAGTAGGTTCACATTTCAAAAGCAGTGTTTTTCTTGCTGTTGTCTATGATGTTGTTTGAGATGAAACTAAAATTGTCTATGAATATAAAGTATGTTTTATAGTGGGGCACTGTGGCACACATCTGTAATCCCATTCAGGAGACAGGAAAATCAAGTTTGAGGCTAGGAAGGCAGTACAAAGAGACCCTGTCTCAAAACCTGCAAACAAACAACTTGCTTATGTTTTTGCCATGTAACCAACAGAAGTTCTCTTACTGAGAACTGAAGATCCTAAAGCTAAGTACTTTTCAGTGTCAGCCATTTCAGCATGAAGGTGTCCTTCCCATCGCTGATGCACTTACTCCTCTGCTCGTTCCGTGAGCAATGTTGGTAATGGCTTCCAGTAGTAGATGTCTTTTAATAGACTGTCTTAATTCACTTGCTTAGAATTGAAAATTGTACCAATATACTAAGTTTTAAAAGTGTTTATGGCTTGGCGTAAATGAAAATTGTTAAATTATCTAATTTGTTTATTGCTTAAAGAATTAAGTGAGTTAATCTAATACCTTATGAATTTTTTTTCATATTTTATTTATTTAATGTGCATTTATGGGGGCACACATGTGCCATGGCTTGCATGTCAAGACAGAAAATAACTCTGGGAGCCAGTTCACCATGTGGGTTCCTAATATCAAACTCAGATGGTCATCAGGCTTGGCGGCAAGTGCCTTTGCTAGATAAACCATTTTACTGACCCCCTTACAAATAATTTACATGTTCAGCGTAGTTTAGTTTATTTGAAACAACTTAACTGAACAAGGCTCATTGCTACAAATGAATATTATATGTAAGCAGTCTCTTAAAAACTAGAAAATAAAGCCAGGCGGTGGTGGCGCATGCCTTTAATCCCAGCACTCAGGAGGCAGAGGCAGGCAGATTGCTGTGAGTTTGAGGCCAGCCTGGTCTACAAACTGAGTCCAGGACAGCCAAGGCTACACAGAGAAACCCTGTCTCGAAAAACAAATCAACAAACAATATTACCTATATTTGAAAAAACTAATAATATTCCTGGATTGTTGTTGTTGACCGAATTAGTGACAGGGTCCGGGACAGTGGCTTAGTAGTAAAGTACTTGCTGTGTGGTGACCTGTGTTTTGATTTTGTAGCCCCCACACAAAAAGCCAGGCATGACAGTGCACATCTGTAACTGAGGCACTGAGGAGCCAAAACAAGAAGATCCAAGGGGCTCACTAGGCAGCCAGTCTAACCCATCAGTGACCTCCAGGTTCCATTTCTTTTTTTGTTTGTTTGGTTTTTGTTTGTTTTTTGGTTGTTTCTTGGTTTTTCAAGACAAGGTTTCTCTGTGTAGCCTTGGCTGGCGTAGACTCACTTTGTAGACCAGGCTGGCCTCGAACTCACAGTGATCGTGTACCTCTGCCTCCTGAGTGCTGGGATTAAAGGCGTGCGCCACCACGCCCAGCCTAGGTTCCATTTCAAAATATAAGGTGGGAGGCCATGGAGGAAGACGTTTGATGCTGACCTTCGACAACCACACCTGCATACTTGCCTTCCCTGCCACCCAGCTTTATACACATACAGCTAGCAGACAAATTAACCGTGATCGTGGTATCTGTGTTTTGTTCAGGAACAGATGTTGTCATTGTGAAAAACGGAAGAAGAATCTGTGGCACCGGAGGTTGTTTAGCCAGCGCACCCTTACATCAGAACAAAAGCTACTTTGAGTTCAAAATCCAGTCTACTGGTTAGTATAATTGTGCTTAACTATTCAAAATCAGTTATTGTGAATATTAACAATAATTTTGAATATGAAAAAAATTCAGGAGATGATTAAGAAGTCCCAAACTCTGTATGCAGACCCCCTCTTCCACTCTTGTGATCCAGGTTGAATCAATCAGTTTGCTAAATGGAGTTTCATTTTCTCTTCTATGGACTAGGAATTATAGGAGCGGCACCGTCTGCCTCGTAGGAGATGTATATATGACAGCGGTTTGTTTTGTTTTCCGAGACAGGGTTTCTCTGTGTAACTTTGGCTGTCCTGGACTCTCCTGGCCTCAAACTCACAGAGATCCGCTTGCCTCTGCCTCCTAAGTGCTGGGATTAAAGGCGCTCACCACCACTACCTGGCTGTGACAGTGTTTTAAGACAGGACATGCTAAGCAAATTTATGCCAGCATTGTTTAAGGTTCTAGGGCCACTCTTACTATGTTAGACATATAAAGTATGTGGACTCTTGCTATATTTCATGTTAGCATAAACAGTAATATTTTGAATTGAGCTTTCCCCTCAACTCTTTTGCCAGTATACCCTGGTTATTTGTTTTCTGAAGCAATCATCAAATACAGAATTCTGGAAGAAATCTCAAGTGTATACTTCTTATGCTAGTTGCTGTAATAAGTAATCCCAGCACTTGGGAGTCAGAGGGCGGCCGAATAAGACATCCTAACCTGCCTACTGAGTTCTAAGACAGCCAGCGATACACAGTGAGATGGTGAGTGGCTATGTTGTTTTCCAGCCACAGTGAGGCATAAAATCATGGGAGAACACTGGTACTTCAAAGTTACCCACATCATGAGAGCCAGGAAATAGAGTCATGACACAGAAGAGTCAGAGGACAAGATGTACTGTGCAAAGGCATGCTCCCAGTAACCTCCTTCCTCCAAAACAAGGCTTAATTCCTACTTTACCACCCTCTAACAATGCCATCAAACTATGACTACACCAAGGGACTAAGCCCCTGACGAAAGCAGAGCCCTTGTGATTGAGGCCGTCAGCAGATCTGCATGGCCCTCTGTGTGGGATACTTCACATCCAAGTCATGAGACTTCTCTTTTGCAATTTTATAGAGTTTCCTGAATTATGTGGCAACTCGGTATGATTTTTAAGATCATAATTTGTAGCAGTATTATATATGATGAGATTTGTGGTTTTTCTTCTTAGTAAAGGTGATGTTATAGAGACCTCTGGTGAAATCTTCATGAGTTGTGTAAGTATTAAGACCATAGTGAAGAGAGTCCCATTCTTTGGACAATATGGTACTTCCTATAGTAGTTGGCACTGGTTTTCTTAGATGAATGACATAAGTCCAAATCTGTCCAGAGGGCTGTTGTAAATTACCTCACTGGCTGTAGACTGTCCCTAATATGTACTTGCTTCTTAAAGAAGCAAAAGTGTTTGAACCTTAAATCTAATAAAGAGAGCCAGCACCTGTAATCCCAGCACTCAGGAGGTAGAGGCAGGCAGATCTCTGTGAGTTTGAGGCCAGCCTGGTCTATGAATTGAGTCCAGGGCAGACAAGGCTGCACAGAGAAACCCTGTCTCAAAAAAACAAAACAAACAAACAAAAAAAAGAAAACACAAAAACAAAAATCAATAAAGAACTAGGCGGGGCGTGGTGGTGCACGCCTTTAATCCCAGCACTCGGGAGGCAGAGGCAAGCGGATCGCTGTGAGTTCGAGGCCAGCGTGGTCTACAAAGCGAGTCCAGGACTCGCCAAGGCTACACAGAGAAACACCTCCCCCCCAAAAAATAAAAATACAAAAGAGATGTGGATTTTCCTGTGAGGGGCACTACTTACAGTGCCGTCCCTAGAACAGATGGGTTGTTGGAGTGCTAACCCTGTGTTGGAAGTTGGAGGTAGTTGTACACAGTTCTTTAGGAGTGAGGAGACCGCAGAACCCTGTCTGCAAATGTTATGAAATTATTATCGTCACCCGCTGTCATTCTCATAGTTGTCTGGGCAAATGAACTATATGGTCAAAGTATTTCTGACATCAAGATAGTTAAATCCAGACAAGCATGGGAGTCTCTTGATGGATTTAGTCAGTCCAGAAAAAGTATTAACAGTGTAGAATTCAGTTACTGTTCTATTACTGAAAAGAAGAGGTACAATGACCAAGGCAATTTATAAAAGTAGTTATTTAATTGGAGGCATGCTTACAGTGTCAGAGGGTGACCGTCATGGAGGGGAGCGTGGGGGAAGGCAGGCAGGCAGGCAAGCAAATATGGCATTGGAGCAGTAAACGAAAGCTTACATCTTACCTACAGGCAGGAGGCAGAGAGACTGGGCCTGGTGTGGGCTTTTGAAGCCTTAAAGCCCACCCCCAGGGACACACCTCCTCCAACCTGGTCACAGCCCAGACCTCCTAACCCTGCCTACACAGTCCACCAACTGTAGACCAAGCATTCAAATATATCAGCCTCTTGGGACTGTTCTCATTCAAGCCGCCTCACCTTATAAGTATTATTAGACCCAGCAGATGAGGAAACAGGGAAGTTAAGTACTTTGCCCAAGATAACAAAACTGTGATTGTTTAAACCCCAGCAATACAACTCTTACCTCCTAGTTTATCTATAGAAAACATTGTATACTTTACAGCTTACTATACAACCAATAAGCTTTGTTATTATTGTGTGTATAAGATTCTGATGGCGGTGTGAAAATCAGAGATCAACTTTACAGAATCAGTCTTCCTTCCACTTTGACTTGGGTTCTGAGGTTCAAACCCCAGGTTCTCAGGCTTGTCACTTTATCTGCTGAGCCATCTTTTTGGCCTACAACCTAGGTGTATAAGGCAACCCCTGTCTTTAACTTTTCCAGCTAAATTATAGAGCTTGCAGCCTTACTCTGTTGCACAGGGTGTGCATTGGAAGAAGGGTAGTCTTATACAGTGAGTATATCCACACTATTTCTTAACTGGAAAAGTTAGTTGTGGGTCATCTTATATGCCGGAAAATATGGCACTAAAAGTTGGTGCCCCAAACACCACTGATCCCAGCACTCAGGGAGGCTAAGGCAGGCAGATCGCTGTGAGTTCAAGGCCAACCTGTTCTACAAAAAAGTCCAAGACCGCCAAGGCTACACAGAGAAACCCTGCCTCAAAAAACAAACAACAAAAAAAGTGGTTTTAAAAAGAAAAGCAACCAACAATGGTATACCCTTAGTCCCAGCACTGAGGGAGCCAGGCAGCCAGATCTCAGAGTTCAGGGTCAACCTGGTCTATAAAGATAGTAAGTTCCAAGTCCAGGCCAGCCAGAGCTGCACAGTGACGCCAGACTGGAAAAGAAAGGAAGGAAGGCAGGTAGGCCAAAGAAAAAGAAAAACAGCTGATATTCCCTTTTTAAATAAATCTTTTATGTTTGTATTCTTTAGATTTGCGATATATTTAAACTATTGTATTTTTAGGAATCTGGGGCATAGGTGTTGCAACTCAGAAAGTTAACTTGAACCAGATCCCTCTTGGCCGAGACATGCATAGTCTGGTGATGAGAAATGATGGAGCCCTGTACCACAACAACGAAGAGAAAAACAGGCTGCCGGCAAACAGCCTTCCTCAGGAGGGAGATGTAGTGGTGAGTCCTGCTGGAGTCACTGTGCTGTAAACTACTAAACTTGTGCTGTGCTGACTAGACATGGTTTTACATGACAGACTGTGACTTTTATTCAAAAACCCTGGGCTTGGGTCTAAAATGAGAGAACACTTGCCAAATACTGCTGCCTCACGTCACTGCTCTGTTCTTTCTGGAATTTCTGGCAGACCAGGACTGACCCTGTATTTCCATGTAGCAAGATCACTTACAGGCTGGCTGCTAAGCAATATTCTACTATCACGGAGAAGCATCGACACACAATTGTTAAAGTTCTTCTGATCTGCCAAGCGTGGTGGCGCAGCCTTTAATCCCAGCACTCAGGAGGCGGAGGCAGAGGCAGGCGGATGGTTGTGAGTTCGAGGCCAGCGTTGTCTACAAAGAGAGTCCAGGACAGCCAAGGCTACACAGAGAAACCCTGTCTCCAAAAAAAAAAAAAAAAAAGTTCTTCTGATCACATTAGAGGAAATTAGGTATTTTTGAAGCCAGAGAACTCTCAAAATATTTCACATTTATTAATGTTAGGAACATACTAGAAATTATAGCAAGTGTTGATCTTTGTTAAATACAGTCTTATTAAATGCCTTTGTTTTCAGAACCCTTCAAAAAATTGGACTCAAGACTCCCAGTAGTTGGAACAGAGCCTGGTGACACAAGCTTTCGATCCAACATTCAGGAGGCAGAGGCAGGAGCATCTCTATGAGTTTGAGGGCAGCCTAGTCTATATAGTGAGTTCCAGATCAACCAGGGGTACATGGTGAGACCTTGTCCAAAACACAATCTCAAAGCTTGCTTATAGAAGTTTTTTTATTTCACTGTTGGTGGTGCTGGAAGTTTGAGCAAGTTTCAGTTCAGCCTGGGCTCTATAGCAAGGTCCTATTTCAAAAGGGGAACAAAAGTTAGTTGCTAAAGAAAAAGAGAAAAAAAGCATAGGATTTCTCTGTGTATAGCCCTGGCTATCCCAGACTAGCTTTGTAGACCAGGCTGGCCTTGAACTCAGAGGGATCCACTGGCCTTGAACTCAGATCTGCCCGCCTCTGCCTCCCTGTAGTGGTGAAATTAAAGGCATGTGCCACCACTGCCCAGCAGCTTAAACTATTTTTAAATCTGCTTTTCTTTTTTAAAGTAGTTGTATGCTAGTTAGTTTTTGTTTGTCAGCTTGACACAAGCGTGGGTCATCTGGGAAGAGGAAACCTCTGTCAGATCGGTCTGTGGACAAATCTGTGGGGCATTTTCTTGGTTAATGACTGGTGTGCAAAGGTCCAACCCTCTGTGGACAGTGGTGCCCCAACACAAATGTTCCTGAGTCATATAAAAATGCAAGCGGAGTGAACCATGGAGAACAAATGTTAGCAGCACTTCTCCCGCCTCCAGGTCCCTGCCCTGAGTTCCTGCCTTGACTCCCCGTCATGACGGGCTGTATGCCATGAGATGAGATAAGCACCCTCTTCCTCAAGTTATTTTGCTCATGGTGGTCACCAGAGCAATAAAAAGCAAACTCAGACTAATTGTCATTGTCTGATATCCATAATATCGAGCATCCTTATATAAATAATTTACTGGGTAGGGTCTCACTGTGCAGCCATAACTGGCCTGAAACTTACTGTGTAGATCAGGCTAGCCTAGGAATCACAGAGATCCACCTGTCTCTGCCTTCTGAGTACTGACATCAAAGTAGTGTGCCACCATGCCCAGTGAACTGATTATTTCTTTTTTTTTTTTTTTTTTTTTTTTTTTTTGGTTTTTCGAGACAAGGTTTCTCTGTGTAGCTTTGGCTGTCCTAGACTCACTCTGTAGGCCAGGCTGGCCTTGAACTCGCAGCAATCTGCCTGCCTCTGCCTCCTGAGCACTGGGATTAAAGGTGTGTGCCACCGTGCCCAGCCCAGTTATTTCTTAAAAGATAATTTTTGCAGTCAAGTTGAGGCTGTCAACCTATTTATAATAAAAGATGAAATTGAAACATGTTTTCTTCATTGTAATACTGAATTTCTGCGTATTTTGCCTTCCTGTCCCATCTCATTCACTGAGATGACTGATACTACAAGGTAAGAGATCTAAGAATGCCACGGTCAGTCTGTCAACATTAAATTAGGTTTTAGAGTTTTCATGCCCATTCTGAGAAAAAAATGGCCTAAAATGATAAGTATATACAGAATCAAGAAAACTGACCATATCTTACTGATCTGAACACTTGCAGATAAACTTTTCAGAGCAGTCAACAGTGGTAGCAGGAGGAGTTGACTGTAAGACAGGAAGCTATCCCTGTGTTTCGTGGTGTGGCTGCAGCAGACTCAAGGTTTCTCTATCATATAAGAAGCAGGCTAGGTTAGAACACTGCTTGAACTGAGCTGACTGGACTAAGTGCTGGAGATTCTTACATTCTTCCAAATGTTTACATTTGTCTTACCCTCATAGATGGCCAGTGTATAACTTAACTTGCAGTGGGTTAATGGTGCCACAAGGTGGGGAAGGGTGCCTGGACTCAGTTCTATGAAGAGGATCACATACATTCTTTTTTATGTAGTTATGTCTTGATTTTTTAAAAAATGAAAACAATAATCCTGGTACTTGGGGAGGCAGACGCAGGAGTTTGAGGCCAGCCTAGTCTACAAAGCAAGTCGAGGATAGCCAGGTCTACACAGAGAAACCCTGTCTTGAAAAACCAATCAAGGGCTGGAGAGATGGCTCAGAAGTTAAGAGCATTGTCTACTTTTACAAAGATCCTGAGTTCAGTTCCCAACAACCACATAGTGGCTCACAACCATCTGTAATGAGATCTGGTGCCCTCTTCTGGCATACAGGCAAAACACTGTATATGTAATAAATAAATCTTTTTTTAAAAAAAGAAAAGAAAAACCAATCAAGAGGAAGATCTGGTTTTGCACTAGTTAGTAACTCTGGGTTGAATATGCCTTCTCTGAAATGCTTGAGACTGGAAAAGTTATCAATTACAGGATTTTGTTTGTTGTTGGAATTTTTATATATACTCAGTGACATTTCTTGATGCAATGGGACCCAAGGAAGGATAAGCATGGAATCCACCTACATACACAGCTGGGAGAGGTTTTATACTATATATTTTATTTTGTTGTATTACACATGGGATGCTTTTCCTGTTTGTATGTGCACATATACTTTTGCCTGGTACCCACGGAGGCCAGAAGAAGGTTTCAGAACCTGGGGTTGGAGCTACCACATGGGTGCTAGGAACCAAACCCTGTCCTCTCAGGAGCAGGCAGTGTGACTGTGAGCGTCTCTGCAGTGTCAGTTTTTTTAGAATGATTTTCAGTGTACTATAGGGTGGCTTGCATGTCGCATGGAACTGGTGGCCATCAGAGGACATCTCATAGGAGTTGTCTCCTACTATTTGAATCCAGGGCCAGATTCAGGCTTTGCGGCAACCACATTTCCCTATTTCTCCTGCTGAGGCATTTTGTTGGCCCAGTTTTTGTTTTGTCTTGGTTTTTGGTTTTTGAAGACAGGGTTTCTCTCTGTAGCCCCTGACTGTCCTGGAACTCACTTTATAGACCAGGCTGGCCTCAAACTCAGAGCAATCCACCTGCCTCTGCCTTCCGAGTGCTGGGATTAAAAATGTGAGCCACCATGCCCAGCTTGTACAACATTTTACTGTGCATTTATTTTTACTGTGACCCATTATATGGCATCAGTTTTGGAATTTTCCACGTGTGGTATAATAGTATCCGAGTCTAAGGACTCAGAAAGTTCCTGGTTTTAGAGCATTTCATATTTTTTGATTTTAGAACACAAAATCTTAAAGAAAAATAGTATACAGCATGGTGAGTAAGAGTGTTCTGAAGCCATGGTTAAAACCTCAGTCCTGCCACTTTCTAGCTGTGCAGCCTTAGGTAAGCTACGTAGCCTTTCTGTGCTTCAGCTGCCTCATCTGTCTTGTGAATGAGCATTAAATGACTACGTATGAAATGCCTAGAATAATACTTCACAGGGCAGGCTGTCTCAAGTGACCTCTAGCACTGTAATAATATGACTAATGTCATTTTTATTGGTGTATCATTGGTGTATACAGCGATGCATTAGGCTATTTAGGTTTTTGTGCAAGTTATATTCTTATCCTTACATTTTTTTCTTTTCTTCATAGGGTATAACATATGACCATGTAGAATTAAATGTGTATTTAAATGGGAAAAACATGCATTGTCCAGCATCAGGTATACGCGGGACAGTATATCCAGTTGTATATGGTAAGCTAAGATGTTAGTGGACACATGCTAACTGTTGTTTGACATTTATGTTAACTTTGTAGTTATCATTCAGAAGTCTGAACAGGGTCAGACCATTACATTATTTTTGCAGAATTAAGGATATTTATTCCCTACATATTAAAAAATTTTGTGAATATAAGTGATTATAATTAAATTTGCTTTTTTACATTTTTATATGATATGTGTTTTGCCTGAGCGTGAGTCTGTGCACCACATGTGTGCCCGGTGCTGGAAGATACCAGAAGAACTGGACTTACAGAGGGATGTGAGCTGCCAGTGGGTGCTGGGAACTGAACCCTGGTCCTTTGGAAGAACAGCTTTTAGCCACCAAGCAATTCTTCCAGCCCCTTATCTACACATGTAGTTTTTGTTTTGTTTTGTTTTAAAGATTTTATTTATTATGTATACAGTATGCATCAGATCACATAATAGATGGTTGTGAGATACCATGTGGTTGCTGGGAATTGAACTCAGGACCTTCAGAAGAGCAGTCAGTACTCTTAACCGCTGAGCTATCTCTCCAGCCCCCGGTTTTTTGGTTTTTTGAAACAGGGTTTCTCTGTGTAGCCTTGGCCGTCCTGGACTCACTTTGTAGACCAGGCTGGCCTCGAACTCACAGCGATCCACCTGCCTCTGCCTCCCGAGTGCTGGGATTAAAGGCATGCCACCACACCTGGCTTACACATGTAGTTTTATGTTCTAGAAAGTCCAAAAAAATTTCACTGAGTTTACAAAGCTTTTTCTACTAATAACTAGTAAAAATTAGATGACCAGGAAATAAATTTGTAGTAAGTATTTTGGAACTAGAGAATTTTACGTGGATTGAGATCTAATTGCCTTTATAAGATTACCTAAACATTGTCTCTTGTGAGAGAAATTTTGACTTAAAATGTTTTCAGATTAACTGTTTTGCCTTTGATAGCCATGATGTACAAATACCATCATTTCTGTATAGTTGGTCCCTAAAATCAGGCAGTGTAGATGGCTTGCAATTCCTTTACTTTTTTATTATGGAAATTTTCAAACTCTCACAGAAGAGAATGGTATAATAAGTCCTCATGTACCTGTCATCCACTTGAGCTATCCATTCGTAGCCATTCAAGTCTTGTCAAACCCAACACTTCTTTTTTTCACTCCTTTTCTGGATTATTTTGAAGCATATGTCAGACATACTATTTTGTTATGTACATAATATAACAAATATTTTATACTTACCTCTAAAAACTAAGGTCTTAAGCCAGGAATGGTGACACACGCTATTTATTTATTTATTTATTTATTTATTTATTCCCAAGCCACAGCCCAATTTTATTTACACTCATTGCAAAGCATGACTTTAGAGATAATCAACAGGTGTCGGGGGTGGGAGACCGGGGGTATGGGAGACTGCAGAGGTGGGCAGCAAGGGTTGCGGAAGGAAAGGGGACGGGATGGTGAGCATGGGCAGGACCCTCTTCCAGTGTCCCCAGGTTCCAAGGCACCCCGGGGGCAGAGAGCAGGGCAGAGAGGCTGCCTTCAGGATTTGGACTTGGAGACAGCAAGTCCGATGAGTCCAGCCAGCCCCGCCACACCCAGGGCCATGCCACAACAATGGCCATGCCTACTAGTCCATCTTTCTTCACGGCCTTGTCAATGAGGCGTTCCAGCTCCTTTGCCTGGCTGTTCTGGGGCTCGGTCTGCAGCAGTCCTCGCACATACTTTAGAGCCTTCTCATACTCCTTGAGCCGGTAGCTGCCCACTGCCAGGTTGAAGACATAATCTCGCTGCTCCTCTTTGCTCCCTTTGGGCAACAGCTCCTCCAGCAGTGTGATGCCTTTACAGATGTCATCCCTGTCCTTGCCTCACACCAGGCACCAGGCATACTCACACTGGGTGCTCTTGGACACAGAGCCAGCTGCCTGCTCACACTGAAAATTCCTTTCAAAATTCTTCAGATCCTCCACAGATACCAGCTTGTTTAGCACGGCTTCCATGGCCACCCCCCTGCAAGCCTCCGGTCTCCATGGTCCAGCAGCAGGGACAGAGAGGCACTTCCAGCCGACACACACTTTTAATCTCAGGATTAGGAGGCAGAGGCAGGTGGAGATACATCAGGATCCTTAATGCCTTCATCATCCTATTTGGCTTTCAGTACATATTCTGCCAACTTCAGATCAATAAATATCTGAGTTTTCTGCCTATGGTGTACTACGTCTAAAAGGTTATCTTAATTATGTGAGTTCTTAGATTTGGGTTATAATAAAAGCTGCTATTAACCTTCTGTAGTAATGATAGGCTAGTGGGTGAGGGGGGTGTAGTCATGAGGGTAAATGTTAACTCACAACCAAAGCTGATGGTTTGCTTTTCAGTTGTTTCAGTAGTCTTCCCTTCTCCTAAAAACTCATTTTCAATCATTTTTACCTTCTGTATCTTCGAATGCAAAAATGTGTGTGTGCTGTTCCTTGGTAATTTCATACACATGTATCATGTCTTCAGGTCATTTGTATCCCCATTTCCCTCTCATCCTTTCCGACGGAGCCAGCCTTATGTATATAGTGAGCTGCAGAACAGCTAGGACTACATAAGATAGACCCTGTCTCAGAAAACAAAGCAAATAAAAGGATGTTTCAAATTGAGTGTAGATTAGTATTCTTATATATTGAGTAAGCTTAAAAGAAATTGTCTTATTTACTTAAATAAATGTAAATGTAGCTTAACGTTTTAATCAAGTTAGTCTGAGAAATTAAAGATCAGTAAAATAGCTAAATTAATAAAAGTGAGTGTATGAAATAAAATTATTCTAATATACTTCCAGGGTCTGAAAAATTGCTCTACCACTAAGAGCACTCGCTGTTCTTACAGAGGACATGGGTTGTGTTCTTAGCACTTATATTTGGTGACCCACAACTGCCGGTAACTGCAGTGTCAAGGTATCTGTAGGTTCCATGGGCATCTGTATTCATGTGGGCAGGCAGGCAGCCACAAACATGCAGACACAACTTAAAAGAATAAAATCTTTCAAAACATGAAGTGGTTTTGGCATTATTTAAATGAAGCAAATTATTATATGTAGCAAAATATAGTTCATAATTTAATTGGATTAGTGAATCCAGTTAAACTAGATATTTTAATAGGCTGATGCTACTGAAGATAAAAACAGAACTAATTTCCTTTGTTCTGCATCTTGTCTCATCTTTAATCCTGGGACAGTCAATTTTGTTGTTGTTGCTTTTTGTTTTTTTAAGACAGTTTCATGTGTAGCTTTGGCTCTCCTGGAGCTCACTCTGTATACCAGGTGGGCCTCAAACTCAGAGGTCTGCCTGCTCCTCTGCATCCTGAGTGCTGGGACTAAAGGTGTGCGCAACCACTGCCTGGCTCCCTCGCTCTGCTCTTAAGCACAACCCAGAGAAAGAAAATGCTGCGCAGCCCTGAGGTCGTGTTACAGAGCCAACATCAAAGACTAATCTAAGCTTACAGTGGTTTCTGGAATTCTTTTTCTCTGCAAGGTGTTATTTTGTTTTGTCACCATCATAGTCAAAATAATGAACATGTTTATCACCTCAGAGTTTTCCTCCTGCTCTTGATAATCTGCAGTTAGGACCTCTCCAACCAGGCAGCTGTGGCCTGCTGCCCCTTACTTAGGTTAGCCTGCATTTCCTGAGTATTACGCAAACAGAATCGGGCAGTGAGTACTTTTCTGTAGTTAAGTAGTTAAGATGCAGAGTCATCCACGTTGAGGCACATATCACACTTCCTTTTATCGCTCTGTAGTAAAGCTCATTGTGTGCCTGTATCAGAATTTGTGTATCCCTTTATTACCTATTAGCTATTAGTCTTACTTGTGATTTTTGATCATTATATGTAAAGCTGCTGTGAACATTTGTGTATGGTCTGTTTACATTGTTCTGCAGTGCTGTAAGCCAGGAGCGTTGCTGAGCAGATGCTCTGTCACTGGGTTACATCCTGCCTGAAAACAGCGCTGCATAATTATGTGTGCTCTTGCATACCCACCTGACTTAATTTCTTTCTTTTTTTCCCTTCTAGTTGACGACAGTGCAATTTTGGATTGCCAGTTCAGTGAATTTTATCATACTCCTCCACCTGGTTTTGAAAAAATATTATTTGAGCAGCAGATCTTCTGAATGAGTTTGCTTTCACAGCCTGCACTTCTGCACCGTCGCACAAGCACCGACCACTTAATAGAGCTCTCCTGACCTAGAGACCAGAGCACACTCTGAAAACCGAGCTGCTTACTGTTGTCTAAGGAACCCATACATTCATTATACCATGCTGAGGTTTGATTTAAAAGATCTAGGCAACTTATTTAATCTTATTTAAACAAATAAACCATGGGTTTATATAAAGTATTTGTTTGACAGTGATGTGTAATTGAGTGATTTTTTTTTTTTTTTTTTTTTTTTTTTTGGTCGTTCTGAACTTGAGTCACCACAATCTGTAATCCAATAATTTTGTGTCGTCTTGTCTTTTTTGGGTAAAATGAAATGGCAGAAACTTACATAGCTGACAGCTTAGCTTTGCTGGCATATTTTCTCTGATCATAGAACATTTTTCTTAAAACTGAAACTGCTTCTTTCGCTGTGTTATGTCACTGCTTTCTGTTGCCTTTTCAAGCAGTGATTGATTGTATGAAGTACACCGGCAGACATTTAGAAGAGTTATGATGCTTTAAATTGGAGTGAGCCAAGTTTGGTGGCACACACCTTTATTCCCAGCCCTCGGGAGACAAAAGCAGGTAGATCTCTTGAGTGTAAGGCTAACCTGTTCTATATAGTGGTATTATATGTATCAGACAACCAGGGCTGTATAGGGAGAACCTGTCAAAAAAAAAAAATCTAATTGTTTGTTTGCTATAAGGAATAATAAAGACTTATTAAGGAATATTCAACATTGTATTTAAAACATTCTTCATGTTTTGTTATTATATGGAAATAATTTTAGAAGGTTTGAAACAAGTGAGTCATGATGGTCTCAAGCCCTTGGTCTTCAGTGAGTTCACATCCTGACTGAACTAAGCACACAGTCAAGCAGTTACATTCTTTTCCTCAAAGAAGTATAGTCAGGATGGGCCACAGCAAGTAGTTTGGTGTGTGGGGAAAAGGGAACATGGGTGCTGGAATGCAGAAAACAGTTGCCCAATGTCCTTCTGTCCTCTGCTGAGTTTCTCAGAGCCCACGTTACACAAAGGGGAACCATACTAGTGTCTATAAAATGCTTTAATTATATGACACTTAAACATAGCTGCCCTTGCTGTGGCTTTCATGGTATCTCAGACCAGCAGGCTCACTGGGGAATCTTTAGAATCAGGGATATTCTCAGACCCAGCTCAGACTTCTGCAGCAGAAACTTAGGGGTGCATTCAGGAACGTGTGCATACTAGATCTGAAAGAGACTGTGTGAGGCCTGGCATGGTGGCGCACGCCTTTAATCCCAGCACTCGGGAGGCAGAGGCAGGCGGATCTCTGTGAGTTCGAGGCCGGCCTGGTGTACAGAGTGAGTCCAGGACAGTCAAGGCTATGCAGAGAAATCCTGCCTCAGGAAAATAAATAAATAAATGAATAAATAAATAAATAGATAAATAAAATAAAAGGACTGTCTGATGTAAACGTCTAAGGATTTAAGGCAAGCTGGTTTTCATCCTAGAAGCAATGGGGTTCTGCACAATGCATATGTATATTTTGGTAGACAAACATTTGATAATGCGCTTTACAAACTTTTTTTACATGAACTGACATTTTACCTCTAACAATACATAGAACTCAGGTTGTATGTGTTATTTATTCATTTTCACCTGACTTTATGTTTTAGTAATTGTGGTTCACAACATGTTTAACTGGGTGTAGTGGCCCAAAACAGTAACCCAGCACTTGAGAGACCAGAGAAGGAGGCTCATAAATTTAAGGCCAGACTAGACTATGTACTGGAACACTCCCTGTCTCAAAATACAAAAGGGAGCAAGGGGGAGGTGTGTGGAAAAGAATTCTCTCCTTTCAGTATACCACCTTCAGAGGTCCTTTTAACCCACCTGTTAGCTACGTGTATGCGCATTGCATGCAGGCACCCACAGTAGGCCAGAGTGCATCAGGTCACCAAGCTGGAGTTACATGCGCTTGTGAGTTTCTCAGTGTGGGTCCTGACGACCAAATTCCAGTCCTCTGCAAGAGCAGCAAGTGCTTTTAATGGCTGAAACATCTGAGCCCTAAATTTTCAGTTATATTTTTTAAAGCTAACTTTCTAAAATCAGCACATTCTTTTTTCTTTTTCTAATATTTTATTTGTTCTTTGACAGTCACTGAGAAATCAGCTGTTATTCTCATGGGTTTCCTTTATATGTGACTTGAGGGTCCCCACCCCCTTTCAGCTTTCCATACACTTTCTTTACTCTATATTTATAGGTTTAACAACGATATACTGTGTGGATTGTCTTTTCTGCTCTTGTCTACTCAGTGTTCGATATACTGTTTGTATCTATGGGGATATGTCCTTTTTTAGTGTGGGGAAGTTTTCTTCTATGATTTTGTTGAAATCTGATCTATGCCATTGACTTGGGATTTCTCTCATCCATGCTTGTAATTCAGTTTGGGGTTTTTGTTTGTTTATTCACTTCACATTCTGATCGTAGCCCCCTTCCTCCTCTCCTCGCGGTTCCATCCTCCCTCTCTCTTCCCCTTATCCCCCTTCTCCTCCTCCTCAGAAAAGGGGAGCCCCGACCAACCCACCCTGGCACCTCAAGTAGCATCAAGACTGAGTACATCCTCATCCACTCAAGCAGGGTGAGACAGCCAGCCAGAGGGAAGTGATCAAAAAGCAGGCAACAGAATCCGTGTCAGAGATAGCCCCTGCTCTCCTTACTAGAGGATTCATGGGCTACGTATGTGTAGAAGGCCTAGTCCTTGGTTGATGCTTCAGTCTCTGTGGGAAAGATTAAGCTTTGTCACAGGTGGAAGCAGTCTTGGCGGGCTTTACCCTTGGAGCACCCCATGAATACCTTGTGATAGACTGAGTGGAGCCATCCTGGGCCTGGAATTCAGGAAGCAGATCTGGGAACCCCACCTGGGCTATTGTTTTCCTAATGGACCCTCAATGGGAGAAGGAGACCGCCCTTCCCATGTGACTCAGGCAGGTGGAGAAGAGAAAAACAACAGATTCAGCCGGGGGGTTTGGGAGCGCGTGTGGAAAAAGCGAACAGGCTGGACTATCACGCGGGCATGAGAGACACCTAAAGACTTATCCCGCAGAATGGATACCGGAAGGTTCACTCTTTTGTCCCTTTAACCTTTTTTCCTTCTTGTGTAAGCTAGTTGGGTTGTATAATAAAGTTTAATTGTTAAGAAACAGAGCCAACAAGTCTCCCTAATGGGCCTAGGATAGTTGCCTCAGTTGGTCTTCTTGTGGAGTTCTTTTCCCCTCTGGGTCCTTCTGTTCTTCCCCCCCACCTTTCCACAAGACTCCCATGCTCCACCTAATGTTCGGCTGTGAGTCTTAGCTTCTGTTTGGATCCACTGCTAGGCAGAGCCTCTCAGAGGACAGCTACACTAGGCTCCTGTCTGCAAACATAGCAGAGTGCCGTTAATAGTGTCAGGGTCTGGCTCTCTCCCATGGCGTGGGTCTCAGCTTGGACCAGCCATTGGTTGGATATTCCCTCAATCTCTGCTCTATTTTTATCCCTGCACATCTTGTAGGCAGGGTAGATTTTGGGCCAAAGTTTTTGTGGGTTGGCTGGTGTTCCCCTTCCTCCACTAGTCTGTCTGGCTAGAAGGTGGCCTCTGCAGTCTCCATGGCCCCCGCTACTAGGAGTCTCAGCTGTAGAGTCATCCAGGAGCCTGCCCTGCTGTGGGTCTTCAGCTTGTCTCAGCCGTGCTCCTGCCCTTGATTTCTCTTCTCTCTCCACGCCCTCTGACTTCCTGCCCACTGTCCCCACATCATTTCCCTCTGCACTCCCGCTCCTATCCTGTTCCCTCTCTATCCACTTCTGCTGTCTTTTTTTTTTTTCTCCCAAGTGACATTCAAGCATTGTCCTTTGGGCCCTCCTTGTTACTTAGCTTCTTGGGGTCTGTGAATTATAGTATGGTTATCCTGTACTTTATGGCTAATATCGCTAATAAGTGAGTACATACCATGTGTGACTTTCTGAGTCTGGGTTACCTCACTCAGGGTGTTATTTTCTAGTTCCATCCATCTGCCTGCAAATTTGCCTGCAAATTTCATTATTTCTTTGTTTTTGTTTTTTAAATGGGGTCTTACAGTTCGTGTTATGTTCCTTTCGTGTGTGTGTGTGTGTGTGTGTGTGTGTGTGTGTGTGTGTGTGTGTGTGCTTTATCTTGCCTAGATACTCTATCATCCAGTCCTGATATTCTGTCTTCTTCATTTGTTCTAATTGTAAGGCTTTCCCTTGAGTTTCTCACTGAGTTATTGAGGTCATCAATTCCTTCTTCATTTTGGCTTAACTCCTCATCAATGTTTCTGTTTCTTTATTGGATTCCATTCTCAGGATCTGGATTGTCTTTATCATCTCCATCATCCTTATGTTTGTTTGTCTGCTTTTTTTTTTTTTTCCATATTTCATGCTTTCAAAACCAGTACCATGTGCATGGTGCTCGTGACACCGTAAATCTGCTGCCTGTTGGAGATGTTGCCCAGTACCCTTGAAGCACAGCCTTGTATTAGCTTTGGCTGTTGGCCCTACACAAACACCTTGCTAGGCAGTTGCTTTTGAGGAGCAGGGAGCCTCCTTCCTTTGAAGCCTCCTACAGGATGGACCATCTTTCCTATCGTCCTAGTGCAGCCCAGGAGGTTTCACTACAGTGCTGTTGATCTCAGATACAGCTGCTTTCTCAGCACTGGCCTGAAAACCATCCGCCTTGAAATACTCTCCCATCAAACAAGCCCATCATCTTCATACTTTTTTTTTTTTCATCTTCATACTTAACCACACTCAAGCCGGCAGGACATAGGCAAAATGCAGCCAAATTCTTGGCCAAAATACCATAAGAATGGCTCCTAGTGCAGTTCTTTGTTACTCTCTGAAACCCCATTCTCTGGACCCCGACTGTCATCATTTCTGTCAGCATCGCTCTCTTCTCAGCTCCCAACAGAGTAGCCTGTTAAGCTCTACTTCCAGGATTCAACTTTTCTAGCCCAGAGTACCAAATGCCTCCATGTCCTAGTCACATACAGGTTAATCACAGCAGTGGCACCACTTCCTGTTACAAATTTCTGTTCTAGTTTTGTTCCCTGCTGCTGTGACAAATTACTCTGACAAAAGCAACTTTAAGTGGGGGGAGGGCTCATTCAGCCTTCAATTCCAGGTTATTGTCCATCTTTGTGGGGTAGTCAGGGCTGGAACGTCCACAGGGGAGAGCAGGGAGAATAAATGCCTGTGTCCCTCTACCCTCATCTCTCTCTCTCTCTGTCTCTTTCTTCTTCTTCTTTTTCTTCTTCTTCTTCTTCTTCTTCTTCTTCTTCTTCTTCTTCTTCTTCTTCTTCTCCTTCTCCTTCTCCTTCTCCTTCTCCTTCTCCTCCTCTTCCTCCTTCTCCTTCTCCTCCTTCTTCTGTGTATGTGTGCATGTGAGTTCAGTGCCTCTGGAGGACAGAGGGGGGCATTAGATTGCCTAGAACTGAGTCACAGGCAGTTGTGAGCCAACCAGCATGGGTGCTGGGAAGCTGGCATAGGTCCTGCAAGGGCAGCATTCTTTTAACGGCTGAGCCATCTCTCCAGCCCTTGTGCTTGCCTAGTAATGTAAGTCTATTTCTTTTTTCAGGCAGGGTTTCTCTATGTGTAGTTCTGGCTGTCCTACAGTCACTCTGAAGACCAAAGAAAGGTGTTTTGTGAGGGAGTTTTAGTAACTGCACCGGCAACATGGGATGGTTTGGATCCCGGAGAAAAGAAGGGCAGAGATGCCTACAGGCACAGGCCAGGTCCATCGCTCGCTGAGCATCTTTGCCAATGCCCTCAATTTTGGGAAGAGAAGGAAACACTAGCAAGCCTGCCACTTGCTGCCGCATCTCACTGAAAGCTGTGATTTCTGTAGTCCTCAGGACAGTGTCAGCTGATGGAAAGGTTTCCTCTTAACGCTTCCCAAGCTAACTTCAAATTTACTGTGTAGCTGAGCATGACCTTGGACTCCTGTTTTTCCTGCTTTTACCTCCCAAGGTATTACAGCTTTGTGCAGTCATATGGCACTGGTTTAAGGTGCCTTCTGGGCAAGCATTCTACCAACTGAGCCACACCCCCAGCCCCTGAAACTCAATTTTAAAGAAAAAAAAAAAACTGGTGGATTTGTGGTGAAATCTTACCTTCCCTGCTCATCAGTGCACTTACTCTAATGGTTCACAACATATGTTAGCTTTTCCATTATTGTGATAAAATACCCGAGAGAAACACTAAAAAGGGAGGAAGGTTTGACCTAGTTCACAGTTTCGGTCCATGGTCGCTGGGCAGCAATGAGGCTGAGAGAGTGTGGTGGAACAAGCTGTTCACTGCATGGCAGCCTGGAAGCACAGCAGCGAGCAGTCTGGTCCCAGGATCTCCATCAGTGATGCTGTCCTAGTGACCCACCTCCCCCAACCAGGTCCCACCTCCTTAAGTTTCCAGAGAGGCCACAGCCGCAGATCGAGCCTTCAACTCAGGAGCCTTTGGAGGGCATTCCTACTCAATCCAAAAGAAAGTGAAAGCTGAACTTTGACCTTGCTCTCTAGTATTTAGGGCTTCAGAAAAGGGAACAAGTACTTTTAGGTGCTGTGTCAGAGACGGCTACAGGTTTCATAATATTTGTCTTCCTCCTCCTCCACCTCCTCCTCCTCTTCCTCCTCCTCCTCTTTTTCTTTTCCTCTTCCCCCTTCCTCCTCCTCCTCCTTGGTTATCTTCTTTTTTCTTTCCCCCTTCTTTAAACAGACTCTTCCGTTTGTAGCTGATCACTTGGTGATGGGGGTGTTTCTCAGCTTCCATGGCAGTCTGCTGCCCGCATCGCTGTGCTCTGTTGGCCAGAAAGTAGGGTGTGTTCTTAAAGGGTGGGGCGTATGCCTTCTTGCTGACGTCATCCTTATGGTGGGAAGGAGAAGGCAACAGAAGCAGCCACCTTGAGAGATGACGTCATCTCAAACATAGATGATTCACATGGCACGGGCGCTGTGGAAGGGCCTGTGATCTTGTCACCTCGCTTCCTCATATGCTCCCTACTGCTCACCATACACCCTGTACATGGGCGCAAAGATATTTCTGTCCCGTGTAAAGCCTTTTAGTTTTTCTGCCTAACCTAATCCCAGTCCTCAGTGAGAGACTATGAAGCCCGGACAGGAAGCTGAAGGCTCAGGTTTACACTATGGCTTGGGCGTACAGGTCCCAACCGGCTCTTGTGTATAAATTTTTGGTCCCCATCTGGTGGTGCTGATTTGGGAAACTGTGGGCTCTTCGGCCGGCCAGGCCAGCTGGAGGGACGTGGACCCAGCTCTGCTTCCGAGCCTCGGCATCCCAGCCCGGCACTCCCGCTGCCACGGAGCCGTCGGCACCTGGCCGTTCCTGCCATGGTGGATTGAGTCCTTCGCAACTGTGCACCAAGCACACCTTTCCTCCCTTAAACCACCTCCTGTCCTCTCAGAATGACAAGAAAGGAACACAGATGTTCCGATGCTTTTCAGACTCCAGTGATGGCGAACGTCATACGGAGACATCTCTGTCTGGGAAAGTAAGAGGAACGATGGGAATGGCCAGAATCTCGGATTGCAATTCTTTTTTATTTATTTATTTATTTATTTATTTATTTATTTATTTATTTTGAGACAGGGTTTCTCTGTGTAGCCTTGGCTGTTCTGGACTTGCTTTGTAGACCAGGCTGGACTTGAACTCACAGGGATCCGCCTGCCTCTACCTCCCTAGTCCTGGGATTAGAGGCGTGCCACCACCTCCCGGCTCAGATTACAATTCTTTAAGCATGAAGGCCAGGGACCTGCTGGTTTTGGTGGAGTTTCTGGCCACGCCCATAGGAAACCCAGAGGGGTCTCATCTCTGCCGGGCAGCCCTCTCTGAGTATGGTATCTTTGATATGTAGAGAAAGGGTGTTATGTTGGACCACAGTGCTGCTGTTGCCTATCAGCTGTGCAGCAGAGAATGAACCCACTCATGAGGGTTGGAAAGCCACATGTCTGTGATAAATTCCAAGTAGAAGTAAATGCTCATAAAAGTTAACAGCGTTATAGGAAATACTGAGAAGTTCTTTAGTCATTTGGAAGAGAAGACACATTGGAAATTTAGGGCACCAGAGTGTAAGAGAAGGCTGCAACACTGAGAAAAAGGCAGAAATGATATGATATATGACATGATATGATATGTGTTCTCATATGTATAGTCTCATATATTCTCATGCATATATATGCATTTTCATATACATATATACACACACACATATATATACGCACACATATGTATGTGTAATCTGTACTATATAGATATATCCCAGGAAACCTTCGTTTATTTGAGACAGGGTCTCCCTATGTAGCCCTGGCTGTCCTGGACTCGCTTTGTAGACCAGGCTGGCCTCGAACACACAGCGATCCGCCTGCCTCTGCCTCCCGAGTGCTGGGATTAAAGGCGTGCGCCACCACGCCCAGCCTGATGGCTAATCTTGATTGTCAATGTGACTGGCTTAAGAAACACGGAATTAAAAAAGCTGGGCGTGGGCTGGAGAAATGGCTCAGAGGTTAAGGGCCCTGCCTACTCTTCCAAAGGTCCTGAGTTCAATTCCCAGCAACCACATGGTGGCATACAACCATCTATAACAAGATCTGTTGCCCTCTTCTGGCGTACAGATGTACATGTAGGCAAAACACTGTATACCTAATAACTAAATAAATACTTAAAAATAAAATAAAATAAAATAAAATAAAATAAAAAAGCTGGGCGTGGTGACGCACGCCTTTAATCCCAGCACTCGGGAGGCAGAGGCAGGCGGATCGCTGTGAGTTCGAGGCCAGCCTGGACTACAAAGTGAGTCCAGGACAGTCAAGGCTACACAGAGAAACCCTGTCTCAAAAAACCAAAATAAATAAATAAATAAATAAAATAAAATAAAAAAAGAAACACGGAATTAGCAAATATGCCTGTGAGCCTGTCGGCGAAGGCATATCCAGGGGCAGTTAGAGCATAAGGGCTCTGACCAAACTAATGGGTTAACTGTTTGAGGGACTCAAAAAACTAAACCAATCAACTAAATAAATAAATAAATAAATAAATGTGAGTTTTGGAAAACCCATCCTGACACGAAAGACATAATTGGACTTTGAATGCTGCCTAGATGTCTGATGGTAATATTTTTCTTTTTGTTTCGTTTGTTTGTTTGTTTTATTTTTCGAGACAGGGTTTCTCGGTGCAGCCCTGGCTCTCTTGGACTCACTTATTAAACCAGGCTGGCCTCACACTCACAGAGAACCACCTGCCTCTGCCTCCCAGGTGCTGGGATTAAAGGCATGCACCACCACGCCCGGCTAATATTTTTCTTTTGAGATAGGGTCTCAGGTAAGCCCTAGCTGGACTGATAGTCACTATGTAACTGAGGATGACCTTGAACAATCCATCTTCCTTCCTTCATTTCCCAAGTGCTAGGACTTCAGGCCTCAAAGTCCAGCTTATGCAGTGCTGGAGATCAAAGCCATCCTTCAGAAATACGTGTTAGAAAAAATACTGCACTGTCTGCCCACTGCACTGATCTGATCCTCGCCACTACTCATCAGTTTTAATTTTTATAATACTACATAAATGGAATCATATCATATATACTCTTGGATATATAAAAATGTTCATGTTCGTGTGTGTGTGTGTGTGTACAGGTGCATATGCATGTGTGTGTTCATGAATGCATTCAGAGGTCAATGCTGACTGTGTTTGACTATTTCTCTCTAGTTTGTTTTGAGACAGGGTCTGTCCTCTAAACCTGGACTTGCCAGTTCAGCTAGACTAGCTGACCAGCGAGCTCCAGGGACCCTCTTGCCTTCACCGCCATGAGGCTGGGATGACAAGTCACAGATGTGCCCAGCTTTTTCATGTCGGAGCTGGGGATCCAGACTCGTGTTGTCTTTTCTTCATGAGCAGCGCTGTCCTGACTGAGCTGTCGCCCTAACTCCACTTACTTGTTTTTTAAGTGGGAGAGGCCTCTATTGAGATTTATTGAATAAATCATGCTGTATAAGCTGTGGTGTTCCAGGCTGTGCCTTGCCCTAGGAGACCCCATTTTACAAGCAGCTGTTGACTCTGCTTTGAGGGAGAAGGGTGTCTGCAGCCCCTGGGTGGACCCAGCAACTGCACATCTGCCCAGCACAAACTAGTAAGGAACCAGTTGCTGGTAGTAAATATGCATCACCTTGTAGTTTCTTAGGGGTCAAATTGAGAATATAGGGGCATGTGCGTGTACCCAAACCTTATCAGGGAGACCAGGCTCAAGGACTTCTCAGGCACACCAGACAAAGAAAGGAGTTCCCTCATCTGACTTCATAAAACGATGGGCACCTGGCACTGAAATGGCATAGCCCATCACCAACCTATCATCAGATGCCTGGGGTGTGAGTGTGCATGCGTGTGTGTGTGTGTGTGTGTGTGTGTGTGTGTGTGTGTGTGTGTGTG
>OU015748.1:57750470-57785307 GCA_907169655.1 Acomys percivali
GTGTGTGTGTGTGTGTGTGTGTGTGTGTGTGTGTGTGTGTGTGTGTGTAGTACCAAGCAGAGAACCCCCAGCTAGCCTAGAGCTCGGCTGTTTGGCCCCTCAGCGTTGCTGCCACCGACTCAGCTGCCTGCCCTGCCTGCCCATCTGGTTCTAACTGGTTGGTTTCTGTTCTCAGACCCAGGCTTGGCCTTCCACCTCACAGCTGCATTTTGCAGCTTTGCTTTCAAACCCTGACTCCAGGCGCTTTAGCCAGCAGCTCCTTCCCGGTCCCAGGCTGCCCCGTTTTCTTATGAAAGCAGTCTATCCTTCAGCCCACTCCTGGAGCTTAAACTCTGCTACAGCCTCTCCAACGCGTGTTGTTTACGTGTGTTGATTTTGTCCGCCATGGAATATGTCCTGTGTGGTGTGTGATTTGAGGATTAGTGTTAGCAATTAAGATAACGATAAAAGCATTTGCCTTGGCCAGACTACCAAAGAAAGCAGAATCACACGTCACATTTCTGTCATAGAAACTGTGAGGGGAACTGTCTTTTCTGTCAAGTGGGCTCTGCAGATGTGCATCTGTTTCTACCCACGCTGCTCCCCACTTCACCTTGTCACTCTTCCCTGCTCGGTGAATCCTGGTGGATGGCAGAGCTGCCCCCATTCCCTCCCCCCTTTTTTTCAAGGCCAATAGACTGTAAGGTTGCACCTCAGCCTTTGAAGGACAGCCAAGTCCCCCTGTATGAGGCAAAAGATGGAAGCCATTTCTACAGCTTCTGGGCTGCTAAGCACCCCCTGCTCAGGAGGAGGTTACGTTGCTGAGATCTCTTCATTTTCGTCCTATTTAGTGCTAGGCAAGATAGAGAGAGGTCTGTGACAATCATAATGCGGCTGTGTTGGTCCCTTGTCAACTGTACCTGTGCCAGGGTCATTTGGGAAGAGGAGCCTTAATTGAAGGAATGCCTCGGCCAGATTAGCCCGTGCAAGCCTGTGAGGGCATTTTTTGATAAATGATGACCAATTATGGTAACGATTAGCAAATTATGAGCATTACCATCTCTGGGCAGGTGGTCCTGGCTGCTAAAAGAAAAGAAGCTGATTGCTCCTGTAAGTAAATCCAGCAAATCTACTAGTTTATAAGTTCACGAGTATGGACTCATTTCTTTGGTCTGTTGTCAGAGCTCTATCTGCGGTAAACAGAGGTTTGTTTCATTCTCCCCTGTAGAAGATCACATGACCCTCACAAACGCCCTCCACTTCTTCAGCCTTTCCTGTTTATTCTGAGGTATACCCTCAACCTCAGTTGCTTTTTTCTTGCTGAATCTAACCAGTTGAGTATTTTCAGAGAAAAGCCACACATGAACTTATCTGGCTACAATATAAGAGACAAACACGTAAACCATCATTCGGATTAAAAGAAGACCGTATTATAGAGAACGACGGGGCAAAAGACTGGCCAGCGGGAAGGCTTCCTGTTGGGATGCTGGAACTATCTTGGAACTAGATAGACGCCATAGCCTCACATGTTGTCCCCTTTCAAAAGGAGGATTATATCACGTTAATCTAACCTCAGGTTTAAAAGGTAAACTGTAGGAGGTGTGGAGGTCTGTGTGCTCACAGAGAAGAGCTAGGAGACCTGGAATGTTAATACGCAGGATTTGTCCCTTTAGCAGAAGCAATACTATACTTGTGATCCCCCCAGAAGGCTGGAAGCAGACAAGTTCACTAGCCCGGTGACCTTTGCTCTGTGCACGTGTGACCAGAGACTCCTCCAGCACTGGACCCTGCCCTCGACCCTCAGCGTAGTCTTATTTTTCCTCAACCAATCTACAGAACTCATCTTTATGGACTTTATAGTTTTGATGTAGTCACGTCAGATGTGTATTTAGCTTACTTTTTTTCCTCAAAGAAATTTATGGGGCTGGAGAGATGGCGTAGCAGTTAAGAGCACTGACTGCTCTTCTAGAGGTCCTGAGTTCAATCCCCAGCAACCACATGGAGGCTCACAACCATCTATAATGTGATCTGATGCCCTCTTCTGTACATGCAGGCAGAGCGCTGTATACATAATAATAAAAAAAAATCTTAAAAAAAAAAAGAAATTTATGTCTGCTTTGTTGTGAACGTGAGATTGAGTTAATTATCATCAGAATAAGTTTTCACCAAATTGTGCTGTGCTTAAATAGGCCTAAAATAGACTACTGATTGTTTTGTGTTTCTTCTTGTTGTATGTGGTTTATTTTACATATGTGTAATAATATAAACATATGTGTAAAAATTAAAAAATATTTTTCAAAATAAAATAAAACCTTCAGCTTGAATCACACACACACACACACACACACACACACACACACACACAAAGATAAAAGGCACAAGGACAAGGGGCTGAAAACTAAAGAAGAGACTGGATAGCACCCCCCATTTGGAGACCCCTGGTTTTTAAAGCCCTGGGATGTAAATTGCAGGAGGTGTACTCAGTATATCTCCCGGGGCCTGCCTCTGGAATGGATTCAGGGCAGCTTTGAAGAATTTCTTTGAAAGGAGCCAGTTTAATGACACCTTTTGGCCAAATGACACCTTTTGTAGTCTGCCGCCAGCAGGAGGGAGGCATCAGCTCAGAAAACTGGCTTTCCCGAAGGATGTGCCCCTGAGCCTCAGGCCTGCAATGGTCTACTGCAGCCAGTGATGACTGTCTACAGCAAGCAGAGCACCAGGGTCCCTTGCTCTGTCCTTCCTGACTGTGGCTATCACGTGATCAGCTCCCTCACGTGCCAGACACCATGACTTCCCCATCACGATGACAAGTGTGAGCCAAAATAAGCCCTTCTTCCCTTACATTGCCTTGGCTGGGTATTCTATCACCACAGTGACAATTTATCAATACATTCCCACTTCTGAAAGTGACACACCGAAAAGATGAGAGCTCCGACCTTCCCGTCGCTGGCGACAGCAGCAAGCCCCTGCCTTGCTCCACTTGAGACACTTCCCATTGCCAGTGAATAGAAGGTTCATTTTTGGCTCATTGCCCTCTGGTTTCTGCACCATGTAGTCTTAAGGCGACATTTACAGGAAATGACATAAACTGATGCTCCGAGGCTGTCATTAAGGTGAGAAAACCTCAGAGTCGGATCCTGAGTCAACATCCATATCTCATGAGAAGTTCTAGAACAGCTAGCTAGTGAACTTTCTTCAAGCAAAGAACCGATTAAGCAGGACTTAGGGTACCATACACCAAAAGCCTTGAAGCCAGGCAAAAAAGGAGGCTGTGATTATACCATCCTACATGCCCAGTAACTACAAACAGGACAACATCTGTCCAGGCAGCTGGACCTAGGATGCTCCTTAGCAGTGCCTCTGTGAGGACAGTGTTCAGGGGAGAAGATCTTCCTGTGTAGTGGAATTCGGGGTGGCCATCTTGGCTGACAGACATTCTCCTAGAGTATGAGGAGAGCCACACCAGTGTTTGTAGCTTCCCTTTGACCATTTGGAAAAAAAAAACACACACACACACACACATTCATCCTAATTTTGTATAGTGGACTGAACAGACACTTAAAGTAGGCCTTTGGAAAAGTTTTGGTTAATACAGGTCACCATAAACCACCAACAAGATTGTCGCAAGTGTCCATAAACCTCTGAAGCCTTCTCCGTCTCTGCCGTCTGTCCCTTCCCGCAGCCGATTTCTAAGCAAGCTACCCCTAGACAGTGATCTGCAGTCTGCATGCATGCATTAGCTTTCATTTTCCAGGACCGGATGTAAATGGGCTGATACGGCATGCATACTGTACCTGGTGTCTTTTAGTCTACATAGTTACTTAGAGAGACTTATCTGTCTTGTGTATGTACATCATAGACGTCTTCCCCACCCCCACCCAGAGCTCTGCTCCGACATGTGGATGTGCCATGATTTGTTTACTCCCTTGCTGGCAGACATCTGGCTTACTTCTACTTTGGGAGCCATTATACACAGAACTACCAGGGACATTTGTGCACAGATGTTTGCGTGGATGAAGACTTTCTGTCCTAGGTAAAGACCCAAGGACAGGACAGTTGGGTGGAGTGTGGACAGTTGCATCTCTGAAGCTGGAATCTTGAAGTTCATTGGCCAGCCATTTAGGTGAATCAGTGAATTTCTTTTTTTCCTTTTTTAAAAAAGGATTTATTTATTTATTTATTTTATGTATATGAGCCTTCTATTTGCATGCCCACAAGCCATAAGAGGGCATCAGATCACATTATAGACGGCTGTGAGCCACCATGTGCTTGCTGAGAATTGAACTCAGGAGCTTTGGAAGAACAGACTGTGCTCTTAACCACTGAGCCATCTCTCTAGCCATGAATCAGTGAATTTCATGTTCACTGAAAACATCTAAAAAAAAAAAAAGGAGAAGAAAAAAGAAAGTGGAGAGTGTTGAAGAAAACACCAGATGTCAACCTCTGGGCTCCTGTATCCACACTACAGATGCACACATAACAAACAAAGAGAAAACATGTAGCCATCGATGTGTCTTCATTTTTTTCTTTATTTTTATTTGTTTTGTTTTGTTTGTTTTTCGAGACAGGGTTTCTCTGTGTAGCCTTGGCTGTCCTGGACTCACTTTGTAGACCAGGCTGGCCTTGAACTCACATCGATCCACCTGCCTCTGCCTCCCAAGTGCTGGGATTAAAGGCATGCGCCACCACGCCCGGCTCATTTTTTTCCTTTAAAGATTTATTTGTTTATGTATATAAATGCTCTATTTGCGGCATCAGACGCCCATTTTAGATGCTTGGGAGCCAGCATATAGGTGCTGGGAATTGAACTCGGGGCCTCTGGAAGAGTAGCCAGTGCTCTTAACTGCTGAGCCATCTTTCCAGCCCCTGCATCTTCCTTTCTTTATTTGGCCATGAGACCATTAATGTTGTCTGTAGCTCCTTCCTTTTTCGCATTTCCCCTGCCCTTCACTCCCAAAGGACCAAGGACTCTGTTGTCTTGGGATTTTGTTTGCTTGTTTCTATAACAACCACTGGGCATGGGAATATTTAAAAAAGCACCCCAGAAAGACATACCTCTTTGTGCACGTTTCCCTTTGGTGACTAAGACAGTCAATCCAGCCAACCCTTTATGCCTATGGTTCAACAGCCATAGGGAGCCACAGGGACTAAGTGGCCATCCCTTGTCCCATTTTGACTGAGTCATAGTGGAGAGATTTTCTGTTTGGAAACTAACACTCAGCTGAGCTCAGGGTTGCCAAGAAGAGAAGTGAAAATTCTCTGTACGTGTTTAACTGGATACAATAGCAAGAAAATCTTGTCCCACTTCCTCTTTATTCTGAACTCATGATCCTAGCCTTGTGGCAAGTAGTAGGGGTCTTCCCTAGCGGGCCCGGATTCTTCTTTACTCAAGGAACTTGGGCCTCTGGTCTTGAACTGGGGCAGGATCCAGGACTGTGCGTTGTACTTGGGCGATGTGTGACTACTTGACTTGGAGGGTTTCCTTTTACAGACCAGGTGAAATTCTAGGAGCATCCCTTGCGTTCACTTTTAGGAACACCAGGATGGCTTACAAACTGCTTTGCAGACCTCTGTAGGCCAAGCTGTCCTTTTCTGTCATCTCTTTACATTTTCCAATGGGCTTATGCTTTTAGCTGTGAGGCAAGTGAAAAAGACGGGGAAACTGTGGGGCCTGAGAGGCAGAAGAAGAACTGTCATTCTGGAGTGTGGCTAAAGCCTCTGACAGCAGAGAAACAAGGACCCCAGCACAGGTAGCTCTTGCCATAAAGGCCTACACTAGCGTTAATATTCTTTAATTGCACAGATATCTTAGGCTGAAGAAGCAATGACCCTGCTTTAAAGCCTGGAAGTGCATGACTTGAGTACGGCCTCACTCTAGGTTCAAGATGTTTTAGGAGAATGGCAAACAAAAATGTCTACAGTGAAGACAGCCAGGCTCTCTGCACTCTGGTGGGCTAGACTTTCACATTATGGTTTATAATCCTATCATGTGCCCCCAGGAACCACCAGTGAATACAGAAGCTTCCAACCCCACTCAAGTCCTGTGTTAGTCTATCATAAGGAACCATGCTCCCGAGTGTGCCTTCCTTCTGGGCCTTTCTTCCTGCTCAAGGCATTGTTAATATTTTTAAAAATATTTATTTATTTATTTATTTATTTATTTATTTATTTATTATGTATACAGTGCTCTGCCTGCATGTATACCTGCAGCCAGAGGAAGGCATCAGATCACATTATAGGTGGTTGTGCGCCACTATGTGTTTGCTGGGAATTGAACTCAGGACTTCTGGAAGAGCAGTCAGTGCTTTTAACCGCTGAGCCATCTCTCCAGTCCCCATTGTTAATATTTTTAATAAAGTTTCTAACTACTGCTTTATTGAACCTCTTTTCAGCACCAAAGCCTGACCCTGGTTCAGCCTGAGCCGTGGTCCTTAGGGTAACTCCTTGAGCTGCTGAGCATGACAGCATGACAGTGGGGGAATTGTATATCCTATTTTGTTTGTTTGTTTATTTGTTTGCTTGCTTGTTTTAAAGATTTTTATTTATTTATTTTATGTATATGAATGCTCTATCTGTATGTACACCTGCACACCAGAAAAGGGCACCAAATCTCATTATAGATGGTGTGAGCCACTATGTGGTTGCTAAGAATTGAACTCAGGACCACTGGAAGAGTAGACAGTGCTCTTAACTGCTGAGCCATCTCTCCAACCCCCAAACTGTGTGTCCTTTACCCTTTAACTCTCTCTCTCTCTCTCTCTCTCTCTCTCTCTCTCTCTTTCCCTTCCTCCCTCCCCCCTCTCAGCAGGGTTTTATTACATAGTACAGGCTGGTGTTGAATGTATGCTCCTCTGCCTAGGAGCCCCCAAATGCTGGGATTATGTGTGTACCACCATACCAACCTGATCTGTTTTGTTTAAAATATTTTTCCTAACACTAGGATTAATACTCTTTGAGTAATAAGTGAATTAACTAAGGTAATGCCATCCTGTTCTGACCCCATTTTGTGTTTGCTAAAACAGTTCTCAGCCCTCCGCCCCTCCTCCCTCCCACATCACACCCACCTTGGGTTGACAAGAGTCCAGATGTGTGAACCAAAACCAACACATTGTATCTAACAGAACAACCGTACTCTGCCAGGAATGAGTATCTCACAGTTCCTCTGCCTTCATCTAACTCTGATGTAAACCGACTGTCTTTGTGGGTTTTGCTTTTAGAAACTCTTTGGCCCTGAACTAAGTCTCCAAGTGAGTTTTCTGAGGCACAAGCCCTCTCTTGACCTGGCCATCAGTGAAAAGAACTGAACATTAAAAATATATTTATTTGTTTGTTTATTATGTGTACAGTGTTCTGCCTGCATGTACACCTGCAGGCCAGAAGAGGGCATCAGGTCACATTATAGATGCTTGTGAGCCACCATGCGGATACTGAGAATTGAACTCAGGACCTTTAGGAGGAGCAGTCAATGACCTTAACCTCTGAGCCATCTCTCCAGCCCAAGAACTGAAGACTTTAATTGGCTTACATCAGCATGATTGTCAACAACACTCTTGAGTGGATCATTACGATGAGCATTCATGTCCTGTTGCTGTGACCACTTGTCTTAGAGACCAAAGAGGCACGGAATTACCTGAACACGTCCTTTTTTTGTATTCCACCAGAGAGCTCTCCTCACCTTCTCTCAAGTCTCTCCCAGGATCCATGTATTGTACGCAGTCGTTCCTTCTAATGAGCCATGCACACTTCACTGCAGTTAAAGAGGCTGAACTTAGGACACCAAAGAGCCAACACTCTTGGAAGCTTCCTAGCGACAAGAAGTTAGATAGTCTATTTGTATTTTTCACAACAAATCTGAAATATATTGAGGGACTCCTCATATTAATATCAAGGGAGAAAAGCTGAGGAATTCCAGACATTGCTCGGTGGTTGTGAACACTTGTTGCTCTTCCAGAGGACCTGAGCTCAGTCCTCAGCATCCACCTTGGGTGCTCACAACATCCCATAACTCCAGGAGGCCCACCACCCTCTCTGACCTCTGGGGGAACTGTACTAATGGGAACAAACTGACACCCTATATTAGTTGCTTTTCTGTTGTTTCAGTAAAATGCTGTGACCAAGGCAGCTTATGGAACAGTTTATTTAGGCTTCCAGAGGAAGTGCAGGATGGTGGGGACAGCACAGCAGCAGGCAGCAGGCAAGTGGGAGCAAGGTGCTGAGAGCTCACATCCTGAATGGCAGGCAGGAAGCAGAGAGAACAGGACATGAGTCAGAGGCAGACGGATCTCTATGAGGTCAAAGCCTGCCTGGTCAACATAGACCCTGTCTCAAAATAAGCAAACAATAAAAAAGTCTTATTTCCTTAGGTATATTCCAAGTTGGGTTTTCCCTCCTCTCTTTATGGTTTTTTGTTTTGTTTTGTCTTTCAAAGCTACTACAACTGGGGTGGTTTCCCCGGTTCCTTCGTTTTGTTTGTTTGTGTGTTTGTTTGTTGAGACAGGGTTTCTCTGTGTAGCCTTGACTACCCTGGACTCATTTTGTAGACCAGGCTGGCCTCAAACTCACAGTGATCCACCTGCCTCCTCTGCCTCCCAAGTGCTGGGATTAAAGGAGTGTGCCGCCACCACCGCCTGGCTAGGGAACTGGTTTTTGTGCTTTTTTTTTTTTTTTTTTTTTAACCTGCCTCTTGTCTGAAAGTGTTCCTTGCCTGTCAGGGGTTTCCTAGAAGTCTTTAGGGCCTTGTGTAGAGAATCACAGCACTGCTCACACAGATGCTCCTAATTGTCTCCTGTTTGTGTTTCTCTTGTCTTAGAACTCCGGCTGAGGCTTCCAATTCATGGAGCGAGGGAGGCAGTGGCCATGCCTGTTTTGTTCTTGATTGTAGTGAAAAGGCTTTGAGTTTCCCTCACTTAACGGAGTGTTGGCTGTAGGCTTGTCATGAGGAGCCTTTACTATGTTGAGACATGCTCCCTCTAGTCCCAGTTCCTTCAGGACTTTTGTCTTGAGGGCGTGCTGGATTTTGTCAAAAAGCTTTTTCTGAGCGTATTGAGAGGGCCATCTGATTTCTGTCCTTGAGTCCATTTGTGTAACTTATAACATTTATTGATTTATTGATCCATCACTACACCTCTAGCATAAAGCCAACTTGGTCATGATAAATGATCTCTTTGATGGATTCTTGAATTAGACTTTATAATCCTTTCTTTAAATTGATAGCTAACCCTTCCCCTAATGAGTACAAAGCTTTACTGTATGCTCATGTCTCTCTCTTTTTTAATTAAAAAAATTTTAAAAAACATTCTTAAATTTGTATTTAAATAATTTGTTATCTCACTAGTTATGCCCTCACTTGTATCATCCCATTCCCCTCCCTCCCTCTTTCATCCTATTCCCCTCCCCTAGGTCTGTGACAGAAAGGGACCTCCTCCCCCACCATATGATCACAGTCTATCAGGTCTCTTCCTGGTAGCCTGCTTATTCTTCCTCTGAGTGTCACCAGGTCTCCCCACCAAGGGGAAGTGGTCAAATAGGGGACATCAGAGTTCATGTCAGAGTCAGTCCCTGCTCTCCACACAACTGTGGAGAATGTGCTGTCCATTGGCTAGATCTGGATGGGGCTTCTAGGTTTACTGCATGCATTGTCCTTGGTTGGTAGCGTAGTTTGAGCTGACTTGCCTGAGTCCAGATCTGCCAGCTTTAATGGTCTTCTTGTAGGTTTCTAGGACTCTCTGGATCCTTCTATTTCCCCATTCTTCCTTACCTCTCTATGTCTCTTTATTTATTCTCCAATGTCACTATTACTATCTACACTTTAATGCTACTTTACAACTGATATATCTATGATATAGATTGAAGAGGACACACAACATCAACCTCTAACCTCTACACAGCCACACACGTATGCATACACACTCATACATATTTGTGTACCTGCACACACATGAACACATACAAAAGTTCAACCTCACAAATGATCAGAGATGTGCAAATAAAAAGCACATTGAGATTCCATCTCACCAGAATGACAGCCATTAGGACACAAGTAACAACACATGCTGATGAAATGTGAACCAAAATGGTGCCTTATACATGGCCCCAGGCAACAGTCCAGCCACTGTGGAAATCATGGAGGCTTCTCTGAAAAAGCAGACTATATGATTCAGCCACACCCGACTCCTGGGTACTCTTCAGGAGGTCTCAAAGGCAGCAGATCATGTACCATCTTCTTGCACATCAGTGTTTACTGTAGCACCATCCGTGACAACCAGGTCACGGAACCAACAGGTACCCCACAACAGAAGAAAGAGCAAAGCACCGTGGTCTATGCACACAGTGAACATCTCTAGCCCATCAAGAAGAATGGTAGCCAGGCATGGTGGCGCACGCCTTTAATCCCAGCACTCAGGAGGCATAGGCAGGCGGATCGCTGTGAGTTCGAGGCCAGCCTGGTCTACAAAACAACAACAGAACCCCCAACAAGCAAAGAAGAATGGGCAGAACCGGACCCAGGTGTGGCACTCAAGACAGATGTGGCCTCCTTTCCTTGGTCTACATGGCAGGAAGGCCTGCCTTCCTGGGTGGTGGACCCCACTAAACCGCAATAAAGAAACAGTTCTAAACTGCTGGTTCTAATGTTGACTCCATGTCACCAAATGAGGAACTTGTAGCCACAAGCTGTTGGGGTTTGTCTGCTTTTTTTTTTTTAAACAGGGTTTCACTATGTAGCCTTGGGTGGCCTTGGCACCGTGTAGACCAGGATGGCCTTGAATTTACAGAGATCCTCCTGCCTCTGTGTCTCCGGTGCTGGGATTATAGTAGTGCAGTACCACACCTGGGCACACAGGTTCAGCCTGTAAAATACTTGTCATGTGATTATAATGACTGAGCAACTGAACACATTTTAAAACGCTGGGGTGCGGTGAGGGGCGGTGGGTTTCTCAGAGGCTCCCAGCGGAAACTGGCTCACAGTAGATACTTGGTAAACATCCGCTAAAGAAATAAGTAGGTTTTTTCCCCCCCCCCATCATAGACAATGCTGGTCATTTCAGCAGCCTGAGGATCTGAGAATGGCAGCAAGATCTTCCCTGAGCCCCCAAGGAAAGGGGGGTCAAAGGCTTTGCCGGCTCTAAGTACCCCGACTTTCATGGTGTTCACTAGGCTGGGGTGCACTGACGCGTTAAAATTAATTAATCTTGCTGGTCTTGGAAGCAACCAGTTCCCGTGGCCGGTCTCTAGGGGGCGCGCTAGCCCCAGCCCGGGCCTGCACTGGGCTGTGGGGTGAAGGGCTGTAGCAGCCGCCTGCAGTTTGTTTCTAGGGCCGAAGGCTGTATGTGCTAAGTCCTGTCCGTCTTATGCAGAAGAGTAAATGCAGAGTTAGGTTAGTCAGTTGGCTTAGAGTCGTACAGCTAGACGGAATTAGCCATCTGGTAGCAAAAGTGTGTAGCTTGCCGAGGAACCCAGCGGCTTTAGTCATGCCAAGCAAAGGGAGCCCGCGAGAGAAGCAGGGGAGCCCGTGGGAGCGGCAGTACAGGGTCACCTACAGGGCCAGACACAAACCAGACCACAGTGCTTCGAATACTTTATTATTTTAATAGAGTTTTGTTTGTTTGTTTGTTTGTTTTGCGAACCCAGGGCATCACACAGGCTTAACCCACACTTCACCACTGAACAACATCTCAAGAAAGGACTTTGAATGTCTCCAACTTAAAGACGTGCTAAATAGTTCAGGTGACGGACATGCTAATACAGTCTGGCCGGTACAGGCTGTGTCCAGCTATAACGACATCACACCAGGCTGGGAAGGGAGCACAGAGAAAGCCTGCTTGCGGCTCACCCTGAGGACCCGAGTTGCATCTCTAGAATCCACACGGTGGAAGGAGACAAAGATTCGTGTAAGTCATCCTCTACACATGCGACACTGGCATACTACACTCACACAATAAATAAATGCAGCTTTAGAAAAAAAAACCCACACTGTACTTCCATTAAATGCGTTCAATTATATATCAATTAAAAATAAAAATTAAGGGGCTGGAGAGATGGCTCAGCAGTGAAGAGCACGGACTGCTCTTCCAGAGGCCCTGGGTTCAATTCCTAGCACCCACATGGTAGCTCACAGCTGTTTGTAACTCCAGTTCCAGGGGATCTGATACCCCCATACAGACATGCAGCAGGCAAAACACCAATGCATGCAAACAATTAAAAAAATATATACATTAAATCTGAGGGCTGGTGAGATATGGCTCAGGGAATAAGAGCACTGTCTGCTCTTCCAGGGGCCCTGAGTTCAATCCCCAGCAACCAGATGGTGGCCCACAACCATCTGTAATGTGATCTGGTGAGCACTGTATACATAATAAATAAATCCTTTAAAAAAAATTAAATTTGAAAAGCCAGAGACATGGAGAACACGTGTTTTCGTTACTGTTCTATTGCTGTGAGGAGACACCATGACAAAGGCAACTTATAGAAGAAAGCATTTACTTGGGGGTTTGCTTACAGTTTCAGAGGGTGTTAGTCTGTGACCATCATGGTGGGGAGCTTGGAGGCAGACAGACAGGGTGCTGGAGCAGTAACTGAGAGCTCACTTCTGATCCACAAATTGCAGGCAGAGGGAGAACAAGACTAGGACTATTGTTTTGTTTTGTTTCCAAGATAGGTTTTTTTTTTTCTGTGTAGCCCTGGCTGTCCTGAATTTGTTTTGTAGACCAGGCTGGCCTTGAAGTCACAGAGATCCGCCTGCCTCTGCCTTCCAAGTGCTGGGACTAAAGGCATATGCCACCATATCCAGCTTTAATTTTATGTTATGTATTTAGTTTTGTTTTGTTTCGTTTTTTCCAGGACAGAATTTCTCTTTGTAACAGGGCCCTAGCTGTCCTGGACTCACCTTGTAGACCAGGTTGACATCGAACTCACAGAGATCCACCTGCCTCTGCCTCCCATGCGCTGAGATTAAAGATGTGGGCCATGAAACATGCACCTCTACCTTTTCAAACCAAAAGCCCAACCTCAGTGACACACCTCTTCCAACAAGCTCCTAATCCTTCCCAAACAGTTCCACCAAATGGGGACCAAGTCTTCAAATATATGAGCCGATAGGGGTTCTCCTCATTCAATACGTAACAAACAAGCAGTGCCAGCCTGCCTGCTCAGGAATTAAGTTTCCCTCCAAGACAGGAGCTTCTGTGCCAGAAGGGCAGAGCCAGCTGAACCTGATGTTCTGTCACTGAATTACCATTTGGAGGCTCCTCCTCACCATCACCTGCCTCCATCCCTCTATCCCACAAACACATCAGAGAGGCAGACCACTCCCAAGCTGCCACCAGGACAAGAGGCCCCGGACATACTGTCCCTCAAAGGGGAACAACAGGGAAAGCTTATCAGAAAGAGTCTTCAATGAAGGCCACGTTTGCCCTGCATAGAGCCTGCCAATGCCTTTTGGGGTTTGTGTGATCTGGTGGCAGGTTTTGTTGGTGGTGTTTTTTGTTTTGTTTTGTGGGGCGAGGGCATTGGAGTAAGGTCTCATTAAGCAGCCTGACCTGGCCTCAAACTCCTCACAACGGTCCTCCCCTTCTCTCGTGTTAACAGTACAGGTCATCACACCCAGCTGTGTGGACCGGTTCTGCTAAGAAGGATTAGAAAGCTTACAGTGAGGCAGAGGCTCGGGTCCTCTGTACAGGTCCTTGGACCAGCCCTGTGGCGGAGGTCTTGAGCCTCTGTGTTGCAAAGTAAAGAACAGCCAGGGGACCAGCCAAGGACAATGCGTGCAGTAACCCCTACCCAGATCCAGCCAATGGACAGGACATTCTCCACAGTTGAGTGGAGAGTGGGGACTGACTTTTACACGAACTCTGGTGCCCCATATTTGACCACGTCCCCTTGATGGGGAGGCCCAGTGGTACTCAGAGGAAGGATAGCAGGCTACCAAGAAGAGACTTGATACCCTATGAGCATATACAGGGAGAGGGGGTCCCCCTCAGTCACAGTCATAGGGGAGGGGAGTAGAGGGGAAAATGGGAGGGAGGGAGGAATGGGAGGATAAAAGGGATGGGATAACAATTGAGATGGAATATGAATATTATCAATAAAAAAAGACTAAACAAAAATACAACACAAAAACAAAAACAAACAAAAAAGAACAGCCAGGGGGTGGTGGCGCATGCCTTTAATCCCAGCACTTGGGAGGTAGAAGCAGGCAGATCTCTGAGTTCAAGGCCAGCCTGGTCTACAGAGTGAGTTCCAGTTCAGCAAGGGCCACCTGTCTCAAAAGGCAAAGTATTTCTCCACAGTTGAGTGGAGAGTGGGGACTGACTCAGACATGAACTCTGGTGCCCCATATTTGACCACTTCCCCATGGCGGGGAGGCCTGGTGGCACTCAGAGAAAGAATAAGCAGGCTACCAAGATGAGACTTGATAGTCTATGACCATATAGTGGGGGAGGAGGTGCCCCTCAGTCACAGACATAGGGGAGGGGAATAGGGTGAAAGCGGGAGGGAGGGAGGAACAGGAGGATACAAGGGATGGGATAGCAATTGAGATGTAATCTGAATAAATTAATTAAATAAAAAATAAAGATATTAAAAAACAAAAAACAGAACAAAAAGAAAGAAAGAAAGAAAGAAAGAAAGAAAGAAAGAAAGAAAGAAAGAAAGAAAGAACAAATGCTAGTTTCTGGTTCTGCTGGTCTCTTGTGTCACAAGCTAGTATCACCAGTTCTACAGCCTAGAAATGCCTCTCTATCCTGTCAGCAACAAAGCTCACAGCCTCGGTGTCCATGTGCAAGTAGACTGTCCTGAGACCTCTGGAGAGAAGAGCCCTGGGGCCAGGCTGGCCTCTGAGCCTCTGTTGTATAGGTTAAGGGACAGCAGCTGGGGGGGGGGGGCTGCTGCTTCTGACGCCTTCCCAATGCCTACTCCCTTCTGATAGCTTGTGGGAAGACCGCACCACCAAAGGCTCTGTAAGGCTGCCAAGGCTCAAGAGGGTCTCTTGGAAGGTGTTTGGAGATAAAATTGCAGGGGAGCAAAAATGTCTGGGAAGAGTTCTTAAGCCTTGGTTTAGCTGGCTCCATGTCTTTATCCTGGTTTCTACCCAAGTTCCTTTCCCCAAGCTGGGCATCCTGGGTCCCAGCCTTGTCTGCCACGGCTATTGCAGGAGCAGAGTCCTCAGCATCAGCAGCAGATGAGACGGAGTCGGAGTTGGGGCCTGTTCCTGCTGTCCCCAGGACCTGTGCATGTGGACACATCCCCTGGCTCCTGAGTGTTGCTCTCCTTACTGAGAAAAAGAGGCCAGAAATATGAGAGTCCAAGATCCCTCAGAGCTTGTAAAGAGATGCCGAACACCAGCCTGTGGTGTGTGATAAATAAAGGGCTGGGTTTTTCTTTCGTAAAAAGTGTTACTTCTGCACTCGGGAGGCAGAGGCAAGCAGATTGCTGTGAGTTCGAGGCCAGCCTGGTCTACAAAGTGAGTCCAGGACAGCCAAGACTACACAGAGAGACCTCGTCTCGAAAAACAAAAAAATAAAACAAACAAAAAAGTGTTACTTCTCAAGAGGTACTTATATATTTTTTTCTTATGGACACAGAGTCCAGTTAAAGGAGAGCTTTCATGTGGCGCAATTTAAGCTGCACTGGGGTGAAGCTTGCAGGGAAAGGCAGACTGCCTCTCTACAGCAGTCGATTGTAGCCAGTGGGCAGCTGGCAACGGGAAAAGGAGTTTTTCTGGCCTTTTGTTCTTTTCTTTCTTATTTACTTTTTTTTTTTATGGGGGCTATCATGCTATGTAGAATTTGTGTCTCACACCTCAGCTTCCTGAGGGCTGGAATTTCTCATGTGCACCATCACCAGTGGGAAAAGTCGTTTGACACTGGAAGGACTCTTAGAATGCCTCAAATACTGCCCGATTGAGGACGAACGTCTCACTCTGATGCTCGCTGGCCCATTTGACGCTGGCGGCACTTAAATCACATGTTGACATCCCATGTCAGAGGTGAAATGACTTGCCAGGAAGCGTCTTCCCTTTGGGGCATGAAGCCGTTGGAATCCAGGCTGCCTGCTCTTCCGCCGTGCCCCGAGGCACACACAGAAGACTTCACTGGACTGTGGGGTCCATCCTGACCTAACTTTTCCCATCTTGAGTGTGACTGTCATCATTGTCCTAGTCATCCTGGCCGGTGCTTTCCTTCCTCCAAGGCCATCGTAAGTAGAGTGGACGTGTGGAGTTCCAAGGCATGAATGTATTCAACTCTTGGCTCTTTGATAGTAGGTCAAGATAAACCAGGTAGCTTGGCTTACATGAGTCACGCTTTGCATTTCGAGACCTTTGCTTGAAGCAAAGCTCTGAGACCCACTGGTCCCACGGCCTCTAAGGACCGTACTTCTATCAATAATTGCACTCTGGGCAGTATGGAATCTGCCCATCTCATCCTTTGTGTAAGGGAGTGGGAAGGGATCTGCTACCCATGTGGGCATTGGCTTGTAGAAGCCAGAGGTCAGCCTTGACTGTCATTCCTCGGGAGTTATTTACCTCATTTTTTGAGACAGGGTCTCTCACTGGGACCTGGACTCCCTGTTTAGCTTAGGCTGGCCAAGGAAGGAGGGGTCCTCCTGTCTCCACCTTAGCTCTAGGATAATAAGCATAAGGCACCGCACGCTACTTGTCTGAGTCCTGACAGTTAAACTCAGACCTTTATGCTCCCATAGTAGGACTTTATAAACCAAGTTGTCTTCACACCTCCCTCTCTCCCTCCATCTCTCCTTCCCTCCCTCCCTTTTTTCCTTCTCACTTTCCCTGCCCTTTTTTCCTCCCTCAACCTCTTTTCCTCTACTTTCTTTTCCTTCTTGGTTTGTTTCAGGCAGGGTCTTGGTATATGGCCTAGGCTGGCTCAGAACTTGTCACCTTCCTGTCTCAGCTCCCTGGGAATGCAGCTGTGATCCTGAGAGCTAATGAGGTCAAGGGCTCTGGCAGCCCTTGCCCTCCTCCCCTCCCCCCTCCAACTCCCCCGCCTTGCTGAAAACCCTTAGGTTATGTTCCCAAAGCTAGCCATCAAGGTCTGTTCCCTTATTGGGACACTTCCTGCTCCTGAGGAGGCTGACTACCCAGCTCCAGCTATAAAAGTGTTGAATCAAAAGCCCCCATTGGCTCACTTAATGAGCATGCCCAATTAAAATGAAACATCTCATCCTATATAAACTGCCATTTGCCTATGGGCCACAGCTGTCTCCTCTCTATCCTGATGAGGCAGTCCTTTGTCCCTCCAGGCCAAATACCTCTCTCCCGTTTCCCTTGTTCCCCCTTCCCCTTCCCCCTCATCCTCTATTTCCTGTCTTTGTCTCTTGTTCCCTGCCCTCTGTCCTTCTAGGGCAAATAAAGCTCCTTTGTCCTGAGAACTTGCTCTTGGGGGTCCTGAGCTAATACCAACCCTAACAGTTTAGTCTTCTTTCTTTGTTCTCATAGCACCTTGGGGGTGCTATGATACTCAGAGGTAGTGTTTGGGGGCATCCCTATCATCAATACTTTGGCCGGCAGTGGGTGGTCGGTGCACCTTTCCTACAGGAGCCCATTTTAGGTCTCAGCTGGGAGCCATGGCAGGATGTGGACCTTTCCACTTTCTAGTTGACCTCTCCATGACACCTTGGCTGGGTGTCACGAACAAACTGAATCTTTGACCTTGCCCCACAGACCTGTACTGGGCAGCCTTCTTGTCCCATCGCCATGAGGGACACTGCCATCTGCCCATTTCTTCTTCCTGGAAATCTGAGTTTTCCCACTTCCTCAACCCGACTCCACCGCTGTGACGACATTGCTCTTCCACTGAGAGGCGGTTCCATCTACTCCCTCTCTGCTACTCCAAGGCGAGGACTGTGCTCTTCTGTTAGACTTCAGCCGACAGCCAAATCCCTGCCAGAATTGATCAGAGCACAGGTTCAGGACTCTGTGCCCACAGACCCAGAATGTGCTTCGCACTGGGGACAGACTTTGACAGCTTCTAATCTAAACATCTACAAGTGTCTCCTAGTGCTTGGAAGCCCCTTCCAGACTCTACATTGCAGTCTGGGAGGGGGAGTCTTTTAAAAATTCGCCTGGACCTCTAACTTCCTGGCAGCCTCACAAATCTAAAACCCTTCTCGGAACTTACAGAGACTGTAGACTCCTGTTTCTGCAGAGGCTACACCAAGCCCCATTGGAGTGACGTCATCAGATTGAGAACCTGCTATTCTCTTGGTGCTTCCACCGTTAGTGCCCTTGTCACTTTTCCTTGTTACTTGATGTTGCATGTGACAAAACTTTTCCTGGGAAGATGCAACACACACATCTACTCTACTCAGATAGGGAAAGTATGGGTACCACCTAATTCCAACTTGGTGGACCATTGAATTTTATTAGGGTTACTTACAGAAGTATGGGAAAGGGGTTACTTACAGGAGTATGGGAAAGGGGTTACTTACAGGAGCAGAAATGGCTTAAAGTCAGCGTTATCACCAAAGCCCACTGCAGCATGGGTGACAGCTCACAAAAGCTGAGAATCTGGAGCCCGTTGCACAGCCTGGAAGCAGTTCAACAAATGAGACCTTGTCCTTTCCAACTGACTCAGTGGGTCTATACCACTGCCAGGCAGCTGGGCTGGTTTCAGCTGCTTCCAAGCAGCTGGTCTTGTCTCAGAGTCTTGTTGGCAGCTTTTATTGCTTGGGGGGGGGGCAAGGCAGGGGGGGGCTAGTAAATTTGATCGGTTCCAGGGACTTCCTGATGCTATTTTAAGTTGTCTATCTTCCTACCCAAGAGTGTTTCTTACAGGACAGAATCAATGGATTCCTTCCTGGAGGAAATTGTTCAAAACATCTGAGGGCTGTTGAGTATTGGGTGATCTTCATCTTCAACGCTGGTCTTGTCGTTCAGGGAACAGTCCACTTAACACCTTGGCCTCTGAGTTCCTTGACCTCCCCACCTCAAATGAACTTTAACCTCACGCCTCCCTTAGAAATCATACTTGCGCCTGTCATCACCAGTAACCTCTGACCTCTAAATCTCAATTTTCAGTCCCTCACTTTCTGACCCCCCTCTCCCTCTCTCCTTCTGATTGGTGACCCTAAAGCTCTCACCCCAGCAGTTCTTTGACCAAAAGACCCCACCGTTCACCATCAGTCTCTCATCGGTCCTGTCTTTCTTTCGGTGGCGGCAGTGGCGGTGGCGGCGGCCATCTCTTACTCTGTCACTTGCCTCTGACCCAGTATCTTAGACAGCTTCCCATTATTGAAATGATAAACTGGGGTCATCGACTCACATTTTCAGAGGTTTCAATCCACAGCCAGTCGGCCCTGCTGCTCTTGTCAGCCTATAGTGACCCAGCCCATCATGACTGGGAGCACACGGTAATGAGATGTGTTCCTGCTTTACGTTACGGAGACGTGGAAGAGACCCAAGACAGAGATTATGATCCCGCCATCCCTTTCAAGGGCATGCATGCCCCAGCCACTGTCCTGCTTAGGGTTTTGTTGTTGTTGTTGTTGTTAACTTGGCACAAGCTAGAGTTATCTGGGAAGAGGAACCTCAGTCGAGAATATGTGTCCATCAGATTACCCGTCAGCAAGTCTGAGGGCATTTTCTTGATTAGTTAATTATTGATGTGGAAGGTCCAGGAGGAGCAAGCCAGTGATCAGAACTGTCCCTTGGCCTCTGCTTCCTTTCTTGCTGGGCTTGAGTTCCTGCCTTGGTCCCCGTACCCCCCCTTGCCCCCCCATGGATGGACAGCAATCTGTAAGCCAAATAGAACTTTTCCTTCCCAGGTTGCTTTCAGTCATGGTGGCTATCATAGTAATAAGAACCCAACTGGGCTGGAGAGATGGCTCAGAGGTTAAGAGCACTGACTGTTCTTCCAGAGGTCCTGAGTTCAATTCCCAGCAACCACATGCTGGCTCATAACCATCTATAATGAGATCTAATGCCCTCTTCTGGTGTGCAGATGTACATGCAGACACAATTGTGTACATAATAAATAAAACTTAAAAAAAAAAAAACCAACTAAGACAGCGCTTCCCAGGAGGCCCTACCTCTTGAAGCAGTGCTCCTCCACTGCCCTAATGCTGTGACCCCTTGATACAGTGACTCGTGCTATGGTGGCCTCAAATCATAAAAATTACTTTCGTTACTACTTTATAACTGTAGTTTGCTACTGTTACGAATAGCAATGTAAAGATCTGTAGTCTTGGATGGTCTCAGGCCATCCCTGTGAAAGGGTTTCCCACCCTGAAGAGCTGAGACCCACAGGTTGAGAACCATTCTCTTAAAGGTTCACCAACTCCAGTAACTTCACAGTGAAGGTCACACTCTCACCACCAGGCCTTGTGATGCTTGGTTTTAGTGTCAACTCACCACACGTTAGACTCACCTGAGAAGGGAGCCTTGCTGAGGAATAGTTGTCTTCATTGCTTCATTGGTGTAGGAAGACGCAGCCCAAAGGTGAGCATTACCTTCAAGTAGCTGCCTGGTTAAAAGGGGGACAGCAGGAGGAAGATTGCCTTTTGGTGATATTCCACGCCCTCGTCTGCTGAGCGAGTTAATTTTGTTGCTGTTGCTGCTGACTTCTTCTATGGTATCAGAACCAGTGTTTTTAGGCTTCCACTGTTGACCGAGTACCAGGAGCTTACCAGGGGCCATCGGTGATAGATTGGGACTTCTGAGCACCCAGCCCCACAGACTGAGCAACCACCAGTCTGTCAGCCTCTAGCTACCGTGGGACTACGCAGACTGCTTAGCACTGAGCCTCAAGGACAGAGCAACTGCAAGGTTCTCAGTCTCTTAGGTGAGATTCAGCTATTGCTACTGTTTTGAAGTAAAATGATTAGGTAAACCACACACACACACAAACATGCACATTCAAACACACACACACAGACACACACAAACACACACACACTCATCCTAACAGTTCTCTTCTTCTAGTGAACCTTGAGGCATGTAGGCCTTCGGGGGACACTTTCAGATACACACCATAGTGCAGTTCTCAGTCCTCATCAGAGCAAGTTCTTCATGCCGTGGACGGTGGTTAGTGTAGAAACTCACGCCTAGTTAAAGTGGGAAGAATAAGTGACTGTGGACTCCTCGGCCACAAAGGGACATCTATATCACAACCTGCCCACAAGCCTCAGGGACCATAATGGAAGAGGGGACAGAAATGTCATAAGACCCAGAGGTCTGGGAGCATAGGCGTAAACAGGGTCTTCTGGACTTGACAGGACCCGTGAACACACAGGACTGTAGTGACCTGCATGTTCACATTGAAACCAGTTAATAGCCCAGCGTGAAGTAGGAAAGGGAGTGAGAGTTCCCAGCCACAGCTGAAAAGTTTTCTTACTTTTTTTTATTGCTGTGACAAAACACCACAAATGAGGCAACTTATGAAGAACGTGTCGGATTGGGTTTATGGTTTGAGAAGGTTACGAGTCCGTGATAGAGGGGCAAAGGCGTGGAGGCGGGGACAGCTGAGAGCTCACATCCCGACCTGCAGGTAGGAAGGAGAGGCAGAATGGTACACTGGAAATGGCTTGAGTCTTTCGGAACCTCAAAGCCTGCACCTGGTGGCACGCCTCCTCCGACAATGCCTCCTAATCCTCCCCAAACACTTTCAACCATCCAGGAATGAAGCCGTCAAACATCTGAGCCAATGGGGCCATTCTCATCCAAACTGCCACATTGTACTCCTGGCTCTCCTTGGCCTGTGGCCATATCATAATGCAAAATGCATCTAATCCTACTTCAAAGGCCCCACACTCTTTTTTTTTTTTTTTTTTTTTTTTTTTTAAATAAAAGCCAGTTGTCCTTTCTGCTCTTGCTCCAGGAACTCCTGGTTTCTTTCTTTCTTTCTTAAAGATTTATTTATTGTATATACAGTATGCATCATATCACATTATAGATGGTTGTGAGCCACCATGTGGTTGCTGGGAACTGAACTCAAGACCTCTGGAAGAGCAGTCAGTGCTCTTAACCGCTGAGCCATCTCTCCAGGCCCCAGGCCCCACACCCTTACACAGTTTTGGGATGGTTTGAATAAGAACGCTTCCCCCAACAGCCTCAAGTATTTGAATGCTTGGCCCACGGTTGGTGGAACTGTTTAGGAAGGATTTGGAGTGTGGCCATGTTGGAGAGGGAGTATCACCTGAGGTGGGGTTGGAGGCATCAAAGGCCCAAACCATTTCCAGTTAGCTCTCTCTCCCCAAGCACTCTGCCTCCATTGGGGATCAGGGTGTAAATTCTTGGCTACTGCTCCCATACCAAGCTTGCCTGCTGCCATGATCCGCACCTGATAATCATGGACTCTAACCCTTTACAAGTAGGAGTCCCGCAAATAAAGTGGTTTCTTTTTACAAGTTTGTTTACCCCTTGTTTTTTTTTTTTTTCACAGCAAGACACAATCTTGACACTGTTTAAATGTCAAGACAATCTCTCAATTGTATCTTCCTGTAAAATTTAAGAAAAAATACATCTCTCCAACAACAACAACAAAAAAACATGGCACAGGGTATACATTATTAACCTGGGGTGGTTTGAATGAGGCTGTTCCCTAAACGCTCATATTTGCACTCTTGGTCCCCAGTTGGCGGAACTGTTTGGGAAGGATGAGGAGGTGTGGCTTTGTTGGAGGAGGGGGTGTCACTAGTGTTTCAAAAACCCACACAGGGCCTCCATGCAGGGACTCCCCTGCCACATGCCTGGCCTCAGTGGCTCTCCTTAATCACAGAGGAGGATTCCACAACCCCGTTAGTCACCTACCTCTTCATGACTCTAAAGTCAGAACCACATGGATGCCACTGCCAAGTTTGACGACTGCTTGGGATGGAGCTTAATTGCCTTTACAGAAGCTTCCCTTTGTGGTTGTTATTAGGAGCAGAAAATGCCTTATACCATTTGCTTTCACAAGCCGGGCATGGGGGCACACACCTGTAATCCCAGCACTTGGGAAGCAGAGGCAGGTGCATCACTATGAGTTCGAGGTCAGCCTGGTTCTACAAAGCGAGTCCAGGACAGCCAAGGCTACACAGAGAAACCTTGTCTCAAAAAACAAAAACAAAAACAAAAACAAAAACAAAAAACCATTTACCTTCACATGTTGGACACTTTACTGAGTGAAATGTTGCCCCTAGGGTACCCCTCCCTTTATCCCAACACAGATCAATCTTTGTCTTGATATCTTTATCTCTTTCACCACAAGCCTTGGCTCTAACATTGTATTTCCTGGTGCTCTTTTTTTTCTTCAAAAAATGTAGATTTATCTTCTCCATGATTACTCCTTTTTATTGTAGACATGTATCAGAGTGATTACTAATAACTGTGTGATAAAGTAAATATTAAGCTGTCTTGCAATCTCCTCTACCAAAGGTCCTTGGTAGGTGGGCCATGCCCCAGTGGATGGTTATATATAGGGGCAGCACCAGTTGAATTCAGTGCAGTGGGGAGGGGACACGAAGTTGAAAAGAAAAGGAACAGGGAGTGGAATGAGACCAGTTAAGGGAGGAGTGGAGGTGAACATGATCAAAATACATTGTACACATGTATAAAATTCTCAACAAATTGATAAAAACATACCATATGTGTCTATATAGTAGAAAGATCTGAACTATGGAAGACTGGGATGATGTCTCAGTGATAACATATGTGCTGTGTAAGTATGAGAACCTGAGAGTTCAGAACCCAGCACCCAGGTAAAAAGTATGACGTAAGTGGGTGGAGCTACATAAGTGGGTGGAGCTAGAAAAGGTCATGCTTAGACAGTAAGGTGACCTAGACCCAGAAAGCCAACTGTCTCGTGTTCTCTCTTGTCTGCGTTCCTAGCTCCGAATCTTCAAATGTGAGTGTACACGGAAGTAACTTCTGAAAGCAGGAAAGTGAAAAGGAATAAAGAGATGACAGAGAAAGGAATAGCAGGGTACAAGTGATTTGAATGGAAAAATGGGGGGGTGGACCTTAGCTAGGGAGGGAGGCTAAAACAGGAGAGTAAGGAGGGGGGAAAATAACCATAAAAAGTCTCAAAAAGTCATAAGGAATCATATTTTTATAAGTGTTACCTATTAGTTTTTATAATTTCTCATAATTGTACTTACTATATATTTTTAAATGGCCTTTTAAAATTTAGACAGAAAAGGGAAGATGTTGGGGGATAATCTGATGTATTTTGATGCTATTTACGGCTTGCGGTCTGACCCATCTTTTGCTTAATAAAAAGCCATCCCACCTGGGCAGGGCAGGAGATAGGTAGGGCTTAGAAAGGAAGGAATTCTGGGAAGAAGAAAGACCACCAGGAGAAGGAGAGAGATCTGAAGTGAAGAGAGGAAGGCCGCCATGGGTTAGCTGGAGGAGAAGCACATGGCCTGTGGCGTGGATGGAGAATCCAGCCCAGCTGGAGAACATGAGCAAGTATTTGAGATTATAGATGGGAGGTAGCTTGATAGAAATTATTAGAAACAGATGACATGGGATTGAGACAGGGATCCCATGCCTGCCCTACTATGGGAGGCAATTTAGAGGATTGATATCTGCCCTGCCCCATATAAATTTGTGGACAAATATATAGTCTAAATAAAATTTATCCACCTGGGCTAACATACTACCCCAAGAGCTATAGATTATATAACAGAAATCCCAACACCAGGAATGAGATGCCCCCTTTTGAATTGTTGGTTAGGGTTATTCAAGAGACTCCCAAAACACTATAGGCCACTGATGTTGTCTTTGCTTGGCCCTGAAAGGTAGAAAGCAAGTCCTTCTATTGCTAAAGACAGGATGTACTCAGACACAAGACCCAAAGGATCCAAGCTGGATCTGACCTGAAAACTTCTTCCCTGAGGGACTAATTTTCACAGTATAAGAAGCCACATAAGCTTCCAAAGGAAGAATGCAAGCAACAGTCCTACCCAGCTGTGTTACCCATGAACCATAGCAGTGATCAGGATGGCACAGTAACCCTACAGGTGCAGTATGTCATGCATACCTTGGAAATAACCAGCAGCTCTCTTATTGAACATAAGGACAACTCAACAAGAGAAGAATCATGCCTGGTACTGGAAGCCTAACCGACTACCTGAGGCTAGTGACGTCACAGTTCTTGAAGGAGAATCTTCACCTGCCACTTTACTAAACCAGCACAATTGCCAACTATATTCTAAATGTTTATCCTTATACACAGTGTGCTAGCTAATTTGTTGTTGTTGTTGTTGTTGTTGTTTTGTTTTGTTTTGGTCAACTTGACACACAGATAAGAGTCATCTGGCAGGAAGGAATCTCAGTTGAGAAAATGCCCCTCCCAGGTTGGGTTGTGGGTAAGCCTGTGGGCATTTTCTTGATAGATGATTGATGTAGGTAGGCCCATGCAACAGGGGGTGGTGTCACCCAGAGGTGGGTGGTCCTAGATGGACTAAGAAAGCACGATGACCACGGGGAGCAAGCCAGCAAATTGCATTGCGCCACACCTTCTGCTTCTGTTCCCGCCTCTAGGTTCCTGCCTTGAGTTCCTGTCCTGACTTCCTACGGCAATGGAAGATGGCCTGAAAGTGTATGGTGAAACAAACCCTTTCCTCCACAAGTTGCTTCTAGAATTGGTGTTTTATCACAGCGATAAAAACCCTAACTCAGACACCCAAAGCCAAGTGTAGTTCTCAGCCCTCATCACAGAGATTTCTCCTTGCAACAGATGGAGACCATTAAAGGAAACCAGGACTAATCAAAATACAGAGAACAAACGATCATGCAGTGTGCAGTCTCAACTGACACATCACAGTATAACTCCTGCACCTAAGGTTCAGGGATCATTTTGAGAGAGGGATAAGAAAGGCTAGAAGAGCCAGAGGATTGGGGAACTTGCTGTGAGATCGTGTCTCCTTGAAACATCAGAGAAGCTATAGAGACCTCTGAAGTCTTGTCAATAGGGCTGCCCACACAAGCCCCGAACAAGGACCACTCCAACAGACAGGCCAGTATGGATAGTGGAACTCTCAAAGAGCCTCAACTATAGACAAGGAATTATGGGCAAGTAAGGACTTCTGAGCTCAGGAGAAATAGTCTTTCTGAGGGAAGCCAATTGCTTACCTAATACCAGATGGTTAGCCCTGAAATAATTTACATACAAATAACATTATATGGACTGAATGGGCTGTTTTATATATTTAGGAACACACACACCCACCCACACACACACACACACACACACACACACACACTCATACTTTAAAGACACCCACAAAAAGGACCAAAAATTTGAGAGAAAGCAACCAGGAAGGTATATGGGAGAGGTTGGAGGGAGGAAATGGGAAAAACAATGTAAATATATTTTAATTTCAAAAAATTAAAACACACACATACACACACACACACACACACACACACACACGTGATCCAAATTATAGCCGTCAGTTTAGATGAAAACCTTTCTGTTGCTGCAATAGAACCCCATGACCAAGAGAACATATAGAATAAAGGAGTTTATTTAGGGCCAAGCACACAAGAAGTAAGGTGAGGATTGAGACTCAAAACCCAACCCCCGTGGCACACTTCCTGCAGCAGCAAGGCCGCACCACCTAACCCTCCCCAGACGGTCCCAACTGGAGACCCAGTGTTCAAAGGCACAAGACAACTCGGGGCATTTCTCATATAAGCTACCACACCCGCTAACTTACTTGGCTGTCTTTACCACCTGGAATAAACACAGTGACCCTTTTACTCCATTCTCATACCATAGAAGCATTAGAAAACCACTAGCTGGGTGAATGTCCTCAACTTTAAGTTGGTGACCCATACTTCAAAGGCACCTACACATTGCCCCAAAGTCTTATGCACTCTTCTCCTCTGGAGACCTTTCTCCCCCACCCCCACCCCCACCCCCACCTCCTCCCAGAGACCTTGTTTGGTGGTTCTAGAAACAGAGTGCAACCACTTCCATACCATGACCAGTCCTGGAGGCAGCTATGGTGAGGATATATATCCATGGGGTAACAGGGAGGAAAGCGGCACCCATCTAGCCAGCCAGATTGACCCAGGGAATCAACGAGGCGATGGGTGTCCCAACCAAATCACTCTCACATCCTAAACTTAGGAGCATAGATCACTAGGGATCAAGGTAGAAATGCAGAAGGCCAGGCCCCGCCCACGTGGCTGAAGCCACGCCCACGCTGTTACAGGAGACCCTGGCTACACAGAAGGTCTAGGCAGACCAGGCCCTGGATCTCTTGATAGGAGGTAATCTGGAAAGTGACTGTGTCTTCTCACATCTACGTTTGGATTTACTTCTTAGGAACACACAGAAATGCAGTTGTCACCTCAGGGGAAAGTTAGAAGGGTTGGTTCTGACAGGAGTGAGGAGATGGGTGAATCCCCTGTGGGAAATCCAGAGGGGCCTCATAGATAGAGGGAAGTCCCCCAGGTGGCCCCCAAAGCCTTCCCTTCCCCCACTCAGGGTCAGGGTTGGGCCCTCTTACAAATGGGCTTGTGTCACTAACATTGCTCTGGTGATGGCATCTGCCTTGCTTCCTCTTGGATCAAGTACCTTCTGGTGCTCTGCAAAGTCCTGTGGGAAAGTTCTTGTGAGAGGAAGTGAGAACTGCTTCCAACAACAGCAGTCACCGGTGGAGGAAGTCCACTCTCCAGCTCTGCCCAGGGCTCCCTGTGACGTCACCACCCCCCTCCATCATGGCCTGCTTCTTCTGTAGCATTCTGCTCTGTTGTGTGCTCCATTCTCTTCTCTCTGCAGATCACGTTCCTCAACTTGCTTTTTGCTTCCTCAGCTGATTATTCTTTAATTCACAACAGCCCAATCCTGATGTCTTCTTAGTCAGTGCTCTATTGCTGTGAAGAGACAGACTGACCACGGAAACTCTTATCAAAGGAAGAAGCATTTAACTGAGGGCCTGTGTAGCCCTTCAGAGGGTTAGTCAGTCCATCATGATCATGGCAGCAAGCATGGCGCTGGAGCAGTAGATGAGAGAGACAAACTGGGCTTGGCTTGGGCTTTTAAAATCTCAAAGCCCACCCCCAGTGACACGTCTCCTCCAACAAGGCTACCCTTCCTAATCTTTCTAATCCTTTCAGTATTATTCCCTGGCCACTAAGCATTCAAATATGCCTATGGGGGTCATTCCTATTTAAACCACCACGCATGATTATAAAATTTAGGTACCCTTTGGGAATTGTCAAAGCTTTTTTTTCTTTCTGCAAAGGAAACAGGACATTTTGTGTGCTCCATGGTCTCTGTTGTACCCACTTAACTCAGTTCTACCTTTATGGTGCAAAAACAGCTGTGGACGATGCCCCGACTGACAGATGTAGAGATGTTCTATACTATTTTATTTTACAGAAGCAGGTAAGTTTGCGGTTGAGGATCATAGTTTGTCAGCCTCTGTTCTATAGCAATCACAGCCCCAGGGCCTTATTCCATCTTATCAGGCACATTCAAGTGTGTTGTGCACTTGGTGCAGGCAGCAGGGGTGGGGGGTGGGGAACCAAAGCGGTAGGACCACATGGCTCACCCGAAGAGCTGGAACCAGCTCATTAGAAAAGGGACCCGGCCAGTCAAGAGACAGTGTGCAGAGTGTACTCTGTCTGGAACTCCAGTAATGTTAAGTGGCTCATCTACTCTGTGCTGAGCACTTGGGCAGGGTCCGGGACACACAGATGCCTGTTGTGTGGCTCCTGATCATACAACAGACATGCCAAGCTTGCCCAAAGCACTTGTAGAAGCATGAACTCATTAACTCTCAAATTACATAGGAGGGGTTAATTAAGCTTCAAGGAGGCCATACAGTGCCTGAACCAACACAGACTTGTGCTGTGCCACGCTGCCTCCTAGTCCCCACGAGGATTCCTGCCCTGTGTGGTGCTTATGGCCTCTTCAGAGTTCAGTTTACCACTCTACTCAGCTTTGAATTCCTTTCCTAAAAGATTTTTTTTTCCTGTCTCTGATAGGCTGCATATGTACTCATTATGACAACTACTGATAACGTCCTCACTAGTAAAGATTATGCGAGAGGCCAAGGCTATATCCTAGGGAATATACCATGTATGAGGTCCTAGGTTTTGTGCATAGCACCTACACACACACAACAGACGTGATTGTCCATTTCTTGTTAGTCACATAGAAGCCGCATGTGGCCGTTTCACCCCACTTACAGCTGCGGTCTGCAGTGACGATGTGTTATCACAAACACACACATTTGGGACCGTTGTTCTGATGTCAGAGATTCCACCAAGTTTGTTTCTCCTCACCTTTCCAAACGCTCAGAAGCTGTAATTAAATAAACACTTTAACTGTTCACTTATTTTTACCGCTTAGCAAATTGGAAGACAGGTTACCGTGAATTGAACATACTTCTCAAAATAAATAAATAAATAAATCTGCTTTGATTTAAATGTTTGTGTCTCCCTAGATTACTGTGTTGAAATCTTAAAGTCGCAAGGCGATGACAACAGGAAATGGAGGAGCTTTACTCTTATGCAGGAGACCAGTGCCTCACGAAGGGAGCGCCAGACTGTCCTTACTCTTCCTGTGCCACCTGAGACCCAGTTAAGCAGGTTCTGGCATCCATCCTCAGGGCCCTACAGCTCTACTTTCAGGCCTTTAAAATGCTCCTGGAATAACAATTGAGATGTAATATGAATAAATTAATAAAAAATATTTTTAAAAAAATGCTCCTGGAGCTAGGCATGGTTGGGCACGCCTTTAACCCCAACACTCATTAAGCAGAAGCAAGTGGATGGATGTGAGTTCTAAGGCCAGCCTGGTCTACAAAGAGAGTTCCAGGAATCCTGGGAAGAAGAAGAAAAGACCAGGAGAGAGACCTGAAGGGAGAAGTGTAGGAGGCTGCCATAGGTTAGATGGAGAAGAAGCACATGGCCGGCGTGGATGGAGATTCGGCCCAGATGAAGAACATTAGCAAGAAAAGAGTGAAGTCAGGGGTACCTAGGCCCCAGTCTGCTATCTACTGGCTGCCTCCACTACAGGAGCCTGCATTTCTGGGCCCACTACCCTGCTCTGCACTTGAGGCAGAGAAGGCAGGTTGGCCCAGGCTCCGACTGCCCACTGTGCTGGCAACAGTTCATCAACTTGACACCAACTAGAGTCATGCGGGGAGAGGGAGCCTCCGTTGAAGATCTGCCTCCATCAGACTAGACTGCAGGCGTTTCTACGGTCATTTTCTAGATGAATGATTGATGTGAGAGGTCCATCTCACTGTGGGCGGGGCCAGGCCTGGATGGATGGCCCTGAGCTGTATAAGGAAGCAAGCCAGGAAGCAGCACTCCTCCATGGTTCCTGCCTCAGCTCCTGTTTGAGTTCTTGTCCTGACTTCCCTCAATGATGGACGGTGATGGTATCATTTAAGCCAAAGAAACCCTTTCCTCCTCAGAGAGAGAGAGTGTTCCAGGAAAGCCAGGGCTACACAGAGAAACCCTATCTGGAACACCCCCCCCCAAAAAAAAAACCCCAACCAACCAACCAAAAATAAAAAAACAAAACAACAACAACAAAAAGCTTCAGGTATCACATTAAGGGAACCCAAGTCACCTTCAGCCTCCTGACTGATGAGAGACAGTGTAGAGAGTCTCAGCTGACAGCCAACGCCATCACCTGAGATGCGCGAGTGAGGGCATCTAAGGCCCTTTGACCCACTTCAGGCATGACACAGCTGCATGAGTCATGAGAGATGACACCATTAGAAGGACTGCCCTGGAGTTCAGCCAGAATGGTGAACAGACAAATGATGCTTGGCGGAAGCCACTTCTAGTAACTAGGTAACCAGGACAAGGAGACATGTGGGAACGTTGTGGCTGGAATGAAAGGTGGTATTGGATTTGCTTTAAAATATCTATTAGCGGCGGGGAAAAGGTGCGGGTGTGGATGAAAGCAAATGGATCACGTGTTAATAATAGTTGTTGAAACTACGTATATGGTTGCTATCCCCTGTTCTCAACTGCTTTGATTTTTAAGTGGTTGGAGCTGTTTGAAATCTTCGCTAATTCCGACATTCTCAGGAAGTAGAATAGTAATTGCTGGGGGGCAGAAGGGAAGAAAAGAGTTAGTGTCAAATGGGTGGAGCTTGAATTTGGTAAGTGTCTTAGGGTTTCTATTGCTGAGAAGAGACACCACGACTAAGGCAACTCTTATAAAGGGAAATATTTACTTGGAGCTGGCTGACAGTTTCAGAGGTTTGGTTCATTGTCATCTTGATGGGGACTGTGGTGGAGTCTAGGCAGACATGGTGCTCAGAGAGGGAGCTGAGAGTGCTACCTCTTGCTTCGCAGGTGGCAGAAGGAGACCCTGAGACACACTGAGCGTAGCTTGAGCGTATGAGACCTCAAAGCCCACCCCCACAGTGGGTGGGGCTTCCTCCAACAAGGCCACACCTACTCCATCAAGACCACACCTTCTAGTAGTGCCACTACCCATGGCCAAGCATACACACACACACACACACACACACACACACACACACACACACACGAGTCTATGAGTCTACACTAGTAGATGAGTTCTGGAGATGAACAGCAATGGCAGCAGCACAACACTTTACAGGGACAAATCCCAGTGACATGTGCGTTTAATGGTTACGTTAGCCAATGTTACATTGTCTGTTTTGTTTTTGTCTATTTCCACTAATTGAAAACTTGAGACAAAAGGAGTCAGTGTTACATGTAGTATCAATTTCCTTAACAATTATACTTTATTATGAACTTATTAAACGAGCGTACCTCTCTTATAAACTGACTAGCCTAAATAAGAAGAAAAAGAGATTAAGGAAAACAAGAATGAAACTTGGCTATCAGCCCCTAGGAACAATTCCCCTGGCGTAGTCAGCAGGATTTCAGCAGACCAGCAAGTCCACCAAAGTTGCTGCTGGAACCTGGAGCAACGGCAATTGGGAGCCTCAACCAGAGCCCAAAGCCTTGAAGCCTTCCCTGGAGCAGTTCTCTCTAGCAGCATCTCAAAGCCAAATACCAAGTCCCAACAAAAAGCCCAGCCTCCTGTTTTGGGCTCATATATATACAGATATCCTCTCAGTCTGTTCAAGGATTTTTTTCAGCTGTCAACAACCAAGCTCCCCCATGAAGTGATTCAACTTCTAAGTGGACAAGCATCCTGCTCTCTCACATCTAAGTGGTAAACATCCTGCTCTCTTCCCCATCCCATACTTGGGATCAAAACAGAAACAGGTTCATCTCCTCTACAGTTACAGACCAAGCGACATGACCTTCCTAGCGTAATGCAGCTTTCTTTGTTGTTGTCATCATTTCTCTATTTCAGACGGAGTGGGGGAGGGGTGGAGGTATCTCACTATGAACCTCAGGCTGACCATGAACTCCTGACCCTCTTGCCTCAGCCTCCCCAGTGCTGGGGTTGAAGTGCCTGGCCATGTCCACCTCAGTTTCCATTTTAATGTTGAGTCTTAGAAAACTCTTAAATCATTGCAAGAAGAGACAATGAACAAACAAAACAAAACAAAACAAAACAAAACAAAACAAAAAAAGGGAAGGAAATGACATTTGGTTCTCAGATATGGGCTGAATAGGTTCTGAGACATGTGTTGTGGGCCCAAATCTAAATATTAAATGATAGAAATATTGATGATTTGAGCTCTATCTATCATCTATCTGTCTGTCTGTCTGTCTGTCTATCTATCTATCTATCTATCTATCTATCTATCTATCTATGTGTGTGTGCCTGCTTGCCGGAATGACGACCATGTGTGTGCATGTGTGTATAGTGCCCTTGGAGGCAAGAAGAGAACGCCTGGTCTCCGGGATCTGGAGTTACAGGCAGTAATGAACAGCCTGAGATAGGTAAGTCCTGGAGATACAGCAAAAAGCGAGACAAGCCTGTTCACAGCTCCTCGGGTCTGCCTGCCTTCTGAGTCACTCCAGTGGCTGCTCCATGAGGACTTCTTGGAAGGTCCCTGAGCCAAGGGAGCTAACCCTTCTAACACCATTCCAAACAAAGCTGCATTTCAGGCCCGCTCCTGATACTGCTCCTGATCACGGGCTTAAGGTTGGAACAACAGCTTGTGAGGGAAAAACCATACACACAACTTCTAGAGAATATCTGGAAAGTCTCTGTGTTGCTAGACTGGTCCTCACAAAGGAGGGTAATCACTCAAGATGGTATTGGGGCTGCACTGTGATTGCTCGAAGATTCATCCTTTGCCTCTTAAAAAAAAAAAAAGAAAGAAAGAAAGAAAAAGAAAAAAAAGAAAGAAAGAAAGAAAAAGAAAAAAGAAATGAAAGAAAAAGTATATGAAAATTATGTTTTACTATTGCAATGGAAAAACGGTAAATATAATCACCATTGTGTATATGCTAATATATTAATAACTAATTTCTAACTCTAGGTGCAATTAAAACATTTTCAAGCATCTCTAAAGACACAAGAGGCCCTACCTAAGCACTGTGACTACTGAGTAACAGTGGGGTTGGCCACTAGTGAGAATAGCCAAGAAGTGCTGTCGCATCCTGGAGCAGAGCATTCTGGGTCTCTGACAGCCAGCTGAACTTTGATACCTCTGTTAGTCCCAGCCGTGGGCCTGGTCACTGGACACCGGTTACATCACTTGGGACAAAAATGGGGAAAGAGTGGAGAAAGTCATGAGACTTAGAGACAGGGAGAGGGGAGCAAGTGCCAGGCCGAGGGCCCAAACAGCTGTCCAGCTTCTGCCATTGTCACACAAGGCTGCAGGGTTGGTGATGATCACTCGCATAGCCAGAAAGTTGACTGCATGTATGAAACTTTTGACTTCTCGGTGTAGACCATTAGCTGAAACAAACTGTGTATGTTCTGTCCAGCCCCTGTTTCTGCTGGGCTCCAGCGTTTTTTGGTTTTTGGTTTTTTTTTGTTTTTTTTTTTCTTTTCTTCTTCTTCTCAGTCCTCAAAACAAGCAGCTTCCTGTGGGGGCTGGGGAGCTGGGAGTAGCAACGACAAAGCTGGATGTAGGACAGTTAAAAGGCCGAGGACAGCCCTCTTCAAAAGCTTTAACATATTTGGGTTAATACCACTATTGACTCTATGCCAGAAGTTTCAATGACAGGTTCTGAGTGAGCACAGTGCCTTGAAGAGGGCAGGGTGCTAGGTCTGTGAGTGAACTAGTTACTGTAATAGTTAAGTGTGTTTGCATCTTGTAGCTGGATCTGTGATTGCATCCAAAGGCAGCACTCTCTTACTACTTAGTTAAATTTCAACACTTTCCCCTCAAGCCTCTTGACTTGTAGCATTGACAGGACCCATATTTATTGGGAGGAAAATGCATTTGTTAACTTGCTTGTGGTAAAGAGTATCTGGTCACTTAAGATGATTGCCCCTGTGGTGTTTTCTAGACAGTGGCATTTGCTCAAGCCTTACCATTGCTTTATGCTTAATATAACTCATTGATTTTAATAAAAAGAAATCCAGCCAATATGGAGACTATACAGTGTCTCACTTGATTAGAAAGTCTCTGAAAGCCTTTCTTCACCACAGAAGGAACCTTCCAAAGGGAAGGAAGTTGGTGGTTCTGGTAACTTATTTTTAAATCACAAAGCAAATTCAGAATAAGGTAGGTTTTGCAACCTTGGTGAGGGAAAGACTGCTCCAGAAAAAGAATAAATTAGAGAGGGGACCTGGGATTCAGTTGGTAGGCCACCTACCTAGCATATAGCTGGTCCAAGGTCTGGCCCCCAACATCATATATACTGGGGACCCATACACCCTGGCAGCATGCCTGTCATCCCAACACTTGGGAGGTGAAGCAGGAGTTCATGGTCATCCTAAACTTCATAGTGAATTTGAGAATAGCCTGGGCTATGTGAGACTGTCTCAGCACACACACACACACACACACACACACACACACACACACACACACA
>OU015748.1:57786413-57804450 GCA_907169655.1 Acomys percivali
GTGTGTGTGTGTGTGTGTGTGTGTGTGTGTGTGTGTGTGTGTGTGTGTGTATGCTGCTTTCACACCTGTAGGTACCTCTACTGGCTGCATCTAGCCCTCAGACTATTATAGGATCTTTAATCCCATTGTAATAACTGAGATTGTGAACTATAAAAACCTGTCTTTTGTTTGGTGTGGTTGAGTACTAACACATACCTTTAATCCAAGAGCTTTCTGTACACAGGACTTAATAAAGTCAAGAGGTGGAGCAAGAAACCAGCTGACAGGGATTAAAGAGGAGGAAGGACTTTGGGGACTTTGAGTTGAGGGGTATTTAAGACAGTGTGTATAAGTAGAAGGTGCTCTTGGGATTTTAGCTTTTGGCTTTTAACTCTTTAGCCCTTGAGCTCTTCAGCAACCTGGTCTTTGGCTTTTTGAGCTTTGAGCTAGCAAGCCTTTGGCCTTGGGTTTTTTGGCCTTTTTCCCCTGGGCTGTCAGCTGAGCTATGAATCTTTTGGGCCTTTTCCATCGGGATGTGAGCTGAGTAGGAAGGCCAGCTGGGTGCTTTTTCTGCCTCTCTGAGCTAGCAGGTTTTCACCCCAGCATCTGGCTTCTGAGTTTGGGGTTTTCATTTAAAACAACACCAGCCCATTGGTGGGGCCTTGAAGGATCAGGACTTGTGGTAGGGCGTGGCGCAAAGGAAGGGAAAGAAAGGTTTAGGAGTAGCATGGAAGTCCGTATTGGGAAGGGACGTGGAAGAAGCCAAGACAACACAACAGAGAATGGTTCTGAGTTTTAAAATATGTTTTGTAGGATGCAAAGAGCCTTTCCAGTCACAGCACCCACTTTATCAGCTGACAAGGCCCCAGCAATCGTGAGCATATTTAGTGCTTAGATCTTGGATTTTCTGTTAGCCTTCTAAAAAAAAAGAAGAAGAAAAGAAAAGAAAAATGAGAAGACAGGAGTGAGTGAAAAGGGCATCTTGGGAAAACAGCTGATTCTGGGACTGAGAAGGAAACATGCAAGATGGACCAGTGAATCCCCATAATGGTCGGATTATGTCAGAAGAGCACAGGAGGCCCTGAAAGAGCTCTGGTGGCCAGAGATGGAAAACTTCAAGCAATAGAATCGATAAAGTAGTAGGGGAATATAACAAAATTTATAAGATAAAAAAGCCACAAGACCATTTGAATGTAAATGACTAATAATTAAGTAAATGAGAAAAGACAGACAAACTGTCCACAGGGAACAATTGCAAGTAATTTAGGTGGCCACTCGCCCCTCAAGAAGGGGAGCAGAACCCTTATCTGTGGACTGTGTACAACTTCTTCCAAAGACACGGATGGGGGTGGGGGTGGGGCAATGGCAACTGACAGACACTCCCTTGGTCAGAGCATCAAGGTCACCATCCACAGAACTGACTCACATGACAGAAGGTATTCTAGATAAACGAGTCCAGACTCACCATGCCTTTATGCTTTTCCTCCTCAAGTTGACTCGCTAGCAAATCAGAAGAAGACCATGAGGGACATTCTATAAAACTCCTGACCAGCTCTCTTCTCAAAGCTGTCACGGTTAGGCTGGGGAGACGGCTCAGTGATTAAAAAAGAGCAGCACCGCGCAAGCATAGAAAGCCAGGCACGGCTGCACACACCTGCTAGCCCTGTGATGTTGGCAGGACTGATGGCTACCAGTCTGGTTTCAGGTTCTGTGAGAGACCCTGACTCAAAAGAATACAGCAGAGAGTCATGGAGCAGAATGCCCAATGTCCCCTCTGGTCTTGGTGGTCACACAGACTCATGCATGCATTTTGGATGGTTGCCACATGCACATATGGGGGCACTCACACACTTATTTGCAAACACACATAGGTTTAAAAGATTTTTTTTTAAAAAGAGAAGTAAAGCATAAATAAACACTTTAAGAAATGTCAATGTCATTTAGTACAAAAACAGTCAGAAATATTCTCCTAGACAAGAAAAGCCTCAGGAGACATGAGAGCAAATGCAGTGTGGCTCCAGGAATGAAAGCCAGGATGTCAGGCAACAGCCACACAGATCTGAGTACAACGTGGCCTGCCAGTGAAAAATAACATACAAATATCAACTCATTTACTGTGGTGAATGTACCACGCCATGTTAGGTATTGAAAGTGCAAGGTTGTGGTGGCACATGCTTTGGATCCCAGCACCAGGGAGGGAGGGACAGACAGGAACTCTATGAGTTCAAGGCCAGCCTGGTCTACACAGTGAGTTCGAGGCCAGCCAAGAATACACAGTGAGACCTTGCTTCAAAAACCAGATAAATACAACACAGGAAGCTGGCCTGATGGTACACTTCTCAAATGCCAACACTGGGAAGGTGAGACAGGAAGATTGCCGAGAGTTCAAGGTCAGCTGTTGCTATTTAGAGTAACTTCAACTTGGCAGCTCTGGCTCAGGGTACTCAGAAAGCCTGAGGAGCGCGCCACAAAATCACCTACGAGCAGTAACCAGAACAGAGTGAGAAAAATGAAAAAAAATGAGTGAACACGAGGATGTGTTTGTAATACTTATGAACACTGTATATCATTATCCAAATGCATCGTGCACATAACAGTAACAGGATATATTATATTAACATTCTCAGGATAAACAACTGATCTGATGGTAATGAAGAAGTCTTGTCCTTAATGGTGCTACCAGAGCACAGGACACACCTAGGCTATATCTCTAGCCCAGACACAAACAGTATACATTTGGGAATACTGGAAAACTAGTAATGCTCCTGCGGTAGTTAGTGTTAATTGTCAGCGACAGACTCTAGACATACCCGGAAGCAAGGCCTCTGGGCAAGGCTGGGAGGGGTCATCTTGACTATATGGAAAGGCCATCTTAACAGTGAGATCATTCCCTAGCTGGGAAGCAACACCTAATTTTTTTTTCATTATGAGTTTCCAGTTTAGAGTCTAGGAACTGACTCTGAAATGTGACTCGGGGGTGTGTGTGTCACCTTGTTGTGAGTAAGATCTCGGTCGTATAACCACAGGGCTGGCTCTGATCATGGGAGGGTTACCAAAGACAATCACCTCAGACAGATTAGGTAAGAAGAGGGAAGAAGAGACAAACCTTTCTTGTAGAATTCCAGACAGTTACGTAGATATTTTGCCCTATGGACATGGAGTAACTCCTGCCCTGTAGACTCTGAGTGTAGACTGTACAGTGACTTCTTTCCAGCGAGTGTGGAAGGGAGTGGAGGTACCTAGGCACACAACCAAGGCTAGTGTCAACAATCGCAGGTCATGTCCTTGTATGTACATTCGCTAGGCTGTGATGGCAATGGAATTTTGCATCCATGACCAAATCCATAAGTCCTGTCTAATCATAAGACAATTTCGAGCAGAGGACTACTCTGCTAAAGACCTGACCACCCAACCAAGTGCATCTCAGAACTGCCCTGTCTACCAAAACATGCACAGTCTAAGAAATGTCACATCCAGGAGAAGCCAAGTGACAAGAAGATTGCAAAACGTCTTCTAGGGCCTGGAGAGTTGGCTCAGTGGTTAACAGCACTTGTTGTTCTTGTGCAGGACCCAGTGTGGTTCCCAGCACCTACATGGAGGCTCACCACCTCCTCAGCACCAGCCGTGCATGTGGTGCACAGACATACGTGGAGGCAAAGCACTCTTGTGGGTAAAATAAATCTAAAAAAAAAAAAATATGTAATGTCTTCTAAAGGCTGGAGAGATGGCTCAGTTGTTAGAACACTGACTGTTCTTCCAGAGGATCTGGGTTCAATTCCCAGCACTCACATGGCAGCTCAAAACTGTCTATCACTCTAGTTCCAGGGGACCTGATGCCCTCACCCAAAGCCCAAAGCAGCCCCGTAGCCCACACAATAAAAGAACTGTTGGAGGACTCACCATTCCTGATTTCAAGTTATACTACAGAGCTATAGTAATAAAAATAAACACATGGTATTGGCATAAAAATGGAAACATTTGACCAATGGAATCAAACTGAAGACCCAAACATAGATCCACACACGTATAGATTCCTGATTTTTATTTTTTATTTATTTATTTATTTTTGTATAATGAAGCCAGAAATATACACTGGGGGGGGGGGGAAGAGCATCTTCAGCAAATGGTGCTGGCCAAACTGGATGGCTGCATATAGAAGAATGCAAACAGATTCATACTCATGACTCTGCACAAAACTCAAGTCTAAATGGGCCACAGACCTGAACATAAAACTAAATACACTGAGCTGATAGAAGGGAAAGTGGGAAATGGCCTTGAACGCATTGGCACAGACTTCCTGACTAGAACACCGATAGTGCAGGCACTAGGATCAACAATTAATAAATGGGACCTCATGAAACAGGAAAGCTTCTAAAGGCAAAGGGCATGTCATTTGGACAAAGCAGCAGCCTATAGAATAGGAAAAGATTGTTACTAACTTTACATCTGATGAAAGACTAATATGCAAAATACTCAAGAAATTAGATTATCTAAAAGCCAAATGATTCAATTAAACAATGGGCTGCAGATCTAAACAGAGAATTCTCAATAGAGGGGACTCAAATGGCCGAGAAACACCTAAAGATATGTTCAACATCCTTAGCCACCAGGGAAATACAAATCAAAGCTACTTTAAGATTCCATCTTACACCTGTCAGGATGGCTAAGATCAACAAAACAAGTGACAGCTCATGCTGGTGAGGATGTGGAGCAAGGGGAACATTCCTCCATTGCTGGTGGGAGTGCAAACTTGTACAGCCACTATGGAAGTCAATATGACAATTTGTTAGAAAACTAGGAATCAATCTACCTCTAGACCCAGCTATACCACTCCTGGGCATATCACAAGGACACTTGCTCAACCATGTTCATTAATGCTCTATTCATAATATCCAGAGACTGGAAACAACCTAGATGTCCCTCAACAGAAGAATGGATAAAGAAAATGTGGTATATTTACACAATAGAATATTACTTCAATCTTTAAAAAAAAAATGATAGCATGAAATTGGCAGGTAAATGGATGGAACTAGAAAAAAATCATCCCGAGTGAGGTAACCCAGATCCATAAAAATAAAAATGGCATGTATTCACTTATATGTGGATATTAGCCATTAAGTAAATAACAACCACCCTAACAACCCATAGACCCAGAGAGGTCAGGAATAGATGAAGGGACCAGGGAAGGGCACATGGATCTCCCTGGGAGGGGAAAATAGATTTCACAGATAGACTCAGGGGCAGGTGGAGATGGGAACCGGAGAATCGGGGGATGGGGAGAAGGAGAGAAATGGTTGAGGGAAGGAATGTGAGGAGACACGGCTGGACTTGAGGGGCATTTGAGGGGTGATATGGAAACCTAGTGTAGAGGAAACTTCCTAAAATATATGAAGGTGAGCCTATGAGGTCTGCTAATAATGGAGTCTCATCTGGCTATCTCTTGTCATGAAGAGTCCTGGGAATAGGTTACATACAGTTGAGTTGTTGGCCAAGAGGGTCACATTGAAAATCTTTGAACAAGCCAAGATAAAGTGTTGCTTTCCTCACAACTGACAATGGGTGCCCCATTGCCAAGGACAACACCCCACAACTCATTGAACATGGAAAAGCTGAGCTGGTGCCTATGTGTAGCCTTCACTACTACATTCCAGTGTCTTTGATGCTCGAAGATACTCTGTAGGCTGCCAAAAGAGAAATGTAAACACCAACCCAGCCACATTCTATCTTGCCTGCAAAATATGCTTGGGCAAGGATGACACAAATGCTTGTGGGAGTAGCCAAGCAATGTCTGATTTGACTTGAGGCCCGCTCCACAAGACGGAACCCATACCTAACACTGTTTGGGTGACCAAGAACCAGACACTAGAGAGCCCAGAGACCTAGGGAAAAACCGAACATTGTTGGTCTAAAAAAGAAAAGTATCAATAAAATGCCCTGTAATGATATTTTGCTGTTCCCACAGACCATTGCCTTATCCCATCAGCATCAGAGAGGCTTCTATCTGTAGCAGATTGGAACAGATCCAGAGACCCACAGCCAGATAATATATAGAGACAGAGAGATAGTCCTTGAAACACACGGCTCTAAATGGGACGTCTCCATCAAATCCCTTCCTGCAGAACTCAGGGAAACACTCAGAAGAGGAGGCAGAACGACTATACGAGATAGAAGGCATGGAGGATACCAAGAGGACGAGGCCCTCGGAATCAACAAAGCAGGGCTCATGTGAACTCACAGAGACTGAGGCAAGAAGCTCAGGGCCTACACTGGCCTGCACCAGGTCCTCCGAGCATATATTATAGCTTTCAGCTTAGCATTTGCATGGGACTCTTGAGTGCATCGATGAGTGAGTCTCTGATTCTTGTGCCCGTTCTTGGGGCTCTTTTTCTTACCTTGGGTTGCCTTGTTCAGCCTCAGTGTGATGGTTTTGCTTTATCTTAGTATATTTTTATTTTGTCATGTTTAGTTGTTATCTCTTGGAACCTTGTTCTTTTCTAATGAGAGACAGGAAGGCGATGGATCTGGAGGGGAAGGGAGGGGAGAGGAGAGGGAAGGGGAAGGGGGGAGGGGAGAGGAGGAGAGGGGAGGGGAAGGGGAAGGAACTGGGATGAGTAGAGGCAGGGAAAACTGTAATCAGGACATATGTATGAGAACGTCTAATTTCAATAAAGGTCAAGAAAAAGAAAAGAAAAGAGAAGAAAGAAAGGAAGGAAGCTAGGCAGGCAGGCAGGCAGAAAGTTGTCCTGTGACCTGCACAGGCATGTTGTGGTACGTGTGCACCGAACCCCACACCCAAAATAAGTAAACACAATGAAACGTTTTATTTTAAATATTTAAAAATGTAAGTTTATTTCTAAAGAAAACGTTTACTAAGAAGAAAAACTAATTTTAAAAAGTAACAGGTGTCCCATAAGCTTATGACAAGTCAATGGGAGAACGCACAATTGCTCTGCAGGTTTAGTGGAGGAAGGGGAACCACTTTAGTCTAGTTGCTGTGGAAAGCTTCCTGGAGACAGGGGAGCTTGAAGTGCCTCTTAAGAACTGACTGAGGAGATGTTTGTTTGTAAGTAAATCTGGTTATGGTAGCTGTGATGGTTTTAAGGAGAATGTCCCCCTAGGCTCAATATTTGAATACATTGGTGGAAATGTTTGGGTAGGATTAAGAAGTGTAGCTTAGCTGGAGCAGCTGTGCCCCTGGGACAGAGCTTTCCTATTCAAAAGCCCACACATGCCATTCCTTGTCTCTCCCTTTGCTTCCTGTTTGCTCATCAAGACCTAAGCTCTTGGCTTTTCTTGCTGTCCTGCCTTTGCTGCACCATTGCAGACTGTAACCATCTAAAACTGTAAGCTCCAAACTAATACACTCTTTTGTAGGTGGCCTTGGCCGTGGTGTTTTGTCACAGCAATAGAAAAGTAACTAAAACAGTAGCACAGTCTATAATCCAAGAACTCAGGACACTGAGGGAGGAGAACCCAAAGCCAGCCTTCCCTGGAGGGCGAGACATTCTCAATAAAACAAAGCCACCAAAAGAGTCCCCCACTTGCCACCCTTTAGTTTGGGTCCCTGTAGCTTTGTGGCCCTTATGCCCAAGGGGGAGGGAACGGACTAAAAGAGCAATTTGTCTGAATCCACCCATATCTGGGTGATAACTGTTTGACCTTCTACATTTTCTTTAAGCTATGGCCCTTTGGTTCTGCTATAGAGAGGCCGGGGCCATCAAGGGTTGGGGGTAACGGGCTCTCACATGGATATGAGGTATAAGGCTTAAGGAAGGAAGGCTGCCCACTGCCAGAAGGGAAGAGGGACAAAATGGAGGGAGGGCAGGCCTGAGGGTACAGCCTCAGCCCAAACAGCCTTTACTCTACTGTAGCCTGTTCTGTGTCATCTGTCTCAAGCTCCAAGGAGGACACATGGGAGAGGTGACTCTGCAGATAGACAGGCATGTCTCTTACTCCCAAGGATGGGACTCTCTGCCCTGCATACCTGAGAGATCAGGCTACACTCTGTTTACTCCAGACTAAGTCAGGACAGTCACCTGTCGGGACCCAGGCCAGCAAAATCACCCCAGAAAAACACAGCCCTGTGTCTTTGTTATACTGTTTGTGGTTTGGTTTAAAATAAATTGACATGTGGCCGGAGCTTGTTTAGGTAGATGACAATAGACAGGGTTACTGCCTTCTATCCAGCGGTCCACGTGTAGTCCTGTCAGCAGTGTGTGGGGGCAGCTGCTGCCTGGTGTGGTGAACGGTCCTGCTAGCTCTTTCCTCAGCCTCCTTAACTGGCACATCTCCGTAACCTAGTTAGGTGCAGGGTACTGGAGTGAGCAATTACTCCCCACCTGATGTTCTGAGACAGGGTCTCCCACTGAACTTGAAGCTCAATCAATTCAGCTAGCTGGCTAGCCCGCAAGCCCTGCCCCTCCCAGTCCTAAGGTTACAGATGGATGTGACCACATGTGCTGGAGATGCAGCAACTCAGATCCTCATGTTGGCATGGCTAACACTTTGCCAAATGGAGCCATCTCAGGCTTCATCTCTCCTCCATCTTTGAGTCCTGTCTCCTGACATAGGGGATTTTTGTAGGATAAGGCTGTTTGCCGGCGGAATTGACGAACCAGCGGGCTTAGGTCATCATAGTCAATGCTGTTTGTTCTCTGTTCACTCCATGCTGTTCTCTGTTGTAGGCCCTGATGATGTGCCTCTGACTAAAACTGACAAAATTCTCTGCTCTACTGAGGGAAACACACACACACACACACACACACACACACACACACACACACACATTGCCGGGTAACAAGTGAGCCCCACAGCATCAGCATGTACTCCATGTACCAGGCAATTTTCTTGTGAACAATTTAAGAGAGGAAGGTTCACGCTAGCTCGAGGCAGGGAAGGCGTGGCAGAGGAGTTTGAGGTAGCTGGTCATGCTGTGGCTGTGTTTGCTGTCGTTAAGCTGAGAGGTTAAACAGAAATGCTGCTGTGGGGCTCGAGGTGTCACTTTTTTTTTTAAATTTCAGGACCCCAGCCCACATCGTTCTATGCCTAGATACAACTTTCTGGAGGACTGTCTCACAGACATGCCCAGAGGTGTGGTTCCACGGTGAGTCCAAATCCTTTGATGTTGATAACAATGGTTAAACCACTATTGATGGGTAACTTCCACAGAGAAAACTCGGTAGGGAAGATGGGAAGAGGAGATGGGAGGTCAGGGGTTGTATTGACACTACCAGCTAGGGTGGCCCACTAGACAGGTGGCTTTCCAATAAAGACCTGAAGCCTGTAAGACTGTGAGCCAGCTGTGTCTAGGGACAGAGGGAGTCAATGAAAGACTTGCCTTCTCTGTTCCTTAGAGGGGCAGAACACTCAGGAACAGCACCCGCGATGCAGCGGAAGAGGAGGAGCAGGAGACGAGATCAGAAAGTCCAATCCCTCCCACGAGCAGTAGATACCCCATTCATCACTCAAGGGAAACAGGGCATCCTTGGGTAATCAGTGATCGCAGTGTTGCACCAAGAATGGACAGTACTGGAAAGCAAGGATGCTCCACAGCGCTGGGATGTCTCCAGAAGCCTTCTAGGAGCCAACGGAAAGGCACTCTCACTGTTCAAAGATGGAATAATTTGAGCATCTGCAATGGATTGAAATAAATCAAATATGTTAAAATCCACGAGTTTATAATTATATCGGGGGGGGGGGAACCCTCTCATAGGTCACCTTTATAGGTTGCTAGGGAACCAACTCATTTCTCTGAAAACCAGCTTAAAAAGGGAAAGAAACAAGCATTTGTCTTTTCTATATGAGTAGTATTTTGGGGGGTAGCTAAACTGTTGTTGCGGGGAAAGGTCTCCTTTTAGAAACAGTGCAGCTAGCAGATGAGGGAGGAATGGGAGAGGGATGAGGAGGCCGCAATTCTGCCATCATAGCAGCAACAGAGATGAGAGATGCCAATATCAAGAAAAGCACCAGAGGCTGATGGCGGCTCTATGCTGGGCACACCAAGCTGGCAAGACCTGAGCCTCCTGACTAACCTTAACATCACAAAGGCGAGACAAACCAATGTGTGTTTCTGATGGGATGCCTCTGAAGGTCAGACCACTACCATCTGTAAAGGGTTACCAGGGAAATCAGACCTAATCGATCAAAGTTCTAGACCTAACTGAACACTTCAGGAAATACAGGGCTTAAGGAAATATGCTGAATGGCACCATAGGGGTGCAATCAGCCAAACCTAGAATGTTAGAAACTCAACAGGACAGATGACCCAGTTTCTTCCACAAATAAATTAGAAAGAAAAAGAAAAGAGGCAGGGAAGCTTGTAATGAAAAGAGACCCAGGGGATGTGATTAGCCACCTGCAGCGTGTGGCTCATGTGTGGATATTAATATAAACAAACTAAAAATAAAAAATAAAAACTGACAGGGCAAGGGAGATGGCTCACAAACACAAAGAACTGAATTCCATTCCCAGCACCAACATAAAAAAAGTGGGGTGCCTCAGCATGCAACTCTTAAGTCTAGTGCTGGGAAGGAGGACACAGCCTTGGGGCGTGGTGGTCAGCTAGCTAGCCAATCATCAAGGCCCACGTTCAGTGAACGTCCCTGTCTCAAAAATAATCATAGCAAGCAAGGAAGGAAGACATCTGACACTGCATTGACCTCCAGTCTACACACACACACACACACACACACACACACACACACACACACACACACACTGGTCCAGTGAAGCAACAGGGGGGTGAGGGTAAGGGCTGGGAGGGAGGGGGAGGGGAGCAGGGTTTCCAAAGTTGATAACTGTTGAGGTTAGTGACAGCCAGAAACATTATTTCCTAATTTTGTGCATATTTGAAATGTTGCATAATATAAAGTTAGAAGGAGGAGGAGGAGGAGGAGGAGGAAGAGGAGGAGGAGGAGAAGGAAAGGAAGAAATAATAACAGGTAGAAGGAGTCAGCCACACACGGGAATCAGAGAGAAAGCTTTCCCATGATAAATCTCATTAACGGCCCCTATTGTCCAACTTCGGGGTTTAGCAGTTAGGTCAGCTTTTAGCAGGGCTGGCTTTTCTATTGGTAGCTATTAATTGAAGGTAGACCTTACAAGAACAGTTTCAGGAGAGGTGGTATTTCTTCCATAGGCAGAGAGCTAAAATGTTTGGCATTCACCTTGGAGTCTGACTTGTTAAGGTGTAGGTAGACTCTCCAGGTCTCTCGGCAATGACCGAGTGTTGTGTGACAAGACTTTGCATGAGGACGCGCTACATATACATTTACTCACTCCACATAGGAACCCATCAACAGACCAAAGTATGGATACCTCTAAAGTCCTGTTTGACCGATTAATGAGTTTTATCGGGGTTACTTACAGAAGTGTGGATGAGTGGTCACTCACAGGAGCAGAAATGACTCAAAGACAGCGTCATCACCAAAGCCCACCCCAGCATCCACGACAGCTCCACAAAAGCTGGGTACCTGGAGCGCACTGCACAGCCTGTGGGTGGCTCAACAAGTCAGAGTTTCCCTTTCAAGTGACCCCGTTGACCTAACCCTCTTCCAGGCAGCTCGGCTGGTTTCTGGTCCTTCTAGGATTGACTAGTTTCAGAGTCATCTTCACAGCTTGGCTTGTCTGAGAGTGACCCTCACGCTCCTCAGTGCTTACTCAGGGAGGGTGAGATCTAGCAGATCTGGTCAGATTCAGGGACTTCCTGAAGCTCTTTTGAGTACTTTACCTTTTTGCTTACAGAGCATCCCTTTGGGATGGAATTTTTCAGCCACAGAGGTAACTGTTACACAACTCCAAGGCACTGGATGAAGCCATGAGATGGTCATGCAGGGCTTCTGGGTCATTCTTTTCCTCCCTATCTGTCCTGCCTGGTTGTGAGTGAAGTTGACGCAAGCTGGAGTCACCATAAAGAAGCTTCAGTTGAAGAAATGCCTCCGTGAGATCCAGCTGTAAGGCTTTTTCTCAATTTTAATCAATGAGAGAGGGCCCAGCCCATGGTGGGTGGTGCTCTGCCTGGGCTGGTGGTCTTGGGTTCTAGAAGAAAGCAGGCTGAGCGAGCTATGACAGCAAACCAGTAAGCAGCACTCTGCATGGTCTGCATCAGCTCCTGCCTCCAGGTTCCTGCTCTGTTTGAGTTTCTGTCCTGGCTTCTCCCAGTGGCAACCTATGATCTGGAAGTGTAAGCTGAATAAATCCTTCCCTCCCCAACTTGCTTTTTGGTCAAGGTGTTTTCATTGCGGCAATAGAAACTCTACCCTTGACACGCATGTAGTTTCCTGCTTGGCTACCCCTCCCTCCCAGGAGCAGCTACTTGCACAGACAGGTTGGTAAGCTGTCCACATGACAACTCCAGAGGACTTGGGGTGTATGATAGCACCCCTTGGATTTGTGCCGGCTTTCTCTGTGTAGCCTTGGCTGTCCTGGACTCACTTTGTAGACCAGGCTGGCTTTGAACTCACAACAATCTGCCGGCCTTTGCCTCCCGAGTGCTGAGATTAAAGGCGTGCGCCACCACCACCATGCCTGGCAAGCCCAGTCTTTTTGTGCCATCTCTGGGTTTGGACTCCTATGTCCTCATCAGGGAAGGACCCTGGCTTTAGTCTCTGTTAAGGCTAGTGGGGAAAAAAGGTTAGTGGAAAATAATTGTTTTCAAACATTAGGTCTTCAGATCTGTCTGGTATTTCTAACACTGTATTCTTTAATAGCAGAATTTCTATATTAGAGTACACTGTACACTTGCAGAATTCAGTAATTTATTCCTGGTCTAGTATAGGGCTTGGAAGGGCCGGCCTTTGGTCCCTTGTACACTTGGGCTCCTTCTGTCTAGCACCTCTATCATCACTTGAAGTCTATCACTGGCTGAAGTGGGAGAAAGGACACTTGAGTGACTTCTGGTCAGAGGCTGCAGACATCACCTGCTGCCACAGTCCGTCAGTGAGGGCAAGGAAAGGAGCAGGTGGCATGATGCTGACCAACTGCCAACTGCCAGCTGCCCTCAGCTGCCTCCACGTGTGGACAATGCTGAGTCCATGAGATGCCATAAGGCTCTGCTTGGGAGCCTCAGCATCAGGAGTAGGAACCCATGGCTTCTTAGAGAAGCAAGGCATTATGGGTTTGCTATGAAGCATCCCCACAAAGGTTCACATGTTGAGGACAGGCAGTGCTATTTGGGGAGACTGGGGAAACTTTAGGGGATGAGATGTAGACAGAAGAAGCAGGCCAGTCAGCGAGGATCCTTGGGGATCTCCCCCCACCCCCCACTTTCTGTTTGCCATAAAGTGAACCGCCTGTTTCACCCCATGCCCCTGATGTAGTAGTCTGCCTAGCTGTGTAGAGGCAAGAGGCCAAGCAGCCGTGGACTGCAGCCTCTGAGACCACAAGCCCTTCTTCAGTTGAGTTGTGTCTTTGGGGTATTTCATCCTGGAATGGAGGCCTTTCTGGAGTCTCTGTATCTCTGTGAAGTTAGATGACTTCCTCTCCTGCCACGTGGCGTTGTTCTCAGGGTGGAGCCATCTGGACAGGGAGGCAGTGGCCTCCAGGGGATTTTCATCTGAGGGAGAGAATCCTTGAATGTCCTCCAAATTTTGGTGGGCCCATGGAAATCATAATACACACACACACACACACATACATACACATACACACACACACACACACATATATACACACACATATACACACACACTTATATACATATACACATATATAATTGTTTATGTAGTTTATGTGCAATTTTCTGCAAAGAGGGTCCACAGTTTGGCACATATAAAAGATCCAGGAAACATTCTTTCTAAAAACTCAAAATGAACTTTGCACGTAGTCGGGGCCCTCCAGCTGGTAGAGCGTGTACAGAGAAAGAAAAGCAGGCTGGAAGAATTGTCTCGCGTGGATAGGGAGACCCGCAAGACCACCGATTTCAGGGTGAGCCAGCAGGCTAGAGACCCAGGAAGAGCCAGTTCTGTTGCCCAAGCCAGAGGCCGCCAGACCAGAAAACTCCCTCTCCCCCAGGGAAGGTGGGTCAATCCGAGTTCTCCCCAAGCCTTGGGATAACTGAGCAAGGCACCCTGATCGGGGAGCACCAGATACATGCTTATTCTAGTCCACCAACTTAAATGTTTGTCCCATCCAGCCACCTTCACGGAGACATCCAGAATATGGCCGAACACGCATTTGGAGAGTCTAGCTAAGCTGCTGTTAAACCATGCCCAAGAATCACTCGAGCAAACAAGTAGAGGTTAGAAACTACCACCTAAGGAAAAATTTACCCCTCTCATCTCCGGTACATCTTCACGACTTTTCAGAGACGCTCAGCCAGGTCCTCTCCTGGCTTGCTTACCCTTGTGACATGTCCATTAAATTAAATCACTTTCTGTCTGTAACCTTCATGAACGCCACACTGAAAGAACTGGAGCAGGAATTCTCAACTTAGCTTCAGTAAATGTTAATGTTAAAGTGTTATAAGTATCTTGGAAATTTTAGAAATTTACAAATAGTTCAGAAATGTTGCTTACTCAAGACTTCCTTACCTCGAAGAAACAGTGTAACCGGCGAAGTGCTATTGTCCTCCTACCGCCTGTACCAAGGGCTTTGTCTCGGAGAGTTTCCCCAACAGATGAACTCTGTGGACCTCACAGCTTGTATACCTCATCTCTTAGCACCTCCGCAGTGATGAAACTGCTTACGGGCGCAGGCTCATCCCCTAATGGTGTGAGTGCAACACTCTGCAATAATCAACTGACGTTAAAACCCCAGCTCCAACCGGAGTCACAGGTTTCCCTGTCCACAACGTCACCTAACTCGGACTTCCCTTGCTTTCACAGAGAGCACAGCACGCACGCACGCGTGTAGAAGACAGAGTCAGGCTGGGAAACCGGCTTCCTCCTCCTGGTTACTCGCAAGCCTGCCCGCAGCCTCCTGTTTGTCTTCGTGTTCTGCTGCGCCCTGTCTCTTCTCTGCTCTCGTCCTCATTTTCCCTCACGTACATGAAGGCTGATGAAGTTCTTCTCTCTCCTGTAGACAAGCCGATTTTTTTCTGCAGGAAAAGGCTTTCTGCCCGTCATTTCTGCAGTGCCCTCTGCCCATTTGCCATGCTGCACTGCTGCCTCCCTACTATAGAAAGAGAGGCTGTTCAGTTGTGTAGTTTTGAAGGATCTCAGTGGGCCAGCAACGCTGTGTTAATATGAGATTGTTCAGCTGTGTTTCGCCGTTTTCGGTAGCATCCCTGCAACGGTAGTGAAATGGCCAAACAGCAGCTGTTCCTTGGGTGCTGGTCCTCATACCTGTCCGCTGAGCCTGGGAGGTTACGAGCAACTGCTTTCTTGTCTGACCCCCAGACTTCCCGTAAATGTAATGCAAAAGAAATTTGCAGACTATATTGAACTGTGGTGGCGCACACTTTTAATCCCAGCACTCGGGAGGCAGAGGTAGGCAGATGGCTGTGAGTTCTAGGCCAGCCTGGTCTACAAAGGGAGTCCAGGACAGCCAAGGCCACACAGAGAAACCCTGTCTAGAAAAACCAAAATCAATAAATCAACAAATTAAATTGCCAAGAGTGATGGTGAACACATATCATCCCAGCACTTGGGGAGAAAAAAAAGAAGGAAAGAAAGAAAGAAAGATCAAATTATGAACTTGGCAGGTAAAAGGATAGAACAAGAAAATATTATATTGAGTAAGGTAACCCAGACCCAGAAAGACAACATTGCATGTCTTTCCCCATCTGAGGCTCCTAGCTCCACAGCTTCAGGTGAGTACATATCCCAAAGTAACTGCAGAGACTAGGAAAGTGACAAGTGGGGCTGGGCCCCTAGGGAGAAGACAACAGCAAGATACAAGTTACCTGATCAGAGGTGTGGGACAAAAGGGGAGGCTTTAATTAGGGATGGGGGGGGGATAAATGCAGGAAAGAAGAGGGTAAAAATAACACTAAAGATATCTGGAAAAGTCATAAGAAACTGTACTATTAACTATCTCTTTTTTTTTTAAGATTTATTTATAATGTATACAGTATGCATCAGATCTCATTATAGATGGCTGTGAGCCACCATGTGGTTGCTGGGAATTGAACTCAGGACCTCTGGAAGTGCAGTCAGTGCTCTTAACCGCTGAGCCATCTCTCCAGCCCCAACTATCTCTTAAAAGGCTAAAATATAAGTAAATCTATGTATAAATTACATACGTACATAGTTTAAATGAACTCTCCTCACCTGGGCTGACAACGCTCCCTCCAAGAGCCATAGAGCAGCTAACAGAAACCCCAGCATCAGGCATGAGAAGCCTTCTTTTGAGTTGTTGGTCAGAGTTATTCCACACACCTCCTCCCCACATCCCCCCAAATTACAAGCTATTGGTATTGCCTTTGGTTAAACCAGAGGCGGGAGGTAAGTCCCTATTGTTGAAGACACCATGCACGTTAGACGCAGGACCTAGAGGCCCTTGATCTGGAGCTGGCGTGAAGTCTCCTTCCCTAAGGGCTAGCCTCTATGGTACCAGAAGATGCCACAAAAGCTTCCAAATGAGAGAAGTAACCAACAGTGCTACCGAGCTATGGCACCTCTGAACCACAGCAATGACCAGCATGGCTGATGCACCTAAAAAAAAAAAAATAATAAAATAAAATAAAACAAAATAAAATAAATATAGCCTGTCAAAGAACCAGACAGATTACTTCAACGCAAAATTACTCTTTTACTGCCCACAGCATGTTCTTCTGGTGTGTTTGACTTTCAGGGTCCCCAGGAACTTTCTCTATGGAGAGCGGGAAGATGCCAGAGAAAGAGAGCCTCAAGCTCACTGTGTCCAGAAGGCTGCTAGTGTGTGTAACTGTGAACAGGGTTCTAGGACCTGGTGTTTCTATCTGGCGATGCTGCCTAGGCAGCTCCAAGTGGCCAGTGTGTGGACTCTCTCATCGTTTCCACGTTCCAGTCCAAGTTACAGAGAGTGCAGCCCAGCAAGCAGAGCAGAGTGATGTACACACCTCCCAATCTGCTTCCTTTGCTAATGTGTTATTACAACTCACATGCTGGGCATTCTGAATTTTGAAGAAAATTAATTTCATTTTCTGTGTGTGAATGTTTTGTTTGAAAATAAGCACATATACCTTGTGTATGCCTGGTGCCCATAGAGGTCAGAAGAGGGCACAGAACATAATTAATGTAAGCTTTACATTAGATTACTCTATTGTAGATTACTCTACAAATTACTCTATTATCTGAGATAACACACATAAAGCCATGTGCAACCATGGCTTCATAAAAAAGGCTCAAAATAGAAAAAAAAAAAACCAATACTGAAATTGGCATTTAAAACTATCACTCCCCCCTCCCGCCCCCACCACAAACACTTGAGAGGCAATCTTCCAAGCCCCTCCCGTTACTAACCCTTACCCGGCCTTTTTTGACAGAGCTTCTGAATTCCTCCTGGCTCTCTCCTTATGACTCAGGGTTCTTGTTTTGAACCTGAGTGACTGCACTGTCCACAAACCTAGTATGACCTAATGTGGGGCTTTCCTGATATCTACCCTCTTATCCTCTGCCCACCAGCATGCCCACAGCCTCTGGTCACATGCCCATAATAGCCCTTCAGACACTGGGGCACACATATTCATTTATCAGACCCCTTGGCCTTGGGCCCCTTGCTGTGGCAGGACCAGGTCCCCAAGTGTCTACTGCAGACGGACACAGTCTGGGTCCCACTTGATGGGCATGTAACCAGCACTTGGCATCTTACACTTCTTCGTTCAGATGGACATGGGCATGTGTCTACTGCTTAGCGCAGGAGTTGCCGATCTATTTTGGCTTCCCAAGACAGCCAAGGACAGAAACCTCGTTTCCCCACAGAGCCTAGGGTGAGCTTAGTTACCACAAGGCCAGGAAAGGATGCCCTTTCTGGTGGAGTCTCAGCCTGTTCTCATTCCTTTTGGCCTCTGATGGGGTTGTTCGGTTTGCTCTGATTGCAGGGTCATTGAAGCCAGGCTGCCTGTGTACAAGTACTCACCTACAATGTAGTAGGTGTGTGTGTGTGTGTGTGTGTGTGTGTGTGTGTGTGTGTGTGTGTG
>OU015748.1:57804645-57827922 GCA_907169655.1 Acomys percivali
GTATGTGTCTCTGTGTGTACGTGTGTGCGCGCGTGCGCGTGTGTGTGTGCATGTGTATGTATGTATGTGTCTGTGTGTCTATGTGTCTCTGTGTGCCTGTGTGTGTAAGCATGTGTATGTATGTGTGTCTGTGTGTATATGTGCCTCTGTGTGCTTGTGTGTGTGTGTGTGTTTGCAGATGTGTGTGCATGCACATGTGGAAGCCAAATGTTGACATAAGGTATCTTTCTAAATTATTCTCCCCTTTATTTATTTGCTTATGGGTTTTTCGAGGCAGGGTTTCTCTGTGTAATAGCCCTGGCTGTCCTGGAACATAGACCAGGCTGGCCTCAAACTTACAGAGATCCACCTGCCTCTGCCTCCTGAGTGCTGGAATATAAAGGCATGTGCTATCATGCCTGACTCTCTCCACTTTATTTTTGAGACATGTTTTTAATTGAAAATTAAATTGCTCTATTTTTACCAATAAAGACTCAGGAGCCAGATGCTGGGGTTAAAAGCTGCTAGCTCAGAGAGCTAGAGAAAGCACTCATCTGACCTTCCTACTCAGCTCACGTCCCGACAGAGAAGGTTCCCAAAGGCTCAATAGCTCAGCTGACTGCCCAGGAAGAAAAGGCAAAAAACAAAAACAAAAAACAAAAACAAAAACAAAACCCCAATGTGAAATGTTTGCTAGCTCAAAGCCCAAAAAGCCAAATGCCAAGGAGCTGAGGGGATTCAGAACCAGAGAGCAAAAAAGAGCCAAAAAGCTCAAGCCAAAATCCCAAATGTCCAAGAGCTAAAACCCCTTCCACTTCTCCACGCTGTCTTAAATACTCTTCCACTCAAAGTCCCTCCTACTCTTTAATCCCTGTCAGCTGGCAATCTTCTTGTGGCCAGGAGGGACAACTCTAAGGATGAGAACCAACTGGTTGGAGATGGTGTGCTGGTTAGTTTTGTTTGTTTGTTTATTTTTGTCAACTTGACACAAGTTATAGTCATCTGGGAAGAAGGAATCTCAGCTGAGAAATCACCTTCATCAATCAGACTATAGGCAAGTCTCTCTCCCTCTGTTTCTGACTTTCTTTCTGTGCTGGTTAGTTTTATGTCCATTTGACATAAGCTAGAGTTATCTGAAAGGAGGGAAACTCAGTTGAGAAAATGTCTCCATAAGATCCAGCTGTAGGGCACTTTCTTAATTAGTGAGTGATGGGGGAGGGCCCAGCGCCCAGCCCTTTGCGGATGGTGTCATGCCTGGGCTGGGGGTCCCAAACTCTAAAGAAAGAAGGCTGAGCAAGCCATGATGAGCAAGCCAGTAAACAGCACCCCTCCATGGCCTCTGCATCAGCTCCTGCCTCCAGGTTCCTGCCCTGGTTGAGTTCCTGTCCTGACTTCCTTCAATGATGGACAACATGGAAGTGTAAACTGAATAAGCCCTTTCCTCCCCAGTTTGCTTTGGCCATGGTGTTTCATCACAGCAATCGTAAAGCTAACTAAGGGTGTGTGTGTGTGTGTGTGTGTGTGTGTGTGTGTGTGTGTGTACGTCTTGGCTCAGTCTTTGTTTCTATAAGCATACCCTTGACGTTCGGTATGGTGGCACACAGCTTTAATGTCCGCACCAGGAAGGCATTTCTTGTTAAGGTATCTTCTTCTCGGGTGACTGTAGGTTGTGGCACACCAACCAGCCTGGTATGTGCCCACTTGCTGCTCTCTTGACCTTTCCTTTCTACCACAAGGATTTTGTGTCCTGGGTTTGGGGAGGAAATCCTCCTGTAGTCGTCTCAAATACGAAAACACACAGACACAGAAACAGAACCTTGACTCGGGAAATGGCAGGCCACCCAAGTGTGACTTTAGTGGTTCTGTGAACTTTGTATCATGAGCTTTAGGCCGCTCAGCACTCGCTGTTGGTTCCAGGTGGGGCTGTCACGTGGGTTGCTAAGAAGGCTGCTCTTCTTTTGGTACTGGCTCTTGCCAGTTTTTGTTTGTTTGTTTTTGTTTTTTGTTTTTCAAGACAGGGTTTCTCTGTGTAGCCTTGGCTGTCTTTAGACTTGCTTTGTAGACCAGGCTGGCCTCGAACTCACAGCAATCCACCTGCATCTGGCTCCCGAGTGCTGGGATCAAAGGTGTGCGCCACCATGCCCAGCCTGGCTCCTGGCATTCTTAAGTAGAGAGTGCCCTGCTTCTGAAGCTGCTCACTGAGCGCTCGGTCCACATTGCTCTCACCTCGCCCTCTCAGCTCTGGATGCTGCTCTGAAGGGACGGATAGGATAACTTACATGGATTTTATTTCTGAGCTACATGGGGTGGGGCAGGGCAGTGGCATGATGTTTTGCCTCAGTGCTCTGAAAAATCAACCCTAGACAGCTGACAGATTTCTTCTACTGTGAGCACAGACATTTGCCAAGCATGTTCCAGAATTAAATGTCAGGAATGATTTGGGAATCAAGAATCTTCCGGGTCAATTAATGGGCTTAAGCTTGGAATCTAAGCTTCTCTGAGACAATTCATTTTTCTCTGATAGAAGAAACAAAAATATGTAGATATTCTATTACCATTCAATTAGTGAACCCATTAGTTTTTTTAAAAAGCAGTCTTGCCCCACAGCATAGCCTGGCCCCAAGCTCATGACCCTTCTGCCTCCATCACCAGGGTGCTAGGATTGCAGGTGTGTACCACCATGCCCAATTTGTATATTAAATGTAAGTGTGTGTGTGTGTGTGTGTGTGTGTGTGTGTGTGTGTGTGTGTGATGTTGGGGGATGATCTGATGTATTTTGATGCTAATTACTGTTTACTGTCTCTGTAACCAACCTTTTGTTTAATAAAAAGCCATCCCACCTGGCAGGGCAGAGGAGATAGGTGGGGCTAGGAGAGAGAGGAATTCTGAAAGGAAGAAGGACTGTCAGGAGAGAGCAGAAGGAGAGAGACCTGAAGTGAGGCAAGGAAGGCCGCCATGGGTTAGGTGGAGAAGAAGCACATGGCCAGCGGCGTGGATAAAAAAATCCAGCCCAGATAAAAAACATTAACAAGTATTTGGGATTACGGATGGAAGGTAACTTGATAAAAATTATTAGAAACAGATGGCATGGGATTGAGGCAGGGATCCCATGCCTGTCCCACTAGAGGCAGGCATGGGATTAGAGGATTGATATCTGCCCTGTCCCAAGTTAACTAAGGCTATTTTAAAATATAACACATGTCTGTGTCTTGATTGATCGCTAGCTGGGCCTACAGATAATACATGTAATTTAAAAACAATACCAGGGTGCTAGGATTGCAGGCGTGTACCACCATGCCCAATTTGTATATTAAATGTAAGTGTGTGTGTGTGTGTGTGTGTGTGCAGCAGTGTTTGCTGAACATTGGAGGTATGAAGATAAAGTTCATGTTCTAATTTGAATCTCAACAGTTTTATACAGAATATCTTTTATTTATTCTTTAACAAGTTCATAGATATAACAACGTATCTATCATAGCAACCTCCAACTCTCCCCTCTTAATCCCTGCAAGCACCCCCAACATCTCATCCTGATTTGTGTCTTCTCTTTCTCTTTAAAAAAGAAACAACAACAACAACAAAAACCCATTTAATCCAATTTTTGTCTCCCTTTGGAGTGTTGCCCTGATCTTGTACAGGTAGCCATAGCTGCAGTGCGTTTACAGTGTGATGGTTATGCTATATCCGGAAGATAGCATCTCACAGCATTTGCAACCTCTAGTTGTTACATATTTCTGCTCCTTTATCTTCAGTGTCCCATTGAGCTACGAACACTCACACAGTCATTAACTCTTAGCCCTTGGACCAGTTATGAGTCTTTGCGTGAATTGCTAATCACGGAAGAGAGAAGCTTCTCTGGCCAAGGCTGAGGACGCCACTAATCTATGTGTATAAGTATAAATATTAGAAGGCAGATTGACACATGTCCATTTAGCAAGACAATAGTAGCATGTTTCTCATTTGGGCCTTTGACCAGATTTATAGTACCAGACAGAATGCTTTCCTGTGGAGCAGGCCTCACATCCAATTCTGGTTGGTTAGCCACCATCCCCCACCCCCCACCCCACACACACACTATAACAGCCCTGCTGCTCTTGCCCCACTGGGCACATCTTGCTTGGCAGGTTGGGGCTGTAGCATGCAGGGTTCACCACTAGGTAAGATGTCTGACATTTCTTTCCTCCCATTTACTCACCTTTTGGCACCGGTGAAAGCTAGCAGTGGAACGCAAATGTTCAGGTCAGTCCCAGCTTGATTTTTTTTCCCCCCTATTCCTATAAACAGTGTGCTGTGCCTTCAGAAACAGGGTCTAATCATTTAGTTCTGGAGGCAACCATGAACAATAGCAATAGCCTATGTTGTTCTAGGGGCCCCTGGAAGAGTTTGAATTTCTGGCTTTTATTCATTAACAATTTATTAAGCAATTAAAAATGAGTTGGGGTCTGGGCAGTGGGGGCACACACCTTTAATCTCAGCACTCAGGAGGCAGAGGTAGGTGGATCACTGTGAGTTCGAGGGCAGCCTGGTCTACAGAGCGAGTCCAGGACAGCCAAGGCTACACAGAGAAACCCTGTCTCAAAAAACAAAACAAAACAAAATACTTCTATTTTATAGTTTGATTGAAATTTTGAAAAAGTGTCCATTGTTGAAAATCTAAGAAAATATGAAGGGGGGGGCTGAAAAATAAAGGTTTTTTTTCTAGGGCAAGCACAGAACTTCTGTGAGAGTATTCAACAGCTCTGCTGCCCAATATAGTGGACAAAACAATTCAGAAGCTAGTGAGCTCTTGAGATGAAACTGGTATATTCAAGGAGAAATTTAACTTCAGTTAACTTAAACATACTTAGCCATAGCTGGTAGTAGCTGCCATGGTAGACTACCCATAACACACCACCGCTGCCTGGTTTACGAGTGATCTGACTATGAAGAGTTCATGTGGGGCCCATGTGACCAAAGAGAGAAGCTAGGGAGGAGTGCCTGGAGAAAAAAAAGTAACATCTAAACCCCACAGCTTAAAAGGGGAGAGGCCTCAAAGTCAGATGTTGGGTTGGCAAAAATTTCTTCAGAAAAACCTTCACTGTGGGGGATCCTTTGTTTCTTCAAATAGTATGAAGGAAAGGAATAGATTTATAGTGAAACTAGTAAAGCAGCCTTTTTTTTTTTTTTTTTTTTTTTAATTTTCATGCTCAAATAAGCTGAGAAAACAAATGCACCGTAAGGAAGTGTCACCAGGAGCAGTTTCCGGACAAGAGTGAGGCAGGAGAGCAGGGGACAGTCGTTAGAGCGAGAGGCACCAGGCCTTGGAGGTGGTTATTTTCTAGAGCTGAAGGACTCAAACCTGGTAACTTTAAGGATGTTGAGAGACGCGGGGACAGGGTACCTAACGTGTGGATGCTGAAGCCACCAAGGATAATGACAAAGAGTGAAAAGGAGCAAGTTAAACCTGAGGAAGAAGGGATCCTGCTTTTGAATCTGCTTTTCCATGACATTTCTTGGGTTCTCTTTGGTGGCAACCCTCCCTATGGGGTAAGGGGATTATGTAGCTCTAGAGAAATCTTTGGATTACCAGGGCCCTAGCTTTCCTTGTTCAAGTGGTCAACCTTCTTTGTAGTTCCTGGGCTGCCTGCCTGCCTGGGCCCATCTTCCTGAGGACACAGCACGGCAATGCTATGCCCTGTGCCTGAGCAGTGCTCAGACACTGAGGTGGTATGTTAGTTAGTTAGTTTGCTTGTCGTCTTGAGAAATACTCAGGAGACCCTTCTTTCGGCTCATGTTTTCAGGGGCCAGTGCCGGCCTGAAAGGCTGGACGCTGTCAGGATATGTGACAGGGCAAAGCACCTCAGGATAGAAGCGGGGCGGGGGGGGGGGGGGGAGGGGGGGGGGGGGAGGGGGAAGGGGGGCTGGGGAGATGCCAAGGATATAGTATGTTACTTTGGCATAACCCATTTCCTCTAAGTCGGTTACACCTTCGGGTACCATCACCACACAGTCTATTAAAAATTCAAATTCCTCAATATATTGATTCACTCATGAAGCCAGAGCCACTATAATCCAATCACTTGTCAAGTTCTCCACCTCTGACCACTTGCCTTCGCCAGGCCAGGGGTGCGGTACCTCACATCCAAACCATAGCAGGGCATGGGGACTGTAGTGAGAGCGTTGGGAGTGAGTGGACAGGACTACACCATCAGGGATGGGGCTTACACACACACCTTTAAAGCCTGTTCCACTGCAGGATGCAATCCAGGATGTGGAAGAAAGGAGAATTCTTCTAGTCCTTATGACCAAAGAACTTAAAGGGAGGAAAAAAAATAATTGGTTCATGATTTCAGAGAGTTTAGTCCTCAGTCACTTGGCACCATGAGCTTGGCCAAAACATCCTGGTATCCAGAGTGTGTGATGAGAAAGAGCTGGGTGGGCCTTTTTTCTTCCTCTTTCCTTCCTGGGATGCTGCCTTCAGTTCAAGGTGGTGCCTTTCTTCTCAGTTAATTCTCTCCAGACAAACCTTCACAGGCACACACAGAGGTGTGCCTTCCCAATGTCCTAGGCGATTCTAAGTCCAGGCTAGCTGACCAGATAAAATGCTCACAGAAAACACTATTCTCTGGCTGCTAACTGGGCAAGCATCCAGGTCTACTGCATTGGCATTCTGAAGCAGAATTTTGGTGTTTTGTTCTTTTCTTTTTCTTTTTTTTCTGAGACAGAGCTTCCCCTGTCTAGCCTTGGCTGTCCTGGAACTAACTTTGTAGACCAGGCTGGCCTTGAACTCACAGAGATCCTCCTGCCTCTGCCTCCTTGAGTGCTGGGATTACAAGTGTGTGCCACCACCCCCGGCATCTGAAACAGATTTTTAGAAGCCAGTTAATTTAAATTTAAACTCAGATTTCTAGGTAATTATAAGGAAGTACATTTGTCAATTTCTGGAGTTACAGTTTTGTTTAAGTTGGTTAGCTTGTTTCATAACTTTTAAGCACTTGAACAGGACTTGGATTGGCTCTCTTGCTTGAAGACTCACAAAGGTTAGGAACCCGAGGAATTGTCATGTTAAAAAGGTCTGAGCTGGTGGTGGTTGTGGTGGCGGTGGTGGTGGCGGTGGCGGTGGTGGTGGTCGTAGTGGTACTTGGGAGGGAGGGGCAAGTGGATCTCTGTGAGTTCAAGGCCAACCTGGCTACACAGAGAAACCCTGTATCTGAAAGAAAGAAAAAAAAAAAAAAAAAAAAAAAAAAAAAAAAAAAAAAAAAAGAGGAAGAAGAAAAGGGGAAAAAACAGGTCATTTTTAGTGAGCCTTGAGCTTTTTTCTCAATGCCTACCATCCTTACCTCTTATTACCTGTTTTACCACCTGTCTCTTCTGGCAGAGAAGTGGGGTGGGGGCAGTAACCACGCTGTTCTGTTTACCTGCAGATCCTATCACTAGTGCAATGCCTGACACTTAGAAAGCAGGGGCTGAACAGGTCTTGTGTGATCCTAGGTGAAGAGAGGTGGCAGAGAGGGACAAGCGGTCTCACAAAGGAACAGCCCCCAAATGATGAAGGAAGCCGAGCAACAGTGCACATTTTTTTTTTTTTTAAATCAGACAATCAAAGGTAGCAAACCGAAAGTTCTAGCACTGAAGACTGAGCCGTTATCTTTATGTTAAGTGATAGGCTAGGGTTTTTTGTTTGCTTGCTAGTTTGTTTGTTTTCATCTCCTTCAAAAGAGTGGTTAGACCATGATCAAAGGTGACACACTGAGGGCTTGAAGTCCAATGAAAAATGTGAATTAATTAACTTAAGAAATAGGAAGAAAAAAGGAATAGGGCAATTGAAGGGGGGGGGTGAGGAGTGCAATTAAAATAGTTTTTAAAAAATTTAAAAAAAATAGAGAAAAGGGAATGCAGCTGTATGTTTTCTATAAGAAAGCACTTCTGGCATTGGTAGACATATTCCAATAGGCCAAAGATGGTCTGAGCCTTTACGTGGGCCTGTATTTACCAGCTGAAAACTCACGAAACAAGGGTGGGGAACAGCTTGGCCATCAAAGGCCTTTCAGCTCCTGTCGTAGGACTTTACGTTCTTGTTCTTTTGGAGATCATCTTAACTGAATTCTTTATGGTATATCTCTATCAATCTCTGACGTGGCTCATTTTGATCATATAATACTGCACATGAACTCATATCTACTGAAGATCTGGAGGAAGTGTGTCTCAGTTGGGGTGGACTTTGAGGTCTTCTATGCTCAAGCTACACCCAGTGTGGCACACAGTGTCCTGCTGCTGAGTTCAAGATGTAGAGCTCTCAACTCCTCTAGCCTTGACGATAATGGACTAAATCCCTAAACTGTAAGCCAGCCCCAAAGAAATGTTCTCCTTCTTAAGAGTTGCTTTCACGGAGTCTCTTCACAGCAATAGAAACCCTAAGTTAATTCTGAAGTGCAATATTCTCACATATAAACAAAGTACACCTGCTGCAAAAACAAACCCCAACCAACCCAACATAAACAGCAATAACGACAAAAGACAGTTACTGTTCCAACATGATGCTAAAGGGTTTGATTGTGTGTTAAGGTGGACGAAGAGGCGTGGGGTCACAGAAAAGTAAGGCTGCCAAAGTTAAGATTGCCCAAAGATGCTTGGGAGAAATCAGGAGATGCTAGAATGTTATTTTTGTTTTTTTTTTCCGACGAGAACCTACTAAGTACTGTTTTGATATGACAGATTCTTGAGACCAACAAAGTCTTTGCTCTCATTGAGCTTAATAGTGGTGCAGGAGGCAGAAACACACACATCACACCCCATGTATCTGTGGAGTGGAAACAAACCTGCTATTTATAAAACCGAAGCAGAGCAAGAGAACAGGGTTTGAGGGTGGCTGCTATTTGAGGAGACCCTAAAAGAAGCCGAAAGCGCAAAGCGTGGCCATTCTTTTTCTAATTTTCCAAGCTGAAAGGAGCAAGGTGCTCCCCCAGGAGCTCCGCCTCCCGCTCCTTATAGGCCGCAAGGTGCCATCTCCGAGAAGCCCCGCCCATCGCTCCGCCCAGAGGCGGGGCTTCGAGCCCGCGCTCACCCAGAGCCGCGCCGAAAGCAAAGCGCGCACACAGTCCTCCCGGCATGCTTCTCGTCCTCTCACGGCGTGGCTCACACCCGCGCCTGGCATGCTGGGAACTGTAGTTTCCGCCCTCCGCCCCGCTTTAAAGGTGGCGGTAAAAGTTGCTAGGTCGCGGGCACCATTTCTAGCACATGACTAGCGGCGGTGGGGAGGCTCTACGGAGGGGTGAGGGCAGGGTCACCGCGACAGCCGGCAAGCCAGGGCCTCCGCCTCCCACGGCGCGCGCCGCTCCCCAGCGCCGCCCCCGCGCCGCGGCCACCTCGCGCTCCAGGCGTCACGGAGCGCGCGCTCCTCCCCCTCCGTCCCCTCCCGCTCGACTCGCCGCCGCCGCCGCCGCAGGAGCAGCCGCCGCCGGAGCCGCGCGCAGTCATGGCCGAGAACCCCGGCTTGGAGAACCACCGCATCAAGAGCTTCAAGAACAAGGGCCGAGATGTGGAGGCGAGTGTTCACCGCGGCTGGCCGCGCCGGGCGGCTGGGAGGGGAGGGGCGGGGGCCCGCGGCCGCTGGATCTCGCCGGCTGGCGGTCAGTCGGAGTTGGCCGCCGCCTCGGGGCGCCTGCGGCCCGGGCTGCAGCCACCCCGTGAGCGGGTTAGCGCGGGCACCGGGGACCGCTGGGGCGCTCGGCCCCGCTGCGCGGGCGCGGCCTGGTGTCGGAAGGGAAGGGAAGGGATGTGGAGCCGAGGCGGGGTCCGTGGGCCGCGAGGGAGGACGGACGGACCGGGATGCTGCCGCCCCGCGTGCTGGCCGCACTGCCGGGGCCCGGTCGCCGCTCGCGTCCGCAGCCGGTGCAGCCTCCCGCGCTGCCGCACATGGAGCCTCGGTCCCAGCGCCTCCCGTGTGCGAACCGGGCCCAGGCGGGCGGTGGCAGCCCTCGGAGGGGGGTGGGGACCAGCCGGGTAACTGACTTGTTTGAGGGTGGTGGATGGGGGAGGGTAGGATGCGCCAAGACCATTTTCTTATATTCCAGTGCTGTCCTTTGGACCAGTCTTGCCGAGCTGTTGCAGCTCGTACGTACCCCTCTTGAGTGGTGGCATTTGGAGCGAGGTGGACAATAGTTTACCATCCATTGTGCTGAAGCTTTGGGAAGGAGGTGGTGCAGACCTCCTGATTTATTTTATTTTATTTTTTTAAAGCTCATCTTGGAGTGCAAGTGTGAATAATAAGGAAAATAATTTCTTTGACCCGTTTTGCAGAAATAAATTGGATACATAGATTCTCCTACGTCCTTATGTATTCCACATGCCACCAAGCTGGTACATTTTCCAAGTGGTTGCAAAACTGTAAACACTCATTGTGGTCACTCAGTTAGCTGCTACTCAGCATGTTGCCATTGTCTCATTAAGGTGACATTAGCAGTTACGATTTGCAAACTCTGCTTGTTGGGGGAGCGCTAGAGGTCTCTCTGCTCCTGCTAAAACCAATGAAGTGTTATAGCATAAACTTCACTGGGACTCCACCCCTGGATTTGATGGGGCAAATAGTATTAAACCCAGACCCTCCTCTCTTTTCTAATAGTGGGTGATATGATTTGTGTCCTATCATTTTTGATAAGAGGCTAGGAAACACAAGATTTGCTTTGGTGGAGAAGCAGATGAAGCTGGGCCGTTTCTCAGAGCTGCAAAGTTAAGTATGAATTGGGAAAAACCTGGGGGAATATCTGTGGAATTCCCATTCGACTGAGACTGACTTCAGGGTCTCTATCTCTGACCGGATCACGTTTAAGTTTTCTTTTTGAGAACTACTTCCAAACAAAAGTGAAACCTAGCAACTACAACAGCCATCAGTCTCTTGTTTGTTTGTTTGGTTTTGGTTTTTCAAGACAGGGTTTCTCATGTGTAGCCTTGACTGTCCTGAACTTGCCTTGTAGTCCACAGGCTTGCCTTGAACTCAGGGATCTGTCTGCCTCTGCCTCCCTGAGTGATGGGATCACAAGCAGAGATCTGCCTGCCTCTGCCCCCATGAGCTGGGATTACAGGCATGCACCACCACGCCCACTCTTGTTTTTTTTTATTATCAATTTTTTCCGCGAGACAGAGCGCGCGCGCGTGTTCCACCAGTAATCTCTTGCTTTTTGTTTTGTTTTCTTTTTGAGACAGGTTGGTTAAGCACACAGACTAATCCTGGAGCCTCAGGCTCCCAAGCGCTGGGATTACAGACATGAGCCACCACACCCAGTCCCACCAGTCATTTTTTCTTGAGGCTGTCTTTTATTATTGTAAGCAAAACTTGAATAGTTTGGATACTATACTCGTATCACTTGTACATTCTTTCCTCTTCTTAATGTTGGAGTAAATGTGTGCCATGATTCACTTGAGCATTGTGTCCTGTTTGTTTAATGATACCTATAGTTGCCAACCCATTCTGTTGGGTTTTGTTCACAACATTGCATTTCCGAGGGTATGGCAGTATACCTAGGACGTGAAATAGGCCTGCAAATGGTAGTTCTTTGTGGCAGACACTGTGCTATACCAATAGCTTGGCACCTCATTTAATCCTCTTGAGTTAGGTATGCAGTGTCATTGCTAGAGGAAAAAAAAGTACTTTGACACAGAATTTCACATTATGTAATGTGCTGGTCGTATATAAGCATTCATTGCTAAACGGTTATTCAGTGCCTAGAATGCTTGGCCTTGCTCATTCAGAAAGCTTAAGATTCAGTCTGTGCCTTGAGCTTACTACAGTCTGTAAGAAAATGCTACACTGGTCAGGGAAGTTGGCTTCCACACAGCAATGAAATCTGATTGATTCCTTGTGGATAAATGGGAATGAACTGCTCCAGAAAAGCCAGTAATCCCAGCACTTGGGCTGGGGAAGCAGAAGGTTAGAAGTTCAAGGTCGTCATGGGCTACATGACACCCAACTCAAAAAGTAATCAGCTGAGTGAAGTGGGGGGGAATTAACTGGGGAGGAGAGGGGCAGGAGGAGGGGGGAGGGGCAGGAGAAGGGGGGAGGAGCAGGAGAAGGGGGAGGGGCAGGACAAGGGGGGAGGCATTTGGAATTTGAGGAGAGGTAATTGAAAAGTTCCTAGAAGTGCAATAGGACTGTTTTTACTGAGGGGCTGCGGGTGCTGGGGTGGTGCCATAAATTTAGCTGAAGAGTAACCTGGGATCAGGTCTAATCTAGGGTCCTTATGGTGGGTTTAGACAGAACTAAGAGGAGATGCCATATCAGATTTAGTTTTTCCCATTAAAAGCTGTGCTGTATTTGAGTCATACTACACTTCCGTTCTGTAACTAGGAAGTTGTGCTTATTAGTGTGTTTGACATTGTTTCTTTCCTACAAATAGGGTAGACAAAAGATAAGCAATTTTCAGTCATGCAGTTAGCTGATAAAAAAGGGAAATAAGGAAGCATTCTGTGAGGGCTGGTGAGTGAGTAGGAAGAGTCACAGTGAGACACATCTTGGAGACATTCTGTCAAGAGTGACTTCATAAGAGGGCTTTGGAGAGACAAAATGATCTTACAGGAAATATGTATCAAACTTGACATGGGCAGGTAAAAATGAGTGAATAGTCACAGGTGCAAAGGAGACCTGGTCACATTAGGGCGAGAGCCAGAGGCTTCCAGATGACTTCTGTCGGCCTGCCCTGTGTCAGAGTGTCCCTTGGAAGGCTTTTGCTTAGGAGGAGATCTCACAAATGGATTCAGACAAAGAGCGAGCTGGTGTCATGGTGCAAGCAGGTGCGGGCAGGTGCGGGCAGTGGGAAAGGGGAAAGAGGGTGAGTCCGCTGGAAGTCTGCCTGTAAGAAGGGGGTTTCCAGAAACCGAGACTGCACGGAACAGTGACAACTTGAAATTGGGACTTGATCTTCCTCATCTCCTTTTCTTTTCTTCTTAGTCTTCCTCTTCCTCATCCTTTTTTTGTGTAAAGGTTACAGAAGATAACGTAAGCCTGAGTGTACAGGTGGAGGTAGGTGAGGGGCTAAGTTATCACTGATAGTGATTTGAAGGTAAGGGAATCAGATTTTTATAGCTAACTTAGAAAGACAGTTGAAGAGGAAACAGGTCTGAATTTGTGTCTCAGTACTAGACATTTTGATCCTTAAACTCCCCCCCCCCCACCCCAAGACAGGGTTTCTCTGTGTGATAGACCTGGCTGTCCTGGACTCATTTTGTAGACCAGGCTAGCTTTGAATTCAAAGAGATCCACCTGCCTCTGCCTGCTGAGTGCTGGAATTAAAGGCGTGCATCACTACACCTGGCTGATTCTTAACCTTTTTTAAAAAGAAAGTTGTTTTCTCTTTTCAGATATAGAAAGGCGTACAGAACAAAAATACTCTGCTTAATGAATGATTCTAAAACAGACATTCAGGTAACCCAAACCCAAGTGACCTTGTCTTGTTTATGTGGGTATATATAACCTCAAGAATGTGACACTTGTTTTTGTTTTTTTAAGACAGGGTTTCTCTGTGCAGCTTGGCTGTCCTGGAACTAACTGTGTAGACCAGGCTGGCCTCGAACTCACTGAGGTCTGCTGGGATTGAAGATGTGCACTGCCACCATCTGGCTGACTTTTTTTTACTCATCTATTTTTGTGCACGTGCCACACATAGTATACTTGTGGAAGTCAGAGCGCAGATTGCCAGAGTTGGTTCCTTCCTCCACAGGTAGGGATCAAACTTAGGTTGCCAGGCTTGTGGCAAGTGCCATTACCCACTGAGCTATCTGGATGACCTGGACATGACATTTTTGTCATTTGTGAATAATATGAAATCAAGAAACTGGTGGTTTACCTGGGCATGGTGTCGGATGCCTTTAATCCCAGCACTCAGGAGGCAGAGGCAGGTGAATAGCTGTGAGTTCCAGGCCAGCCTGGTCTACAAAGTAAGTCCAGGACAGCCAAGGCTACACAGAGAAACCCTGTCTCAAAAAAAAACCAAGAAAAGAAAAAAAGCAACGGGTGGTTTTTATGAGATTGGCCTGAGTGCCAAGGAAGGCCTTAGAGGTGAGGCTTTGCTGGGGTGTGTCACTGTGTCTCTGGGATGCAGCGCCCACACCAGACCTTGCTGCATTTTCTTTTCTTTTTCTGCAACTTGCGAATCAGATGCGAGCTCTCGCTGCTGTTTCAGGGCCATGCTTGCCTGCCTGCCTTTGTGCTCTGGGCCGCTATGGTCATGGTCTAAGGTCCTGAAATGTAAGGAAGCCCCCAATTAAAAGCTTCCTACTGTAAATTGCTTTGATCATGATGTCTCATCACAGCAATAGACAACAACCTTAATACTTAATGAGTTTTATGGTGTTAAGTACTTTATGTGGATTATTTATTGGCCATGGCCGTCCTCTGAAAGTAGGCACTGTTGCAGTTCCTACCTGCTGTGGAGGAAACAGAGGCCTACAGCTCTGCAGTAGCTGTTGGCACAGCGTGGTGAGCGCGGTGAGGGACTGAGCCCGGGTGTGTGTCCGAGCACTGGGACTCTACACTAGAGGTCTTGCTCCCTCTGCTCCCTCCGCTGAGGGAAGCTATAGCTTGATGGAATGAAGCATGCCTGAAGGTTAGTGAGCCAGGGAAATAGTGAAGAAATGTCCACTACATCACAAAAGTCCTATTTCGGTGCTTTGAAACCTTACTGATAAATTATGTGCAATCTATCATTGAATTTATTTGCCTTTTTTCACTTCTGCAAAGTTTCATTCTTATTAACAGAAAGTTAATTTTACCCCCCCCCCCCCCCAAAGGTAGCCCATATTCTTGGGTTAACAAACACTGGAACAGTTATCCTTTAGGTTTAGTACCAAGAATAAAACAGATTTTTCATTTACAATTCAGTTAGTATTTCCACCACTGTTCTTTCTCTGTAGACATCCTATTGGTAAGTGGTTCTCCGTGACTTCTTACACACAGTTCTGTTGTATACACACCACTGGTTGTCTTTTCAGTTGCACTCAACTCTTGTCAACTCTTCTCAGACTCCTTCAGATACCTCTGTAATCAGTAAGAGTATGCTTCTGATTAAAGCAGACCCTTTAGAAGAACCCCAAAAGGTCTTTGTGACTGACCTGCGTTCTGTACCATCACTTGCTATTTTCAGTACTTTCCTAAGTGAGTTTCTTTTCACTTGTTTGGGATGGAGTTGTAAGATGTTCAACAGTCCACATGTGTATAGTTGTAAAGTATTGACTATCGAGGTGTCACTGGTTGTTTACTGATTGGTTGGTAAAATTTCATGCATATTTTTTGAGAAATGGACTAGATAATGTATTTTTTAAAACTGCATTTAGGGATGAAAGATAAAATATTGTAAGATTTTTAAAAAAAATATGAGCTTTTAAAAAAGATTTAAAATTTTCAAAAGGGTGTGTCTATGTATGTGCATGCATGTGTGTGTGTGTGCCTATGTGCAAATAAGTGCATCAGATGCTTGCTCTGAGAATCCAGAAGAGGGCATTGGATCCCCTGGAGTTAAGAGCTGCAGCTCTTTGTGAACTGCCTCACATGGGTGCTAGAAACTGAATTTTCATCCTCTGCAAAAACAGTGCTCTTAACCAGGAGCTAGCTTTCCAGGCTCTTACTGTAAAATTTATTTTTTTGATCAAACCCAATCTGTTTTGCTTTAGTGTACTTTTGTAAGGTGAACAAATTCATGTTTGAATGTGCACTAGAAGAAAGATTAAAAAAAAATAAATCATACTAGTCCATGTTTATTTTTACTAGCACATCAACATTGAATTTTTCTAAATAATAGCAATTGAACACAGTGTTTTTGGCATTCACCCATTCTTTTTTTAGCTCTGTTCAACCATATTCAGTGCCTTGAAGGTGCTTATTACTTCAACCTTCCTGATACTTTTTCACTTACTAAATTTGTAGAATGTGATTTTATTTTTTTCAGGAGTCTCTATGTCTTATGTCACGCATTAATGCTCTTGAATTTCCTGATGGAGGCGTGTGCTTCTCCCTGTGCCTTCACTCTTGAGTCCCTTTGGCTTTGCCAACTCCACCGCCTGTCCACTGAGTGTAGGCATGTGCTGTGCAGTTCCCTTTAGCTTTAGCACCACTTCTGAGGTGGGGAGGGGGATGGCGAGGCGGGAGGGAGATCTGGTTAGTTACCTGCTGCAGGGGTTCATGCGGACACCTCAGCAGCTTCTCAGCAGCTTCTCATGCTGAGTGAGTGGTAAAGCCACTCTCTGCTGTTGGGTTCCCACTGCCCTAGACGTGACTACAGCTGAAACCTGACGCCTTCTTGGACTCCTTCCTCATCTTCACCTTCAGTCAGATGCCAGTCAGTGTAGTCTCAACCTCCACAGCGTCTGCATTCTAGCCTTGCCTATTTATTCAAACTCTGCTTCCCTGGACCTGAGGCGTCATTGCCTGTCCCCTGGCCATATAAAAGTCAACCTCAAAGTCGTGCCTTCCTTTAGTGCGTTGGGATCTGTCAGCAAGCGGATGCTTTTTTCTCCCTCCTACCCCTCCCCTCTCACCCCCTTAAGCTCTACAAACTGAACGTCTTATATGCTTATCCATAATCTGGCATCCTGCCCTCCCTCTGGCCTGGGCCGGTTCTTTTCTCAGGGCGAGCTTGCTGACTGAACTATCCTTCCCTGCCTCCCGCTGATTGACTAATTCCTACCTCTCAAAAAGACTGTAGATCAAGGCGCTTTTCTTTGCTCCTGAGAGGATCTCTGTAGTTGTAGTAGTGTTCAGTTGTGCTTTGTTTCTCAGCTTGATTGTGAGGTTTGAGGGCACCAGCTCTACATCTTCAGTGTCTGCTACACAGCACGGCTGAAGTAAAGCACTAAAGCAGTCTAACGAGCACGCCATGCTAGACACCAGCGGCAGCCATTCCCCAGGTCTGTGTACATATGTGCGGTTTTGTTTTTGTTTTTGTTTTTCGAGACAGAGTTTTTCTGTGTGTGTCTTGGACTCGCTTTGTAGACCAGGCTGGCTTTGACTCACAGCTGTCAGTCGGCCTCTGCCTCCCAAGTGCTGGGATTAAAGGCGTGTGCCACCATACCCGGAGATATATATATATATATATATATATATATATATTTAATTTTATGCATGTAAGTGTTTTTCTTGCATGTATGTCTGTGTACCAAGTGCATGCCTGCCGCCTGTGGCAGACAGAGAGGGTGGTGGATCCCCTGAAACTGCAGTTACAGACTTGTGGACAATCATGTGGGCGCTGAGAATAAAAGCCAGGGCTTCTGTAAGAGCAGCACGTGTTCTTAACAGCTGAGCAGTCTCAACTGCCCTGCAAAGTGTGAGTGAGTGTGTGTGTGTGTGTGTGTGTGTGTGTGTGTGTGTGAGAGAGAGAGAGAGAGAGAGAGAGAGCGCGCGCATGCGCGTACACACTTGAGCGGGTCTTGAGTTTTACTGTTTGTTGTAAATGTACAAAGACTGGCGTGATCTCTTACCTTTCTTGAATAATCTGTTCAAGAAAGATCACTTAGTACAACTTAACCTAACAAAGTTTGTGTTTTGCATGTTGATGGAACCAGCCGCTGCAGGAACATATTCGGCCTATATTTCCTGGTGATTTGAGGAGAGAAGCAATAGTCAGAACCCTGGTGAAGCTCCCACAGGGGACGTGAGAGCTGCTAGGAACCATCTTGCCTTCAGACAAGCAACAAGGAAAAAGGCATAGTACATTTTTGAATGGAGACTATTAATCCTATACTGCCCTTCCCTTCTACTTTGAAAATAAAATCCATACATTTTATTATGACAGGTAAAGTGTTAGGAGATTGAGGCATGTGCTTAGTGGATTAAAACTCATACACAAGCTGTTTGATATTGGCTTATTTTCACTTTGTGTAATGTTTTCAAGGTTCACCATATTGTAGCATGTAGAAAATTTCCCTTCCTTTAATATTCCATTGTATGTATGTATTGCATTGTGTCTGTTCTAGTGATTCTCAACCTGTGGGTCGTGACTCCTTTTTGGGAGAGTGGTTGAATGACCCTTTCACAGAGGTAGCCCAAGACCATTAGAAGACACAGATAATTTTTACATTATAATTCATAACAGTAACAGTTATGAACTGGCAATGACATCATTTTATGGTTGAGGATCAGCACACCATGAGTAACCGTGTTATTAGGGAGGCTGAGAACCACTGGTCTATTCATTCTATCAGTGGGTTATTTACTACACTTTGGATGTTGTCTGTCTACCATTTTATTTATTTTGGCCTTTTTTGTTTTAGGTAGGGTCCTCATGAATCTGCCCAGGTTTCCTTTGAACTTGTTATGTAGCCAAGAATGACCTTGAACTCCTGATAGTCCTTTATGTACCACTATGTCCAGTGCTGGGCATCAAACCCAGGGCTTCTAGCATGCTGGGCCAGCACCCCACCAACTGAGCTACAGTCTCTATCCTCTCCCCTCAGCTCCCTCTTCTGAGACAAAGTTTTGCTGTGTAGCCCAGGGTGGCCTAGAACTTTCAGTGATGTTCCTCCCTCTTGTAGTGCTAGTATTTATGAGAATGTGCACCCTGGTGTTTCCCAACATTTATAATTGTTACTAATTTTTTGGAAAAAAAAATCAGGTCAGTGTCCTTACATTGCAATTGCACCATGGCGGATTGTCATTTTGTGGTTCAAAACAACAAGTATCAGCAGTCTCATGTGGCTGAGCCTAAGAGTCGGGCCAACACAGTCCGTCTTTCCTCATGGTATAGTTTAATTTGTTCCTCATGTTCTGCTCCATCCTAAGGCTCTTCTGTAAACTGAACACTAAACACACAGGGTTCGTCAGTTTCAGATTAAGTTTGCTTGTGACAAGACTTACAAGAGTCACATTGGCCTTCAAACTCCCCATGTCGTTAAGGCTGGCCTTGAACTTCTGATCCTACCACCCCTGTTTCCTGAGTGTAGGATCACAGCTGTTAACCACCATTCCCAGGTCAGTTTTTTTTTTTTTTTTTTTTTTTTGGTTTTTTGAGACAGGGTTTCTCTGTGTAGCCTTGGCTGTCCTGGACTCCCTTTGTAGACCAGGCTGGCTTCGAACTCACAGCAATCTGCCTGCCTCTGCCTCCCGAGTGTTGGGATTAAAGGCGTGCGTCACCACCGCCCGGCTGGGTCAGTATTTTTTAATCAAAAAAGTTAATGGATGCTATGTGTTTTAGAATATATGCTGATGATATTATTTGATCAGAGGGTCACAAATAAGAAAGTCACTGGTATTTGGTGAAATAAGTGTTAGTTATTTTGGTGAGTTAAGACACACTGGACAACACTTTAAGGAGAAAAAAGTAACATGAACTTTTGTTATCAAGCAAAAGAGTTGCACAGTGTATTTCTAGAAAGCCTGGCTTTAGAGTCAGTGGTACTATCTTGTGTAACTGGCACCATTCCTAAATAAACAAGGTATGGCGGTAGCATCCTGGGGGATAGGAACATTGTAAGGCCGATGTAACTGTCCTTTCTATGGTTTTGCCATAGCCTCATCTTGTCAGTTATGATAGAGAATTAATTATTCTAAAAGAAAGATTAAAAGGATGAAAAGTGATTTCCTCCCCCTCCCCTAATCTAGGGAGTTTCAGTCAGACTGGTGCTGAGTAGGCTTTCAGTGTGCAGCTTGCCAGGCTCTAAGAGTGACCTTTGCCAAGTGCTGTCAGAGCAGAGGAGGGACTGACGACTGTCAGGCTTTCTGGGTTATAGAATTCTTTATCTGCCAGTTTTTCTTTTCTTTAGAATGCCATTTTTAAAAATGTCTTGTACTGTCCTCTTACGTTATAGTTTCATTTTCTTGGTTCTTAAGAATATCCATTATGCATATGGATATTAAGGTTTCCTTTTTATAAGTAATGCCTTCAGTTAAAATTTGAGTTTTTATTCTGGGGCCTGTGAAGTTTTTTGTTCCTCACTTTTGCGGGAGCTGAGTCTGCTAATCTTCTGATATTGTCAGCATGCTTTTCTGTAGTAGCCTTCCCTTCTTTTATTTGATTCACAGACCCTAGTGGTTAGAAAACAGATTTAATAACATTTAATGCTTCCCTGTGTTCTGGGCAGAGGTTTAGTCATAAAGTTTATAAATATGAGGGACTGGAGGTGGCCAATGGTGAGGAGCACTGGCTGCCCTTCCAGAGGACCTAGGCATGATTCCCTGCACGCATATGGCTGCCAAGGCTTGGTAACTTCAGTTGTAAGGAATCTAGTGCCCTCTTCTGGTCTCTGCAAGCATAAGGTAAAAATGAATAAAATAAAAAAAAAAAACAACAAAAACCTGTGAAATATTTTTCTCTGATGTCGGGAGTTTTAGCGGGAAGATTCTTTTCTAGGCTTATGCTTAGTAGTTGAGTGTTGTGTGCTGAGTTGTCTAATGTCTGTAAACAATTTGCACTGTGCTGCTGAGTGTAGACAAAGGTGATGCTTGGTCGTACCTGAGGAAATAAGATAGTTTGCAGGAAGCTTGTACTTGGAACAATTCTGAAAGTACAGCCTTCCAGGCCTAGCGTTTGCAAACAGCTACAACAGTGGCATTACATTTATTACACCTTTTTGGTAACGATCCTTTGGAAGCTACTTCCTGTTGTTGGGTCTCTCCCCCCCCCCCCCCCCCCCCAGAGCTGAGGACGGCACCCAGGGTCTGGCGCTGGCTAGGTACCGCTCTACCACTGAGCTAAATCCCCAACCTTGGGTATCTCTTGGTACGTTGTTTTGTTTTGTCCTTTGAGAAGGGTTTTAGGTAGTGTTGACTGAGCTTAAATTTGTGATCCTCTTGCCTTCATCTCTACATGCTGGGATTATAGGTGTTTACCACCATAGCCAGCTTTCTTGATGGGATTCTTCAGTCTGGGTGCTCCTGTCTCTTGTATGTAGTTAATGTGCCTCACCTTTTTCTGGCTAACACAAAATAGACCAATCAAGTTCTGTTCCTCATGTTTATATCTTTTTAAGAGAACTGAAACGATATTTGGGGTAGAGCATGCTTTTGTGTGTGTTTGTTAGCACATCATATTTTGAAAACACTGCAGTACAAATGTGTCGTGTACTCCTGATGTAGTAAGCAAGACTAGGTAGCAGTAGGCACACGGAAAGACAGTTTTAAGAAGTCTGTCCTTTCTTTCACCATATAGGTTCCTGGCTCTGATTTTGGGTTACAATGCTCGGTGGCAATTTTTTTTTTTTTTTTTTTTTTTTTTTTTTTTTTTTACCCACGAAGCCACCTGGCTGGCCCTAGGTATTTACATTTTGGTGGGCCCTCCCTTGAAGGTCTTGCTGAGGAAGCTTCCTTTAGGTCCTGCCGTCTCCATTTGTGGGAACTACTTCCACCCTGTCTTAGCAGACAAGTCTCAGGGTGTCTCAGTTCTGTGGCTTGCTGTCCATCTTACCAGTATGTTCTCTGCCTCCATTCCTTCCCAAGTTGACTCAAGTCTGTTTGTGGTGTTTGTGATCATCTTAGGTGATCATCTGTCTTGGTTTGTGTGGAATTGGAGGACACGGGACTGAATGTTAACATTTCAATTGAAACACTTGAGTGTAAAGACGAGGTCTGGAATGTAAATGTTCCTATAGAAATATTAAGTATGTAGGTGAAAATAATGTGTGCTGAGACGCTTTCTGTAGTTCTTCCACTTAGCAGTTAGCTATTTGGATTCTGAGCTGAGTTTGAGGGATAAAGCATTCAAGATAACGATTACCTGTAATTGTGGAACACTTAACTAAGCAAAACACTCCACTTATAAGAATACTCTTAATTGCCATAAGTGTTCTGTTACACGGATAAGGAGAATAAGTTAGGTAAACTGCTTAAGAACATGAAACTAGGAAGGTGCAAGACCAGCATTAGTCCCCTTAAGGAATCCTCCTGGTCTGCCTCAGGGTTCTTGCTTGAAGACCAACATTATTAGTACAGGGACTGTGGAAAGCAAAGAAATACTTTAATGGAAGGAAATGTGTTCTCAGTACAGTGGGCCCTTAGGGAAAGCAACTATATAAGCTGGCCTGGGGGAGTCAGGGAACGCTTCATGAACATGTTTGTGCTTAAGTTCAAGGTGGTAAACACAGGTGTGTCTGGTGGTGGTAAGTGTTGGGTGGGCCTGGAAGAGGCAACATGCTCTATTTAGGGAATTAAATAAAGGAGTATTTCTTAAATGTGCAGTGGTTAGAAGGTTAAGTAGGATAGGTAGGGGCTAGGTTGTGGAAATCCTCTTCCTGGGTGGTAAGTGGGGTGATTGTGCATACAGAAGTGTTCTTTGGGTGCAGCAGTTCTTTGGTGTGTGGTGTTGGTGAGAGCACAGGACAAGTTGGGAGTAATACAGTTAGAAATACCATAGATGGCCTGAAACAGCCTTGGCATTGGGACTTAAAAGCAGAAAAAGTTATTAGGATGATTTACTTGGTGTATTTTACATTGTAGAACAAGGTTGACAGGCTTTTTCTGTAAATAGCCATAGTCTTTGAAACCTGAATAATTTACATATTGGAGAGCTGTATTTCATCTGCCGTGGCTACTCAACTCTGATTTGAGCACAAAAGGACCAGTAGATAGTTGGTAAGTAGATGGGTCGTTGCTGTGTTCTGACAAAGCTGTGCTTATAAAATCAGGTGGCTACCAGATTTGGCTTATAGGCGCTGTGATAAGTAGTTAAACTTCAGAAGTAGTTAAAGCAGTGAGAGAGGGAATAGGATGGTACTGTAGGGACCAGGGAGACTGCCTAGCACAGCGGCTCTTGACCTGTGCGCTGCAGCCACTTGGAGAGTGGCTTATCAGACATTTACATCATGATTCGCAACAGTAGCAGCGATACAGTTAGGAAGTAGCAATGAAATCATTTTATGGGAGAGTCACCACACACAACGAGCTGTATTAAAGGCTTACAGCTTTAGGAAGGTTGAGAACCACTGTCTTAGCAGTTAAAGGCCTTGTTACCAAGCCGGACAGCCCAAATTCAGCTGCCAGGAACCTCTATGGTAAATAAATGAATGTAAGAGATAATGGTGATGGGGTCTTGAGCAGTAGTGAAGCAAAGGGGGCCAGGAAAGGAAAGAGCCCCTAGGATATACCATTTTAAAGACTTAGGGGAAATGTAGCCACCTAAAGATTGGGGCTGTTGGAAGCTTAGCTGCAGCTCAGAGATAACAACATTAGGGCCAAAGAGTTCCCTGGAAGGGAATAGTAGTTAGTTGGAAGGCCACTGTCTGATGAGCATTAGAAGTATAAGCCAGTTGTTTGGCACTTAGGGACCAGTGAGAGAGGGAGAACTGGGAGGGTGGCGGCGGCTGTGTGCTGTGGCTGTGTGCTATGGCTGTGTGCTGTGGCTGTGT
>OU015748.1:57827932-57869181 GCA_907169655.1 Acomys percivali
GGCTGTGTGCTGTGGCTGTGTGCTATGGCTGTGTGCTGTGGCTGTGTTCTGTGGCTATGTGCTGTTGCTGTGGCTGTGTGCTGTGTGCTGTGTGGCTGTGTGCTGTGTGCTGTGGCTGTGTGCTGTGTGCCCGGGAGCTGAACTAGTTTAGCTTTGAATACTTGGGGGTGACTGGAAGAAGAGCCATGCCACAGAGAGAGAATTAGGGTTTCCTCTCGTTTGTCTAGTGTGGTAGGATTTACTGCAGCCTGAGGAAGTAAACACAGAAAGAAGCAAGGGCCTGACTAAAAAGGGAAGAAAGAGCGTGTGCTCAGGAGGAAGTGTGCGAGGAGCGTGAAGGGGCCCTGGGTGGGAGGCACCTGGACACGACCCACTGCAGGGAGGTGATGGCTACTCAGACTGATGGCTTCTGATTGCTTTCTTTGGCAAAGGTGTTTCTGGAGCAGGCTTGTAAACTTTTCCCATTCTATGTGTATGGTGTATAAAATAGGTATAGAAATAAACATTTACTAATAATCGTAAAGAAATTTATTTTAAATAAGTTCTTTGGTATAATGTAACAAGTACCATATGTTGAAGACAAGGCAATTTTGCATATTAATGAAATAGATCATCAAAACTGAGAATGACACTTCACATAAATAACGTAGCATAGAATGGCAGAACTATGTTTGAAGCTGTTCACAAACTGTTGGAGACTATACTAATTCTAAGCCCCAAATCATTTGAAGGCTTTTTAGGGAACTCAGACCAGCAGTTCACTCAGCAATTTTTAATTTTAAAAATGTTTATTTATTTTGTGTGTGTTTATGTAGGCCAGAGAACAGCTTCCAGAAGTCAGTCCTATCTTTCTGTCATGTGGGTCCTGGGATTTGACTCGGTGGTCAGGCGTGACCTGTCTCACTGGCTCCTCAAATAGCAATTTAATTTTTTTTTCTTTTGGAATTCTGGTTGTTTTTTTTGTTTTTTGTTTTTTGTTTTTTTGTTTTTTGTTTTTTTTTTGGTTTTTTTGAGCAGCTTTTCTCTATGTAGCCTTGGCTGTCCTAGGCTCACTTTGTAGACCATGCTGGCTGACTTGTGTTTTGTTTTTTGAGACAAGTTTTCTTCTCTGTGTACCCTGGGCTGTCTTGTAGACCAAGCTGGCTTTGAACTCAGAGATCTGCCTCCTAGGTGCTAGGATTAAAGTTGTGCACCACCACTGTCTGGCTTGGATTTAATTTTGAATTAAATTTTTTTTTTATGAGTATGAATGTTTTGTCTGCATGTATGTGCAGCATGTGTGTGCCTGGTGCCTGTGGAGGTGAGGAGGAGGCTTTGGATCCTGCAACTGGAGTCAGGGTTGTGAGTTGCCTCGTGGGTGTTGAGTCCTCTGCCAGAGCAGCAAGTGCTCTTAACCACTGAGCTGTCTCTTCAGCTCCCTTTATGTTTCTCTAGAAGAGAGAAAACCTTACAGTTTGTAACATAATAGTCTAGAATCTGAGTCAAGTGTTTCAGACAGTAAATATTAGTTTTTCATGGAGTGCACAGGTGTTTAGAACTAAGGATGGAGTAAAATGATGGTTTGACATGGCTGAGCAAGCCTGGAAACACCTTGGACTTACTGAAACATTTTTGTTAATTTTTATTGTTGGACATTTGAAAAACTTTTATTATTGCTATATTTCTTGTTACCCTAGGGAAATTCAGCTAAAAGACCTCATAGAGGGTCCCAACCCACAATTTCAGAAGCTGGGTTACACAGTAGAGAATGTTCTAAGAGTTGATGTTTCAAGAAAAGATGTTTTGGGGATTGCAACATAGGGCCTTTCCAGGAATAAGGGTAAGTTTAGCTGAAGAAAAGACAGAAATTGTTTTTTGGCTTAGGATATTTCAGTTTCCTAATTTATAGTTTTTCAACTTTCCCATGATTTGAAAATATACTTCAATTTTAAAGTTAATCTTCCTCAGCTGATGATGTGTTCCTGCCCTGCCATACTGCCCTGGGCTAACTGCACTTAATTCCCTTGAACTGAGCTACTGTCACACGTGATAGCTTTGCCAGATAACTGTTGTAGTTTGAAGAACATTTGTACTATTGTATTATTTTGCTGTGTTGTTAGTTGTGTCAGTTATATTTTATTTCACTTACATAGTTAAAGTGTTAACCAAATTCAAAGTGTATACTTCATATTTAGTTGAAAAAATTTTTAAAGAAACTAGCAGGAACATTGGTGGTTTAATGGTTCAATCTTTTTTCTGTTGTCACAGAGGGGAAACTTAGGCCTTTGCGATATGGTTGTCACCCACTCACCCATTTGGCAGCTTTTTCCTTAGTTGCCAAAAAGCAGAAGTTGGTTTTGTTTTTAGAAACATTTAAAGAAATATAAAGTAAAGAGATTAACAAGTTGAGCTTCTATGTACACTTAAAAACAATTATAGTTTATAACTATCTTATTTCTAACCTCAGTTCATACACCTTTCCCTGGTGATTTTGAAACATAAACTGTTATGTATTTCATATATAATTTGTGTGTGTGTGTGTTCCCACATGTGTGGAGGTCAAAGGTCAACTTTTGGAAGTCATCTTGTAGGATCTAGGGACTGAAATCATCAGACTTGAGGGCACATGTTTTTTACTTGCTGAGCAATCTTGTGTCTAGACTACCTAAGACATACAGTGCAAAATTACAACATTAAATTAGTTAAAAAGGGACAGGTTTGAATAGGTCATTCCCCAAAGAAGGTATGAAAATGACCAACAAGCACAAGAAAAGATGGTGAACATTATTACTAATTAGCAAATAAAAAAGCAGTGAGGTGAACTATACAGTAGGATGCTTACAGTTAAATAATAATAAGCCTTAGGAAGATGCAGAAATTGGAACCTCCATATACTTGTAGTAGGATTGTTAATGACTTTGGAAAAGCTTCCCTAGGGTGCTGATCAGCGTGCTGACCCAAGATCTTATTGCTGTGTGTATCTAAAAGACAGGAAAGCATACATAGACGTGCATGAGTAGTAGCAGTGTCACCTTTTCAAAGGTGTCCCCTGCCTGAAGAATGAGTGTTTGCCTGTGCAGTGGGACAGTGCATGTGGAACAGTAGATGAATGCCATGGATAGCAGTCTAGGGGTGGGGATTGCGGCTACACAAGCATAAACACCTGAGTTTGGGTACCCAAAACTCATGTAAAAAGCCAGGGGTATGGAGTTGGGGAGACAGGCAGACCCAGATTGGCCCAGCCAAGGTGGTAAAAGATCCTTTCAGTGAGAGACCTTATCTCATAAAACAAATGCAGAGGTCAGTAAGTTGACTCAGTGGATACAGGCACTTTGCATGCGAGTGCTGTATCCTGGAAGCCATGTTCAGGTGGATGGAGAGAATCTGCGACAGAGTTGTCCTCTGACCTCCACGTATATTCTGTAGTATATGTGTCCCCTCATACTCACATGCACACACATGCTAAAATACTAAATTTATTGTATTTTATTGTACTTTAAAAGGCTGAATTTTATTATGAATTGCACATGAATAAAAGCTGTTATTATGAAAAGGAAAAAGATAGTTGGGCCTAGTTGTGCATACCTGAGATCTCAACACTGGAGGGAATCAGGAAGGTGGGGATTTCAAGATCAGCCTGGGCAGCATGGATGTACTGGCTAGTTTTATGTCAGCTTGATACAAGCTACAGTCATCAGTGGAGAGAGAGCATCAAATGAGAAACCTAAGATCAGGCTGTAGGCAAGCCTGTAAGGCATTTTCTTAATGAATGGTCGATGGGGGGGGAGTCCATTGTGGGTGGTCCACTCCTGGGCTGCGGTCCTGGGTTCTATAAGAAAGCAGGCTGAGCAAGCTAGGGAAACAAGCTAGGAAGCAGCACCCACCATGGCCTCTGTATCAGCTCCTGCCACTGGATTCGCATCCTGTTTAGTTCCTGCCTTGACTTCCTTCAGTGTCAACGATGGACTACAGTGCAGAAATGTAAGACAAAGAAACTTTTTCCTCCCCGACCTGCCTTTTGGTCTTGGTGTTACAGCAATAGTAACCCTAACTAAGACAGCACGTAGTTAAGACGGTTCAGTTTATGAAGGCAAAGTAGTGTTTGGGGTTCTGAGTCCAAGTGATTATTGTTTCCCAAAGGTACCATCCCTCATATAATAAGACTGCGATAAAATATATTTATTTAAAATATTTTAATGCATTGGAGGATTAAAAAGCTTGCTTAACCTTGAGTGGGTCCTAGTCTTAAAAAAACAAACTGCTATTTGAAATTATAAGTTGGTGGGGGTTTGTCTAGGGTTCCTTCTAACCCTGCTGTTTAGGATAGAGTACACAGTGTTGCTGGATTGAACTGTAAAACTAGAGTTCTAGAGACAGAAAAGTAGAAATCCTGGAAAAGAAGAACAAGTGTCAGTCTGCAGTACTGTGAGCACTGGTGCTGGGTCAGTGGCTGTGTACACAGCATGAATGCCAGAGCCTTTAGAGGTGGAATATTCCAAAATATTAAGTTGCAGATGGTAGTCTCTAATGAGGAAACCTAACATGAAAAGCCAGTATAGGAATTTAGTGACTACTTTAGATTACCTTACAAGAAGCCAAACAGTGATACAATAGAACATAAAAAAAAAAAAGCACAGCAGAATGTCTCTTTAGACTGTAATTGTTCATAAAAACAGGTTATTAAACTGGGAGAAACGTGTAAGACAGGCACTTACTAGTCAGTGCTGGGGCTTGAACTCAGGGCCTTATGCAAGGCAAACCACTAACAGCTGAGCTCTGCCTCCAGCCTAAGTCAGCATGTTTACTTATGTTCTCTTTGTCTCTTGTGGCATGGTTTCACTGTATAGCCATGGCCTCGCCTGGAGCTCACTGTGTAGACTAGGATAGTCTTGTAGAGATTCACCTGCCTGTGCCTCCTAAATGCTAGGATTAAAGGCATGTACCACCATACAAGGCCTCCAGCATTTTGAATATTAAGATGCAAGAAGTCTGAAGCTAAGACATACTTGTTGTGGTGATGCTAAGCTAGTGTAAATAAACCTAGCATCCTGTCAGTTGGATAAAGCATAATATGTTACAGTTACATAAGGTACATTACTGGTCTGTAACTTTATTTTACTAGTTTGTGTCAAGTTGACATAAAAACTAGCCAGGACACATTGTGGTACCAACTTCAGAGTAACTGCCTTGGTGGTAGATGATAGGGATTTTTTTGTTTGCCTTGTATGTTACAGAGTGAGCACCAGCTGTTGCTGTATTATTGTGTGTTGCATGATTATATATTCCGAATGTTGTTTTTTAAAAATTTAAGTTCTATATCATTTGCTTTTTGGTCTAATTACTACTAGAGGCTAAATGTTTAAATTTTTGCATAGTCTCATTAGCACAAGTGAAGAATATAGAGTATACCAAGCTCATAATTCAAAATTAGGAAACACAACAAATTAAACCTAAGTAATGTGCAGATACTGAAACTGAAATAGACCAGACAGGTTTGCTAAGAATTAAAAATAAAACCAGTAAGATTAAAAGCTTAATGAGCAGAAGAAGTGGGCTCTAAAATTGGGTTTCCAAGAGTCAGACTGGAGAACAAACAGGAGACAATAGACATTGATAATAACCTACTTTGTAAAAGTAACAGATGCTCTTAATTAATGTTTAATGCTTCTCAGAAATACCTTTTAGATAGTTTAATATTCCACTTGTGTTACTTACAGATAGGGCAAAATAGATGGAATGAGAGAAAAGTGATGAGTTCAGTTTGGAATATCATGGGATTTGTGGCCATTTCTGGGTACACAGTTAGAACTATGGGCCTAAATTACTTAAGATTTTGGATTGGTGGAGTACTCCGAAGTGTGTTAACATAAACAGCAGTTTAGTTAAAGGAAGCTGCACTTGAAGAGATGATTCAGGTCTGTATTACAGAAGATCTGAAATCTGTCCATGTTTACAAATATGTAGAACCCAAAAGTAGATTATTGGTTTATAACATGGGGACTGTTAAAGGACACAAGTTTTACGTAGTGATGGGAATATGCTAAAATTGATTGTGGTGGCAATCCAACTTAGTAAAATACTAACAGGCACTAAATTTAGGTTTTCTAGTGGATGAATTATATGGTATGTGAATTATATTTCAGAGGAATTAAAACGTTTTCATATTTTGACATTGATTAAACTCTGGAGATTATTGTCATTTATTAGGAAATTAGCTAGATGTTTCCTAGTAAATGTGTTCTGTTTATAAGCTACCTAGAAAATTTATATATAACTGTGCAACTCAGAAGTCATCAGGAAACCTCCAGATTGTCTGTGGTTATTGGGACGTAGATGGTATTAAAGTATGTATGCTATAACCTGGAATGGATTTTTTAAAGATTTATTTATTATTATGTATACAATGCTCTGCCTGCATGTACACCTGCATGCCAGAAGAGGGCACCAGATCACATTATAGATGGTTGTGAGCCACCGTGTGGTTGCTGGGAATTGAACTTTGGAAAAGCAGACAGTGCTCTTAACCTCTGAGCCATCTCTCTAGCCCCATGGAATGGATTTTTAGGGCCTGTGAGCTTTAGATGCAACATAGGGAAGAGCAGTCAGGATGGGTGGAGGAGGGAGACCAAAGGGAAGAGAGTCAGATGTGGTTGTTATGAAAGTTAAGGAAATAAAACTAGTGAGGGAGTGATGTGAACTCAGTTGTTGAAATGTGAACCCCAAGTAAGGATTGTAACCCTCGGCCACAGGGCTGCTGATGGTTTTGTCAAGAATCCTGTCAGGGGAATTTTGGATACAGTGAAATGAAGGCATGGTTTTGTAAAGAATTTGCCTTAAGGAGAACAGTAATCAGAAAATTGGAGAAATACTGTGTTTTAAATGAAAGAAACCTGGTGTACTTAGGATGATGGGGCTGAGGATGGCAAAGGAGAAGGGGTGATTGATAAGTGAGGGACAAGAGCGGGTATTGACTTGGAGCACAGGTAATCACCCCATGTTTTCTGTTTGGTAGGAGGAAAGAAAATGGGGTGTATGGGGAGGAGATCTGGGGTGCCTGATAGAATGTTAGTTGAAGTAGTTGCTACTATATGGCAATTTCTGTTTTCTCAAAAGGAGGCCTTGAGGCTGAAAAGACGGTTAAGAGCACTTGCTGCCCCTGCAGAGTACCACAGTTAGTCCCCACACCCACATCGGGCGGCGCAGAACTGCCTGTGGTCACTTTAGTTCTAGGGCTGCTGATGCCTTTGGACTCTCCAGGCACCTGCACTCTTTATGAACATCCCTCCCCCCTCCCACACCCCACATATACACACAATTAAAAATAAATCTTAAGAGCCATAGGAGGCCTAGTTTTCTGCTATGGAGGAGGAGGAGGAGGAAGAGTAGGAGGATATGGGAATGGCAGTTCGAGGCCAGCCTGGACTACAAAGTGAGTCCAGGACAGCCAAGGCTACGCAGAGAAACCCTGTCTCGAAAAACCAGAAAAAAAAAAGAGAGAGAGAGAGAGAGAGAGAAAAGTGGCTTTTGTGCACAATCAAATCAAGAAAGTCTGCAAAGATTTCCCAGCAGTGAGCTTTAGCAGTTTAACTGAGGCTGAAGACCTAGAATGTAGTACTGAATGGAAATTAAGTAATTTCTTTTTTTAAGTTGAGGTGCTTAGCCCAGCTTTTGGAGTGAGAGTAGAAGCAGTCTAGGGCTAACTTTTTGCTGTAGCAACAAGGTAAAGTAGAGATGCAGAGATACTGATGTGTGGGAATTGTAAAAGAGGCAGACAGGACGCACCGGAAGGACGGACTGGGAGGAACTCAGGGCGATAAAGGTAGTCTTCAGCCTTGTAGGCCAATTTGCCACATGCTAATTAGCAGGAAATTGTCCAACACCTTAAATTTTATTTAGAGAAGTTCAGTGCTGCGTCTAAGGACAGGGGCTCAGGCCAAAGTAAACAGTGTTCAGCAGTGTTTAGTAGAAAATTACCCATTTCATGTCAACTATTGCCACATCACAGTTTGTGAATGAAATGCAAAATAAACAAAATCTGTCATTGGAATGACACATCTTTAAGTGATTTTTTTGTTTGTTTGTTTTTGTATTTTTAAACAGCATCTCACCGTGGCCTCAAACTTGTAGCAGTTCTCCTGCGTTCGCTCTGCCGGGGAGTACAGCTGGTTGCTTGGGTTTTGAGACAAGGTCTCTAGTTCAGTCTGGCTTTGAGCTTGTGATCTTCCTGCCTCAGCCTCCCAGGTGCTAGTAGGTTCCAGGTATAGGTCGCCATGCCCTGCTGTAGCTGGTTCTTTTTATCCAGGTGGGGGTGGGTTGACACAAGTCCCTTATTAGAGTTATATGATACACAAACCTCTCAATATAGGGGTGTGAGATGTAACTCTTCTGTGAGGTATATGTCAGATGCTGTTCCATGATGCTAGCAATTGCCTGGACCCCTGAGTTCACTTGGTTGTGATGGCATTGGAACTCTGTCCTCCCTTCCTTGTTACAATTCTGCATTTGAAGAGACCATGTTCTTTTAGGAGGCTAATGTCTCATTGCCCTGTGGCTTTCTCTCCTCTTCAGAAGTAGCTTTGTCATGACTGTGCCACGGGACATGAGTGCCTGCTTGGTGGCAGTCCTTAGAGGGCATCGGCACCGGCACAAGATAAAGAGCACTTGTTTCCTTCCTGTGACTCCTGGAGAGGGCAGTTTGTGTCCTTACATAGTCTGCAAAGCCAACTTGATCTGGAAGTTATTTTGCCTCTCACCTCCCTTTCCTCAAGTAAAATTAAAACACCCCAGTTGCTTGGGGAACAGTTAGTTGATAGTCAAGGAACAAGTATACTGTAACTGTTCATGTTTACTTATTACCATACAGTCTTTATTCCATACAACGCATGGATTATAGTATCAGTATGGTTTTTAATTAGCTTTCAGGTGTGTGACCCCTGCTGTGATTTGTATTTTTCTGAAGTGGTTTGTTTTCAGTAGATTTTTATGTTGGGTTTGTCAGAGGCTTCTGATGCAACGGAACCACCTGGGAGCCTATGCTGTGTTTTTACTTTAAATTGATACTCTTTTTTTGTTTTATTTTTACCAGTTTTTGTCGAGGGCAAATATTTTTTAAAAGGTAAATTTGTTAATAAACTAGACAATAAAATGTAAGATAAAATTTATAGAGCCCATTTATAAGCAAAGAAATTAACAGCTTTTTGGATATAGTTTGTTTTACTCAGACTCCTTTTAGGGCCCTTGCTGCTGATGTACTGCAGCCCCATGAGCACTTGTTTTTGTCTTTGCACTTGGGTTTGCTGACTTCTTCTTTTTTAAATCCTTGTCTTTCTGGTTTGTTTTTGTTTTGTTTGAGACAAGGTTCCTCTGTGTAGTCCTGGCTGTCCTAGAATTCACTCTGTAGACCAGGCTGGCCTCAAACTCACAGGGATCTGCCTGCCACTGTCTTCCAAGTGCTGACATTACAGGCCTGTGCCCCACAGCTGGTGTGTCAGACACAGAGTTCACCAGGCTGTTAACCACATCAATTCCCAGGCTTTTGGGTGGAAAACAGATCATGCATCTCTCCCTTTGCAGAGGTCGCCCTGCATGCTTAGCACCCTCGGTTCCTCATCGCTTACTGTGAGCACAGGGACCATGTGCTCTCTACAGGTCTAGGGGTTGAACGCAGGTGCCAAATGCTTTTACCTGTCAAGCCATCTTGTGCCCTTTTTCCGATTTATTTTAAAGTTCACAAAATCTGTATTAAACCACATCAAATCTACTATAAAATTAATAACTAAGTTGCTGTTTTTGTGGTTTGTTACTGTTTCCAGCATTTTGCCTCTTCTGTTTTTTCCAAGTTATCAATTCTTTCTGGTAATTTCTTACACCCTGATATTTTAAATTGTTTGTCTCTACTTTAAATATTGGCTGTGGTCACTTTATATTTTATAACTTAATTCTGGCATTTCATATACAAAAGGGATGAGCGCACACTCTCTTGTTCTTGCATCCATTCTGATTGTGACCCATGTCCCAGTGCCCAGGGACATGACTGATGTTTGGAGTCGGCTTTTTATAGTAAGTGTGCGGTCTGCCTGCATTTGAAACAGTCTTGTGGGGCCATTTTGAAGTTCTAACTAAACAAGTCTTAGTGTTCAGCTGGGATGGGGCTCCTGTTCCCAACATGCAGTGGGTGATTGTTGTCATAACTTCCTTGTTAATTGGTCTTATATTGCTGCTGTGTAGGAGTTCAGCATATACAGTTTTGTTGTTTCTGTTGTTTGTTTTTAGACACAATGTAGTTATGGAAAAGCATCCCTCTCAGAACTTTTACCAGCAGTTACTGCTTTTTATTATTATTATTATTTTTCAAGTCAGGATTTCTCTGTGTACCCTTGACTGTCCTGGACTTGCTTTGTAGACCAGGCTGGCCTTGCACTCACAGCGATGTGCCTGCCTCTGCCTCCCGAGTGCTGGGATTAAAGGTGTGCGCCACCACTCCCGACACTGCTTTTTATTATTAAGAAGAGGATTTTACTTAAAATACAGGTTTTCTTCAAACTCACTGCAGTAGCGTTGCCTCACTTCCCTTTTCCCACAGACGCAAACCTCAACCCTGACAGTAACCCTTCAGACGCTCGTCTGGCTGGTGTGCACTCAGGTTTCACTTGGTGAAATTTTTTAAGTTAGTGTTTCCGAATATGGTGCATTGCAGTGGTCTGATGGGAGGTACGGTAAACAGCTGGGAGGAGATGCGCTAGGGTCATTGGCTTCATTGAGAAGTTAGAGAGCCAGGGAGGCCAGTACTGTGCCTCAGATGAAGCTGTAGGCCCTCAGGTGAGGCAAGGCGGGTGGAGGGCTGGGGGTGCTGCTGTAGGTCCAGAGCATGGGAAGTATGGGAAGTATGCTCATAGGCAGGCAGGGTCTCTCTGTGTAGCCTTGGCTCTCCTGGACTCACTCTGTAGACCAGGCTGGCCTGGAACTTAAAGAGATCTGCCTGCCTCTGCCTCCCGAGTGCTGGGATTAAAGGTGTGTCCCTCTGTGCCTGCAGGAACTGTTCTAAGCCCTTTACTGATGCCTGAAACCATGGGCAGTAGTATGCTTTGTTTACAACTTACTTCCCCCCATATAGATGTACTGATGATTTGAGCTTAACTTAACAAAATAGGAACAATAAGAGATTAACAATAGCTGAAAACAGTTATAACAATATATTGTAATAACTTTTATGTGACTTATCTCTCTCCCAACATACCTTATATCATACATCCTGAGGTGATGATTTGCGGTGGTTCGCTGCCTACATGGTGAGACTAGATGAAGTAAGATGGGGTCAATGAAGGCTGTTGGGCATTTTGACAGAGTTTTTAAATAAGTGTTACCTGAACACAGCAGTTAATGTGAGAGCTAACATGGTGTTAAATAATGACCAGACAGATGGTGACAAAGGGACGACTTGTGTGATGGCCGGGATGGTGACATTTTATCATGCTGCTCAGGATGGTACAGAAGGGTTTATTTTTATGATTTTGTGTATTGTATGTGTTTGTGTAAATGTGTGTGCTTATTGGCAAGTAAGTAAGGGCCAAAGGAGGACTTAACATGTGCTACTCTACCACTGGCTGCTTTACTTACTTGAGTAGACTCTCTTACCCAACCTGAAACTGGTCATTTCAGCTAGGCTGGCTATTAAGGGTGAGATCTGGGGTTTTAATTTCAAGTCCTCATAGTTGTGCAACCAACACCCTTACCCACTGACGCATCATCCCAGCCCCACTTAATATTTTTAGACTGCAGTTGACAGTGAGTAGCTAAAGATTTGGAAAGTAAAACTCCTGGAATGGAAGAACTACTATATTTTGAGTATTATTTAAATCTTTTGCTAAGAGTTTTCACATTTATACCCATAGGGAATAATTGGCTTGCAATATTCTTGATACTACCTTGTCTTAATTTATTTATTTTTTGGAACGATGTATATAATTGATGTTACAGGTCGTATTCCCCCCCCCCTCCAACTCCTCTCCCCTCCCAAGGCGGGAGAAAATTTAAATTACAGATTGAATTTCATTATTAGTTATAGTAGTGTTAGTTTTCTCTGTTGGTTAAGACAGTTTTTCAGAAGCTTACTCAGTTTGTCTAAAGTAACAAGTTTATGTGCGTCTCTAAATATTCTTTATTCTTGTGATGTAGCTGGCTGTAGTCTTTCTGTCTTTTTGATTTCCAGTATGAGTAGTTTGTGTCCTTCTTTGCACTTTTGGTGTTTATTTTTTTCCTTGTATTTTCAGTTAATCTGTTTTGTTTCATAGAGAGAACTTTCTTTCATTGTTCTGCCTTTTTTCCCCCAGCTTTCTCAATTTTTATTCTTTTTTTCCTGTAATTGTTTTTCATTTATGTACGGGTGTTTTGTCTGTGTGTACAGCACCAAGAGATGCCAGAAGGGGGCAGTGGAAACCCAAGGACTGAAGTTGCAGACAGTTGTAAGCCCCAGTGTGAATGCTGGGGATCACAAGTGCTGCTACCCACTGGGCACCTGTCCTGCCCCTGACAGCTCTGCCTCCTTTTTGTGGTCCCCCTGCCCACCAGAGTCTAGCAGCTCTTGTGTAAGGGGGCAGTAGCAAATATTTTAAAGCTCATCTTTATCTTTAAATTTGAAGTAGTCATTTGTAGTCTATAACTAAATCATTTTTAAAGTTTTTCCTGGATTATTTGGAAAGTTAAATAGTAGCAAACTGAATTTAAAAGTCACATGAGATTGCTGAAAACATTTCATACTCAAACCATAGCATACTGCTATGGTAAAGTTAACTTTCAATCTACAGTGACGCAACGAACATTTCTATTCCAAAAGGGAGGAATAGAGACAGCATGGAAGAACCAAAAGACTGAGTCTTGATGGTGGATGCCATGCCCAGCAGCTTCTTCATGTTTGGCATCTTGAGACTTTCATGTGGGCTTCACTGGGCTTTGGGTGGCCCCACTCTACAGCTCCCTGCAGCACACGTGGCGCCTCTCTTGGACCAGCTTCCCTTTGTAGACATCCTGTATCCCTGGAGTTGCCGTTGTAATTCAGGATTTACCTTAGCTTTATATGGTGGCCTCACAGGTTCTCCCTGCAGTGAGGCTGACCTTGGTACACGTTGCCTGACTTCTTCTGAAATGTTGGCATAAGTCTTCATGAACTTTGAGCCCTTGTATTTTTTTTGTGTGTGTGCCTGTATGCAAAATAGGGATTTTTCCAAGTCCCTCTTGGACCATGGCTGTAGTAGCCCCATGTCTTCACAGTTTAATTCAGGTAGTATGTTTCTTTTGGCAGCAGAGAACGCTTACAGACGTATTCTTGTTTTTCAGGCACTCTGTTTTCAAATGAACGTTTTTCCAACAGGTTTCAGTTTTACAACATGGAGCATTTGATGGATGGGATCTTGCCATTAAGGCACCATGGGTGTGTAGGCGTCTTCAGAGACCAGAAGAGGGTTTCTTGGAGCTAGAGTTACAGGTGGTTGTGAGCTGCCCAATGTGTGTACTAGGAACCAAATTCTCATCCGTGAAGACTAGCAAACGCTCTTGACCCATGAGCCAATTCTTAAAACTGAGAAAAAATATTTTTATTGTGTCAGTATACTGAACAGTTTGATCTTTAATGCCCTAATCTTTTTTAACATGTATAGCATTACTGTCATATTTCTGTCACTTTATGTTTAACACCCCTTTCCTCTCCAAACTGCACATTTCCCCATTATTTCTGCTATATTTTCTGCTTGTAGCTCTTGTTATAAACCAGGCTAAAGGCAGTGAGCACCATTCATGAAATAGCCTGAATACTAGGATGTCTTGGAAATTGTTTCTCTAAACAACAACAACAACAACAACATTTTCCCCAGAATGTAACATGAATAGCCCTTTGGCCCGGTTCCTGTAGACGCTTTGTTCCCTGTGGAACTTCATGACTACAGTGCTTATTGTCTGCATTTCTGCTGGCATTCTGATTACAGAATGGCTGATAGCTCTCCTAGCCCCTACTTTGGGTTCTGTTACATCCCTTTTGGGGACCAGTTCCAACCGTCCGTCTAACCGTCCGTCTACGCCACATGGGTAGTTACAGTAGCTAGGATCAAGTACCTCAAAGAAGTAACCTAAGTGGACAGGGTTTATTTTGATTCATGGGTGGAGGGGATACAGTCCATCGTGCTAGGGAAGGCATGGCAGCAGAACATGTGGCAGCTGCTCATACATGAGAACGATGTAATCAGAAAGTAAGTTGATTGTTACTTTAAAATATAAGTAGTTAAGAGGCAGAAGTCATTGGTTATACGTCTCATCTGACTGACCTAAGCTAAGCTATACTTTACTCGAAGAGTGAGGTGGCCTATGGATGAGGATGTAGACATTGTTGATTCTGTGCTCAAACTCTTCTTTGAGACTTTAATGGTGCCTTGTTGCTTAGGATTCAGTTATTACAGGCGGTTGTTCTGCTTTGTTTGTTATTTGTCAGGAGACAAGATAGGAGGAAGTGAGATAATTTAGATTCCCTACATAAAATACACAAAAGAGAGGATATAACTATACAGACAGACAGACAGACAGGCCCGCACGCCCAGCACCAAAACAAAAACCTAGTGCAAAAGCTAAAAATACTGTCAGCTTTTTAGCTGATTATAGTTCATTATTGAAAAAGGACTGGTCAGGTAGATGCTGTGGCATGTGCTGTGATCTTACCACGTGGAGGGAGCTGAAGAAGGAGTTTGGATTCCAGACCAGCTTGGGCTATGTAGTGATACCTTGTCTCAAAAGCAAACAGTAAATAAATAGATGACTCAGTTTTAAATTGTAAATTTAAGACTATATTAGGAGGCTGGAGAGATGGCTCAGTAGTTAAAAGCTTGGATCCGGGGTCAATCCCTAGCATCCACATGGTGCTCACATCTTTCTGTAACTGTAGGGCTAGGCTGTCCAGTGCCGCCTTCTGACTTTATGGTGACTGAATACATGTTGTACACAGACATATATTCAGGCAAGTGTACATAGAAAATAAAAAAATAAAACCTCAAGATGTTGCTTAAAAAAAGATTAAGTTGGTTTTAAAAAGATACACCAATTTGCATATTAGCAGTATTAATATTTTGATACTAAAATAATCTTTATTTTTCTTTTTAGACAATGCGAAGACACAGAAATGAAGTGACAGTTGAACTCCGGAAGGTAAGGGCAGTTTGCATTTAAAGAAAACCACTTAGGATGCTGTGCTGGCTAGGGATGTGGCACCTTGCTCCTGTGACCGCAGCCCTTGGGGGTAGAGGCAGGAAGACTGAGGTCAGGGACATCTAAAGTCACCAGCTGAGAAGTGACAGTGCTATTAACTGTTATGTTGTAATATGTTTGTGAATGTTCATGAATAATGCTTTATAAGTTGAGAATCAAATTAAAACTTGTTACTGGTATTTCTCACCTTGGCATCTGGTGGTGGTAGTTGATCAGGCAGGTAATTTAAAAGTGAGAAAAGTTAAGGTCTTACTTTAAGAAACCACTAAAATGCCTCACTTGGCTAATCACATTCAATATTTATTTCAATTAGTTGTTTGACTTCTTAAAATATATTCCATGTTGTGGGCCAATGAGGTAGCTCAGAAAGTAACGGTTCTTACCACAGAGTTTGACACCTGAGTTTGATCCTCAGAAAACCTCTATGTGGAAAGAGAGAATCAAGTCTCAGATTGTCCTTCTCCCTGAGGCATGTACACATACCCTCTGCACACAGAAATAGTACACACGTTGAACTGGGCATGGCAGGTCACACCTCTCATTCCAGTATTTGGAAGGTTGAGATAGAATTGCCATAAGTTCAAGGCTAACTTGAGATTGTGGGGCACCTGTCTCAGAAAACTCCTGAACAGGATAAAACAACTGTCTTATTCAGTATTGTATTGCTGTGAAGAGACACTAAGCCTGCAACAACTCTTATTTGAAAAAAAAAAAAAAGGCATTTAATTGGGGCTGACTTACAGTTCAGAGATCATCCTAGGGACATGTGTGTATACAAGTAGATACGATGCTGTGAAGCCGAGAGTTCTGCTTCTAGATCTGGAGGCAGCAGGAAAAAGAGAGAGCCAGTGGGCCAGGCTTGGGCACTTGAAACCTCAAAGCCGACCCCAGTGACACACTTCCTCCAACAGGGCCACAGGGCCTAATCCTCTCAAACAGTTGCCGCTCCCTAAGCATTCACATATATGAGCCTGCGGAGGACAGTCTTCTTTAAACCACCACGACCTTGCCCAGAACTTTCTCCATAGTAGCAAGGTATACAGAAAAATCCTAAGATTGTATCAGTTAGTTTGGGCAAAGCATGCTACAAAATCTAGTGCCCATTCCTGATTAAATGGCCAAAGACATTAGGAATGAGAGGAATTACCACATTTTGAGGAAGAACAACCACAGATTTCATACTTAACAGTGAAAAACTGAAAGCTTTCCCCTAGGATTTGGAGGCAGGTCAAGAGGATCTGTTTTCACTGTCGTTCATTTCTATACTGTTGGAAGTTCTAGCAATGCTGGAAGAGAAGGCAAAGAGTGCTAGAAGATGTCGACAGTCTGTAGATGATTTTGATAACCATAATATTCAGTTCATAAAAGTCAAGATCATAGCATGCTAACAACATGCAGAAGCAGAATGAAAAGCAATACCAGTTACCGGTACCCCAGCGGGAAAAAACACCTTGAAAAATGGGAAATAACAAGATGGCTTAGTGGGTAAAGGCATTTGTTGGCAAGTCTGATATGTTTAATACGTAATCTATTAAATTTTAGCAAGAATTTTTGAAGACAAAGAAAAGCTTATTTTAAAATGTACGCTACAATAGCTAACACAGTACTGACAGAAAGGAAAAGGAAAGTGGAGTTGCTTTGCTCAGTGTAGAACCTAAGCGTATACAGTGAGTAGTGACCTTATGCATCAGGACAAGCACACACATTCATGGAACCAGAGGTAAAACTGAGAGTAGATGCAAACTCAGAAGCAGGTCCCTAACAGATTGCTTGCTTGTGTATGTTTTTAATTGTTTTTGTGAATTGAACCTATGCAGAACATGTTAAGCCTCTACTACCAAGCTGTAGCCTTAGTCCCCAGCTGATTTTGGTATTAGTGCAAAACCATTTCATTGGAAGAAGAGGCACCAAGCAATTGAACATCCATACAGTACCTCAGAAGCCAGAGAGATGGCTCAGTGGTTAGGGGCACCGGCTGCTCTTCTAGAAGATGGCAAGTTGCAGCACCCGCATGGTGGATCACAGCCATCTGCAACTGCAGTCCCAGGGAACCTGCTGCCCTCCTCTGGGCTATGTGGGAACCAAGCACATGAGACAGACGTAACATTCGAGCAAAACATCAAGAGCAACAACAAAAGGTGTATCTGAACCCCAAAATCACATTATATGCAAGAATATAGACTCAGATAATATATTTAAAAATGAAACACAAAAGCATTAACTTGTACGAAAAAACCATGAAGGAAATTTTTAGAGTCTAGGGCCAGACATAGCCTTAAGAATGAGCTACAAAAACAAACTATAAAGAGACAAGCTGTGGGTGAGTATCTCTGGCATTCCTATCCACACCTTCTCCCAACCCAACAGATTAGCCTATTCCCCCCATCCATCTGTGCTTGAAAAGACTTTTAGGCTTCCACCAGAACGCACCCTACCTGCTGCTACCCATAGGTCCCCTCTGTACCACACCCAACCACTTTACCCAGCCAGCACTCCCATTTCCTTTTCCAGGGTCCAGGTGAATCTCCCTGACCGCCTCATACAGTGCCCAGGTCTAGTCTGGCCTTACCTGCCTGTGCCACAGTGGACCCTTCTTTCAGGACCCTGCCTAGCGATTCCTCAGCCCATATCCAGCTTCTCCACCCACACTCCAGGAAGCACATCCTGTACACAAGCCAGTCCCCTCATTCTGTCTAACTTCATTCTACCCAGGCCGTTTCTGACCTCTAGGCCCAACCTGCCTACACATCCTCTCTTCCGCCCCAACCTTTTCTGTTTATATTAGACTCAGAATTAACAAAAAAGCCCACATGCCCATTGTAAAACTACCAATATAATGTGGCAGATCAAGCCAGTGTCTTCTCTCTAAGACTTACCAGTCCCATAGAAATGTCTGCCAATGGGAATTATTACCTAGATGAACCCAGAACAAAGATTTTAAAGAACAATCATAAACTTTATTAAAAAATTCAAGTAGTTAATGAAGATTCGAAGCTCAATGAAATTAAGGAGAAACAACTTAATGCCTGAGTGATGCCCAGGGAAACACAAATACAAGCCGGATGGGAGTGACAGAGACAGTCCGAGACTGGAGGAGAGACGCTAGAGAAAGAAGTCGGAATGCAGAGATGGCAGTGGAATTGAAACACTTCACAGCTCAACCAGGAAACTCAAGAAAAACCTTAAAAATAGAGCGAGTCAAGCAGAAGAAAGAACATCAGGACCTGTAGAAGATAGGATATCAGCAGTGGAAGATAAAATCAAATAAGCAATGAGTTTGGAAAAAAAATTTAAAAAGAAAAAAGGAAGTATTAGGACATACAGGAAATGTGGGAAACCAAGAAAAAAGTCTTTGAATCACAGTTGTAGATGCGAGAGAAGAAGCAATTCAAAGTTTATGACATAGAGCAGAACTTCAACAAAATCACAGAGGAAAACTTGTCCAGACTAGGGAAAGACACACCATACAGACACAAGAAGCACACAGAACCCCAACTAGACAAAATCAGCAATAAAAATCACTATGGCATATTATATTTAAAACACTTAAGTATTCAGAACAAAGAAAGTATATTGATTGCCAAATGTATTCCTAAAGACTGTGCTGTCTATCCCTGACTAATAGAGCCAGCAAAGCGACCTGCCATAGTTGAAGGGAAAAGTTTTTTTTTTTCATCATATAAACAGCTGAAAAAGATTTGAAAATACAGGAAGCAATTATTTAGGGGTGAAGAGAGGAATGAACATACCAGAGACACTGGAAAGACACGAAACCATATTATTAAAGCACAAAGTGCTACTGAGGACAGAAGCAACACCAACTTTATCAACAACACAGTGAGCACAATTAATATACATACTGTAGTGATAACTTTACATGTCAGTGACCTTAATTCTCCCATTAAAAGTAACAGGCTGACTGAATGGATAAAGAAACAAAATCCCATCTGTCTGTTGTACACATCTTAGCCGTAAAGGTAGGCATCACCTTAGACTAAAAGGATGCACAAAAGTACCAATCAGACGGGACCATTTAACAGGCAGATGTCCGTATCCCAATATTTAATAAAATAGACTTGAAATTAAAACTAATCAGAAGAGATGAAGAATACTTCATTCTAATCAAACACTTAAGCAAGAAGACATTACTAACTTTAATATATATGTACCAAACAAACTGTGGTGCATTTAATTTAATTTAATTTTTAAAAAAGCTACTACTGGATTTACCGACACAAATTAACAATATCAATTCATTAATAGTAGATGATTTTAGTACCCTACTTTCTCCCATACACAGGTCATCTGGACAAAAGGAAACAGAAACAGCAGAATTAATTGCCATCATACAATAAATGGACTTAATAGGTATTTACAGAAAAAGTCACACAAACAAGAATATCCATTTATTCAGCAGTACATAGATGGTTTTATAGAATAGACCACATCCTGAAACATGAACCAGTTTTTTTTTTTCAATAAATCAAGAAGATAGAAAACACTTCCTATATCCTATCTGACCATAGTACAGTAAAACTTTAAATACATAGCAAACAAATCTCTAGTAAATGCACAAACTTGTGGAGATTAAACTATGCATTGTTAAATGATGAATCAATGAAAGAAGAAATGAAGAAAGATAATTTTTTTGGAGCTAAACAAAAACGTAAATAAACATGAAGTCTCTCAGGGACACATTGAAAGCAATCCTATAAAGACAGTGGTTTTGATCTCAGCCATTCTGATGGGCGTAAGATGGAATCTCAGAGTCGTTTTGATTTGCATTTCTCTGATGACTAAGGATGTTGAGCATTTCTTCTAAGTGTTACTCAGCCACTCGATATTCCTCTGTTGAGAATTTTCTGTTTAGTTCTGAGCCCCGTTTCAGGTTATTTGATTTGGTGGTGTTTAATTTCTTGAGCTCTTTATATATTTTGGATATTAGACCTTTGTCAGATGTAGGGTTGGTGTAGATCTTTTCCCGGTCTCTAGGCTGTCGCTTTGTTCTGTTGATGGTGACTTCTGCCTTACAGAAGCATCTCAGCCTCATGAGGTCCCATTTATTAATTGTTGTTCAAGAGCCTGGGGCTGTTAGAATTCTGTTCAGGAAGTTGTCTCCTATGCCAATGAGTTCCAGACTCTTCCCCACTTTTTTTTCTAACAGATTTAGTGTCTGTGGTTTCAAATGACAGCATATGCTGGCGGGGATGTGGAGAAAGGGGAACACTGCTTCATTGCTGGTGGGAGTGTAAAACTCGTACAACCACTTTGGAAATCAATCTGGCGCTTTCTCAGAAAACTGGGAATAGGGCTACACAGGAATACACAGCTATTCCACTCCTTGGAATATACCCAAAAGATGCTCCATCACACAACAAGGACATAAGCTCAACCATGTTCATAGCAGCCTTATTTGTAATAGCCAGAACCTGGAAACAACCTAGATGTCCCTCAGTCAAAGACTGGATAAAGAAACTGTGGTACATTTACACTATGGAATACTCCTCAGCTATTAAAAACAAGGAAATCCTGAAATTTGCAGGCAAATGGATGGAACTAGAAATGATCATCCTTAGTGAGTTAACCTAGACCCAGAAAGATACACATGGCATATACTCACTTATAATTGGATACTAGCCCAACAGGGATGTCCCCTGAAAGTCTTCACTTAGCTGGAGATTGGGATAGATACTGGGACTTCCTATTGGGACTCTAGGTGAGAGAGGTAAGGGAAAATGGGGAAATAGAAGGATCCAGAGGGTCCTAGAAACCTACAAGAAGACCATTAAGGCTGGTGGATCTGGACTCAGGCAGGTCAGCTCAAACTACTGTACCAACCAAGGACAATGCATGCAATAAACCTAGAACCCCTATCCAGATCTAGCCAATGGACAGCACATTCTCCACAGTTGTGTGGAGAGCAGGGACTGACTCAGACATGAACTCTGATGTCCCCTATTAGACCACTTCCCCTTGGTGGAGAGACCTGGTGACACTCAGAAGAAGGGTAAGAAGCAGGCTACCAGGAAGAGACCTGATAGACTGTGATCTTATAGTGGGGGAGGAGGTCCCCTTCTGTCACAGACCTAGGGAAGGAGAATAGGATGAAAGAAGGAGGGAGGGGGAACGGGAAGATACAAGTGAGGGGATAACAAATGAGATGTAATCTGAATAACTTAAATAAAATTTTTTTTTTTTTTTTTAAAGCAGTAGTTCTAAGTTCCTACAATAAGAAGTTATTGCCCAGTATGGTGCCTCACCTGTAATCCCAGCACTAGGGGGAGCAGAGGCAGGCGGATCTCTGGATTTGAGGCGAGCGTGCTCTATATAAAGCAAGGCCACGACGGCCAAGGCAAAAAGGAGAAGAAAGAGTCAGAAAAAGCATGTCTTAATGATGCAAGTTGTAAATGTGGAAAAACAAAAACAAGCCAAATCTAAAACCAGTCTAAAAATTAGCAGTAATTAAGATTTGTGATACAAACAAAGAAAACAAAACAAAGAATCAACAAATCTAAGAGCTGATTCTTTGAAAAATAGTAAGGTTGACAAACCCTTGGCTTAAGATGGAGCCCATGCCCAAAACTGTCAAGGTGGCCAGAAGCCTGGAACTAGACAGGCTGTGCGCAGGGGAGTACCACACACCACTGCTCTGCTAAAGGAGCAGAGCAATAAAGTGGATCCTAACGACATTGTGCCGAACCTTTAGTGTCTTCCTCAGCCATGATGAGAGAAGCTTGCTCTTGCAGTAGTTGGGAACAAATTCAGAGATGCACAGCTGGACAGTGTATAGAGTGAGAAATTTGGAGCACTCTGTCCTAAATGTGGCGCCTCCATCCAGGGCTCATGGAGACAAGGCCTTGTAGATACAGCAGGACTGAGACAGAGTGAGCTCAGAGACTGTGGCAGCAAGCACAGGGCCTGCACAGGTGAGAACCAGATGGGGTCTCAGTGCTGAGAGTGGAAGTGGACAGACACCCCCACCCCACTCCAGAAGCCAGCTCCAGCTGTTAACTTTCTCCAGTGGAGTTCCCTAGGGAGTATAAGCCACACTTAAAGGCAGTTGCGGTGCTCAGCAGTAGATGGCCAACACAAAACAAACTCAGTGGGATTTTTTTGGTGGTATTTTGTCTCCTAATGCTTTGCCTAGCCTTCTCCCTGCCCCTTACAGATCTTTTGCATATATACTGTGTTTTCCTATTTTGTGTTTTAATGGACTATCTATGTGAGTATTTATGACTCTGTTTCTGTGTTTTCCTTTTCTTTCCTTTTTCTTTATTCCTCTCTCTCTCTCTCTCTCTCTCTCTCTCTCTCTCTCTCTCTCTCTCTCTCTCGTGTGTGTGTGTGTGTGTGTGTGTGTATGTGTTGAGATAGTCTCTATATGCCTGGGTATCCTAGAACTTACTGGATAGATCAGACTGGCCTGGAACTTCGAGATCTGCCTGCCTTAGTCTCCAGAGTGCCTAGTTACTACCTCTTGGTTACTGATACCCTGAAAGGATCACATGATCCTTTGGAGAAATGTTCATTCAAGGGTTGTGAAGGTGGAAGTACAGATAAGCTTGAAAACTTAATTTGAGTGTTATACAAGGCCATTTTCTTTAATGTCAGTACAATTAACCTAGACATTAATAAGTTACACTTGGTGGTATATTTCTATAATCCTACTCTTAGAGAGCAGGAAAATCACCACAAATTTGAGCCCAGTCTCACTGAGTTCTTGGCTAGTTGGGGCTATGTAGTGAGACTGTCTGAAAGACATCAGCAACAACAAAAACAGAAAAAGAAAAAAATGCCAGTGAAGAAGAAAGAAAAATGTGATAATTGGTGAAAGTTTTCTTTTAACCTCCCTAAATAACTCGAACACCAACAAATCCTATCCTACATCAGATCATGTAGAATGTTGTTAGTGGTGCTATATTTTAAAACGTTAAGGCAAGTTGAATTAAATACTAGAATTCTACAATTTTAATTCTCAAATTCTAAATTCTGTAAATTTAAATCCAACATAGATTTAACAAAATGAGTGTTTCAGTTGAAATTAAGTCCTTCGAAACAGTAGTCATTTTATTCCTTGTCTGCCCTGAGAGTGGCTGCTTGCATATGAGTTTACTCTATCTGGGGCTAGTAACTAATGATCTGGGGTCATCTGTGTAGTGTCTGGGTGTTGGCTGCGACCTTGCCTGTTCTCCTCATAGCCTCATCCTTCTCTCCTCTGCTCAGTGCTCACGTGGTTTCAGAAGGAACAGCCTGAGAGGACAGTCTCCACCACCTAAGTATTTTCGAGCTTCGTTGTTCAATGTTCCATTGCCAAGGCAGTGTACAGCTCTGCCTCTGGTTAGTGCAGGCTGTACCACTGCATGCGCGGAATTGGGAAGGGAGATGTTGTGACTAAGCCACTAACCACTCACACTTCAGTGAAATGGGCAATGTGGGTGTGGGTTACCCCTTCTGGTTCAGGAACATAGGAAAAACCCTGTGAATTCTAAAACCAAATTAATCAGTAGCTAAGAACGTCTGTAATTTCTCCCATCTTCTTTTGCAAGGCAAAAGTAGTATTCTGATAGGTGAGCGCCAGAATACATTCAAAGAAGCCAGTAAGTCCAGTTTCTTACCTGATTTAAGGTTAAGAAAAGAGGACACACTCCTCAGTTCCTTTTATGAAACAAGAAATATATTACCCGAGCCCCAGATGAAATAGTTCCAGAAAATATGCTTGTCAGCCAGTTTTACACGGGGAAAGAGAGGAAGCAAAATTCTAAATGAAATCTTAATAAACTGAGTCCAATAATGCACGCTTTAGAACGGTTTTAGGATGCTCGCTCAAGAACTAAAAGGGTAGTTTAACATTGAAAATCACCACATTTGCAGAGGAAAGTGGAAAGTTGATACAAAAGGAACATAATTAATGACACTAAATATTCATTCATGATTGAAAAGAAATATAATAACTTAGGAATAGAAAGCTGCCTTCTGCCCAGTGTGCTGTTGTGTACCTTTATCCTGGCCCTGGGAAGGAAGAGGCGGGCTATCTCTATGAGGCTGGTAGGGATAGCAAGTGCTAGGCCAGTCAGGGCCACTTAGTGACACACTGTTGCCCAAAATCCAAACAAACAAACAAAACCATATCAGGAATATTCTTCCTAGATAAGGGTACACCTACCAAAGCAGGTATGTGGTTGTATATGATGACCAAGAGCTGCCTCAGGGTTGAGGAGTGTATGTCTGTACCTCGAAGAGTAGGAGTGATGGAGTGAGGTGCCTGAAAGGCTTTGGAAGCTTAACTTCTCAGGTGCTAAGAAGCTGGAGTAAACCAGGATGAAAATAGAAGGGATCAGGGTAAGAATAATTTGGGGAGAGGGTGTGTCTCAAGGTTTCTAAACACATGATCAAAGCAACTTGGGGCAAGAAGGTTTATTTCATCTTCCAGCTTGTAGTCAGCCACCCAGGGAAGTGGACAGGAGCTGAAGCAGAAACCCTGAGGAGTAGTAGCGCTTACTTACTGGTTGCTCAGCACCGGCCTAGGGGCAGCATTGCTAGCCGCGACCTGGACCTTCTCAAGACTTGCCTCTAGACAGATCTTCAGCAGGAGATATTTTCTTAACTGAGAATCCCTCTAGCTTGTGTCAGTGAGCCAGGGTGACAGTTGTGCTGAAAGTTGATTTGTTTAAATTTAAAAAAAAATTTTTTTTAATTTAATTTTAATTTATGTACATTGGTGTAGGGGTGTCAGATCTTGGAGTTACAGACAGTTGTGAGCTGCCATGTGGATGCTGGGAATTGAACCCAGGTCCTTTGGAAGAGCAGGAAGTGCTCTTAACCACTGAGCCATCTCTCCAGCCCCTGTTTAAGCTTTTAGTGGGAGTAAGTTGTTAACTTTTGGGAAACAATTTCAAATTTGTAGTTTGAAAGTTAAAGTTGCAAGAATAGTACAGAAGCTATTTTACATCTCTGTGGCGCCTAGCTTCACTGGATTGTTAGCATTTTTCCATATTTCCTTTTTAATTTATATATTATACACACATACTTTTTTAAAAACCAGCAACAGGTAACAGTAGGATTTCCTATTGCCTTTAGTATATCAGCTCATATTTCATAAAAAAGAGACTTTTATGTAACTGTACATTTATCAAGTTAATGTAGGATTATATCATCTCGTTAGTAGTCAACTCAGAATTTGTTAATTGTAAATGAAAGAGCCCATCCAAGATAGACCCGCATTTTGTTGTGGAACTGTTCTCCAGGCTTTCTCATCTTTAGTGACTGCGTCTTTGAGGCATACAACCCTCCACCCCTGTGTTAAGTGAGGGTTTGTTTGACTTTTCACAAGTAATTTTACTTAGTTTAATCAGGAGTAATGCCTAAGGGGTGTTGTTCTTTCTCTGCATCAGGTCAGCGAGCATGGTTACTTTGTCCCTTACTGCTAGTAGTAGTACACTTTGGCACTGGGCCAGGAATGCCATCTGAGTGCTGAGGCTGAGACTTAGTGGTGGAGTGCTTGCCTAGCGTGTGCAGAGCCCAGGTTCACACCAAATAAAACAAAACAAAAACTGAAGAGTGCCACCTACCCTGTTCTTTTCACTGTATGTCAGTACATAAGTATGTATTGTGTGGAGCCATTAGAGGTATATAAATACCTGTGGCTTTGCCATTGTGTGTTATTTGTTAGTTACTACAGAAGAATGATGGTATAAAAGTGGGAATAAGCTAATGACTGTATAGACATCGTGGCGTCTAAAATGTGCTGGCTTGTACACAGAACAAAAGATGATGCTATCCAATGGGTATGTCGTTTTCATTTTCTCTTTGACCTAATTTTGCCAACTTCTTTAATAATATTGTAATCAAATACATCCACAAATATTGGGCCCTAGAAGTATATTCAAATTTTAAGTTGAGAAGTTACTTGCTGTTAAATAATACTTGAAGTGGCATAGTTACTATTCTGCACAATTTAGGTGCCATAAAATGAAGAATTGGAAAAATTCTTGTTTGTAAAATTAAGGTTGCAAGAGTTTAATCTGGGCTGGCAAGATGGTCGGGCAGTAAGTGTACTTGTAGCTACTGATGCCACAAGCCCAGCCACCTAGAACCATTAAGTGAAGAAGAAAGAACCAAATCCCCAAAGTTTTTCTCTGACCTCTTCCATATGTGAACTGTGGCTCATACCTTCAATAATATAACTGATGATAGTAGTTGTTGTACTGGTAATAGTGATAGTAGTAGTTGTGGTGGTGGTGGTGGTAGTTGTGGTGGTGGTAGTTGTGGTGGTGGTAGTTGTGGTGGTGGTGGTGGTGGTAGTTGTGGTGGTGGTGGTGGTAGTTGTGGTGGTGGTGGTGGTTGTGGTGGTGGTTGTGGTGGTGGTAGTTGTGGTGGTAGTTGTGGTGGTGGTGGTATGGAGAGTAGTGGTGGTAGTTGTAGTAGAAGTAGTTGTTGTAGTAATGGTAGTAATAGTTGTAGTAGTTGTAGTCGCAGATAAGTAAAAGTTCAGTCTGAAGTTGCACTAATTTACGTGACATTTAATAAATTCCTATTCCTTGTACCCCAGCTTGTGCTTAGGCATTAATATTTATTCTTAAGCTCTTCTTGTTGTCTTCTTTTTTTTTAAATCTATTTATTTATTACATAGACAGTACGCTGCCTGCAGGTACATCTGCAGGCCAAAAGAGGGCATCAAATCATATTATAGAAGGTTGTGACCCACAATGTGGTTGCTGGGAATTGAACTCAGGACCTCTGGAAGAACAGTCAGTGCTCTTAACTGCTGAGCCATTTCTCCAGCCCCTTGTTGTCTTCTTAATAAATTGCTTCAGCAGCCTTTAGCAATAGGTAGATGAAAGCTACTTGATGCATACATAGTCTGTACCCCAGGCAAGTCCTCACAGTGTTGGTCAGGCAGTTGGTGCTTAGTGAACTGGGGATGGAATGGCCCACTAGCACTGGAGTTAAACCAGCTCGTTGTTAATTCTGGCACCAAACACAGCTTCATTAACAGCAGCCTTCATGAGCTCTTAAGCATTTATTGGTTCCCTTTCAGAACAAAAGAGACGAGCACTTACTGAAAAAGAGAAATGTTCCCCAAGAAGAAAGCTTAGAAGATTCAGATGTTGATGCTGATTTTAAAGCAGTAAGTTACTATGTTTTCATAATGTGCCTATAAATATTTCTGTTACAACCAGGAGAACACCACTTTAAACTTAAGAAAAAATGGATAATGATAATTATAAAGTTAGACTAGTAAGTAGCTTTGATACTAGTTTCTTCTGAACTATCTTTCTTTTTTTTTTTAAGCAAAATGTAACACTAGAAGCTATATTGCAGGTATGTTATTACTTTAATACTATCATTCTGAAATGTTTTGAAATAGTTTTTATTTTTTTAATTGCCTAAAATGCATACTTATTGTTGCAGAACGCCACAAGTGATAACCCCGTAGTCCAGTTGAGTGCTGTCCAGGCGGCAAGGTGAGAGCTGGGCTGTACGTCCCTCAGGCGCTGTAGCTGACTGTACAGTGGGGTAGTGTAGAGTATTTATGTTCATGGGTTGGAAGCCATAGCAATTAATTTTTTTTCTTTTCTTTTTTATAGGAAACTATTATCCAGTGACAGAAATCCACCAATTGATGACCTAATAAAATCTGGAATTTTACCAATTCTAGTTAAATGTCTAGAAAGAGATGATAAGTAAGTTTGAACTTGCCTACTTATTTTTTCAGTTAACTTAAAATTTTATATTGATATTTTAGCAAAGAGTTCAGTAGCATTTTGTATTTGCTAAGCTTGTATTTGTTTTACTTTTGAGGTGCTATATAGATCAAACTCAGGCCTTAAGGAGCCAAAGCAGGAGTTCTGCCACTGAGCTATATTCCTAGCCTCGTGCTTTTTAAATTGTCATACATTCCTGTGTAAGTTTCTTACTCTGCGCTGGTATTTAAACGTCACAAATAGTAGTTGAGTCAGTGTTTGCCTGTGGTCTATATATAGAGGAGCCTCGTGACTAGTCAGCACGGATGGTTTCCAGAGCCAGGTGACTCCTCCTTCCCCGGGAATAGTCCAGCGGATCCCTGTTCTCTGAGGAGTCTGTAGTGCACTCCAGCCTTGGTTAGTAGGAGAAGGGTAACCTTGGCATCCTGGTGAGCTTCTGTCCCCGTTTCCATTTGTGTATAGACGTTTCTCAGGGCTGTGCATTAAACTCCACCAGTTTGAAGTAACTTTGTTTGAAACCGAAAACTCTTTAAAATGAGTACTGTTTTTGCATCTAGAACATAAAGACCAAAACAAGATATTTTGCCAAATGTGTAAGACATTTTTAGTTGGTTAAGTAAAAATACTGGTATATAAGTGTTGCCGCCAAGGGCTTTTTATACTTAAGACCATCTTATACTTCCACAGTAGCTGCAGTCCTCCCTCTGCCTCTAGTCTGTAACTGTGTCTGTTAATGCATTCAGGAGAACCTCAGCAAACACTAAAATGCATTGATGGTGCATTAAGGAATGAAAACAAAGCCACTTCTTTTACATTACTTTAACCAAGGGTAATCCCAAAGTTGAATTTTCCATTACTCTGCCCAGGCCTTCCATCTCTACACTGTGGTTACCACCTGTCTGTAATCTGCCTCTTGTGTGTGTCTGATTTGTGCCTGTTGCCTGTTTGGTCTATATGTGTCTGAATCCACATCCTTGTGTCTGTCCCTAACAAAGTGCTTTCCTCTGTATTGATTAAACAGTGCAGAGCATAGGCATTGGGAAATGGTGAGGGATTCTCTACAGAAGTCTTTAGCACGTTTGCAAAGGCAGAAGTCACTTTACTGCTCCCAGCTGACCCAGGCAGACAGCGCTGCAAACACATTACCAAGCTATAGCCACAAGTTGTTTCCAACATTTATGGTGGATATGCTTCCATCCTGTTAGATATTTTCAGCAAATGATCACCGTAACACGCATGTACGTGCGTTCAATTCTGGGTCAGAGGCATGGAAGAATATATAACCTAAAATTGAAACTGTGCATTAGATTAGGTTGTAAAAGCTGATTGTATGGAACATCCAAGGCATAGTAAGGCTGGTATGTTCTCTTAGAGGTAAGTTATATTTAAAGAGCCTGAGTACATATTAGGACAGCAGGCCAAGCACATAGCCTTAAGTGATCTCAAGGGACATTATAAATTTTGTTGTGAGGTCTGGAAAAGTCTTAGTCTTTTTGGGACCAAGAGATACTTTCATGAAATGTATCTCTATATACTTAACACCTTAAAAACTGTCATATATTCTGCACAGCAGGGCTTATTTGAGTGAAGGATTTTATTCCAGCTACTTAAAAGATTAACCCCATCTTACATGTGCCAGTAAGGCTCCTTTTTGTTCCTGGTTCCCAGCTCTGGTCCTCCCACTCCTGCCTCTGCTTTCCAGGCTTTGGCATGGATTTATTTGTGTGGCTGTGTCTGTGAAACAAAAATATAGGAAAAATAGGAACAAGGAATAATTTCAGAACCATCACCCAAGGTGTGGCATGAATAGAAAGTTGCCAGTGCTTTAGATAACGGTTTTGTGATTTCCCATGGAAAGCTGTGTTATAGTGCACAAGCTCATGCTAGACTTCAGAGCCACAGACCCTGGTGTTGACCAGAACCTAACTGATCTTTTTTTAGCACCCAACTGAGTTTTGAGCCTCAGGCATTCCATCTTAAAAACTAGACAGTTGCGAGGAAAAGTACATAATTTACACAAAGTATTCTGTATTGTTATTCCGCACTCATGGCCCCCCATTACTAACAGCTTACTAACACTTCCCACTTCCAGTCTGTGGTATCATTTGTCACTTCTTACCTCCTCATCCTTTTAACGTCACTTAACCCCCAGTCAGCCTTTAATACCGTCTCATCCCCTGCCTTCTGTAGAATTGATCATGTCAGCTCCTTTCCTTCAACTCCATTTCTGTGTGCTCTTTCTGACATGGAATGTGTCTTTTCCATCCGCACTGCTGCTACAGCTTATCTTCTTCTTCTTCTCCTCCTCCTCCTCCTCCTCCTCCTCCTCCTTCCTCCTCCTCCTCCTCCTCCCCTTCCTTCCTTCCTTCCTTCCTTCCTTCCTTCCTTCCTTCCTTCCTTCCTTCCTTCGTCTTCTTCTTCTGTGTTTACATACAGGTTTTTCTTATTCCCTAGTCCTGGCTTGTTTTAGTTTTTTCTGGTGATATGTCTTCCCATTCCAGTATTATTTCTGACATTATACTCATCTATCTATCTATCTATCTATCTATCTATCTATCTACCTATCTATCTATCTATCTATCTATCCTAGATCTCCTATTCTAGCCTGTAACCCTTTTGCCTATTTTATATGCCATTGACTCGGACTCCAGTCCCTCCCCTCTACTGGATCCTTACCCAGGGCAGGCAGGTACTCCAGCACTGGACCACATCTCCAGCCATTGCTTTTGCTTTTGAGATTTGTGGCCTTGCTCATTGACCTGGGTAGGCCCCTGGGCCTCTGTGGCTCATGCAGCCCTTCACTTCCTTTGTAAGTAAACTTTTAGGCCTGCACCTGCCTTTGTTTCCTTTTTATTTTTTCTGTTACATTTATTTCTTCTGTCTGTCTTTGTCTGTCTTTTGTCTCTCCCCACAACCCCTCTTTTTTCTGGAGACAGGGTCCTCACTGTATAGCCCTGGCTGGCCTGGAACACTATGTAGATCATGGTAGCCTTCAACTCACAAAGATCCACCTGCCTCTCTCTGCCTCCCAAATGCTGGGATTAAAGGTGTATGTTACCATGCCTGGCTTTACTTCCCTTCTCAGTAGAATAAATTCTAAGTTCTGAAGCATAGAATTTGAGATAGACTGTGCTCCTACCCTCCAACATTTATGCATGGCTTCATTTTTCTGCTGCTTTAGCTTGCTTGATCTGCTTCTTATCATTCGTACATATTAGCATTCCACCTGTGATAGCTCTTTATTGTAGATTGTCAGTGCCTGCAATTTAAAATCCAGCTAAGGAAAGTGGGTTCACTTTGTACTTTCTTTGTTAGATTTCATGACTGTCTCAAATTTTAATGCTTTATTTTTGGAATTACGCAGGCTTGAAATAGCTAGTTTGTAATGTAACCCAGATGGTGTAGTGTACTCAGGTGGGTCCCAGTTTTAAGACTAATCTGGAGGCTGCAGCTGAGACTAAAGTGAGACTGTAGTGACTGGCTTGGAAAACCATTCAGGGGGTGAATAGATGCATGCAGCCGGTGATGGAAATAGCAAGGTGGAATTGAAGGACCAAGTAAGATGGTTGAGACTTACTTATAAGTTAAAGTGGTAGTTACATGTCTATAATGATTTTTGTTTGTTTGTTTAACAGCCCTTCATTACAGTTTGAAGCTGCTTGGGCACTAACTAATATAGCATCAGGAACTTCTGCACAGACTCAAGCTGTTGTACAGTCTAGTAAGTCAAATCTTTTTTTTTTTTTTTAGTGATTACAGAGAGTTTTAATGATTACTGAAAACTAAGTTTTATCTTAGAATATTTTAAAGTTACAGTATAAATTTTTATGTTACTTTAATGTTTTTTAAAAATCTTTTTTGAATTATTAAACTGTTACAAAATAATTGTAATTTTGGTACCAAAAAGGAAATAGACTTTCATCTTTCAGAATAGAGACCCTCTGATAGTAATAGGACTTGAAATGCCTTGTTTTTAATACCTAATTATGCTGAGTAGCTCAGGCCTCTCACGGTATAGCATATCCTTGTTGGGGTCGGGCTCGGTGGGGAGGGCCTTGCGTAACCAGGTCTGCTCTCTGAGGTTTCTGTGGACTTCAGCCTTACCTTAAACTCAGGACACTCCTGGGTTAGCTTCCTCGGGGCTAGATTTGAGGTGTGTGTTACACTTGGCTCACAGTGAGTGGTCACTTCTTTTTTTAACTTTGAGACAGGCCCTCACTATGTAGCCTTTGCTGACCTGAAACTTGTTCTGTAGACCTGATTGGCCTTAAACTCAGAGAGATCAGTCGGCCTCTGCCTCCTGAGTGCTGGGGTTACAGGTGTGCATCCCGCACCTTGTTTATTTCAAGATAAGTTACTATGAATTGGTGGCTGAAGTTAGCACAGCTCTTAGAAACCTTTCCAATTTGACATAAGTTGTAGCAGTGAGCAAGTTTTTAACAGAAGCTAAAAGGTAAGGTTAACTACAGCATTTTATTTTCGTTATTTCCATTGTAAACTGAACTTCTCAGTGGTAGAAATAAAAAATGCTTTGAGTATTAGTTTTTTTTTTAAGTTACACTTGAGTTTACTATGTGTCCCCAGTTCTAGTTCTAGATGAAACGGGAGAGAAAACGCACACACAGTGGCTGGGCACAGATGCTCCCAGCAGCCTCAGTGCTCACAGTGGCTGGTGCATAGATAGATACTCCCAGCAGCCTCAGCCATAGTTTTTCAGAAGCTGACTACTAGTGGAAAATAATAGAATTTATAAAAATAAAGCATTTAGAGGCATCATAAGTGAACTTAGAAGTCATGAAGTGGAAGACGCCACACATTAAAAAACAAAAACAAACCTCCAGTATGATTTCCTTGCTCTGAAATGTCCAGAATAGACAAACCTGTAAGTAGATGGCCTGGGTTTGGGGTACTGAGTAATAGGAGAGTAAACGGATAGTGATGGCTAGAGACAGGAGAGCTCTTTGACGGACGATGGACGTGTAAAGCGTGATTGGAGGCGTGACGGTAGTTCTGCAAAAGAGCCAAAACGTAGTGTGCTGACTACTTACTGTGATACAGTCTGTGATTGTATGAATTGTTGTGATAAAAAGGTCAGGTAAAGTATCTAGGTAGTGTACAGGTAAGGCCACATATCCTAGAGCTAGCGCAAAGTAGAAGTGTAAGAAAAAGTGACCATGAGCTGCGCTTGGCTATAATGTATAAGGTGTACTGTGTAAGAAGTGTGGGGCTGGGGAGACGGCGCCTGCTCTTCCAGGGGACCTCGGCTCCGTTCCCAGCACCCACGTGGTAGCTCACAGCCGCCGCTCACTCCAGTTCTTGGGGCTCAGACGACACTTATGCATAGACATACATGTAGGCAAAACACATGTTACATATAAAAAAATTAGAATACAAAATATGATTACTTTAAATTATTTAGTGAGTCTTATGATTAATTAGGTTTGATTAATCCTACATTAGGCATTGGAATTACATTGACAGTATGTATTATGTTTTAAGGATACATGTTTGGCCAAGTGGTGGCGGTACATGCCTTGAATCCCAGCACTTGGGAGGCGGAGGCAGATGGTCTCTGTGAGTTCAAGGCCAGCCTGGTCTACAAAGCGAGTCCAGGACAACCAAGGCTACACAGAGAAACCCTGTCCCCCCCCCCCCAAAAAAAACCAAAAGGAAGGAGTAAAAAAAGATACATATTTGCAATAGGATCTTTTGTACTGCCTTTTGTTTTTTGTTTTTTGTTAGGTTAATGACATTTAATAGCATGCTTTTGGTATTGCTCAAGTACTAACAAGTTAAAAGTGCTGAAATTAACTATTTTTATGTATCCATGCAGTGAACTGTGTTTGTGCAACTGTAGTGTGTATCTGACTCTTGAATATTTTATTGACTTACTTGGGTTGAAGTCTGTGAATGCATTCACTAACCCTGTTTTCCTTACATTCAGATGCAGTACCACTTTTTCTGCGACTCCTCCATTCCCCACACCAGAATGTGTGTGAACAAGCAGTGTGGGCTTTGGGAAACATCATAGGTAAGTTGAATTTAGGTTTGAAAGGCTTTAGTTGAGAATCTTAAATTAACTTTTCCCCCACATTGGCATAGCCATTACATACTATGTTTCCTCTGAATTTCATGTGAGTTGACTGTATTGATAAACTCTTCTAAGGTGGTACTTTACTGTAAAGGGTATCAAGGGCTATACAATCATGTCAGCAGTGGTTAAATGTGTTTCCCAAACCAAATTCGTGGGAAGCAGCACTTGACATCTGACTAACGGCGAGGAAACATAGAGCACCAGTGTCCCGACATGCGCCATTGCACACATTTCAGACTTTCTCATCCTGAATGTAATTTTTTTTTAAATACAATTTTCATTTCTGTAGGTGATGGTCCTCAATGTAGAGATTATGTCATATCACTGGGAGTTGTCAAACCTCTTCTGTCCTTCATCAATCCCTCCATCCCCATCACCTTCCTTCGGAACGTCACATGGGTCATTGTCAATCTCTGCAGGAATAAAGACCCCCCGCCGCCTATGGAGACAGTTCAGGAGGTAAACACAGAATTGTAAAGGCGGGATGGTTAATTCCCTGCGCGTGCTTACGTGTTCGTGCACAGGGAATGTAATGAGCATCTGCTGATTTTGTTGAACGTATGACGGTTCTTCTGTTTTTAAGTATAACACACCATATGTCAAGGTTGAGTGTTGTTTAGTAGCAAAAAGAATGTCAGTCCAGGCTGGAGAGATGACTCAGAGGTTAAGAGCACTGGCTGCTCTTCCGAAGGTCCCGAGTTCAATTCTCAGCACCCACAGGGTGGCTCACAACCACCTGTAATGAGATCTGGTGGCTTCTTGTGGTGGGCAGAATACTGTATAAATAATAAATCTAAAAAAAAGTCAGTCCATTTTAATGCTCATTTTTTAATGACTGTTTTCATGAAGAGAAAACAAATCCAAATAAGAAAGGGAAAAAAACCAATTTTGCTGTTCTGCCTTACGGATTTAATGCTAAGAAATATGAAATAATTTGAGTGAATTTGCATTCTGTCTATTGATTTCTTACAAAATTGTTATCTTTAGAAATGTAGTATACTTTTAAATTGTAAGAGATTCTATAAAACTTTACTCACTTGACCGTATAGAGTGAGTGACTGTGTCTGTATAGTCTGTGTCTTTATCCAGGGTCTGACCTTGGTTCTGACACTGGTACTTCGTGTGAGTCCCATGGTTTGTAAAAGATCTAACAGACCCAGAGTCAACAAACAAAACTTATACCTTGCAGTAGTTGTAATTTTCTTGACTAAAGCTATTGATTTATGTAGTCGGCTTATTGAATACAAATTTAGCCGATGATAACTGTGGAAAGTAATTTCTCTGAGCTGTCAGTAATGTGTGCCTGTGTGCTAACATCTCCAGGCTGCTCACCTGACATGTGTGTCATAAATGATGTTTCTGCAAATAATTGACTTTCTGTTGGGAACATTAGTCTCCGTCATATTTATTTGGATCTTTTAGTTAGACATTTGAAATATGCTTGTTTTGTTTTTTTAGGTTGAATTTTTAAATTTTTATTCTAATAGATACTTTAAAACTTTCACATTGTGTTTTAATTACTGCTTTTTTTGTGTCACTGTTTGTTTTTGCAAAGATGTCCATCAACTCTAGTGTTACTATTTATCTTCTTTCCTCAGATCTTGCCAGCGTTGTGTGTCCTCATATACCATACAGACATAAATGTGAGTAAAGTGGTTCCATGTGGGGTTGCCGCCTGATGGGGTCAGGAACATTTTTTTTTAATGAGTGCTGAAGTAGTTTTTCTATGTTTCTCTTTGTCTGTCTCTGTTCCCGTCTCCCGCAACCCTCCCCATCCTCCCTCCCTCCCTTCCTCGCCCGCCCCTGGTTTTGGAGAATGAAAATAAGTTTAAATTGGATTGATGTAATTTTTGTTTTTAATCTTTCCGTCAGAAGACATGCTGGTTTCTTGATCTGTGGAGTGATTAAGGGCACCAGTTCTTTTCTGTGATTTCAGTTTCCAAAGTTTCAGTCACCTGTAGTCAACTGCACTCTTAAAGTGTTAAATGAAAAATGTCAAAATAAATTAATAGTTTAAATAATTTTATAGTATATGGCTATAATTGCTCTATTTAATTTATCATTAATTATTGTTTATCTCTCAATCTGCCTAATTTGTATGTTGAGCTATCACAGTTATACATGTATAAGAAAACATTATAGCTGGTGGTAGTGTGCATTTCCTTTATTCTCCACACTCAGAGCCAGAGCCAGGCAGATCTCTGAGTTTGAGGCCAGGTTGATCTACAGAATGAGTTGTAGGACAGCCATGGTTACACAAAAAAACTGTGTCTTACACCCCCACCCCCGAAATAGAAAACAAACATACATACATACATACATACATACATACATACATACATACATACATACATATGTGTGCATATATTTTAAACACACACACATATATATGCATGCATGCTGTCTCAGACATCCATGTGGGGTCTTAGAACTTGTCCCCACAAGTTTCGGGGGCTGCTATAGTGTTTTTAAAAGTACTAGTATTTAGAGAATGCTAAAATTGTGTAAGCCACTATGGTCATACAATCAATAATTTCCATAACAGAATTGAAGCCAGACCCATGGCCTATGATCTTACAAACATAATATGGTGTGAAAGTATAATAGAGAAATAACAAAAATGCTGACTGTGGAAGCACATATAGCCAAAGATACACAGAGAAACCATTTCTCAAAAACAAACCAAATCAACAACCAAACAATCACCAAGGAAGTGACATCTGAAGTGAACACTGTAAGAGCCAAGTGTGGTGTTATGGCCTGTAATCCTAGCATTTGGGAGTCAAGAGTTACATGAGACCTGTCTCAAAAGAAAGCAAACCCCACAAAACAGTGAAAACTGTAGCTTTATAAGTAGAAGGAAGTTGCAGCAGAAATGGTCATTTGATGTCTGTCTTTGGTTTAAATGTATGGAGGAGTTTTACACACTTGCTGTATGTCAACTCTCTTAGTTTATAAATAGTCCTATGAGACAGTATTTCTATCTGAAGCCACAGAGTTGCCTCGCGTAGGTTTCTTGCCAGGCCGAGCATCATTTGAGGAACACCATGAAAGGTGCTGGGAAACCTTGAAAATGTGAAGGTTTTAGAGCGCGCAAGTAGACAGCAACTCAAAAGCTCGATGTGGAGTTCATCTGCAGTCTTGGGGCCTATGTTCAAAAATGTGGGGTTTTGCCTGGTAATGAGTGAGGCCTATAGAAGGTTTTTGGCTGGATAAGTGATACATTTATATGTGTAACATATGAGAACTGATATGTGTAACAGACAGCTGAGAAAATGTGTGACTGTAATGGGGAAGTTTTCTGTAGGCAGAGCTATTTTCTTAAGTTGATAAAAGTATGGACAGTAGTAATAGCAGTAGCCAATGAAAGGAAAGTACTTGAATTTAGAACTTGTTCTGTGACAATATTTTCCAGCATAGATTCAGGATTTGTAGACTTTGAGGGAGTGTTGGAAATGTGGACGTTGTATACGATTTCACAGGTGAGGCCTTATTTTAGAAGAGTGCTAACATTCAGCCCTGAGGAATTTCTTATTTGAGCTTTGGAAGCAAGGGAGGCAGAACCAGCTTTAAGGAAGCATCACAGGTTTCAGACCACAGACCTGCCAGCTGCGTCCCTCTCGGTCACACCCTCTGCTGTCCTCCTTCACTGCACAGGCACCTGCTGCGCCTCCAGCCCCTACCTGCCACCCCTTCCCTCGCAGCTGCAAGATGAGTCTATGGTTGTGCCTACTGCCTGCCTGTGTGCCTGCCCCACCAACTGCTCACATGACAGGAAGTTTACCCACCCCTCTGGCAACCTATAAGAATCAGAAATTCCTTTTGTTTAAGGCTCTTTGTGCTGGGAACCCCTTCTCCCCCGCCATACTTTGTGTCTTTGACTTTCCTTAAACTCCTTCGGGAATTAAAGGGGGGCTCTCTCTCTCTGTTGAAGGTCCCATCATGCTGCCTGTGCTCTGTCTCTTCTAACGCTTTGCTACTTCAAGGCCCAACCCCCCACCCCACCCCATTTGTGGTTCTGAGGCAGTGCATTCAACCTACATTCAAAAATTCACAACAAAGAATTTTTAATTTTAACCCTATAAGCATGTTATATAATAATTATATGCTGTGTTCTGGTATCTACTTGTATACTTTGATCTTCTGAAATGCTTTGTTTTGCTCCTTGTTCATATGTGCTCGTCAAAGAACTTTGTGCTTCATCTCTATTTTTGCATCTGTAGCTTAAGTCATTTGCACATGTGAGTGCATTTTCTGCCATTATGACCATTTTTCTTCAACTCTGCTTTTTTTTTTTTTGTAGTAAATAGCTTAAGTATTTTATTTGTTTGTAGCTGAGCCTGTTAACACTATAATGAAAATAACAATAATGTTGCAGTTTTTAGTTGGATTTAGGTTCAAGGAATTCATTAATAAATGTGAACACTCCCAGAAAATGTCCACAAGCCAGCTGATCTCAACAACTGTCTGAATATCACCATACTTTGGAAAGTATTGACAAACATTTGAGTTGGAAAATCAAGGATTTTCTAAAATAAAGCCATAATTAATAAAAAATATTCTATGTTCAAACTAAAACAGTTTTAGTAAAACTTTCTTTTCCAAAATAATAGTAAACAAGGCATTTTGTAACATGCCCATTCAGATCACACCACACATCCTAGCCCATTCTAACACAGACACTACCCCTCTTTAAAAAATCATACCCACAGGGCCGATTGCTGCTGTTTTCTAGCTGAGTCGGAAATCAGTCACTTTTCTCCCTCTACAACCCTAATAAAAGGTCTCTCTGTGAAAACAGGTGTTTGGGTGTGGTGATCCATTGTCTGGGAGGGAGCACTCTGCTATGTGCAGGTTCCTTCACTGAACATACTTTAAAACAGTAAGATGAACACGTCATTATTTATAGGGGTCTTCTGGACTTGAAGCAGCATAATGTTTTGGCCTCATACAGTACATGTACAATAGCACAGTTATTTGGTAGCTAAGTTTTGGACCTGGGGAGAATTTTCTGCTTGTTTAACAATTTTTATTCATTACTATTTATTACGTCTATGTGTTATGCATATGTCTGGGCCCGGTACCTGTGCGGGGCCGGAGGATGACTTGGTCTAGTTGATAGTCTCCTTCCACCTGTGTGTGGCTTTCAGGGATTGAACTCAGCTCACCAGGCTAGCTTGTAAGTTCATTGCTTGTGAAGCTGTGTTGCTCGCCCATTATTATTATTTTTTATCTATCTGGTACATAAAGTCAGAACCAGGAGAAGAAGCACTCCAGACCTCTGCCTCATGTTTCTGAAGGGTGACTCAGATAAGCACTGACAGAGAGGTAGGGTTTCTGTCAGTAGCGGGTGCCTTGCCACTAAGTCAGAACAGAAAACGGTCTGTCTGCTGCAACTCCTGCAGGGTCTCTTCCCTGTTTTTACTTCCTGTAGATTCTTGTAGACACTGTCTGGGCTCTATCGTACTTGACGGACGGAGGCAATGAGCAGATACAGATGGTGATTGATTCGGGCGTGGTTCCATTCCTTGTGCCCCTTCTGAGCCACCAGGAAGTGAAGGTGCAAGTAAGTGTTTTCATTTTTTTTCTCATTCTTTTTATGACCAACTTTCTACAATCAACCTTCAGTTAAGTTCAACAGCACGCACCTCAGTATTGCCATAGCTCATCTCCTGAATGCACATTTATATATTTGCTTAATTCTTTAGTGTTTCGGTTATATAAGCCATAAAACTGCTGATCTCCACAGATTGCTTCTTTTCTAGTATCTTGTTAGGAGGCAACATGGTGCCTGCGTTCTCCTCCTCCTCCTGCTGTGCTCCTGGGTCCCTCCTCCATCCTTCTGTTGGATGCGGAGGCTCTTCCTCCGTCCCCTTGTGTTACAGGTCCTCCCTCTGGCCACTCCAGCCTGCCCCCTCCCTGTGTCTGGGATAGCCTGCGTCGCCCGTGCACCCCTTGGCCCTGCTCTGACTAGGGTGGCCATTGTAGTTCGCCTCCTCATGCTTCTCTGCCAGTTTTTTCTACATACAAATAAACGCTGGCCCAGGATGACATTAAGTATATTAAAGGATAAACACATGCATGCTGATTCAGGATGCTAGTAAGGTCTGTGGTACCAGGCTAGTAATGAAAAAAATAACTGTTCTAAAGAGAGGGGGGTTTACGATTTTTAGTTTTCACTATGTAAAAAACTTATTTCTAGTAAATTTTCACTTAAGTTTTCTGTGGCGATCCATAATTTTCCACAAGAAATTATTGTTTCAAAGCCATTGCTTGGAGCCAAGTATGGTGTTGCACACCTTTAATCCCAGCACTTGGGAGGCAGAGGCCGTTGGATCTCTTGGGTTCAAGGGCAGCCAGGTCTACAAAGTGAGGCCAGGGCTACAGAGAAACCCTGTCTTTTGGGCGAGGGGGGTCATTTCTTGATTTGCCTATGGATGTGTTATAGGGATGAAATAAATGTTAGTCATTTGTTTCTCACATTCTCTCCGAGTTATGAAAACCAACAATTTCATTATAAACATTCATGAAACCTGTTACTCTGTCTCTAGACTGCCGCACTCAGAGCAGTAGGGAACATAGTGACTGGCACTGATGAGCAGACCCAGGTGGTTCTCAACTGTGATGTCCTGTCCCACTTCCCAAACCTCTTGTCTCACCCGAAAGAGAAAATAAATAAGGTAAAGAAGGCATTCACTGTTTTTCTGCTTGGTCTGTGACTGATTACTTGTTGCTAGCCATTACTTGTTTTCTCATCCAGAGTCAAGACACTCAAGATGAAAATGGTTTTAAGTATGAATCTTTTATAATTGCTTTAACTTCTGTTTCCTTTAGTTCTAATCTCATTGCAGAATAAAGAATATGCTCGGGTCTGTTTTAGTAGGTTCAGCAGTTTCAATAATGATTAAATTAGTAGCCAACATGCAAAAAATATATAGAAACTCTCCCAACTGGTATTTGAAAAATAAACAGGTAATTTAATCCCCTACAAAATTAGAATAGACTAGGGTGCCAATATCTCCTTTCAGAGATCATAAAAATTTATTCTTTTGAAACTTAAATATATTTACACATTTACTATTAATTGGATAGTAAATCATTAAATATTTAAGTAGTTTTATGGCTTGTTTCATTTCACATCGCATGTTTTTAAAGTTCATTCATGTAATAGAATATATTACAGCTGTGTGTGGCTGTGTGGGTATGTGTGTGTGAGAGAGAGAGAGGGAGAG
>OU015748.1:57870608-57930305 GCA_907169655.1 Acomys percivali
TGTGTGTATGAGCACTGTGTGTATGTGTGTATGAGCACTGTGTGTGTGTATGTGTATATGAGCACTGTGTGTGTGTATGAGCACTGTGTGTATGTATGTGTATTTGAGCACTGTTTGTGTGTATGAGCACTGTGTGTATGTGTATATGAGCACTGTGTGTGTGTGTGTGCACGCACAAGCGCGCACAAGTGCATGCCCCTGCGTGTCCACCTGCTAGAGCTTTACTCTAGTAAGGTCCTCATGGTTAGGTGCAACAGGACAGAACACACTGCAGAGAACACACCAAAGAGAGATTCAGGGACAGATTGTGTGTTTTGCAAAAACTTAGTATTATAAGATGCAGCTACTGGAGGGTTCTACAAAAATTTCACTAACTCTTCTAATAGCCAGATCCTCGGTTCTGAACCTTCAAGTGGGCCCCACTTCGTAAAGCCCTCCCACACAGATCACAGCATGCCTCTTGATGTCACAGTGCACAGGAACATGCTAAAGGCCGTGTGCCCACTAGAATAGGTAGACACTTTGTTTAATACAGCATTTCTCAAACTCTGCACCAAGCGAACTCATTTTTTCTTGCTACATGTATTTCCATGGGACTGAGTGAACCCTACTCTAGGAAGTTGCCCAGTGTGAGTCCTGTTTCAGTTCAGTAAGCTGGAGAGGCTTTGAGGATTGCCACAGAACCATGCTGAAGGTGGTAGGACAGACATTGGTAAATACTGTCATTTATGAATGAATGAATGAATGAATGAATGAATGAAAGTAAGAAAGAAACATGTATTTGAAAGTTCAGTGTGTACTAAAGTTTTCAGGCATTAAGAAGTTTCTTTACTACAGTTTAATGCTGTTTGCATTTTTTTGTTAACTATATGGATAGTTTATCCAGCTCATGCTTTAGTGAAAATAAGTGCAATAGCCATCACAGATCAGTAAAACAAACAGGTATGCAGGAGTTTTGTCCAAATTTGTGTAAATAGTATTGGTAGATGCAAAGCTAACATGGAGATTATCTTACTATTAATTCATGTTCATATTTGTGTTAAGATTCTTATTTTTAAGATTAAAATTAACTCCATCATCAAGTTCACAACTTAACCTAGAAATTCTTTCTCTTTAGTGTTTAAAACTGTATTTGTTTCTATTGGAGTAAAAATATTTAATATAATCTTATAAAGCGATTTGTATTTATTACTGTTAATGCCTATTTCCCCATTTTTCTGATTTGTATATTATGTTTTAAAAATCAATTATTTCAATATGTTTTTTAAAAAGATATCTCCAGATTGAATATTAAGATTTTAAATTTGCAAACTTGTGCATCTAGTACATGAAGTACATGGCACACTGGAAATATACAAGAAATTCCGAGGGCTGGACAGATGGCTCAGAGGTTAAGAGCACCGACTACTCTTCCAGAGGTCCTGAGTTCAATTCCCAGCAACCACATGGTGGCTCACAATCATCTATAATGTGATCTGATGCCCTCTCCTGGCCTGTAGGTGTACATGCAGGCAGAACTGTATACATAATAAATAAATAAATAAATAAATCTTTTTAAAAAATATTCTGAATTGAGCCCAAGTGAGACACCTATGTGCAGTACTTAATAGAGCAAGAGGATTGCAAATTTGAGTCCAGACTTGACTGCCCAAGCCTTGTTTCATAACACTAGAACAGAGACCAGTGATTAGTGTTCTGAAAAGTTCCTTTTTCTGTTCCCTATACCTGTAGAACATAATCTATTCACTTTTTTAAAATCAGTGGTTTGTGTGTGTGTGTGTAAAGCTTCTATTAATTATTAAGTTATGAAAACTCAAGTTTCACAATCATGTGAAATACTCAGAAAACAGTGGGAGATAGAAGATACTGTGTAAGATATCATGATAAAATGAAACATTCTGGGAGGTTTTCAGATCTTGTACTAGCACTAACTTGCCATGCAGCCAAAACCTACCACATCTGTCAGATGGAGTGTTTGGTGATTGGTTGGGGTTTTTGTTGTTGTTTCATTCTTTTTTTTTTTGCTGTTGCCTCAGAGACCAATCTCAAATATTTTTAAGGAGAAAGGAACTAATATGCTGCTGGTTGGGCTTTTACCTGGTTTTGTTTGTTTGTTTGTTTGTTTGTGTGTTTGTTTTGGTTTTTTTTTTTTTTTTGACTGCCATCTTTGGGTGGAGACAGCATCTTCTGAGGAGTTTTTCTATAATTAGACTGTACAGATTATTATCACCTTAATTATTTTGATATTCTTTGTCAGGTCTGGAGAAAATTGAAGTTTTGCAGCAGCATGAGAATGAAGATATATATAAATTAGCATTTGAAATCATAGATCAGTATTTCTCTGGTGATGATGTAAGTAGTTATTAAAATACAGATGTCTGCGTGTAGATAGAAACTTTTATATATTATGGCCATTTACTAAGAGTTTGCCTGTTCCTAATATGCATTAAGTTTGTACTATTTCTGTTAGATACTCCATTAAGGACATTTCTTAAATACTTTATCCAAAACTTCAATATAAGGTAAAGTTATAAAACAGTTCTAGTTACATTTTCACTCTGTTAACTGAGAAGAAATACTAACGGTAGAAATGATGTTCAGAGGGTTAAGTATACATGCAAGTGCAGAAACTTAAAAGGGGCAGTTTTTGAATGCACATTCAATTGTACTTGTTTAATTTCTCAATGAAATTGTTACTGACTTACTAACGTGGGTATTTTTACATAGTTAAAATATTCATTCAGAGTTTCTCCTTTATTTGCATAGATTGATGAAGACCCTAGCCTCATTCCCGAAGCAACGCAAGGAGGAACTTACAACTTCGACCCAACAGCCAACCTTCAAACAAAAGAATTTAATTTCTAAGGTCAATTAAGCGCAGCATCTTTCGTTCAATATGAAACACCACCAGATGGCCACCCAGCGATAAGACAGCGAGCAACAGAAGGCTCCCGGCACTCCCGCTCTTCGTTTTGATGCTTCAAAAGCAAGCCATGTCTCAGTCACTTTGCAGTTGCCAAAAGTCACTCTCACATGGACTGTAAATGCATATGCATGATTTCCTAAACTGTTTTAGAATTCTCCTTAACAATCTCAACTACCCTATTTTTTCATGTCCCTGGTGCCACCTGCTGACAACTGCAGTCTCCAGTTAGAATATTCCATAGTGGTGGTGTACCAGCTGATACTCCTTTGGGAAAAGATGCGCTGTGGATCAAGACCCTTCGGTATGATGCATATTCGTGTTGGAAGACTACAGAGGTGCAGTGTGATCTGAGCCTCCGTCATTGCCCTCCACAAACATATTTTCATATTCTTATGTGGAAGAATTAAAGTACAAGCCAAATGATTTTCATTGGTGAAACTGACACGAAAAAAAAGTAACTTAAAAACCAGAAACTTGGTTGTTGATTAAAAAGATAAGTTTTTTAAAACTGTACTACACCTACCATTAATTGATGTGTTTATTATCTGCCTCAGAAGCCAGGGTTGGAGGAAGAGCTTTAGATATCAGTGGTAATGCTTTCGCCATTAGACTTAATTTTTTGAGAACAGCAAATCCTATTTGACCACTCACTTCAGCCTGTGTGTTCCTGCTGTTTTGAATAATCAAATGCTGTGCATGGTCTCTACCTGAGCTGCAACCTGTTACAGACTTGAACTTCTGTTAAGTTGAAAGCAAGAGTCCCTGACTACAAAAAAATACATACATAAATAAATACGTCAAAACAAGGATTGAAAAGGTCTAAAATACTCATTGGTGATGTTTTAAGACAAAGTCTTGCTTTCAGCTTCCAGGGGTTGATTTTATTTTTTGTTTAATTTGATAATTGGATATGGTTGATTTATATTGGGTTTAAACTGTGGAGCTTTCATGTTTACTGTAATTTAGTCTTAAAACATTTTTTACTTAGGAACCAGTACTTTTGATAATGTGGTGGCAACAAACCAGCAACTATTTAGAAGTGTTGCTTCATTCTTGAGTATTGGGGAGCTCATTCGGGTCCCACTCAATCATCTGCACATATTAAAAGATAAACCAAGGATCTGTGTAGAGGAATGATCTGCAGTTGCTTAACTCAGCCTGATTTGCAGTGATCTTTAGCTCTGCAGAAGCTGGTATTACTATGTAAAGTCATTGCTCTTGGCAAATTGTCTGGCCCAGTTATTAATGAATGAATATGGATTTGAAATTTTAAACTAAGTAATTTGTGCTGTCACAGAAATGGTTTTGTTGCTCTTGTTCACTGGGTGTAATTTCCCAAGGCATTGATGTGAAGGGAAAGAAATCTAAGCTAGTTTTCAGATGGGGGGTGTATTTCCTGAGATGGAGAGAGACAGATGCCATCAGAGCTTTGTGAACCAGCTGCGGTGTTTTCACTGATGAACAGCACATAGCGGTGTGCTTCATTACAGTATGTGTATCCGCCAAGGAGGAGCCACTTTAAAGAGTGAGTGTTGTCTTGTATCTACAATGGATACAAGCGTATGTTTAAACTGCAAGATTTTTACTTGCTAGAGAATCTGTTTTAATATAGTGGTTTGGCCTCTGATTATTTATAGGTTTTATAAATTTTAGAATCAATTTCTCTTTAAGGTGGCTCAGATTTTTCAACTCTTGTGCACATAAAATTGAGTTGAAGTTCATTGTGCCTTTTTTCTTTACCCAAATTTTGAGTTAAAGCTTCATATGGTAACTGCATCCTGTTCAAACACTTGTCTAAATTTTGAACTGTGTAGTGTTCACTAAAAGTAGGAATGACGAAGTCAGAATGAATTACGGTCACAAACTTTGGCGAAACCCTTCAAGTGCAAATCTTCCTGATAGTGTGAATTGTCCCCCTTCCAGGTTAGTTTCTTCTCGATTCGCCCTGCATAACTGACAGTTACCTTTTAAATTTTGCACACACTGAGATTAAAATTGGGCCTCTACTGTGATGATTCCTATTTCCTCTCGCATCTTAAGTGCAAACTAACCTTTACGTAACATTAGCATCAAGTAGTGCAAACTCACGCGCATCTGCTTGATTCAATTTGCTGTGACCTTACCAGTTTTGAATTGGAATCACACCATTTCGTAGATAAAGGAAACTGAGTGTATTGCTGCACTTTTAAGTTTTCAAAACAGTGTTTTAAAATTGCATTGTTTTTATTTTTATTTTTTAAAGAAAACTCAGTTTAAAAAAAGACTAAAATGTTCTTTCAAAAGAGGCATCTAAACGTGTTCCTAATTTTGTATATGGGCTTAGGTTTTGTAACCAATAAAAAAAAGCTGCTATCAAATATGATAAAACATTGAAAGACTTATTTCTGGAAATAATTGCTTAGGATTGTTTTCTGTGTGGTTAAATTTAAGTTTGGAATTATCCTCAAATACCAGCCACAGTGGTAGAAAAGCGTGAGTGACTGTCACTATATTTTGATGTTTCCTTTTTTTCTATAACAAAGAATGACCAGCCTGTAACTACTGTAGAGAGTATTGTGTGACAGATAAGTACCAACATATGTATAATTTCCTAAGCTGTCATAACCCATGAACTAGAGGCCTCAAACCACAGAAAGTGTGGCACAGTTCTGCCAGTGAGAAGTCGGGTGGAGGTGCTGGCTGCTCTGGGCTCGCTTCCTCTCTCAGCCTGGAAAGGATTCCTTCCTGGCTTCTGGTGATGACTGGCAAGCCTCAGCTCATAGGTTTATCACTCCATTCTCTGTCAGTCTTTGTGTACTGAACACTGTAATTTAGAAAAAAAATCTAGTTGCTTGGAAAGACATGTGATTATATTTTGATGGAATGAACCGACCATTCAGACTTTAAGGGCTGCCTCATCTTTGAAATCATGGAATTGTGACAAAAGGTAGCAATTGAAGTAAACCTGAAAGCCTCGGCTTTCAATGTAGAAGTGTAGCTCTGCATGAAACCTTGGAGTAATTAGAAGACCGGGGGAACAGCCGGACTTTTGAGTGTAGAAATACTCTTACTTCTGTATAGTGCCATTTCACGTTACTTTTAAAAGAAGTCAGTGTAGCCGGGTGTGGTGATGTACGCCTTTGATCCCAGCCGTCAGGAGGCAGAGGCAGCGATCTCTTAGCTTGAGGTCAGCCTGGTCTACAAAGCAAGTTTTAGGACAACTAGGGTGGTTATACAGAGAAACCCTGTCTTACAGAGTCCAAACCATGACAGGAAGGGCAGGAAGATGAGGAAGAAGAAGGTAGTAGTCCTCCTCCTGGGCCTTTAATTTCAGCACTTGGGAGGCAGAGGCAGGCAAATTTCTGAGTTCAGGGCCAGCCTGGCCTGCATATGAGAAACTGTTTCAAACAAACATACAAAGTCAGCCTTTAAGCCGGTCGCTGCCGTTATACAGTCTTGCTGTCATTTCTTTCAGGTGAGTACCTTCAGGGCGCTCCTCACTGCAAGTAAGCCAGGAGCATCTGGAACTCAGCGGCATTGCTCTTTGCATGATACTTGTTTTTTAAGTTTCTGACCTATGATTATGTTTTTAACCTTCTGGAAAACTTCTAAATTTTATGTGGGGATAATATAATTTTCTATTTGTTAAGCTGATTCTTAAGTTAGCTGAGGCAGACAGTGCTCGTGGCCCTACCTTGAAGCTTAAAAGGAAAATTTTCATGTAAGCAAAAGCCTGGGACAGGATGACTCAAATGTACGTAGAGACCAGTCATCAAGAGGGGGTGCTGGGGGGAGGGGGAAGTGGGTGTGGGTATAGTCTGTTCCCACTATCGACTTGCCAACAGATTCCTCACCTCAGTTTGGCCTGTTTCTAGGTGTTTCTAGGCTGTTCTGCAGGCGGTTTCCTGTGTACTCGTCTTTGAGTTAGCCTCATCTGTGAGTTCTGCTCTTCGTCCTCTTCCAGTCCAGACCGCTTAATACACCTGTAGGCTAAATGTCTCCTGGAGGCCCAGACTTCCATTCTTGTGCATCGTTAGCCTAAGTCCACTCCCGTAGAAAACACCCCACTGAGGCACCGCACAACTGCTGTGTGAACAGTAGGCTCTTCTCAGAGCTGTTCAGCCATTTTAGCTGAGTTATGTTGGCTCCAAAAGTCAGCATTGAAAGGGTTTTCATGTTCACTTCCTAAGGCACACGAGAAATTGTTCCCCTCAGAAAGCTCCGGGGGAGAAGTACAGTGCTTGAGTAACAGGCTTCTGGTCCTGGGTTCAAATCCCAATACCGTTAAATAAATAAAACTACCATTACTAAGAACTGGCATCAAGAAGTCCTTGCAGGGACTGCAGTGCCTTACCATAACAGTTACCATCTCCTCCTTTCCAATGGTAATGTCAAAGGCACGAGACCTTGTGTGTAAAGCTATGTCTTCATGGGATAACAGTCTTGCCAGTTTTCTGTAACTAGACGCAGGTGTGTTACATAGCTGCGTTTACATTTATGTGGTAGTTTAAAGATAAAACCAGATCTTTGAAGCAGCCATTTTAAGGGATGAGACTGAGATGTGATGAGCCCTCCAAGAGAGCTTCGTCTGTTTTGTTGGCTGCTGTTGCTACAGAGTTTCCTCCTATCCCTGAACAAAACTCACTTCTCCCAAATGTCCATCCTTACAAGTTTTGTGACTGGGATTAGTTCTTTGATTTTTCCAGAGAGCAGAAGAGAATGTACTGTTCTTAAAAGACCGCCCTCCCCCTCCAGCCAGAACACTCATGCTGTGGCCCCTTCCTGGTTGCAGAGGTCTTACTGAACCTGGTTCCTGTCAACTTGAACAGGCCATGGACCCCAACAATGAGGAGTGTGACTAGTATGGGAAGAGAGCTTCAGTTATTTTCTAAACATTTTAAGTGTTCTTTGACCTATCATAGAGGCATCCGCCTACCTGAAATTTAAATTTCATATTATGTAAGTGCAGTTTTCCTCAGAATATTCTTTTAACTCTCTGTGCCTGTGTTTTTTTTTTTTTTATTAATAGTTTTGACTAAGCCTTTAGAAACATTAAAATATTTATTGAGCATCCTATCCTGTGCCAGGAACTATAGTGTAGGACATAGGAGAAATACATTTCAGGAATGAGCTTGCTTAGAAAGCTGATGCTGCTAACAAGTGTTTCCTAAGGGGCAGTTGTGCCTAGATAACAGTCCTCTTGACCTGGTGAAGAAACTAATGTTAGATTATAGTTTCTCCAAACCATGAAGCTGATTGTGCTGCAAAAGCAGGGATTGGTAGGGTAGGGGGACTGAAAAACCTGGAGCTGGGAAAAGTACGTATACAGGGAGGAAAGGCTACTATCTATCAGAGCCCAAAGTAGAGGGTAAATACGGCCTGGGAGAGGCTGAGAGCTAGGGGCGGTCACCACAGCTCGCTAGTCGTCCGTATAATGTCGCCATTCTGTGAGCAATAGGGAATTTGTACACGAGGGATAATAGAAGATTGATGTTTAGGGCTGAAACGATGGCTTAGCAATTAAGAGCACTTGGTCTTGCAGGAGCCCCGGTTTGGTTGCCAGCGCTCCAATGCCAGTTGACAGCTGTCTGTAACTCCATGTCCAATGGATCCAGTGCCCTCTTCTGGATAACTAACCCTAACCCACTTACATACACGCATGCAAGACGTCTATATGCAAAGAGGCTAATGTGTAAAAAGGACAGCTCAGCTAGCTGGTAAGGGGACGGAGTCCTTTGGGGTTAGTGATTTTAAGATTATTGGTCACGTTAGGGTGAAACACTCAAGTAAAAGATGAAGTGCATGGCAGCTAGGCACACAGGTTTGGTGATGCCGGAGATGTAGAGGCTGGGGAGAGGAAAGAGAGGCTGACTCTAGGTTTCTGGATGATTCTGGATCTGAGGGAATGGAATTAACATGAGATAACAGAGAAGAGTGGGGCCTAGATATGCAGAGTGAACTAAACTGATTTGAAACCTCAGAAGAACTGCAAGTCAGCAGTCAGGGAGAGCTGTTGGAGTGTGGTGGTGAAGGCAGGGCCAGCAGACTATGAAGACCTAATCTAAGTCTTTGAGCTTATTGTTTTAAAGCTCTGTGTGTGTGTGTGTGTGTGTGTGTGCATGCGCGCGCATGGTGTTGGGTCACTTGGAGCAGGAGCTGTGTGTGGTTGAAGTGGGAACTGAACTCAGACCCTCTGAAAGGGCAGGGCCCATCTCTTCAGTCCCATAATCTAAGCCCTTTCTTCTAGTGGAGGACAGGGGCTGGTTCCCACTTACCAAGAGTGTATTGCTTGTCTTGCCGCTGTGGTAAAAAAACACACAGAAAGCAATCTAAGAAGGGGTTTGCTTTGGCTCCCAGTTCGTGAGTACAAAACGTGATGGCAGGGGAGGCGTGGTAGGAGGAGCTGGTGGGCAGTGCAGCCACTGTCGGAAGCAGAGTAAGGCCTGCTGCTGCTTACCTTCTCTGGACCAGCCCAGGACGACACCGTATGGGACAGGTCCCATTTTAGCTAACCTAATCTACAGAACGGCTTCCTTGGCATGCTAGGAGATGCTGCCAGATTGACAGCTAACCATCACAAAAAGAATTGTGAGAAAGTTGATGGGGAACATGTGGTGGAGAAATACACTGACCCTATCAAGGGATAATTGGCTTTCTGTCCCTGGACTGGCAGTTCTTGGATAGAATGGATGGTGTATGCCGAGGGTCCCACACCACACAGGCCAGTCACGGCAAGGGAATAGCGATGAGGAGCAAAGATAATAGTGTGGGAGTAACTGGGTGTGTGTATTTTTCAGTTTTAATAAGGTGCACATAACACAATTCATCACCATAGCCAACCAGTTTTAAAGCCCATAGCTCAGCAGTGCTCAGTTTGCTCACACTGTTGTGAGGCCAACCTGCAGAAATGTCTTCTCTTGCAGAGTTGGAATTGATTCCCTTAAACAACTGCTTTCCCCTTTCCCGGAACCTACCCCCACCCTGAAACCTAGGAATCTAGTGGTTGCTAGGCAAGTGCTGTGCTCCTGAGGCACGTGCCCAGAGGAGGCACACAGCATTTGACTTTTGAAGATTAAATACTAGAAATAAGGTCAGTCAACTGCGTGGGATTTAAAAGCCCCGAGGACTCGGGGCATGGAAACGCCTGCCTGTGGTTGCTCCCCTCAGGAGGCCAAGGCAAGAATTCAACCAGCCTGGTCTGCATACTGATTTCCATTTTAGCCTGAGCTACAATAGCCAGACTGTCTCAAACGGGAGACAAAGGTTGAAAGATCAGTCAGTAATGACCATAAAGATCTTTGCTTGGGCCTCCTTGGCAAGACTTGCGAACCTTTGTCTCAAGATTTACCATCTCTGGACAAAATTCTTACCATCTGGACTTAACTTTGTGGCGCAACCTTTTGAACCTTGTTAGACTTTTTGGAGGCAGCTAAACATGTAAAGCATGAACCGGGACCTGTCGAGACAGAAACCGGGGGCTCAGGCTGGCGGTCGGCCTTTGCCTGCCACGCCCCTCGGAGGCCCGTCCACAGGAAGCCCTGCCCACGAAAGCCCCTCCTACAAGAGGGCTAGCTCGGCAGCTCCCGGCGCGCCAGGGTGTGCTGCGGAACCATGGGTGAGCAGTGGGTGCTGGGTCCGGCGGCAGGCTCCTCACTGCTCCTGTGCTCGGCGTTGCTGGCCGTGGGAAGCGCGCTGGGTCTGCGCCTGGGCCGTGGGCGGAGCGCGGTAGAGCGTGCGGTGCTCGCCTGGCTCTGCTATGACGCACTGGTGCACTTCGTGCTGGTAAGTATCGCCGCCAACCTCAGGATCCGCCCGAGAGGACTGATGGCTGCCTGCTGGCCGGAAGAGCGCAGGCTTTGGCCCCGGCCCATTGACCCATGCTTTCTAGGTGCTCCCTCGTCTTTTATCAAACGTATCCCCCTGAGATTTGCTAGAGGAATTTCTCCTCCCTCCCTCCCCTCCCCCATCTTGGTTTAACTTTTGTGGGTCAGACATTGCTAGAAATCTATTTCTTGGGTTTCCTAATTTTGTAGAATGTGGTTTTTTTTAAAGCATGTCCATACAGTATTCTGAATTTCCTTGATGTCTGTTATCTTCTTTTTCATCTCTAATTTTATTACTTTAGGTCTTCTGTCTTTTGGTTAGTTTGGCAAAGGGTTTGTCAATCTTGTTAATCTTTTCTAAGAATCAGCTTTGTGTTTTATTGTTTCTGGTTTTGTTATGGTTCTTTTCATTTTATTAATTTCTGCCCTGGCTTTAATTGTGTCTCCCAATTTACTGTTTTGAATCTTGGTTTATTCCTTTTCCCCCCATACTCTTGCGGTGCATCATTAAGTTATTTATTCGAGCTCTTTCTGACTTTTTTTTTTTTAAGTGTAGGCACAGTTCCCTCTTAGGACTCTTCATTTCCTCTCACAAGCTTTGCTATGATGTGTTCCCATTCTCATTTAATTCTGAGAGCTTTCTTTAAAATTTTTTCCTTGATTTAGTCAACGGCCTATTTATTATTCAGTAAACTGTTGTTTACTCTTCTATAGTGTATGCATGCATTTCTGCTCTAAAGCACTCAAGATACAGGCAGACTGCCACCAGATTCTGTGCCAGGCTATTGGGGCCTCCAGTTCTCAGTAGAGGCGTTGTTCCTCCCTGGCGTCTCCTGAGCCAGCTTTCCACTGTCTTCATTTCTCTCAGCATCTTTATCTCCCAAACTTTTACCAGAATGCCCTGTTAAATGTTTTTTGTTGTTGTTTGTTTGTTTGTTTTAAAGAACAGTCTAGGGCTTTTCTAACCCAAAGTTTCAAACTGTTCACATTCTTACAATTCAGTTCCAAAGACCCAAGAACCTCATGGTTAGGTTTACCAAGGTTCTGTTTAGTTATTTGTGTTATTGCTGCAAGCAAATCCTAACCAGAGAGTTTCTTGTGGCTCACAGTTAAGGGTCAGGGAAGGTGTGGCAAGTGTGGGAGGCAGCTGCACACACAGGGCCCACAGTCAGGAAGGAGAAAGCAATAGATGCTTTCCCCTTCAGTCCCCGGCCCCAGCTGATGGAAAGGTACCGCCACAGCTGGAGGGAATCTTTACACCTCAGTTAACCTATATAGATGATCCCTGACAGCGGATTGTTTCCATGGTGATTCTCAGTCTCATCAAATTGACAGTTGACCGGCATGATTAACCATAACGTGGCCTTTAAATTCACCTAAAATACAGTGAGTGATTTTATTTTCTTATTTACTTGGCAGAGGGGTTGGGCGGGCATGCATCTGCCGTAGTGTTGCGTGATGGACAGCAGTGGACAACTTGCAAAATCAGTACTGTCCTTCCCACTCTTGGGTTTCGGGGATCAGCCTCAGGCCTTGGCAGAAGGGCCATCTTGCTGGTTCCTCCCCCTGCTTTAGAAATAGCCAGTGCAACTACACGCAGGTAGTTCTGATGTCTACTCCATCACCCAGTTTTTAAAATTATGATCTTAAATACCTTTTTTTTCCGATAAAACCTGACCTGCTCTACATCTGGACAGACCTTGTGCTGACGTCCCTCATCCTGAAATGAAGAGAGAACATGGTGTCTGTCCATCGTTTAGGTCCCTGAGTATTGCCAGTCCATTGAGGGCCTGCGCAAAGATGAGCCTCTTTTACTTCCTAGTAGTTAATGTGTGGAGGCTGGAGAGCAGTGTTGTTTCCCCAAAAGCCTGTTTAAAGAATTGGTTTTTAAACTACCACTTAAGTACATAATCCCCCAACGAACAAGGGCAGCGAAACAGGTGCAGTGCGTGGATCTGTCACCCCAGCGCTTGGGAGGCAGGGGCAGACAGAGGAGAAAAACCAAAGCCCTCTTTGGTTCCATAGTGAGTTAAAGGCAAACCTGGGCGATCTGAGACGCTGTCTCAAAATAAAGCAAACAAAAAACAAAGACGCTCAGGTCCCACTTAATGGGAAATATATAGCTATAATATGCCAGAAATATAAAAAGTGTACAGATTCTCAGAAAGGGTATTTGTATGTCCGCCACCCAAGTTTAGGTGGACTTTCCAAGCCCAGATACAGGTAACATGACACATGCCTCTGTATTCATGGTGCCTTGAGGCCTGGTCTCATGTGTGGGACTGATCTGTTCACTCTACTTCAGACCTGAAAGCCCCTTGCAGAGCTTCTGCTTGCCTGCTGTGAAGGCCTCCTTTGCGATCACCCTGCCTTAGGCTCTCCCACCTGAGATGTACTTTTCTCCATAGATGGAAGTGACCACTGCCAAGCACCACAAGCCCCTTGGTTGATACTTTACTCTCTCAGAAACTGAGCCACGTCTTACAAACTCTAAGAAGCCCACAGCAATGGCCACCTTTGCCCTTACTAACAATGCCTTCACCAGTGTCTTTTGCATAGCAACCTCTGAGGGTCGGAGGGGAGGACACTTGAATTAGCGGTGAGGCGCCTGTACTTGCTTACATTAGCTTTGGTTGGCGGTTTGCTGCGAGGGTGTCCAGCTCACCCTTGAGTTGACACATCAGAGTAGAGCCTTGAGGAGAACTGAAGGCCTCACACCCTAGCCACTTGAGCTGCCTTCATTACTTCTCTGAACCTCCCAAGTTTGCTCTCTGCCACCAAACACAGAGCTTGTCTCTGGGACAGAGATTCAAGCCATTGCGTCCCCAACGGGCAGTTCACCTCAAGCGCCCAATCTGAGCATGCTGAGCAGTCTTGATCATCAGCCTCACTGGATCCAGCAGGCTCACCGCTGTGGGTGTCTGTGGTGGCATCTCTAGAGGGGTAAACTGGGAAACCCTGAGTAAGGTGGGGACTGGAATCAAGGGGACACAGGCTGGGGACTGAAATCAAGGGGATACACACACAGGAAGAAGCTGGAGAGCAGGCATTCCCAGTCACGTTCTCTGCTTCTCAGCCACCACATGCTGTGGTCTGCTCTGCTCAGCCACGCCCTCCCCAACATTGGAAACTAAAAAGAAACTCTCCTTAAGTTACCTAAGATTCGTGCCACAGCCATAAAGAGTGTAATAGAAGTTGGTCACCTTGGGCTCCAGCACTGAGTCATCCCAAGGTGGCCAGAATGGAAAGCAGTGCCCAACTGCCTACGTGACTGCGTGCCTTGGTCCTGTCACTGTGGACAAGGCGGGTGCAGGGTTGCCTGCAGCCCAAGCACAGCCCTCTAGATATGGCCAGAAGCTCAGGCAGAAAGTGCATGCCTGTGTGTGGGGAAAGTCTGACAGAGGTCAGGGGGCAATCTTGGTGGTCTGGCTGAGAAGGGAGCTGGGGTGACATGTTGTCACCAAGTGGGACAGATTTGAAGGAAGAGTGGTATGGCTGATATTATGACATGCTGTGTTTTGAGTTTCGGTCATTCCTTCAGGCTTGTAACTCCCATAGCTCTGTTTCCTAACGACTGGAGCAATCAGGTTAAAGCATTTGGGCGGTTGCCTTGTTCCCAGAGCAGCTTGGGACCAGCTTCAGGGAAACAGAGGTAAACATGAGTGGCCGGGCGTGGTGGCGCACGCCTTTAATCCCAGCACTCGGGAGGCAGAGGCAGGTGGATCTCTGTGAGTTCGAGGCCAGCCTGGTCTACAGTGCGAGTCCAGGACAGCCAGGGCTACACAGAGAAAGCCTGTCTCAGAATCCCAGCACTGGGCAGCCGGATGCAGGATGATTGCCACTAGTTCAAGGCCAGCCTTGATCAGCGCCTGTGGGTTTTGTCACTAGTGTACATATTCCCACAGCACTCTGTTTAGACTCGTTCTTCAGGATGAAGGACGCTTGTTGCTGGGAGCCTAGGTTTCATTTGCTCCTTAAAGTTTGTCTGTGTATTTAAACGTTACATTTTTTTCAGTTACCACCACATGTTCTCACCTTCTGCTGCTGGAATGTTCGTCTCTGACTCTTGGGACGTAAAATTGTTCTTCTACCCATTAATAAATGATTGGCTTCCCTAAGATGCCTTCCTACTCAGGCTGTCACTGGCCTCTGTCTTCCCTGTAATTTTATTTTATTATATTTTATTTATTTATTTATTTTGCCCCTACCACCTCTGTCACATTTAGATAGCAAGGTCTAGGTAGACTCTGCTTACCTCACGGTATTGGACAAGGCTTTGGCTGTAAAGCCCAGCTGCTAAGTTGCCAGCCCCAAGGAGAGCGCTCACTGTTCGGTCTGTTTTTATTATCTACATTGGCAGCCTTTTGAACAGCTAGAATCCAGTTGTCTCTAACATCATGAATAAGACCGTGTGACCCAGCGAGAGAGCAGTGGTTGTCTGCAGCTGGGTGTCAGCATGCTGTCCTCTTACATGCACAAATACCTGAAAGGCTCTTTGGATGCCCCGTGCTGTCCTAGACAGACACAGTGCATGGCGCGTGGCCTCTTAGAGCTTTATTGAGTAGCAGGGTTTTTGAACGGTGATTAGCAATGCCGCTCCCTGGGTGACACTCTGATAAATCTCTTGCAGGTGTTAAGAGAATCTTAGTTTCTCCCTCCAAAATAGCTCACATTTTCCTCTAGTAGGAAAAAGAAAACAAACAAACAAACAACAACAATAACAACAGGAATGTTTCTATTTTCACCCTGGCCCTGGGAAGCTTAGACCCACACTGAAGCTCCCAACAGAAGAAGGTGTCTGCATAGATGGTTCTCTAGGACCTCTGGGCTGGATTTCCCCCCATAACTAACATTTAAAAAATTCATTTAAATGTTTTGCTGTCATTAACCTAAAATCTTTTATGTATGTATGTATATATGTATGTATGTGTGTGTATATTTTTGTATGTATGTATGTATGTATGTATGTATTTTAAATTTGAGACAGGGTCTCACTATGTAGTCCTGGGTGACTTAAAACTTGCTATGTAGAGCAGCCTGGCCTGGAACTCACAGGGCTCTGCCTGTCTCTGCCTCCCGAGTGCTGGGACCAAATGCATACACCTCATATACAGATATATATGTTCTTCAGAAACGCTGCTTGTTCTTCTGGGCGTGGTGAGGCCTGTAGTCCACACGTGGGAAGCTGAAGTAGGAGGTTCAAGGCCACCCTCAGCTACGTAGCAAGTTTGAGGCCACTCTAGGCTACATGGGACCCTGCCTCTGCAAAAACAAAAGGCTAGAGAGATGGCTCAGCAGTTAAGAGCACTCGTTGCTCCTACAACCCAGGCTTAATTCCCAGTAGCCATGTGGCAGCTCACAAGCATTTTTAACTTGCGTTTCAAAGGATTTGATGCCCTCTTTTGACCTGTCTGTGAACCAGACACATGGTGTGCACATAGACATGCAGGCAAAACACCGTAGACATAGAAGAACAAATAACAGTAACAATTTTTTTTATCATTTCTTTTGTTTTTGAGATTATAATTACATCATTTCCACCTTCCGTTTCCTGCCCTCAAACCATCCCATACAACTCTTCTTACTCTTTTAAATTCACGACTTTTTTGTTTTGTTTTTGTTTTTTGAGACAGGGTTTCTCTGTGTAGCCTTGGCTGTCCTGGACTCACTTTGTAGACCAGGCTGGCCTCGAACTCACAGTGATCTGCCTGCCTCTGCCTCCCAAGTGCTGGGATTAAAGGCGTGCGCCACCATGCCCGGCTCCTCACGACCTCTTTTTTCATTAACTGCTATTACATGCATATCTTTTGCATATATACACATATATTACTAAATACATTTAGTTGTGGTTATGCTTTCAGGGCTGGGCTGACCATTTGGTGTTGGACAACCAGTTTGTGTGCCCTTTTCCAGGGAAGATGCTTTCTTGCCCTCTTGGTGTTTCTTAGTTGCTTTTTGTGTAAGGTTGAGGCCTTTTGGGTTTTCCTCATCCACGTCAGTTTGTCCTTGTATTTAATCAGCTCATGTCTAGGCAGCCATGCTGGTGAGACTATAGGTGTGGCTTCTGACTTTCCTAGGAGACACACCCTCACAGGAAAAAAACCCAAAAAGTAAACACGCAAACAACAGAACCCCTGTGGTTTTGTCCTGAGACACGGGCCCTGCCTCTGTAGTCCAGCTGTCTAGCCCAGGTTGGTTTCAAACTCACATTGCTCCTGTCTCAGCCTGAGTGCTGAGATTATAGGCCATTCCACAGCATGCAGCTCCAAAAATGTTTAATTCCACAAAATGTTTCTCTTCTATCTTTTGTAATGGAGAAAATATGGGTGAAATATCTAAGTCCTTCTTTGATTCTTTGTAACACTAAATCAAATATATTTTATTCACTTTATTATAGGGGGGGTGTGTGTGCATGTTGTGTATTTGGATCTTGGCCACCCATGACGTCTTTTTTATTGTTATCACATTTATGTATTTGTGAGGAGGGCTGTGCGTATGTCACGGTGTGCATGTGGAGGTCAGAGGACAGGTTGCAAGAGATGGTCCTCTTCTCTTACAGTGGGAATCAATACTCTGAATACTCTGACTTCTCTCCAGATCACATAAATCTTTTGCCTTTTACAGTGGGAATCAAGGGAGCAAACCTTTCAGGCTTGGTGGCAAATGCCTTTACCCTCTGAGCCACCTCCCTGGATGCCCGCGCCTTCTTCCCTGTGTTTTTCAGTCTCTATTGCAGAAGGCGAAAATGCCATTGACCAGCTAATTCTTACAGGTGGCTCTTCCACCTGACAGCCATCTGGGATGTCCCTCCTCTAGAGTTGGCATGTCCCGTCCCCATCTCTCATCCAGTCACCTGTAGCCAAAAGTATCATACAGCTGTTGTGGCTGGTTGAATGAGATTGGCCCCCATAGGTGCACATATTTGAATGTTTGATCCGAGGTTGGCAGAGCTGTTTAGGAAGGATTAGGAGGTGTGGCCTTGTTGGAGGTGTGGCCTTGTTGGAAGTGTGGCCTTGGAGGTGTGTTACTGGAGGCTTTGAGGTTTCAAGAAACATCATTCCCAGTTAGCTCTCTGTCTGCCCTGTGATTATGGGTCCAGATGTAATCTCTCTGGTGCCATGGCTGGCTGCTGCTAGCTCCTCACCGTCACGGACCCTGACCCTCTGGAATCGTGAACCCTCAAATTCGATGCTCTCTTTTATGAGTGGCCTTGGCCATGCTTTGTCATGGCAATAGAAAAGAAACTAAGAAAGCTGTCATACTGTAAGCTGGGCGAGCCCCTTGCAGGCACAGCACACACACAGATGTGTCCCAGGGGCACCAGGTGCTGGACAAAGGTGATAGCAGGGGCTGGTGAGATGGCTTAGCAGGTGAAGTCACTTGCTACCAAGCTTAAAGACCAAGTTTAATCCCCAGGACCCAGGTAGAAGGAAATCAACTTCCACAAATTGCCCTCTGACTTCCACATGTGTATTGTGGCACATGTACTGTAGGCTTTGACCTTTTTCTAACTTACTTTATTTGAGGTTCTTTAATTCTTACACTTGCCTTCCAACCCACCTACCCTGGATAGGAGAGAAAAGAAGTTAATGGGAACAGGAGAAGTAGACCTTTTGGACTCAGATCCTGGGAGCGATTCCACTGGCATAGTTGGCAGGATTTCAGCAGACCAACAATTCTACCAGAGTTGCTGTTGGAACCTGGAACAGCAGATGGAACCCAGAGGAGCCCTTTAGCGTTCTCTGGAGCTGTTCTCTCTAGGAGCATCTTGAAGTGGAGCGATGAACAGCCAAACAATATCAAGACGCAAAAAGCCCTGTCTCCTGTTTTAGGCATATGTATGTATGTATATAATACACACACACACACACACACACACACGTGGATAAACATCACCTGTTCTCTCTCAAGTCTGTTCCTCATTCCACACTTGGGATCAAAACAAAAATGTGTACAGCCACTACATGTACACACAAGAACTAAGTAAACGTAATGAACAGAGAAGGTGCTAGCAGCTGGGTATAGTCAAGTTCCTAGTGGTCTCACTGGCCCTGGGATCAGGAATCTTCCTGGCACCCCATATAGACACAGGGTCCCTTTATTTACCTGACACCTTTCAGTCAGCACCACTTCCCCTGGCTGGAGCAGCCCTGTTTGCAGGAGTCCTTCTGCTGTGGAGTTGAAATTGGCCTCTGATGCTTTCTCATCACCAGGCCTATCACAGGATGCAGGGTAGTGACGTCCTGTGCCGAAGGGCTGCCAGCTGTCACTCTTCTTGTCACCCTCCCCTCCTCCCTGCTCCAGGTTCCTCTTTAAACACAGGATCAGCTGGGTGTAGTAGCATACACATTTAGTCCCAGCACTTGGGAGGCAGAGGCAGATGGATCTCTGTGAGTTCAAGGCCAGCCTGGTCTACATCGTGAGTTCCAGGACTGCCGGAGCTACAAAGTGAGACCCTGTCTTAAAAACAAAAACCCCGGGTCAGTTACTAACTATTCTTTTATGGTTTGACCGGGCAGGCTCTCGGGGTGGAGGGAAGAACACGGGGTGTGGTGTACCAAGGTACGTGCCCTTGAATTTTCAAAGCTGCCCTCTACCCACCCGGAAGCCACGGGCAGGACCCTCCCACAGTTAACCCTTCCTGTAGTGAGGAAGGGTGAGAGGTCCTCAGTCTCCTTATCCCTTGTCTTAGTTCGACTCTGTTGCTGTGATACTCTCCGACAGGAAGCAGAAGGCGAGGAAAGGGCTTACTGCACCTTCTACCTCCAGGCCACAGGCCATCGCTGGGGGGAAGTCACAGGACAAAGTAAGAGCCATGGCGGAAGGCTGCTTAGCTACCTCACGCACCTGCACACGGGTCATACACCTCCCCCACCTGCCTGGCAGGATGGTGCCTCCTTGCAGTAGAAAGCTGGGTTTCCCCACATCAGTCATCATCAGGTGTGGCCACAGGCGAAACTGATAGGGCAGTTTCTCAGTTGAAACCCCATGACTGGGCTTTGGCATGTAGACAGCGGGGGGTGGGGGGGGTGGGAGGTCAAGCCGCACATCCATGAAGCATGGAAATAACCATTCTTGTCAGAGGGTTGCCGGGAACCCAGGAGCGATGTGCCTGACTACAACCGGAGGGGTCTGGGATGGAGGCTCAAGCCACAAACCGAAGCCCTGCTTTTAAACAACAGCAACACACTGCCATAAGGATTGCATACCGTTTGTGATCTCACCCAGCGTTCCTCAAGCCTGACCGTGCACACAAATCACCCTGGGCGCGGTTGAGATTCTGTCTGGTGGGCAAGCTCCCAGATGATTCCCAGATCCGGGATTCTTGGACCAGGGCTGGCTTTAAGGACATAGTGTGCCTGGCACTTCCCCAACCTCAAAGATTGCAGTCCCCTCTGCTTGTACCCCTCAACAGCTCCCCTCTGCTCTTTTCATTGTTCCTGCACTGCGCTAGACAGCCATAAGCTCCACGTCAAGTCACAGTGAGCCCCAAGCCCTCCCCCCACCCCCTAGTCCTTAACCTGAGAACAGCTGTCTCAGCAGAAATGAGGATTTCCCTCAAGAGGACACATGCTCTCAATGTCCTAAATCCAATGCTAAGCTTAGTGTTGTGGGTGCATCAGAGCTACTGTGACTCCACAGGGGCCGTCACTCTCCACTGGTAAATGTCTGGTGACGGTGACGTCAGTCCACTGGGGCTGGGGAAGACTACATCAAAGGCGAGTGGTAATGTCAGTAGAGAGTGGCAGCTGGCAGGGGACATATCTAAAGTCAGCAAAGCCTGGGGGGAGGGGCTGCGCAGCTGGTCCTCCCATAAATAATGGTGCAGGCTGTAGGCTATGGTCATCCCGGGGAAGAACCCAGCATGATTAGGTCAGATCAGAAAGTACTAACGCGTGTCAACAGAGCTCACGGGTGGGTCCACACTCACCCCCGACTCATTCGCCACTTTTAGTGCCCAGTGCTACATTGTTTTCTGAGTCATTATTCCAATAATTTGAAAGTAAAAACTCCAAAACACATTTACATCTGGATTAGCCTCTTTTTGTTTTTTTAAGTAATTTCTGTTAAGCCATTTTTCCCCTACTGATTGTCTCTTTGAGGATTGAAATAAGTACACACATCATTTTCTATAAAATCATTATTTAATCCTAGATCACAGTAGGCTGGCCAGGCAAACTTTTATAGAAATCTATAAAATACCTTGTTGAAACCCGCAAGTCTGGAATACCCGAAGAGAAAAAATCTGCCAGACACATGGTCGTTTTAAAAGTGACTTTGCTAGCTGCTCAGATGAAGTTAGCTCACTCCTGTTTTAAACTTGCAATAGGAAATATGCCATTTCTCCGGCTAAATATCTTGATATCCAGAGCCTTATTTTATTTTTTAATGAGCAAACTTGGAATAAATGTCTTGGTAGCGTTCTAAAGACCTCACTAGACAGCAAGGGAAAACTTGCCCAGCATGTGCCATTTAGAGCCAGAGATGGCAAGATGACCATTTCGATGCCTGGCCATTTACCATACGGGCATGTGTGGGGAGTGGAGGAAGCCCTGAGTGAACGTGTGTTAGTGGCATGGCTGCATTGAGGACTCCAATGCCTCAGACCCATGGAAATGGCGAAGCCCTCCCTGGGTCAGGCTCAAGGAATTGGCACAGCTCCCTGAGGTCCGCATGTGAATGTTGACAGAGTGTACAGAAAGCATGATACTCCCAGCTGTGTGTGTCTGTATGTCTGTCTTTCCTTAATTCCCTCACTGCCCCAGTCAGGCGTATAGGACTAAGCTGTGCAGGATGTAGTAGCTGTGGGTAATATGTTCTGTTTTGTTTTATATTTTCCCCCTTTGGGAATTTCATACACTATATTTTCATAATATTCTTACCTGCCCCCCCAACTCCTCCCATATCCTCCAGCCCGCCTCCCCCACCCCTGCCTACTCACCTGACCTAATGTTCTTTCTCCCTGCTTTCATGGATGGGTAACCCTTCAGAGCATGCACAGCGCTTTCTAGATCATGGACGTTAACTAGTAGGGGTGAAGCTTCCAGCGGAGCAGCAGCTAAATTTCTTCATGTTCTATGCTGCAGGGATGTGGCATCTCCTGCCAAAAGGCCTTACGGTAAGGTTGCTGATGGTAACCAACAGCACTGGAATCAGCCTGCTGAGATTGGAGGGTCTATGGGTCCCTTTTGGCCAGTGACTCAAAAAGATGCTCTTGCTATTACTGAGGGTTGTTTCTTGGTAGCATGTGGTGTCTAGTTGTCTTCCCCGTCTTACGTCGATTCCACTTAAATTCCTTTTATAAGGCCGGGCGGTGGTGGCACACACCTTTAATCCCAGCACTCGAGAGGCAGAGGCGGGTGGATTGCTGTGAGTTTGAGGCCAGCCTGGTCTACAAAGCAAGTCCAGGACAGCCAAGGCTACACAGAGAGACCTTATCTCAAAAAACAAAAACAAAACCCAAACAAATAAACAAAAAAAATTCCTTTTATATATCTCTATGTTTTAGGAAGCTTCCAGAGCAGTAGGTTTTTGTTTGGGTTTTTCATTATTACTACCGTTTTTGTATATGCGTGAGTATGTACCATGGTGCTTGTGTGGAATTCTGAGGACAAACTTTGTGGGCCTGGTTCTCTTTTTATCTCTATGTGGGTTTGGGGCATAAAACAAGTTGTCCGGCTTGTTTAGGAAATGCCCTGACCTGGTAAGTCATTTTGCCAGCCTGATTTCTGAGACAGGGCCTCATTATGTAGCTCAGGCTAGCCTGGTATTGGAGATCCTCCTGCCTCAGCCTCCCAGGTTCTGAGGTTAAATGTGTATGTGCCACCACCACACCCAGCTATGTTTTTTTTGTTTTGTTTTGTTTTTTTAATATTTTATATATGGGTGCCTTTTCTGCATGTACTCCTGCATACCAGAAGAGAGCCTCACATCCCAGTATAGATGGTTGCGAACCAACATATGCTTATAGGGGATTGAACTCAGGACCTCTGGGAGAGTAGCCAATGCTCTTAGCAGCTGACCATCTCTCCAGCCCCTATTTTTAGTCTTCTAGTTGTCCCTACTAATATAATATAGGATCTTAACGTAGTTTGGATCTGCTTATCCCCGATGGCTAAAGGTGCTGAAGATCTCTTCAGGTGGTCCTTTGTGCTTTCTGTGGGAACTGTTCACTTCATTTGTGTACTTGCTGATTGAATCATTGACTGTGTGTGTGTGTGTGTGTGTGTTAAAATTGTGGCTAATCTTGTGGTGATTTTTAAGTTCTTCATACACCCTGGATATTAATCTGGAAGGATGGATATGGACCGTGTGTGATGATGAAAGTCAAGACCGGAAGCTAGCGGCTTTCTGCTTTGGTTATGAGAAAGTCCACGCACACTTCATGCTTCCGGGCCTAAAGTAGCTTAAAGGGACAAGAAAGATGAACTTTACAGTTTACTAACGCACAGTAGATTCAGGCCAGGAATGCTCCAGGTTCCCTCCGACAGACAATGGAGGCCCCTGAGAAATGACACTAGATGGTTTCTGTTGTAGTTCCTGTGTAGTCAGAGCAGACTTGGCTCAGGATCTCCCTCAGGAGTCTTTAGAACCAGGGTCGCTGGGCTCATTCTCTGACCACATTGTGCCTCCTGCATCTTGCTGAGCTGGTCGTTGGGGACAGTATGGGGACAGGTGTATAACAGGCCAGGCTCAAGTCACAGAACCTCCCAGAGATACCATGTGGAAGAGGGAACATCTAATGGGAGGCTCTTGGGTCACCAGCTGTGGTAGCCCTCAGGGAGAACCCCCTTGACAGCTCACACAAGAGGATTCTATAAAAGGACCAGGCCTGCTTTGATGGGATGCTTCCTGCACACACACCACAGCATTCTCCTCCCACCAGAGGCCGAGCCATCTGAAATGGTGAGCCGGACAACTCTCTTCTCTGATGTGCTGCTGTGGTGATGAGAAGCTGGCTGAGGAGGGGTAAGGGGGTCAGGTGAGTGGTTGCAGGGAAGGGCTGCCAGCCCGTAGAGTTGCTTTGAGGTAGGGGGATGGGGGGTGCTTACGGCCCTGGCTGTTGGTCTGAGGGAAGGATCACACAGCTGCTGACAGTGCAATGCTGTGTGAAGAGAAAAGTCAAACACATCGGCTCTTTGCCTCTTTCAGGCCAAATGTGAAGACTCTGGCTGCTTCGTCCTGATTGTCAGTTTGATTAGGTTGACAAGGGCTAGGGATGAGCAGACCAGGCCTCTGGGTGAGGGGTTAACAGACTGACTAGAGGGTGGAGGACCCACCTTGCAGGTAGTAAGTAGCTTCATCTGTAGGTGGAGCCCGGATGAATAAAAAGGGGGCCGAACAAAGAGGGAGAGCTCAGGTACTTTCTTCTGGAACTTCTGGACGCCTTGATGTGAACTGTTTTGTCCCACCACACTTTCCTTCCTTCCTTCCTTCCTACCTTCCTTCCTTCCTTTCTTCTTTCCTTCCTTGCCAGAGTGAACCAGTAACTCAGGAGCCACAAACCCAAGTCAGTCCTTCACACTAATGTCTGGTATTTTGTCACGGTAGTGAAAAGTTAGCATAGGCCTGTGTCCCTGTGAAGACCCATCTCACTGCCAGGAGAACAGGAGATGCTCTTTAGACAGTGGCACTCCACAGGGATCCCTCCGGCCTCCCCAGTGTCCGCAGCTCCTTTCACACAAGCAGAGTCTCCATTTAGCCAGTGGTCAGCCCCTGCTGTACCTCCGAAGCCATTCCAAGTCAGCTATGGAGAAACAACAGCCCCAGCCAAACGGAGATAAAGGAGGTCAGCCTGCGGTTGTCTGTGGAGCTCACCGTGTGTGTATTGGGTACGGCGTACAATATGCGTGCATCTGCCACAAAGTCGCTAGTGAGGCACATGAACAGAGAAACAAGTAACTGTCATACAGCTGTGTGAGTGACAGACTCTGCACAGGTCCAGAGGGGGTCCTGGGGAGGGAGGATGCACAGAGAAAGGGGGGTGCCCCTGTCTTGAAGGGGAAGGATGCACTGGGGTGGCTAGGTCTAAGAGGGGGTACTGAGAGGGAAGGATGCATGATGGTTTTAAATACCAAACCAGGATTCCTGGGCAACAAGGAACTCAAGACTTGAGGAGCAGCCCTCTCCCAGTTTGAACTGGCATTTTGTTCTCAAGCTCTTACGATAATGGCCCCGCCTATACTTTACCAGAGGCTTTCACTTTGTCAGAACCATTTGTTCATTTTGCCCAGTATGTCCAAGTACTGCTGTGCTTTGAGAACGCCCTGCGTGTGTACCCCAGGCCTTCATGTTGGTATTGTGGCCTCGTTGTGGCAGTGTGGACATGACAGGAACTTGAGAAGCAACGTCTACTCTGTTTCACAGCATTTAGTCACGCGGCCAGTGCTGAGAAAGGAGCCGATGCCCCCAAGGATGTGGAGGAGTGCTGCTGAGAATAGTTGTTTTAAAAGAGCACCCTGGCTCTGGATACCCCACTCTGGCTTCCTCTGATCTCCCTGCCTTCACACATGCTCTGCTGTTGTGCCGAGCTGTGGGCGGAAGTCTGTCAGAGCCCAGGTGCTGCTCTTGGACCTCCAGAACCGACTGTGAGCTAAATAACCCCCCTCCACGAAACAACCAGCTTATTTTATTATAGAAACAGAAAACTGGTTAAGATAAGTACCAAGCGGTGATATGTGTGTTTTAAAACTTTTTACACTCTTAACAAAGTTAAAATGATTCAGAGATGGACAAAGGGTAGACATCTCTCTGAACAAGGTTTCCGGACGGTCATCCAGCACATGCAGAGATGCTTAGCGTTATCAGTCATTAAGGAATTACAAGTCAAAACCCACAAGATGCCACTTCACACCCACAGAATGACTATTCTGAAGCAGCAGCAGCAATAAAAAGGACAGATGTTACCCGGCAAGTAGAGAAATTACAGTAGAAGCAGCTGTGACAACTACCATTGGTTTTTCCCTTGCCCTCAGTGACACACACACACATACACTTCTGCAGAAGAAGAGAGCTTCATAGAGTAAGCCCCAGATTTACTGCTGGGAGGACTGGAAGGGAAAAGTGGTATAAATGAATAATGCTACAGGGCGAACAGTGTCAAGAACCTCCCAGGAGTGGTAAAAACATGGCCCCACAGTGAGTAGAGGGAGGCAGAGAGTTTCGGTGTCCTATGACGCAGCTGCAGGCTGATGGTGAAGAAAAGCTATTGGCTGGAAGTGAGCATTAGTCAAGGGAACCACTGTCACATCAGATACACAAGTGGATTCTGGCTGTTTGACTTTTGGAAGTTGGGCCAAGAAACATTCCCATGATGGGGAGACTACTAAGATAGCCTGCAGACATTTTGATCACTAAACGCCAAAGGAAGCCTCTAAGTGTTGAGAGCAAAACTTCCTGGATGTGCCGCAGAGGAAGGGGCTCGGCTCTGCTACAGACACTTGCTGGCCACGTGCGCTTTATTTTTTAAGGTTAAAAGAATAATCTGCTTTGAGATTCTTTCTCCAAGATTTAGGATCTTTGGAAGAATCCAGAGCTAAGTTTTATTCTGTACAACAGCCAGTTACTCTCTTTGTGCAAAAAAAATTTTCACTCAGCTCTTTTTTCTATATAAGGACACACTTCCGACTTTATAATGCCAGTCATTAAAAAGTAACCTTTATTATGAGGTTTGGCCACGCTCGTTTCCCAGTCTGGATAGCCTCCAGAGATGGTATGGCCCTCCAGGCCACTGGCCAAAATGGGGACGGTTTACAGAGGGGAGGGGAGAGGGGCTACCACCATGCAGTGCCATGTGTCTGCCACGCCGCCCTGTGGTGGTGATGCTGAACAGCCTGTCTCCCTTGTCTTCTCCCCAGGAAGGCGTTTTTATCTACTTGTCTTTGGTAGGAAATGTCGCAGAGTCCCAAGGCTTGATTGCATCTTTATGTAAGTAATTAAAAACATTTGCATTTGAAATGCCCGAGGAGATTAATTGCCAGATTGGCTGTCACTTAGCTGAATGTTGCATCACATATTGTATGATCCCATTTCATGTGTCCTGTCCAGAGTAGGTGAATCTATAGAGACAGATAACAAATTAGTGGTTGCCTGGGGCTGGGGATGAGAGCGGGGATGTGGAAGGGACCGTGGGTGACTGCCAATGGGTGTGCATTTTCTTTTGAGATCTTCTTACTTATGTTGTGTCTGTTCCAAGCTGTGAATGTACTGAGATTGGAATTCTATGCCATGTGAATTACATCTCAGCAAAGCTACATATTAAACAGTGTGTATACAGCTGGGGGTGGCTCCGGGGAGGAGCGCTTGCCTCCCGTGTGTGAGCCCCCATGCCACACTGTAAAACAAAGGAAGGACAGCAAAGGGCCTGCACTATTTGAACTGGGTGCTTTCCTCCCATATGCACACACAAAACAAGTAAAGTAATCTTTAAAAAGAATGGATACAGAGGTGGTTTGGGGTTAGTTCTGCTTCTAATGTGTAAGCATTCACACATTTCTTTCCTTCTAAAGAACTGACACTTTATGTAAATGATTTCCCTAGATTTTTGGATGCTTTAATTGGTTCATTTTACCTCTTGTTTATACATTTATATTTAGGGAAAATTTTTTTTTCTTTTCAATTGCTGCAGTTATTTCTGAACATGGCAGATGGTTTGCCAAAATCTAGTGTTGTGAGTGGCCTTTCTCTCAGGGCAGCCTTTCTTGAGAGGCCTTAGTCACTAGTCCCGAGGGATCCTTTCTCTGGCCACTATGCGATGAGAACTTCCTACTGCTCTGTCCAGTCAGACGCTGGGAGTCCTTTCTAACCAGCCACACTCTCTCAGGTAACCGGACAGGATGCTTGAAAGGAGAGCGAGGAGGTAGAGATGTCCACTCTTTCACCCTCATCATTTGAGAGTTTGAGATCAGCATGTACAGCTTTTATCAGTTAAGTAATCAGGGTGCTCACTTTGGCAGCGCACATACTAAAATAGAAAGCGTACAGAGATTAGCCTGGCCACAGCCTAAGGATCACATGCAAATTCATGAAGCATTTTATAAAAGTTAAGGAAATAATTAGGGGTTGGAGGGATGGCTCGGTGGTTAAGAGCATTAAGAGCACTTGCTGCTCTTACAGAGGACCCGAGTTCAATTCCCAGCACCCATACTGGGCAGTTCATTGTGGCCAACAATGGCCTCTAAAGTGGGTGGTCCTCTCTCAAGCTGGGGAAAAACTTCTGGACTCGGTGAATTCCAGAAGAAACATTCTGGTTGTGGGTCTGGAAAGATTCTTGGGTATACTGCTTTCCAGTTATTACCTGGAAAAGTTGGGGGAAGAGGTCGCTGTTGCTGCTGACACTATTTTGTTCACCCTGGAGCCCAGGCAGTGTCATCTTAGACCTTCAGCATCCAGGTGTCTTCAGTTAGCAAAGGTGTCGGGTGCCACTGAGCATCTCTCTAGTCCCACAAAATGTACCATATTTTTAAGAAATATTTTCTTAATACTTTTTCCACATCTCAATTACACTTAGATAATTTTTTGAGAATTTTTATTTGAAGTAAAGGAGTATAATGCATTCAAGAAGATAATTAATTTTTAAAATTAAACCCGTGTGTGTGTGTGTGTGTGTGTGTGTGTGTGTGAGAGAGAGAGAGAGAGAGAGAGAGAGAGAGAGAGAGAGAGAGAGAGAGAGAGAGAGAACAACCTGTGGGAGGTCAGTTTTCTTCTCTACCATGTGGGTCCTCAGGATAGAATACAGATCTGAGGCTTGCCTATAGGTTCCTTTGCCCTCTGAGCCATCTTGCCTGCCTTTTCCCCCCCTTCTTTTTATGCATGTATATCTTATTTTATTTTCCTGTTGCTGTGACAGAATGTCCTGACAGAAGCAAACTAAAGGAGAAAGGGTTAGTCCCGATTCCCAGTTCAGGGGTCACAGTCTATCGTGTCAGGGGAGTCACTGTGGCAGGGGTTTTCAGGACCTGGTCGCATCACAACCACAGTCAGGAACAGAGAGGAGTGGATGCATGCAACTAATGTTTATTTTGTTCTCTCAGCTCTCATGCAGTCCAGGATTCCCTGCCTAGGGAATGGTCCCACCCATAGTGGGCAGGTCTTCCCACCTCAATTAATGATATAAAAACAGACCCCCCTTTCTCCCCCAAGATTCCTGGAAGCCCATCTCCCAGGGGACTCTAAGTTGTGTCAAGTAGACAGTTAATACTACTATCACACGTGAGGTGTGTGTGTGTGTGTGTGTGTGTGTGTAGAGGACAGCCTCGGGTATCCTCAAGAGTGGCATCCCCCTCCTGTCATTTGAGGTCTCTCATTGGCCTGGAGTTCACCGATTAGACTGATTGTTGGGCTGGCAAGCTTCATGTGTTGCCTGCCTGACATGTTTACATGGATGCTGGGTATTGAACTCAAGTCCTCATGCTAGCAAGGCCAGAGTTTTATCAACTGACCCATCTCCCCAGGCTCTAGAACAATCATTATTAGGTATTGTATTTGCAAAAAATTTGACTACATTGAACTAATTTAAAATCCCGCGCCTTGTGATGAAGAGTGCCAAGGGCAGAGTGCACATCCACGGATGTGCTTGGAAACTGTGTTTTGCAGTAGAACAGTGCTTGAGTCTTGCACTGTGATGGTTGTAGAGAGTAGTCGTCTCCACTAACTGGTGTGCTAACGCACTGGAGCAGAGGACCCAGAAACAAACCCATGTAACTCTACAGCTCCCAGCTGTTTGACAAGGTGATAGAAACATACACTGGGAAAAAAGATGGCGGCCTCTTCAAAGTAGTGTGAGAAGCACTAGATAACCACATGAGGAAGAGTGAAACCAGCCTCTCTCCTGCCTCATTAAAAACCAACTCCAAATGCATTGAGGACCTAACGTAAGGCCTGAAATGCTAAACTGTTAGAGAGAAATGTTGGGAAAAATACTTCAAGATACAGGCACAGGCAAGGGGTTTCCAAACAGCAATCCAACAATGCAGGAAATAATGGCAAGAATTGGTACATTGGAATTTTCCAAAATTAAAAATTACTACTCAGTAAAGGAATGAGGCGAGCCCACAGAAGAAAAGACAATCCTTGCCAACTATTCCTCAGTGACAGATTAATCTCTAGAATCTATAAAGAACTCAAAAAGGGCATCCGTCCACTGTCATGTCACGCAACATGGGTGGGCAGAAGACACCCAGAGTCCCATCAGCCTCAAGGCCTGCCCACAGTGGGAGCCACTAGGATATGTAAGGATGTAGTAGAGAGACGAGAGAGAAAGAGAAGTGAACAGTTTGAGGTTTATGAAGAGAAGAGGAACTGGAGACCCAGAGGATGAGCAGAATAGCCTGACGTGAGTAGCCTGCCCTGCTGCCTGAGGCCACGGTGGGTTCCAGCCTGTGCTGCTGGTGAGGTGAGGGCCATCTCTGGGTCTAGGCCAGCATCCATGGCTCATATCACCGCTAAAGACCATGTGGACGTCCCTGGTCAAGGCTGCTGCCTGAGACTGTGATGTTCAGAGGCTATGCAGAGCAGGCTCCACCCCTCAGTGCCTGTGGGATTCTGGACAGCTGGCCCTGCAACTCACCTGGGCAGCATAGTAGGGCTGACCCTGATGTCGGAGGCCTGGGTAAGCTGGCCCTGGGTGCATGAGAATGGAAGAGCTGTCCCTGCTCCTTTCCAGCTGCAGACGCTGCGTGAGGTAGCCCAGACATGCTGGATGAGCTCAGCCTGGTGGCATGGTTGTGACTGTGGGAGAGCTGGTGGGCTGACCCACTCAGCTACCACAGCCCAGATCCAGGGCTTTGAGTTGGCCCACCCCAGTATCTACCACATCTTAAACTTCTGGAGTGTATGAAAGGGCAGGCCCTGCAGATCCAAGGCTGAAGGATCTCCATGACAGAGGGCAACAACAGAATAACCAGAGGCCTCGAGCCAGACTGATGATTCATTGCAATGAACGTTTACAAGAAAAGATGTGTGGACGAAAGCTTATAGTGTAGGATGCGCTTCGACACACTGTAGCTTCTACAACAAGATGGGTTTTTGTTTGTTTATGTTTTGTTCATTTTTTAATTTTTGTTTTTTGTTTGCGGGGAGGTTACAGGGGCGGGGAGTGGATACAAAGGGGCTGAGAGATGAGTGAGATTCAAGTGTGTATTGTGAATCTCACAAAGAATCAATATACTACTACTACTACTACTACTACTACTACTACTAATAATAATAATAATAATAATACTAATACTAATAATAATAATAATAATAATAGAACTAAAAAATAATAAATGCCAGAACCAAATCATTCAATCAATAAATGGGAAAACACATATTTCTGCAAATCAAGGATTAAAAGCTACGTATGGCGTGAAACTAAGAAGTTGCTGTTGAGAGGAAAAATGAGGCCAGCAGGAAGGGGACCAGGAAGGGGAATGGGATGGGAGCATGCCTAGGGTACATTGGTGTGGTTGTCTGAGATGGTCACAGTGTAGCCCATTAGTCTGTGCACTGCCTACAACGGAGCAGCAACCCCTCCTCCAGCTGCGACTGATGATGTGCGCTCTGTCTTTAGGGAAGGAATACGGCAAGGCAGACGCAAGGTGGTTGTATTTCGACCCAACCATCGTGTCTCTGGAAGTCCTGACTGTCGTGCTGGGTGGGTTTCTGGCTTTGGTCCTCATCTATGCCATAATCAAGGAGAAGTATTACAGGTAAGTCCATTCCTGTCCAGCGGGAATGGGGAGACATTAGCTGCCCAAGTGCCCAAGTGACGTTTGGATTCAGTTGCAAGCACATTTATCCACAGGACAAAAAGCTTTATCTAAGGCTTCAAGACAGGATGTAACGCTTTATCGTGAGATCTCAGAGATGAGAGGCCTGCCAGCTTTAACTCCTTTCTCCATCACTTGAAGGATAATTAGCAGTAAATTAATTTTTTTTTTATTCTTTTAACATTATTTGGCTCCATGGCCACAGCTGCAGAAACGTTACTGTAAAATGAACTTGCTTTACCTGATTCAGTTGTTGTCTTGAGGGCTTCCTCCCTCTGTCTGCTAACCTAGGCCTAGGCCTGGAAGCTTCTAGCCTCCCTACAATCTAACCTAGGCCTAGAATGTTTTCAGCCTCTAAGACTTACTTCTTAATCAGCTCACCCTTGCTTGTTCTTACTGAGCTCTGGGCTGGCTGTTCAACTCAGAGCTGTTATGGTTCAAACACCTCTCCTGGCTGACTTATTCCAGATGGCTTCTCTCTCGGCCTGAAATCGCTCTGCTTGGCTTCAAACTAACTCCAGCAATCTGCTCTAACCTCCTGGCTCCTCCTCATTCTCTGGCTCGTTCTGTCTTCACCTGTGTCTGGCTTGTTCTCTCTTCAACCTCTCTCTGTAAAGCTCTCCAGATAACACTGCTTCCTCTCTCCCTGTTCTCTGTGCTGCTCCCTTAAGTAGTTTCCTTCTCTCTGTTCTCGTGAGAGATGGGCGTATCCTATTCTGTCAAATCATCTCTGACTTGTCACTTTTTCTGCTGTTCAATTAGACATTACTTCCTTTTTAAAAAAATATGTTTTATTAATTTATTCATATTACATCTCAATTGTTATCCCATCCCTTGTATACTCCCATTCCTCCCTCCCTCTCATTTTCCCCTTACTCCCCTCCCCTATGACTGTGACTGAGGAGGACTTCCTCCCCCATATATGCTCATAGGGTATCAAGTCTCTTCTTGGTAGCCTGTTATCCTTCCTCTGAGTACCACCAGGTTTCCCCATCCAGGGGACGTGGTCAAATATGGGGCACCAGAGTACGTGTGAAAGTCAGACCCACTCTCCACTCAACTGTGGAGAATGCTCTGTCCATTGGCTAGATCTGGGTAGGGGTTCGAAGTTTACTGCCTGTATTGTCCTTGGCTGGTGCCATTGTTTGAGCAGGACCCCTGGGCCCAGATCTGCCCATCATGGTGTTCTTCTTGTAGCTTTCTAGGACCCTCTGGATCCTTCAATTTCCCTATTCTCCCATGTTTCTCCCACCTAGCGTCCCAATAGGATGTCCTCCCCTCCGTCCCACTTTCTTGGTAAGTGAAGACTTTCATGGGACATATCCCTTTGGCTAGTGTCCAGATATAAGTGAGTATATACCATTTGAGTCTTTCTGATTCTGGGTTAACTCACTCATTATGATCATTTCTAGTTCAATCCATTTGTCCACAAATTTCAGAAATTCCTTGTTTTTAATAGCTGAGTAATATTCCATCGTGTAAATGTACCACAGTTTCTTTATCCACTCTTCTACTGAGGGGCACTTTAGACATCCCTTTCAAACATGGGTGCTTCCTTCTACAAACTAACTTTACCTTTGTTTGTTTCTCATTAAAGGCATGTGCCACCACACCTGGACCTAGGCTTTTCTTTACCTGAAACTTGCTCTATACCAGGCTGGCCTTGAACTCAGATCTGCTTGCCTCGGTCTCCTGAATAAAAGGCATGTTTGTATTCCAGCCAGATCACACGAACCTAGAAGGTCTTTGGATGTGGTCTTTTGCCAGAACAGCCATGTTCTGAATTAAAACTCCTCTCCATGTTACAAAGCTACATACATATTGTCTCAAACATTGGTAATATTCGCATGATTGACTGTGAGTCAGGTACAGGTACATGTCTCATCTACTCGCCATAATACCCTTTAAGGAGGGATTATCGCTACCTTTTGCAGCAGATGAAACTGGCTGGTGACAAGATTCAGTCCCAGGTCTCTGTAATTCCTGCTGAGAATAGTGCAGGGTACCCCCAGCATCCTTATGGAATGCTGTTAGAATGCTGCTAGCAAGAATAGTGTGGCTTCTGCAAGGAAAGATGACATCTTAACTATCTAGGCTTCTTGGCCCATCTAAGGAACACCACACAGAAGCCCACACGTTTCTGTAGTAGAGACTGTTGGCGCTGCCCGGAAGAAAAGGTGCCATTATGTAGAGCGCTAAGCTGCACCTGTTTCACTTGGCATCCTCTCCCCACAGGCACTTCATACAGATTACCTTGTGCGTGTGTGAACTCTATGGTGGCTGGATGACCTTCTTCCCGGAGTGGCTTGTCGGAAACCCCAACCTCAACACCAAGAGCTGGCTCTACCTTTGGGTCTATTTGATATTTTTTAACGGCCTGTGGGTTCTGATCCCAGGACTGCTGCTGTGGCAGTCGTGGATAGAGCTGAAGAAGATGCATTACCAAGGGACCCATTTAGAGAAAAAGCACGAATGAGTTCTCTGAACAGCCTGACGTCATGCCTTACCGGTCAGAGCTGATCACACATTCCGGTCTATACTTCCTTTCTACAGTGCTGTTTTCAAAGAGCCACTGCGGATGGGCTGCGAGTGGCAAACTTGGCTGGTTTGTCCTGTGACTAAATGATGATGAAGAGAGAACTTGGGGTGTGGGTCAATAGGGGGGTGCTTGCCCAGCAGAAGGCTCTGAGTTGCACCCTCAACACTACAGCAGGTGGTAGGTAAGTTTTGTAATAAGATCATGGATTCCATTATTGTTATGCCATGTTAATAAATGAGTTTCAAAAGATACTGTAAAGAGTGGTATAAATTTTTATTCAATTAAAAAAAAATCTGCTTTAGCTTTCATTCTTCTCAGTGATCTCCGTGGGTTAGTGATGTAGACATATAAGTAAAAGTAATTGATTCTCTTTTACACTCACATTTTTTTTCAAATTTGTGCATCCAACAGAAAACAATAATAGTACTTAGAGTGGTGGCATACATGCGCACTTGGGAAGGTGAGGCGGATCGTGGGTTCGAGGCCAGTCTGGGCAACAGCAATATCCTGTCAAAAAGAAAAGCCAAAGAAACAAAGTGCTATAACTATAGCAACACACAAACGTGGCTAATCTTAATAATATAACTGTAAAATAAATTCCAAGAGATTTCACGCGGTATGTTTTGTGCCCTAACAGTCTTGGTGACTGAGGAGTGGGGCACGGGTTTGGTGTCTGTGCTGTGCACCAGAACGGGGCAGGACCATGCTGTGTTTCAAACCCACCCGGGTTCCAGCAAATGACCACAGCGTTCTCCCTGACAGTTGGAGAGGCTGTCAGATGGGCTAATCCTTAGCCCATCCTTCTGCCATGGTGTTCCCTGGCCAGGAGAGCATCCCATACCCGGGTCCCATGCTTGCTTCGTGGTAGTGGCCACTGGAGCCCTGGACTCTCTGTTCCACTCTTCTGCTCTGCTGGCTGTTGCTAGAGTTTGGCGCTCTCCTCCCCTCTATCTCTTCCTGTTTTCTTTTTGTTCAAAGGCTTAAAGCCAGGGTCTCCTGAGCAGTAGGCAAGTGCCTTACCATTTGCGACACCCCCAGTTCTTAGTTTGTTGACAAAGGGGTCTCACTGTGTAGCTCAGGTTAGCCTCAAGCCCACAATCTTCCTGCCTCTGACTTCCAAGTGCTGAGGTTACAGGTGTGTGCACAAACTGCGGTCCTATAGTGTTGATCACCAGCTGGTGTTGTTCCTGGGAGATGGTGGCAGCCTTAAGTGAGGCCTATTTATTTGAAAGTTGCGTCACTGTAGATATGTTCCTGAAGGGGATGTCAGGCCCTGCCCCGCCGTTCTTTGACTTTCTAGCTGCCATGAGGTAAATAGTTTTTTGGTTTTTTTCATAGGTGTGTGTGTGTGCTGTTTTGTTTTGTGTTTTTGAGACAGCCTTATTCAGTGGCCCAGGCTGGCCTGGAACAAACTGTAGGGCTCTCTCTCTCTCTCAGCCTGAGCCTGAGAACGTGACCCAGACAAGCTTGGGAAAATGACCCAGAGAGAATTGAAGGCCAGCTTAGCTTCAGTTTCTGAGATCAAGGTGGCCAACCGAGATAAACAATTTCAACTAAGGTAAACAATTACCATCTGGAAATTCTCTGGAAACTCCCCAACACCCCTCCCTGCAATAGCCAATAACATTTAGACAAGCACCCTTAGCGACCACCAGAGCCAATCCTAACATAGGGCACACAGCCCCTCCTAACCTTTGCGGTTTTAGCCTTTAAGAATAGTCTGTAGCAGTGACTCAGGGTGTGCCTCCCTCCCGAGGGAGTGCTGAGGCCCCCTGACGCGCATCAGCAATAAACTTTGTGCTTTTGCATCAACACTGTGGTCCTCGAGTGGTCTCTCGTGACGACCCCCTACTACCCAAGTGGACTCTAGGGTCCAACAAAACGATAGCCCAGGCTGGCCTCAGACTTGAGGCCATCGTTCTCAAAAAATGCTGGGATCACCAGAGGCCATGCCTGGCTGAGTGACCAGTTCTGCTCTATCACTGTGTGTGCCATGACAGCCTGTACCACCACAAGTTTGTCTATAGCAACAGGGCCAAGCTATTGTGAGCAGAAACCACCTGAACCCTGGGCCCAAATAAACCTTTCCTCCTCAATTGCTGCCTCAGGTGTTTATCACAGCAACAGAAAGCTTCCACACACAGAGGCTTCAGGCTCTGAGCCTGCACGCCAAGCTACTTTCAACTCTCAGGGGAGCTTGGCTGGTTTGGGTCATGAAAGAAGCAAGACATTGCGCTCTCTCCCTCTCTCTCCCTTTCCCCCTCCCCCCTCATCTCTCGCTCTCCCTTTCTCTCTCTTTCCCTCCCTTCCTTTCTCCATCTCTCTCTCCCTCTCTCTTACCCACTCTCTCTCCCTCTCCTCCCTTCTCCCTCTGTCTCTCTCCCTTTCTCTTTGTCCCTCTCTCTCCCTTCCCCCCCCCCTCATGGTTTTTGTGTGATGTGGCACATACTATGGTCCTTGTGCAGAGGTCAGCGAACTTTCTGGATTCAGTTCTGTCAACCACGTGGGTTCCAGGACTCGAACCTGAGTCATGAGGCTTGGTGGCAGGTACCTTTACCCTCTGAGCCATTTCACCAAGTCCTCGAATGTGGCTTTATTGCTCCATGGGCTTCCCTGCTTTGGGAGGCAGTTGTGGAAGGGGCAGCCGGAAGAGAGACTAGATGAGGGTAATTCCAGCGGTGGCCTGTTGATCGCTCCATGCCTCCCTGGGCAGAGTCTGCTCTGTGGTTTGGAAGTCATCCCTAAAAGCTGTACCTTGTACTCAGAGATACAGGCCTCACAGAATCTCTGATATGGACACTAGAAATAGCAGTTGCTTTTCACCACAAATGTTCACAAGTGTACATACAGTACACTACCAAAAACAAAGAAAACATGCCTGTTCCTTGTAACATCATCGAAAGAGGAAAGACCATGCTAAGAGAATGCAGAGTGCATGGTTTTATGCCTAAATTTCACAGACGAGTAACTTGAGGATCCTTGACCAGATGCCCAGGGACAGAACTGTTCCCCAGCTGTTGGAGTGTGTGTGTGTGTGTGTGTGTGTGTGTGTGTGTGTGTACTGCATGGGACTGTACAGTGCACATCCTAATCTGAAAATCTAGGATGAGCCACTTGTTGGATTAAGGCTTCTCAGACAACCCATGGAAGGTGCTAGGAATCTGGGAAGAGGCTGCGCCACCTGCTATTGTTAGTACTCTGAGTTTTGCTTGCAAACTCCTTCCTTCTAGAGAGCACCGGGCAGATGCCTCCGGCAAGCCATCTGAGAAGAGTGCAGCTGGTACCATGCCCTTGTATTTCTCTTGGCTCCACTAACCCTGAGTGGCAATAATACGTGGGTTCTAAAGTCAGCCTCCATGCTGAGGTGTGAAAATTATAAAGCCTTGCTGAAAGAGACAGAGAGAGAGAAAGAGACAGAGACAGAGACAGACAGACAGACAAACAGACACACACACACACACACACACACACACAGAGAGAGAGAGAGAGAGAGAGAGAGAGAGAGAGAGAGAGAGAGAGATATCAAAGTGCAAACAAAAGGTTTATTATAATTGTCAGCTTGCCACAAATTAAAGTCACCCAAAAAAGTGACCTGATTGATTGCCTTGGTTGACGTGTGAAGACCCCCCCTGAGAAGGTCAGCACTTTCAGCAGTGGGAAAGTCACTGGCCTTTTGGCTTGGCCTTCTGCCTGTGTTGACTGATTTACCTTGCTGCTGCTGCTGCTGCTGCCGCCGCCGCCACTGCCTCACTGACACCAGAACCAGCAGTTTCAGGCTTCATCATCGACTAAACACCAGTGGCTGTCCAGGAATATTTTAGGTTTTCAGTCCCAGGTTGGATCTGCCGAGCCACCTGGCCTTAGGGACTGAGTATTGCTTTGTTAACACTAGCTGATTTACTGAATTACTTAATTTATATCGATGATAGACTGATTTCTCAGTTGATTCTTTTCCTCTAGAGAGCCCTGACTAGTACAAGGCTTGAAAAATAACCCAGTGTTTTTCTTTATAACCTATCAGTGTGGTGTGGTGGTGCACACCTGTAATCTCAGCCCTCTGGAAGCAGACAGGAGTATCTCCGGAAGTTTGGGGTTTAGCCTGTGCCACAGTGTGGAACATAGTTTCAAAAACAACCACAAATTTATCATTAAAATGCACGTGCCCCCTTTGGGTTTGTTATAAAGGCTCTAATTTGGCTCTAATGAGAAATAATTTATAAAGAACTATTGGACAAAGCCTTGAATAAGCAGGTTAACTGCCAAACTTCCCTAATTTAAAATGCCCTAAGGCATTAGTCCCAGCACTTGGGAGGCAGAGGTAGGCAGATTGCTGTGAGTTCGAGGCCAGCCTGGTCTACAAAGCGAGTCCAGGACAGCCAAGGCTACACAGAGAAACCCTGTCTCAAAAACAAAACAAAACAAAACAAATACAAAAAAATAAACGCCCTAAGGCACTAGGCTGAGCCTGCCTGGCATAAGGTAGATCAGTGCACTCACCTCTTGTTTGGAGACTGCACCTTCTTCATGAAGCACACCTGGGAATCCCTGCAGATCCCAGACTTAATCCATTTCCCAGAGTCCCCTGCTTCCCTGTAGAAAATGATCACATCCACTGGCTAATCCTTAGAAGTTGCTAGTAGAGCCAGTCTGATATATTATGCTTCCCCAGATGAATTTCCTTCAAAACTTGCTTTATTGTGAGAGCTTGACTGTGGCGGTGGAGTGCTGCCCCAGCATGCCTGAAACTCTGGGTTCCGACCCTAGCCCCTAACTAACACTGATAGATATGCAATGCTGAGAGTGGGAAATTAGAAGAGCAAAAAGAAAAACAAACAAACAAAAAACCCAACAATCCAGGTATTGGTAACACGTCTATGGTTTCAGCAACTCAAGAGGCTGCGGCAGTAGGATCCTTTTAGCCCAGTAATTTGAGACCAGTCGGATAACACAGTAAGACCTTGTCCCAATGAAGAAAGAAGGGGAGGGGGTGGAGCAAGCGTGTGACTCATTGGAGAGCAGCGACAGAATCACTTTCGGGTTCCTAAGGATTTCCCTGCACGTGAATTAACGTCTGAGACTTTACCATTCTCTCTCCTTTGTCTTCAGTTTTCCAGTTTGCAAGCCACAGCTCTCCACGAAACACACAGTGTTACTGTGGGTAGTATGAACATGTGCCCACAGCAGAGGCCAGCAGGTAACGATTGCCCCTGACATGTGAGGCCGGTTTCCTCACGTGTTTATGTTATGGCGAGTGAGTAGGCCGTACTTTAAAGTATTGAGATGGCCTCTTCCCAGCTCTGCAAGAGAGGCTCCAGCATGCCCATCATGTGGCAAGGTCAGGTCCTGGTTCAATTCCGTCCCTCTCTGAAGCCACACCTTTTCCACTTCTACAAGTCTTTGTCTCTGTCACTTAAATGTTGGTTTTAACCAACTATTTTTATTCTTGGGTTTCTTAAATCTCTTTCTCTCTTTTTCATCCCAACCCCTTCCAACACCCCAAAATCCGGTGGGAGGGAAAGAAGGTTACTGTGGAGTGGGGACAGAGTTTTCCTTAGCCACTATTCTGTTCAGGGTTGTCGGGCTCCTTGGAGCAAGTCCAATCTTTGTTTCAGGACAACTCCAACTTCTTATCGTGAGTCAAACTTCATCAACAGCAACCCGGAGCAGCAGGGGGAAGCACCAGCAGCCTTCTTTCTCAGAGCCCCCACTCTCTCTTTGGGATCCCCACTGACAAAGACCACACCCCCGGACGAGGTAGTTCACAATCATGTGTCTTTGCTCAGGACGCTGTTGTCAGCTGTGGACAAACTGAAGCTGCCCCCATATCCCACACCTGAGATTACAACAAAAACATGTTGACATAAAAACCGAAACTTCCACAACACTTAAATGACCTTGGGTAGCGTTCAATAGTAATTTTTACACACCCACCCTCCCAGCTGCCCACGAGCCTTCCAAGGCTAAACGTGGAATTCTAGATTTGTGTTGCTTAAAGGGATCTTTAAAAGTTATGTTTACCCACAAGGAAACTGAGGCACACAAGGGTTAGAGTACCAGTGAACTATGTCAAAGTCCACTTGAAAGTGGTCCTCCTGAGTTGGCCGGTGGTGGCGCACGCCTTTAATCCCAGCACTCGGGGAGGCAGAGGCAGGAGGATCTCTGTGAGTTCAAGGCCAGCCTGGTCTACAAATTAAGTCCAGGATAGCCAAGGCTACACAAAAGAAAACCCTATCCCTCAAAGAACCAAAACCAAAACCAAACAAAAAGTGTTCCAGCCAGCAAGTTTTGTTAAATGCCCATATAATTAAGACTGAGGCAGAAGAAGCTCCAATTCAGAGCCAACTGGGCCACATAACAGGGCTGTGTCTATAAAACAGGAACAACTACAAATACAACAGCAACAACAACAACAACAACAACGTGATCTTTCTACTCCAACAGCGAGTCTTACACAGAACATTAGATGTGTTCCCCAAAACATAAAAGGTCTGTAAATCGCACTGTTGAAGGAGGGGAGGGTGGGAGCTATGCACTGAAAAATTAACATGTGTGTCTTGGTTACTTTTCTATTGCTATGACAAAACACCATAACCATGACAACTTATGAAAGAAAGCATGTCACTGGGGGCTCATGGTTATTGATCATCATGGTGGAGGCAGGCATAATGATGGAGCGGCAGCTGCGAGCTTGCATCTTGACCCGCTTGAGGCAGAGAGAAGAAAGAGCATACCAGGGATAACTCCTCCAACAAGGCCACACCTCCTAATCCTTCCCAAATAGTTCCACCAATGGTGGGGGAAGGTGGCGGGTACGGGGGAGCCAAGCATTCAAACATCTGAGCCCATCTGACCCCAAGGCCGCCAGTCTCATTCAAACACAACAAAGTGATCTCTAACCGTGTGGACCTACTCACTACACTTGAATGGCCCTTCATTTCATCACATGGCTTGGTGCTTATGGACTGCCCTGCTTTTATGTCTTATTGACTGGAGCATGCAGTTGAGTGACAGCAGTTACTTGTATTTTTATTGTTGTTAGTTTTCGAGACAGGGTTTCTCTGTGTAGCCCTGGCTCTTCTGGAACTTGCTCTATAGACCAGGCTGGCCTTGAAATCAGGGATCTGCCCACTTCTAATTCTGGAGTGCTGGGATCAGAGGTGTGTACCACAACACCTGGTGTGACAGCGATTACTTGTAATAACATGGCTTTCTAGAAAACTCAGGGATCCCTACATTTTCAAATATAATCTGCACTTGTTTCGTCGTGACCCCACAAGTGTTTTTGTTGATGAAGCCTTTTGCTGAAAAGTCCAATAAAATTTCTCTTTGTCTCTCATTTCTTGCTTGTGGTCCTGTGTTAAGAATGAAAGGGAGGCAGACGTGGTGGTGTGTGCCTTTACTCCCAGCACTCGGGAGGCAGAGGCAGGCGGATTGCTGTGAGCTCGAGGCCAGCCTGGTCTACAAAGTGAGTCCAGGACAGCCAAGAAACCCTGTCTAGAAAAACAAAACACCCCAAAACAAACAAAAAAAGAATTAAAGTGAATTGACCTTTGACATTTATTGGTTGTGTTTTGGTTTAGGGGTATGTGTGTGTGTGAGGGGGGGGGGGAGAGCCCTTGATTTAATTAGAATTGGAAGCAGTTAGCAAAGTTCTCCCATGTGCCACTGAGTGCCCAAGGCAAGCAAGAGTTGTCTCCATTAATTCACTTCCTGTCCAGGGAATCAAACCATAGATATTTGTGTTCTTTGTTAACAGCGACATCTGGTGGCTGCAGATGATAAGACAGCACGGAGTGGCACTTCGCGTCAGCGCCAGCGTTATGCTAATCTGGTAAAGCAGCTGCGTCTGTGGCCTCCTCATCTGCTGCCTTTCCCTGGAGCCTTCTTGCCCAGCAACCCTCTCCTTGATTGCCCCACACCCAGTTACACCTTAGCTCTAGAAAGTTCAGTCTGGTCCTGCTGACTCTGGGCATTGCCCTCCTTCCTATAGCCTCCTAGGCAGTAGGGAAAGCTGCTGGTAGCCGGCTGGGTGGGAAAAAGTGAACTTAACCCCGAGGGTTTGTGCCTGAGGCCACCTTGAGCCTGAGGCCTGGCTTGGGTTCTAGTGCTGGAAGGCTAGTGATTGACTGTCTCCCTGGGCAGCAGGTGGCCAGGGTATTTTTAGCTCCTGGGGTTTTTAGGGCAAGGCTGGGGGAGGGTAGAACAGGAAGATCTGCGGACCTTGGTTCTTCTAAGGTCTGAGTTCAACAGTCTCCAGAGAATGGGCCTTTCCCCAACACCCTATGAGCTCTTGGGTTTGGGTGTAGGGTGCCCATTGTAAAAACCATACACTATTCACCTGCCTTTTCCATTTCCTAGGTAGTTAGCAAATTGGGGAGGGGAAGGGGGTGCCTTTGGGATACCGAGTTAGCCGGCATCTGAGGAAAGACTGCTTTAATGTCCAGGCACAGATCTATTCCTCTTCAGAGCACTTCTGTTTGCTGTATTGTCCAGTCCTCACGAATCCCACGAACCCCTAGGGCAATTATCTTATTCTACCAAAGAGCTTGGTAATGAGAGCCTGGATGCCTGCCAGATGCTACAGCCACAGGAGGTAGGAAGCCTCAATGCCACAGAGCCAGAGCCTCGCCATGTGCTCAGCAGGGCCCTGTTGGAACTGTTCTGCTAAGGAGCCTCCCCCCCCTCCCCCGCCCGCCGCAAGAGGTGTTCTTAACTCTCAGCTTCCTTCAGAGTGGTTGGTACAGTGCTTAGCATGGGCTTCTGTGAGGATGGGCCCATTAAAAACCCTCACTGCACTGGGCTTTCCTGTTCTGGCTCATGCAGTTATTTGGCCTTCAGTCCTAGCCCACAGAATGGACCCTGGCTCTATTCTGTTATCACTGTCTTCGTGGGAGAGGGTAAATCTCAGAACAACCCTAAAGGGGAGAGGGGTCAGTGGCCCTAAGTCTGGAGGAGAGAATTCCTAACTGTGAAAGTTCCCTTCCCCCGGTCCTGGCTCCTCTGAGTTCCCCTACCTGGGTTCCCCAACATTACCACATCTGAGGAACAACCAGAGGTCACATCGTCCATGGAAACTGGCAGCGATGAGACCAAGAGGGGTCCCATCTCCCAGAGACTTTATGGTGCTCTGGCCCACACGTGTCACCCTCGCCATCACTTCTGTGGGCACCAAGAGGCAGTAGCTGTGCCCAGGCAGATGGATCCCATCCCTGCTGTGCAGCCCTGAAGTACAGACACATCCCAGCAAGACTGAGGAACTTCTGGTGCCCTCCCAGGCACTCAAAGCTGCCTGCCAAAAACCCAGACTCCAACACAGATGAGTTAGACATATCTGTCAAATTATATGCCTATAGCAAGAATTGAAACCCAGCACTCGGTGTTAAAGGGTCTCAGTGACTACCTTGACCCTTTGTGTTCGCTACAAAATACCTGGGCGGTTTCTACATTTCTATCCAATAAACACACCCCCAAATGGCCAGTGAGCAAGGATCCTGGACTCTTGTGCTAGGGCAGGAAGTTAAGATGGAGGGAAAATGTAAGGAAGGAGGATAAGACTTTCACTGAGGGATAAGGTCAGTAGGACAGCGCCTTTTCAGTAACATGCAATAAAAGCATGCTGCGTTCACAGGCTTGGGACAGACGTTGCTAGAGCCATCGGTGGAAAGCCAGCACTTCAAGAGAGGGCCACGTTAGAGAGAAGGAAATGTGAACAGGAAAGTCTGAGTCGTCGGGGCTGGGAGATGCTTGGCTGTTAGGAGTGCGTGCCACTTCGCTTAAACACGGCTGCCTTTCTGTGTGCGTGCTGGGGATCCACACCCACACTTCTGGGACAGGTACTTTACCCAGCCTCCTTTGTTAGCTTCTTTGAGGAGTCTGTCTTTGCTTCAGGCAAGTGGGACTTCCTGAGCTGCATGCTGGAATGTCAGTCCCAGGAAACCCCACTAGAGGCCCATGGAACCCCGAAACTGAAGGGGAGGCCCCTTTATACCCATTATACCCAGGCCTGTGAAGGGCTCCTGTGGGTTTGAGCTTGGTTTTGTGTGGGCCTGTGGAGCACCATGAGGTCCCTGGATCCCATCTCCCTACTGGATGGCCACAGATTTCACAAGTGCCTCTGTTTGTAAATTCTATATAATTTCTCTTATTTTGTCTCAAATCTCACATCGTTTGTCTGTTGGCTTTGAAGCCTGAGTTTGACCCATCAGCTGGAGAAAGCACCGGTGATTGGTGGTGAAGGCACCAAAACACAGGAGGCGGATGTGGGGGTGCAGCTCAATGCCTGGTGAGGCACTTGCTTGGCACCGGAACAAAGCAAAACAAAACAACGTTCAGATGTCTTTCCTGCTAATGGCAGCCCATCGCGTCTCATGCTTCATCTAGAAAGGGTGGTCGGTTCTCTGGTTCAGTGTTCTGGTCTCTATGGAGTCTCATGCGCATGCTCAACACTGCATCACCCTGCCTTCCCCCGCCCCCCTCTCCACCCCCTTCCCGCCACCCCGCCAGCCATGTCTTATGGTAGCTATGACCATCCTCATAGCGAAGGTTCTAATATGTCCTGCAGTGGAGAAACCCTCTTTATGTCAGCGAGCCCAGCATCTCCCAAGCTTGTGGGAGCCTGGAACCTGCTTCCAAGTCACTCACATCCGTCTGCACTGCCTTACACGTTTCAGGGACCCAGGCCACTGCTAGTCTCATGATGGCGGAGTGACTTCTGCCGAAGCGGAACTTGAGCCCATCTCTTCCCGAGCCAGCCCAGTCCGCGCCATCTCCTCAGCCTGTGCCCCACTCCACACTGGCTGCCGTTCAGTCCCCACCACTTTGCTATGGCTGCAGGGAATCAGAATCCCTTAGCGATTCACACTTACAGCCATCATCACTGTCACTCCACCTAGCGATACCTCGAGGTCCAGCCTACCTTCCAGGTGAGGATAACTGCCCCAACCGCCCCCCCACCCCCCGCAGTGACTCGTCACTTCTTACCTGGAAAAATAAGAGTAAACTCTCCTGTAACACATACTCCCACCTTTCCTTCCTCCCCAAATAGGCAAAATATGCAAATGTTGTTTACAACTGAGCTATTTAGGGTACTGGGGTTATATTTCTTTTTAGTGCAGTCCCTTCACCCCAGGTTACAATTCTCAGTCTCTCTCTGTCTCTGTCTCTGTCTCTGTCTCTCTCTGTGTCTCTGACTCTCTCTCTCTCTCTCTCTCTCTCTCTCTCTCTCTCTCTCTCTCAATCTCTCTGTCTCCTGCAGAGTTTTCTACCTACTTAGCAATAATTCAATTCCAAACTCTATCAAACCTGAAACCTCGGGCTGAGGACAAGGCATGTAGAAGGCCGTAGGTTCATTCTCAGGATTGGAAAAACAAATCTCCTGAGTGAGTGGATGCCTCGTGCCTACAACCCCAGCTCTTAGGTCACTGAGGCAGGAATGCTATAGAATGAGACTCTGTCCCCAAAATCAAAAGTACGGCTTGTGAGGTGGCTCCACAGCTAAGCGCATCGGCTACTCGTCTTGCTCAGGACCCAGGTTCAGTTCCCAGTACCCACACGCCAGCTCACAGCCATATGTAATTCCAGTTCCAGGGGGCCTGATGCCCTCTTCTAGCCTCTCTGGGCACAAGCCATGTAGTGGACATGCATACATGTAAGCAAACACACATAAATTAAATACATTAAAAATAAATAAAATAAAATTTAAAAATGCAAGTGAAAATTTTACTGCTATAAGTAAATAAGCAGAGCCGGGTGTGGTGGTGCATGCCTGGTCTTCAAGGTGAGTCCGGGACAGCCAAGCCTACACAGAGAAACTCTGTCTCCAAAAACCAAATAAATAAATAAATAAAAGGTAGGTGTTTGATAGATTAGAAGCTTTTAGGAAGCATTGGTTCTCCTGTTCTGCTTGCTCTGGGGTCACCCCACAGCACCGTTCTGGAGACACATTGGCTTTATCTAGTTCTGACTTTGGTGTTACTTGGATTGCTATCTTCACCTTAGTTTTGTTTGTTTGTGTGTGTGTGTGTGTGTGTTTTTTTTTTTTTTTTAAGGAAGTGTGGAGCATGTGACTCCATCCCAGGTGACTTTTCTGGGTGGGAGGAGAAAGATCACCAACCCATATCCTCATGCCAAATTAACTAAAGCAAGCAATTAGGAGGGCTGCCTCCTCCTAAGGCTGGGTTCAAGGGGTCAGCATTGAACGTGAGGAAGGCAAAGGTTTTACAGCTCAGGCATAGGGGGGGCTCCAAGTAAGGGGGGTGGGAATGGGAAAAGGCAAGGTTTCAAGAGCAGAACATAAATGTAACAAGTTAGTCATAATGACCTCCTAAGACAAAGACATCATTGCAAGGTGGTCATAAGGTAGTCATAGCAACAAGTAGTCATAACAACCCTTTGAAACAAAGGCAGGGTTGCAAGCCTGTTGTAACTTTTTGAAACAAAGACACAGTTGTCATTTCCTGGAACAGGCAGTACAGAGCCATTTGTAGCACAGCTCAATCCTTGAGAAATAGAGGTTTAATCATAATCCAAATTGAACTTAGTTTCTTTTTACTATAAAATGGTTTATAAGCCTAAGATGGGGGCAGGCTGGTTCATCAGTGACCTTGCACATCTGGAAACTGTCATTTTTCTGTCATCACAGTGGATTCATATTTTTATGGGGTAGGGTATAATTTCCCTTAGGGTGTGTGTGTTCCGATGTGTGCTCCTGTTTGGAAATTATGTTAGACTCCCAGAGAAGGAATCAAGCTGTGCAGAGTTCTGTCTACCCTGTGGCTTTACCTGGCTTTGTTGACTTCACACACAGCCACAGTGCAGGAAGTTAATTTTCATGCACTGTGCTTTCATACACTATCAACAAGGTTCCATCAGTGTCTCTGAAAATGTCACGCTGCTTTTCCAGGTTTCTACGTTGCCTGTAGCTGTAGAGTCCTCTAATCTGGTCCAGGTCCCTCAGTCTTTCTCTGTTTCTCATGACCTTGACTTTATGTAAAATGTTGCTGAGGTTGGATGTGTCTGAGGTTTTCCTTGTGATTACAGTGAGTCAGATTGGGGGTAAGGACAAGGCCGAGGCAGTGTGCCCTTCTCTGTGCATCAAACCAGGGAGGCTCTTAAGACTTATTACTGATGTGCATCAATATTCCTGGATATGCGCTGTGTCTACTGAGGCCAATTGACTGGTTAGTACTTCAAGATAAGGAGAAGTTCAATGTTACAGGTCTAGAAACCAACTACAGTTTCATTTGGGCATCTCTAAGCAACTAAACAGCCATGCCTTACCCTGTTCTGTGTTAGATTTAGCAGCCCGGGACTAACAGAGAAGTCCAGACCTAATATCTTGACAAACAGATAAAAGCCTTTAGAATGTGTTAACAAAACTCAGTCTCCCACCAACTGATGGCCTAAGAGTGTTGTCACATAGTATCTAAGGCCTGTAGCAGTTTTTCCAGCTTGCTATAACCCACCTATTTGATGTATCCACCAATGTATTTGAAAACTGTTTAATTTAGGGCTTTGCTTGGTTGTCATAAAAAGCTCATGAAATTGCTACCTCATTGGAGCATGGTATTTTTGGGAGGCTGAAATGTATGTTTTTGGACCATGGTCACTCTCATATTTGGCTCCAGAATAAACTGTGTCTTTCATTCTTTTGAGGTAAAAGCTTTTTCTTTTAAGCTAGTGATTCTGACCTTAATCACACTGCTAAAATAGATTCTGCATTTTCCCCATCATAACATTGTGACAGGGCAAGACAGTGCAAAGGTCCCTTCATCTGTACTCTTGCTGAGGCCACTTTAGGTCTTAATTAGAATTTTATCTCTTCAATGGAGAATCCTGTAGAAAATTACCCAACTCTATCCTAGGAAGCTGAGGTCAAGGTAAGTTAGGCCCCAGCTAACTTATCTTAGTTTCTTTTTGTTTTGTTTTTGGTTTTTGGTTTTTGGTTTTTCGAGACAGGGTTTCTCTGTGTAGCCTTGACTGTCCTGGACTTGCTTTGTAGACCAGGCTGGCCTTGAACTCACAGTGATCCTCTTGCCTCTGCCTCCCGAGTGCTGGGATTAAAGGCCTGCGCCACTACACCTGGCTTTTATTTTAGTTTCTTTTAAACTGCCTGCTTGTGCAGAAACTTCCCCTGCAGTTAACTGCTTCTCTCTTTTTTTAAAAATAAATATTTTATGTGCATTGGTGTTTTTCCTGCATTCATGTCTGTGTAAGGGTGCCCAATTCCCTGGAACTGGAGTGACATGTGGGTGCTGGGGATTGAACCCGGGTCCTCTGGAAGAGCAGCCAGTGTTCTTAACTGCTGAGCCACCTATCCGGCCCCCTAACTGCTTCTCTTAACTTCTGTTAAACTGCTTGTTTGAGAAAAACCTCCCCTTGAAGCTGTCCAGGGAGATGGCAGGATGTGGTTTTGTCTTTAAAATAAAAAAAATAAATAAATAAAAAAAAGCCCTTTACCCTAAACACTCGTCAGTTCCCTTGGGTTCTCAACACCTGAGTATAGTCCAGCCAAGTGGAATAAAGACTTTCAATTGGCCATAGACTGTGTGTGTGTGTGTGTGTGTGTGTGTGTGTGTGTTCATCTCTAGTGCACCCCCAAAACAACAGTTTGGGGGTTTTGTCTATTTGTTTGATTGTTTTTGAGACAAGGCCGCATGTAGCTCAAGCTAGCCTCGAACTTGCTATGTAACCAAAGACGATATTGTGAACTCCTCACTCTCACGCTGCTTCCTCCCAAACGGTGAGACTGAAGCGTGTACCACTATACCTGGCTGAAGTTATTTCTGCAAATAGTAGGTATTGCTGAACAGACTTTGAGGCTGTAGAAATATCCAGTTTATCTACAAACTTTCACTATATAATTTAAGCACTCTTTGATGAATTTTTTTTTTTTTTAATGTTTATTAAGACAGGGTTTCTCTGTGTAGCCTTGGCTGTCCTGGACTTGTTTTGTAGAGCAGGCTGGCCTCGAACTCACAGCAGTCCGCCTGCCTCTGCCTCCCGAGTGCTGGGATTAAAGGCGTGCGCTACCACCGCCTGGCTCCTTTGATGAATCTTAAGTGCAACTATTACTACTGGAATATTGTAGGGTGGTTTTCTGTTACCCCATTTGTTTTACACTTATGAATTGGTGTTCTCTTGAAAGATAAAGGCTTTCCCTTCACCTTCATGGGCTTAGCTGTTCAATTACTGACATGCCAGCACTGACTCGGAATCTATATGTATCTTATCATATGGATTATAATACAGGCTTGCTGTTTACATCGTCCCTAGGATTTTGAAGGCCCTTGAAGTTAAGTGTGATTGCTATTGAGAACTTTGATGTCATTTTGACGCTCACATATTTTTCTAACTTTTCTGTGTAATAAGAGAATGAAAGTGGGGGAAAAAAAAGACACAACAGAGTGCACTCTGTGGATGTGGCCAGTGTTGCCCTTCAGCTGGTCAGGATCACAGTCCTGGTGTGAGGCATATGTGCTTTTCACCACACACGAGAGCTAAGTGGGAAAAGGTCCCAGAAGCCTCTGATCAGTTCACAAACTTACTCTCACTTCTCCAGTGTCCTATGTGCTCCCGCTAAGCTCCTCACCTGGGCAAGGGCACCAGAGAAGAAGCCATGAACATCCTGCTCAGCAGCAGAGGGCCTGTTGCTCCTGGATGAATTGAGAGGATGCTCTGAGGGCCGTTTTCCACCTGCTTCTCGCCAGTTTTGGTTTTGACCACACTTTGGTCCTTCCCGGGGCAAATCCCGAGAGCTCCTAATTTTGGAGCCTAAATTCTGTGTCGTGTGAGAGCGTGGTTTCGGGAGAGACGGCTCTGAAATTCAGTTGACATGTGGGACTCAAGTTGCCAAACGTCTCTGTGCCCTGTCCCCAAAACCAGGCTAGAAACCTCTCACGTTTGGGCACACTAAATGGGCTGACGCTGCCTCCCCTCAGACCTGTGTGCGCCATAGACAAAGTCCGCCGAGCTGCACATACGGACACAGTGCACATACCTAGGACATCTGATTCCTGGCGTTTTGTCCTGTGAGCTGTTTCCACACACCATGATTTCACTTTTCATTTTCCTCTTCTGCTTTTTTTTTTTTTTTTTTTTTTTTTTTTTTGCGGGGGGCGGGCTATTATGAAAATTTGTCTCTTTTCTTTTTCTTTCTTTCTTCTTTTCTTTTTCCCTTATTGCCTGTCTGGTGAGGTTTGGGGAGAGAGTACAATCAAATGTGTATATGCGGGCCACCACTTAGGCTGATAACTCAATTATCTTTCTTTCTTTGACTTCCCTGAAGACACCTCATCCCCATCCCAAATTAGGTTAGGTATGAACAGCTGTGAGCTTCTCTTCCCAGAATCATGGCAGCCTCAGAGTCAGATCTGGCCCTCGTTTCTGGTCTGACCTACGTACTGATTGCAAAGGGCCAGAGGTGGACCTGCAGAGGTGTGTCCTGAGGTCCTGCAAAGCTGCTGAGTGATCCCTGGCTTACAGGAAACTGGGCTCAAGTCGAGTCCACACACTTGTGTAAGAGCTTTGTGGCCCAGCTGTGGCTGAACAACCCGCAGGCTCCCTTCAGTGGTCGTCATCTGACTGCCCTGGAGAATTTGAGGGGTTTGTGGGGTGCCCATTCTTCTGTTCGCATCATGGAAGGAGGAAAAAAAAAAATCAAGAGAATGAAGAGAGTCTGAGAAGGCGGACTGAAAGTTTGGAAACTTCCACTCAACCAGTAAAGCAAAAACAAGGATGCTGAAAATGACAAAGGCCAGTCACGCATCGAATTCGAGGCTAGCCTGAGCTACATGAGACTATGTTTAAAATATAATAAAGCAAAACAGAACAGAACACCCTCTGCTTATATGTGGCTAAAATGTTTGTAACCTTGAGTTTTATGGGGTTAACACTTCTCTCTCATCCTCAGTGCCTGCTGTTCTCCAGCTAAGCATCTTTATTCCAAAACAAGTTGAGTTCTAGAGAGTTCCAAGGTTGAGGGGAGGTGATATAGAAGAAAAGGTTGGGTTTCTAGCACTCTATGCTTTCTTTTTATTAAAGGACTTCTTCATTTTTTATCATCACCACCATCATCATCTGTGTGTGCGTGTGTGTGTGCACACGCGCACGCCTATGCAAAGGCATGCACATTGTTCTCACCTTCTACCATGGCTTCTGGAGTTCAACTTTTACCTACTGAGCCATATCACTGGTCCTTTATTTTTCATTTCTAACGTGTTTTAATAGCATATAATTAATAGCAGTTGATGATTAAGATCTAGAAGTTCAAAGGTGGAGACTTAGTTGTGTCCTCATCCATATGTCCTTAGTATATCACAGGGTTATTTGTGCACAGATGCTCATGAAATACAAGTTGGTGAGCTGGAGAGATGGCTCATGAGTTAAGGCCTGGTGGTGTTCTCACAGAGGACTTGAATTTGGCTCCTATACCTACTTCTGGCAGCTCACAATGGCCTGTAACTCCAGTTCCAGGGGATCAGGTCTCTATGAACAACTGCACACAGGTGAGATATATATATACACACACAGAGACATTCACATATACACATAAAAATTAAAAGAATACAGATTGATGAGATGAATGTATTATCTCAGTTCTCACAAGAACCTTCTCAGTTACCTCCTGTTAGCTGCCCATGAGGCAGCTGCTGCTGGAATGGGTTAAGCAATCTGCCTGGGCAACCCACTGATGGGGAGTGGAGCTGGTATTGATCGGCTCTAATGGACTTCAAGCCAGAGCAACACACTTACCTGCATTTAGATAACACTGATTTAGTAGGAGGTGGGTGGGTTGTAGCTTCCTTTAGTGGAGAGTCTCTCATAGGAGAATTCTCATGGACCAGAAACAGTGATCCTTAACTTCTTTATAACATTCACACTGGCCCTCTCAGGAATCCCAAGAAAGGATCGATAAAAATTGCAAAGAGAGGCATTGTCAGGTTAATAAGCAAGAACCCATTTATAACCACAAAGCCTCCTTTTATTTGAAAGATCGAAAGCGTTTCTATGAGACTTGGTTTGTTTGGGTTTACAATTTCATGCCTGGAATAGCCTGCAGAAATGTCTATGTGCCCAGGCTGGGCTCGTTAGCAGGATTTAGCTTCAGATCTGAGGCAGAATTTAAAAGAGCTTTTTAATAAGATTTAAAACACTCATATGTGTATGAGTGTTTGTATGCATGTGTATATGTGGGCCGTATGTGTCCCTTGTGCCTTCAGCCCCACCCCCCAACCCCATGAGATGGGGTTACAGGTGACCGGAACCCTGCTAGCTAATGTGGGTGCAGAGGAGCAAAGTTGGGTCCTCTTGGAGAGCAGTAAGCACTTTTCAGCGCTGAGCACATTTTTGCCTTCAGGGAGAATCTCAACCCCCACAGCCTGTTGTCAGAGCCCCCTAGAGCTGTGGTTTTCTCTGAGCCTTTGCATTTGTGAGCCTTGGAGGACCCAGGGCCAGCCCTTACTGCCTGTGAACGCCTTGCATGGCTGAGCTCACAGCCAGGGGTGGAATTCAGGGTTTGTTACAGTCTTGTAAACCACACTCCGACCATCCTCAGTCTTCCTAATACAGAGCCCTTTAAAACCTTCCTTAGTCCCATCCCTCTCCCTCCCCCCTCCCCCCAGGGACACACTTTAGCCTTGCACCCTTCTTTCCCTCGTGAGTGAAAGGAAAAACTCACAGATCCATGTCTTGGTGCTAGGCGGGGTTGGGGCGGGTGTATTGAGAGTAAGACTCCCACTGAGCAAGGCAATTCTTTAGTTTGAGCAAGTGTTGAGCTAGACCTGGGCACATTGCAGGCAGTGCCCCTAGAGTTAGCAATGGTGGGCAGAAAGACACAGTGTCCTCAAGGCAACCGTGGCAGTTCCCAAGCAGAACGAATGGTCTGACATTTGTCACTCACAGTTTACCATGGACTCGCGGAGCAAATGAGGTCACTACCACTGTGAACTGATTGTCTTTACAAAAAAACACCCAAAACCCCTGGAAACTGGGGTTCCTACTTCTTCCTTGATTATATCCCCACAGCCAAAAGCCACACGGAGGGTTACCTAGACAGCTTTTTATAAAGATTCATATAAATACAAAAAGGGACCAAATGATAAACCACGGGCTGGAGAGATGGCTCAGAGGTTAAGAGCACTGGCTGCTCTTCCTAAAGGTCCTGAGTTCAATTCCCAGCAACCACATGGAGGCTCACAACCATCTATAAAAAAGAGATCTGGTGCCCTCTTCTGGTGTACATGTAGGCAAAACATTGTATACCTAAATAAATAAATCTTTTTTTTTTTTTTTTAAAGATAAGCCACCTCCAATAACTATTGTACAAAAAATAAAGGTGAGGAGAATGAAGTAGCTTATATTCAACAGGGAGACTCAACTCTCTCCCACCACTCTACCTCATTTTCCCCCCCACCAAGTCAGGGTTTCTCTGTGTAGTCTTGGCTGCCCTGGAATTCACTCTGTATGTAGACCAGGCTGGCCTCAAACTCAGAGATCTGCCTGCCTCTGCCTTCCAAGTACTGAAATTAAAAGTGTGGGCCACCACCACCTGGCTTCTCTCCCCACATTTAAAAAACAAAAAAACAAAACAAAACAAAACAAAAAACCAGTTTTAGGTACTGAACCCAGGACCTTGTGCCTTGCTCAAGTGACTCCACACTGTGAGGGACAACAGCTTCGGCCCATGCTGTGCCCTGGGTGACTCCATTCACAAGCCGCTGTAGGCTGTATTTTGAGTACAGATTCAGAAGCAAGTACCAACCATAAATTCAAAGGGAAGTGAGATCATAGGAGTTGGTTATAGTGCCTTTAATCTCAGCACTCGAGAGTTCAAGGCTAGCCTGATTTACATAGTGAATTCCGTGCCAGTCAGGGCTACATAATGAGACTCTTGTCTCAAACAGACACCATGCAGATTGAGACCATATGAGTACATGGAGAGATTGAAGCCATATCAGAAAAGCCAGGCCCAAGAACGGACTGCTCATACCAGACCAAGGATGGGTGAAAGGCTCGCCTGAATGCTACAAAACAAGGCACTGACAGACAGATACCAGCCAACAGTCTGGGCTTCAGCTCAGCGTGGTTCCTCAGGGCCTTAGTTCATCAGTCCAGTCCAACTGCTGTTTGGTCCTGTGCCTCACCTTAAACCTTCAAACCTGGGTGCCTTAATATCTTACTGTAACACTTTTTGTCTTATCTGCTATTATGTGCATGTGCAGGTGACACATTATACCCCCTCCCTCCCCCCCTCAACTCTGGTGAGTTGATGTCAATCATTAAGACAGGATAGAAGAGGGGTCTCAGCCGTTAAGAGCACTGGCTGCTCTTTTAGAAGACCCAGGTTCAGTTCCCAGCACCCACATGGCAGCTTACAATGGTCTGTTAACTCACAGCTCCAGGAGATTTGACACCCTCACACAGATATACATGCAGACAAGACACTAATGCACATTAAAAAAAAACTGTATAGAAAAATCTGTGTTTTGGGGGGTTGGAGAGATGGCTCAGCAGTTAAGAGCACTGTCTGCTCTTCCAGAGGTCCTGAGTTCAATTCCCAACAAGCACAGGGTGGCTCACAACCATCCATAAGGTGATCTGATGTCCTCTTCTGGCCTGCAGGTGTATATGCAGATAGAGTACTCACATACACAAAATAAATAAATAATTCTTTAAAAAGAAAAGAAAAACAAAAAGAAAAATCTGTGTTTGGCAAATTATAGTCAATGAAATAGATGCAGTTATGAACCTCCTCAATAAATCCTGAGATTGTTGAAAAGCACCAGTGTGTTTCTTTATGCTTGTGACATTGCTTATTCTGGGACCAGTTTCACCAGTGCCACCCAGAGCTGTAGGCTGTTAGCAGGGTGAGACACAAGGCCAGTGCTTCACCCGGTGCTGGCTGCGTGTAAACTCTTGAAAAGGCGCAAGGCTCAGACAGCGTTCTGAGGCTGAAAGAATAAGACGGAAGTTTTGGGCATTCTTGTGGAAGTTACACATGCCTTTGAAAGTTTGGTCAAACCCAAGGGATCCTCCTCTGTAGAAAAATGATCTGAAACACGTTTTGCGAGCCAGATGTGGAGCTTCATGGCTCCCTCACTACAAAGGTCAATGAGTATTAGTTCAGAGAGACGAGGAAGCTGTTTAACACCCTGAAAACTGCCTTTCATCTGCCTTCTACCAATAGTCTTTATGGTCGGGGGTGGGTGTAAACAAATTCCATCAGGCACTCCAGCCTCTCTGGTCTGGCTGTCAGCGGCTCTGAGACACTCCTTACCTCTCATCACTCCTTGTACTCCTCCCCCACTCTGTAGATGGCTGGGCCCAGGCACTTCCTAAAATGTGGAGTCTAGTTATTTTCTGCCCATATCTAACTTGTATCTAACTCCAAGAGCATCTGGCCTGGGCCAGGGTTAACTCAGAACAAGAAACCATTTCTAACGTGGAGATGCCAAGCCATGAATAACACACACATGCAGATGTCTTCTTCACAGTATGGAGTACAAATGGGCCTTTATTTATTATGATTATGATTATTATTGTTTCGTTTCTGTTTTTTTGAGAAAGGATTTGTCTGTGTAGCCTTGGCTGTCCTGGACTCGCTTTGTAGACCAGGCTAGCTTTGAACTCACAGGGATCCACTTGCCTCTGTCTCCCCAGTGCTGAGATTAAAGGCGTACGCCACCCCACCCGGCTCAAATGTACCTTTATAATACACATCCCAGCACCGCCCATCTGTCCTTCTTGTCCTGTGCTGTAGTGACAGGGAATTGCTGCCGACACCAGCAACATCAGATCACAACTCACCCATAACTCCTGGTCCACAGGAACAGTATTTGCTGGTTAGGTTTTGTCTCATGGCTTGCTTCATCAATCCTTCTCTCTTTTTTTCTTTCTTTCAAAAATTATTGATTTATTTATCTTATATACTTTGATGCTTTGTTTGCATGTATGTCTGTGTGTCAGATCCCCAGAACTGGAGTTACAGACAGTTGTGGGTGCTGGGAATTGAACATGGATCCTTTGGAAGAGCAGCCAGTGCTCTTAACCACTGAGCCATCCTTCCTTCTTTCTTTGATTTGTTTATCACTGCCCTCCCCCCCTTTCTCTCTCAGGATCTTCACTATCTGGACCAGGCTGACCTGAGACTCACAGAGTTTCAACTGTCTCATGTCCGGTGCTGTGTGGCCACCACACCAGGAAACTGTTTGTTTTTGTTTTTGTCACAAATTAAGTGCTCTCACTCTCTACGTGTTTTTCATTAAAATCAACTCATTTGGCCTATTTTACTATTGCTGTTGTTTTAGTCCTAAGCTCCTGCTAGACTTCAAGTCAGGGTCCTCCTCAGACATTGGGGTTACAGGCAGGCACCGACGATCTTCACACGTCCTGTACCCTCAATCCAATGCCAGGGACAGAACCCAAAACTTTGTGCATTTGAGGCACTGAGCTACATTCAGAGCTTGATCTGTTGAAAACATCTTTTAAAATATTTATTCCTGGCCGGGCATGGTGGCGCACACCTTTAGTCCCAGTACTTGGGAGGCAGAGGCGGACGGATCTCTGTGAGTTCAAAACCAGCCTGGTCTACAAAGAGAGTCCAAATCAACCAAGGCTACAAACCCTGTCTTAAAAAACCACACACACACACAAAATTTCCTTTGGGGGGTGGGAGACTCATGTGTGTCATTGAGTACACTCATGTGCACACGCACGCGCACACACACACACACACACATACATGCGTGTGCCACAACACATGTGTGGGTGTCAAAGGACAATCTGTAAGAATCAGTTCTCTCTGGGGATCAAACCGCTCAGCCGCAAGTGCTGTTACCTACTAAGCCATCTTCCAGGCCATGATTTTCTAATCTTTAAGGAAGGACATGTGCTACAAAAGAAGAAAAAAGGAGCACAGACCGAGTTTTAGTTTCTTTTATTTTTCACAACGTAGGATGTAGGGCAGAGAAGAGTTACTCAGAGTTGGAGGGCAGGGCGAAGTCTGAGGGCTCAAGGGCCCCATGGACTTCTGCAGTACTGTGCGAGCAGACCTGCCTCTCTCTGCTGCCAGCCCAGCTAATTGCACAAGAGTGACAGTGCCTCAAGCCCAGAGGCCGGCAGGAAGAATTGCTCCTGATGACAGCCACAGGCGAGGTGACCCTCAGATACAGTTTTGAAACCTCTTTTCATTTGTACATTTGATTCTCGATTATTATATCACCAACTTTGTTACACTGTTGCTTGGTATTAAACTGTTACATGAGGTATAATTGAGGTTTGTTTTTTTTTAGTGATAATAATTGCCTTCATTATTATTATTATTATTATTATTATTATTATTATTATCATTTTATTCAGATTACACTAAATTTTTATCCCCTTGCTTGTCTCCTCCTGTTCCTCCCTCCCTATTCCCCTTTCCCCTTTTCCCTTTCACCCTATTCCCATCTCCTAGGTCTGTGACAAAAGGGGTATTTGGGGTTATTTATACTCCCTTGAAGAACACTTGGTTTTTCAGCATCATTTCCACTGAGAATACGTCCTGAGAAGAAAATACACTGTCCAAGAGGAGAACGGTCTCTGGTGTGGTAAGGTGAGTGTCACTTCCCCAAGGATCAGTTGGCCCTTCCTGTTCACAGAAGCAAGACTGCGCTGTTCTGCTGCGCAGGGGGTCCGGCTGGCGAGGCTCCCTGTCCTGCTCCGGCCTGGAGTCACAGGCTACTGCATTTCAGCAGGACTTCAGCAAGTGCAGCAGGCTCTGCAGGGCTTCTGGCAGCCCCTGGCCTGTGAGGGCACTGCAGGCCCGGAGCTCCCAGGAATGGTCTTGGAACCTTTCCAGGCCCAGCCTGGTTTTGATTTCAAGCAACGGTAGAGCATCAGGCACCTCCTGTTTGTTGGCCAATACCAAGAAAGGGACGCCGGCCATGTTGGGGTCTCCCAGGACTTCCTCAAGCTCGGCCACTGCCTCAGGCAAGCGGGCTTCATCTGTGCTGTCCAGCACGTACACAAGGATGTCGGTCCCTTCCAGGTAGTCCTTCCAGGTTGCCCTGAGCTGAGTCTGTCCCCCAATGTCCCAGAGAATCAGTGACACATGTCCAGGAGCCTCAAGAGGCTCGACATTGAACCCGATAGTGGGCAGGGTCTCCACCAGCGGGTTTCCTTTCAGTTTGTACAGGATCGTGGTCTTGCCGGCAGAGTCGAGGCCCATCATGACCACCTGAGCTTCTGCCTTGTGACCTCTGGAATTTACAGAGCCCATGGCGGGCCCCTGATAAATCCTTCTGCCGAAAGGCTGGGGGCGCACATCAGCTATTGTTTTCTGGAGAAACGCAAAGCCATGCACATCCACGGAGCTCCTGCTCTGCAACAAAACAAGTCATTTCAGGGAAGGGTTTCAGACCCAGGCCGGACCATCGAAATGTCCAAGAAGTGAGGAAGTGTGAGTCACCAGCAGCTGACTGATCTCTGACGCTGCGGAAGGACCGATTGGAGCCGCGGTACTCAGGCGTCCTTCCTAAATAGTTAAAGCAGAGCCAGAGCCGCAGTCAGACCTGGGTCAGTAGAGGCTACAGAAAGGCGTTTTCAATTCTGCACAGCCAGTGGCCCCCTGACCCTCCTGCTTTCCTCCCAGAGCCTAAACCCAGAAGTAGCAGCGCATGGCATTCCAGATGACGTGGAGAAGCCAGGTCATCGTGTGCTGACTTTTTGGAATGACTCTCAGGACCAGGACACCGGCCTCTCCAGGATCCATTGACAATTGCTGTTGACTCAGGCACATTTGAGTCAGAAGCAAGAAGTTTTTTACACCATCTAAAAGACCTCCAGAACACCCCTGAGTGGTTTTTTTTTTTTTTTTTTTTTTTTTTAATTCTAAGCCTAAGAACTGCCCAGAACTTAGGAGAAATTCGGGGGAGGCAGGAGAAGGAACATAGCACTGCTAAGAGTGTACATCAAGTAACACTGAAAAAAAAAAAAAAAAAAAAAAAAAAAAAAAAAAAAAAAAAAAAAAAGTAAAGAGCTTCATTCACTCCTGCCACAGTGAGAGAAAGCAAGCTTTAAAGTTACCTCTGTGGTGCGCCCGGACTGTGACAGGTGTCCCTCCGTCCCTCCCTCCGCCAGGGCACCTCTCCACCATCAAGCTGCTTTTCTGCTGGCTGCCAAGAGTGAGGCTTGAAGTGAGGAAGTGTAGTGGCTCCTGCACTTTGTCCCTTGTCTTCTTCCTCTCTCAGTGGCGGGGGCGGACATCCTCCTATACCGGGGGTGTGTCTGGAGACAGCTCAGCTCTCCAGCTGTGGGTGGAGCCCAGCACTAATTCCCACTTCAGCAGCTGAGCTCCCCAGGCCACGGACACACTGTGTGTGCGGGCACACTGTGTGTGCGCAGCCTCCAGCTGCTGTCTAGTGTCCTTCCTTGACTCCTGTGGTCTCCCTGGGAAGTCTGAGACCCGGAGTTTCTGCAGCACATGCATCAGTGCTTTTCTGGTGCCTGGAGGTTCTTTGATTTGCAAAACTGTAAAGTCCCTTGTCAAGCCCCAAAAAAGGAGGAAATAATATTAAATAAGTAAATAAAGGAGGTGATCTCAAAATGCATTACTGATAAGAATATTCATAAAGGACTCTGCTAGAACCATAGCCTTACACACACACACACACACACACACACACACACACACACACACACACA
>OU015748.1:57935803-57964063 GCA_907169655.1 Acomys percivali
TGCACCACCGCCACCCCCACCCCTGGTCCACCCCCACCCCTGGTTCCTTATTCTTACGCAGCAGCTGACAAACATATAGAATTCTAGTTCCTGAGGATCGAGCGCCCTCTTCTGGCCCCTGTGAGCACTGAACACACATAGACGCAGGAAAAAAAAATGCACAAATAAAATAAAAATAAATAAATCTTTTAAAAGTTATAATTGGCCATTAAAGTCAATTTATAACATATTGTGTGATTTTGTAATATATATGTGAATTCTATGGTCATAATGAGGTATTGATAGAGGCAGAAAATGCAATTATTAAAGATATTCAAATAATCCTAGGAAGTCAAGAAAAAAAAAAAAAAGAGGGAAAGGAACAAAGATTGTAGGTCAAATACAAGGTACCTAGATGGTGATGTTTAACCTGATCACAGAAAATTCAATATAGTTACTAAATAGTTCATAAGTCACAGAGGTTACAAGGAGAGATCATTTCAGAAGGCTTTAATGCAATTAAAGCACGGGACTACTTTTTCCATCGCTATTACCTTTTTTACACAGCAGAAGGACACTTAGACCACACCAGCTAGCCCCTTTCCCATTTCAACTATGGGAGGGACAGGCAGGTGTACCTCCGAAGGCCACAGCACAGACACTCAGAGTCTAGAAGAGCAAGAGTTAATCATAGCCTAGGCAGCAGCCCTCACACCTGCTGTACTGAGAGGAGGAGCTCCGCAGAACTCTGCTTCACAGCCAGCTTCTTAAATGAAAGCTCATGTCCTCCTGCTTCCTGTCAGCCTCCCTCAGGGGTCAAAAGACAAGGTTCACTTTGGCATGCAGTGTGTGTGTGTGTGTGTGTGTGTGTGTGTGTGTGTGTGTGTGCTGTCTATATGTGAGTATGTGAGAATATGTATGTATATGCTTGTATGAGACTGTGTGTGTGTGAGTGTGGTGTGAGTGTGTGTGATGTGAGTGAATGTGGTATGAGAGAGAGAGTGTGTGTGTGTGTGTGTGAATGTATATTGTATGGGAGGTGTGTGTGTGTGCGCGCGCGCAGAAACCAGAGGTTGCTATCCAGTAGCCTGTCTTATGAATCACACCTTATTTTCTTTCTACAGGGTCCCTCACTGACCCTTGACTTAGGCTGGTAGCCAGCAGCGACCCTCCCAACCCCTGCAGTGCTGGGGTTATAGGTGTGCATATAGGCTATACCTTGCTCATTTTATGTAGGTGTGAGAGATTCAAACTCAAGTGCTCTTGTTTTCACATCATGTGTAGTTTCAACATGAGCCATCTATCTCTCCATCCTTCAAGGTCTTGTGAGGAGATTTTAGGGAAATCTAGACAGCAGAGAAGATAGTAAAGCAGTGGGAAGCCTCTGGCCTCACTGCTATGGCGCTCAGTAGATATGCTCAGCTGCTAGCCAGACTAACATAGACCCCTCACTAAAGACCTTTTGCTTCGTTTTCTATTACCTGAACCAACATAGCGTTCTTTCAGCAAGATTTGCATTGGAAAACGGCAGAGAAGAAAACATGGAAGAGAAAAGCTGAGCATCCAGGTGAGAAGATTCATGCTTGAACTATCAGACTGGGAATCTAAATAAAGATTGCTGGTGGCCAAAGACTCCGGTGGAAGAAGTGAGCAGTATTCGAGAGGAGACGAGAAATAGAAATGCAGATATAAGAAATCTTAGAAAGGTCAAAGAGAAAAGACTAGGGGAAAGCCCGGGACCGAGTAAAGAATACTCCGGAATGAACGCAGCCATAGGAATGTCGCGCGGTAAGCTTGACGATAATGCAGAGACGGTAACCAAACTAAAAAGAACTAAAAGAGGGATCACTTAGCACGGCAAACAACACAAATTAAGGGAATAAGGGTTTTGTTTTGTTTTCTGGCTGTGCTTGTGCGCGTGTGTGCATGCATGTGCGTGTGCGTGTGTCTGATGTCTGGTCTTCACATGCCACACATGGAGAGCAGAGACTTCAAGCTGCAACCAAAGGTGGAGTAATTTTCGAAGGCTTGCTCCCCCCGCCCCTGCCCCACCTCAGAACCCTAGTTCCATCAGACAAGAAGGCTCCTGAGCCTTTACAATAGCGCCCCCATCTGGAGAAAAAGTGTTAAACTCGTTAGCTAACAGGATTTCAGATTCGAACTGCAGCCGCAGAACACCAACTAGAAATACTCAGAAGCCTGCCTCATGACGTCACATTCAGACTAAAGGGATGAAAGAAAACACCCAAAGGGAGCCAGAGGTAAGCAAACACACAGGCTCACCCACGGGGTGAAAAGAATGGCAGTTACACAGAATCTCTCATTAACATTGTGCAGACTTCTGCAGAACACTGGCCCTCAACTCTCTGCAGAGACACTGGGCAAAAGCGTGTGGAGTTTTTGAAAACGCAGAAACCAGCCATGCAGCCAAAGCAGATGCCTGTGGTCTGATCTGTCACTGGATACTATGTGGATATCTGAGGCCATGTTGTCATGGGTTCACAGGATCTGAGTGGCCTATGTTGGGGACATCCAGGCTCAGTTCATGCTGCTGTTGGGGCCTCTGTCATGGTCCTAAGGCAGCCAAAGGTCTGTGTTACTACCAAAGGCCATTCAGTCCCTGGTCTGGACTGCTGAGCTGGCCCCACCCCTCACCTTGGTAGCACAGTAGAGATGACCTTTACACAGTGGGGGAGTGGTGAGGAAGGTAAGGGGGAGGGGGAAGTAGGGGATGGAAGGGTTGGGAGAGCCAGTAAGCCAGCTGGAAGGTCTGAGCATGGGAAAGCTGGCCCTGCCCCTAATTTGCCATGGGGTGGCTTGGGTGAGGGAGAAATGCCCACCCACCCCTTGCCCCAGCCACCTGCAGCAGGCAGGAAAGCTGGCCCCAAGGTCATGAGAGCTGGTCCTGCCCCTCACTGGCTGCAGCATTTGGGAGAGTGGGTCCTGCACCTCACCTGGGCAGCATATTAAAGCTGGTCCTGGTGCTGAAGGTGCAGGTGAGCCAGGCTGAAGATATGAAAACAGGAGAACTGCCCCTGCCCCTTGCCAGCTGTGGCACTGGGTGAGCTGGCTGGGGCAGTGATGGAGAGCTTGCCCTGGTGGTCCCCGTGAGGATCCTGTATGGATGGTGTAGCAGAAGCCAGAAGCCTCAAACTAGACCAATGACTCATTTGAACAAACATTTGCAAGTAAAGATGTGTGGACACACTGTGACACACTACAGCTTCCATGACAATTTTCTTTTCTTTTCTGATTTTATTTTCTTTTGGTGGGTTGCAAAGGCAGAGGGCAGATACAGAGGGACAGAGAGACAAGTGGGATTGCAGAGTATGAGATGAAATTCACAAAGAATCAAAAGTTAAAAAGAGAAATTCAGTAAAATGAAAACTTCTGCTAATCAGAATGCACTGGGCATTCTGACTTGCAAGGGCTCTCAAAGGGGCTGGTATTTGTCATCTTACTTGGGGTGTTCTCTCGGCCTTTGGATACCTTCAGCAAGAGAAGAGCCTGCAGAACCACACAGAGACACCAGAGGGCAGCAAAGACTCCAACCTGAAAAAGGAAGTGGCTGGTTCAGAGGTGAACTGCTCCAGCCAGAGAAACTGAGCGGTCCCAAAAGGCTTCAAAGGACCCAAGCACGGACCCTGTGCTGACCCGAAAAGATTAGTACAAGAACGCCAAAGAAAACTCACAGCCAAAACTTTCTACAGTTACTTTTGTAGCTACAGAGAAAGCAACACCTAACATAACAGCGAACGACTTCATGTGATCTCTCTCTCTCCCTCTCTTTTTTCTTTCTTTTCTTCCTCTTTCTTTCTTTCCTTTCCTTTGGTTTTGTTTTTCTTTTTGGTTTTTTGAGACAAGGTTTCTCTGTCCTGGACTTGCTTTGTAGACCAGGCTGGCCTCAAACTCACAGAGATCTGCCTGCTTCTCTGCCTTCTCGATTGCTGGCATTACAAGTGCGCGCCCCGCTCCTGGCTAGACATGTGATTTTCTTTCTTTCTTTCTTTCTTTCTTTCTTTCTTTCTTTCTTTCTTTCTTTCTTTCTTTCTTTCTTTCTTCTTCCTCCCTTCCTTTCTTTTGTAAAAGTTTATTTTTTTTTTGTTTGCTGTCTGTTTATTTACTTTACATCCTGGCCGTAGCCCTATCCCTCCTCACTTCCCAGTCTCAACCTCCATCTCTCTTCCCCATCCCCTACTGCTCAGAGAAGGAGTGGGGGTCCTTCCCATCCACCCAAACTCATGAAGTCACACCAGGACTGAGTGTATCCTCTTCCCATATGGTTTGGCAAGGCAGTTGTGCCAGGAGGAAGTAATTGAAAAGCTGGTAAGAAAGTCCGTGTCAGAGAGAGCCCCCGCTCCCCGAACTAGAGAATCCACACGAAGCCTGAGCTGCCCATCTACTACGTCTGTGTAGGGGGCCTAGGTCCAGTCCATGCAAGGTCCTTGTTTGGGACTTCAGTCTCAGCAGACTTCTCTGGACCCTGGTTTGTTGGTTCTATTCGTCTTCTTGTGAAGCTCCTGTCACCTCCAGGTCCTTTTTCCTCTTACCCACCTCCACTTTTCCACAAGGCTCCCTACACATCACTTGGTGTTTGGCTATGAGTCTTAGCATCTGTTTCGAGGTGCTGGGTGAGCTTGTCAGAGGACAACTCTACTAGGCTCACTGTCTCCAAGGATAGCAGAGTATTGTTAATAGTGTCAGGAGTTGGCTCTCTCCCATGGGGTGGGTCTTTGGTTGGGCCAGGCGTTGGTTGGACATTCCCTCAATCTCTACTGTATCTGCTCTATCTTTATCCCTGCACATCAGTGAGGTGAGCCAAACCCAGAAAGACACACATGGTATGTGCTCACTTATAAGCAGATTCTAGCCCTATGGTACAGGATAAACATACTAAATGCACAGACCCAAAGAAGATAAGTAACCAGGAGGACCCATGGGTGTTGGCTCTGTTTCTTAACAATTAGACTTTATTACACAATCCAATTATCCTATACAAGAAGGAAAAGGGTTTAAAGGGATACAAGAGTGAACCTTCCGGTATCTGTTCCATGGGACAGATCTCCAGGTGTCTCTGGCCTGCACGCTGGTCCGGCCTGTAAGCTGGTCGTGTCCCCAAATCCACTTGCGATCCTGCTCCAAAAACTGCAGCCTTCTCTTCTCCTCTCCACCTGTGTCTCTCTTGGGCGTGCAATGGCTGGTCTCAGTCAGGATCCCTCTCCACCATTGGTGTTAGAAACACAATAGCCCGGCTGGGCCGGAGTCGCTCATCCGCTTCCTGAATTTCAGACCCAGGATGGCTCCATCCAGTCTATCACAATGTTAATGGTGTTTCCAAGGGGCAAAGCCCGCCAAGATTGCTTTCACATGGGGCAAAGCCTGTAGTCCTTCCACACATGGGAGGATGCTTAAATCTCACTCAGAAGGGGAAATAGAATAGACAGAGGCAGTGGTTGAAGAAATGTGATTTTCTACAAATGGAAAAAAAACAAAAAAAACAAGAAACCAAACAACACCTTGTGTATGCCAAGTTTGGGAGAGTCTCCGTGAAGGCCAGAAGAGGGCGTTAGGTGTTCCGGAGCTTGGGTTACAGGTGGCTGTGAGCTGCAGACATGGGTCCTCTGGTAGAGCAGCAAGCTCTCTTGGCCTGAGCCAGCTTCCCAGCCCTCAAAATGTGATTAACAAACACACACACACACACACAAACAAACAAATAAACCAGCCACTCATAACCTGTACTCCCTTAGAAACTAGAAAGAAATGGGATGGCTGTGTCAGCATTTAAGATCTAGCTGTTGGTGTGCTGGTCAGTGGAGACCCCGAGCGCCTGTTCTAGCCGCTGCTCTCTGTTGTCCTGTCACATTACTGCCAGTGTGTGTGAATTTTGTGCATATTATCTTTTTGCTTAACTTTGATTAATCAATCAAGGACAGCTGACAATTTCTTTTCAGATAAACAATGTTAGACTTTTATTTCTTTCTTTTTCTCCTCTCTAATCATGTCCTTAACTAGAGGTCAAGTTGTTGTTGTTGTTGTTTGTTTGTTTGTTTGTTTTGTCCTTTCTCAATAATCTTGCAGATTTACACATCATAAATTGTTTCCATTGTTCTGAGAATTGACTGGCTATAAAACATTTCATGATATGTTAACTGCCTGACCATAATCCCATAACACGTACCAGTCTCATGACCATAAAAATCACTGCAAAATTCCACTTTTGTAAGTGTCTGCTCATTTGCCATAAAAGGGCCTTTTTGCTTCTGGTCTGGGCTGCTTCATTCTCCTACCAAGGGATATTGTAAGTTTGGCCTGGCTAGAAAGAAAAATTTTACCTTGCAACATCTCAGTGTTTGCTCCTGGTTTTTGACACCATAACAGAAGGAAGTGCTTGGTCCGTTCTGATGACATGTGTTGTGGTTGTGGTGTTCTACATTTAGAGTCATGCCTCAGATAGGTATTTGCCAAAAAACTCTAAGAAAATTAAAATTTTAAAAAATATTCCTTTAAAGCCTGGCGTGGTGGTGCACACCTTTAATCCCAGCACTCAGGAGGCAGAGGAAGGTGGATCTCTGTGAGTTCGAGGCCAGTCTGGTCTACAAAGTGAGTCTAGGACAGCCAAGGCTACACAGAGAGACCCTGTCTCCAAAACCAAAGCAAAACAAAACTAAAAGTATCCCTTTAAACAATAGACCAGGATTTTTGGAGACACCTCACCAGTGGTTAGAACGATCTCTTTTTGAAAGGGAAAAAGTAACATTGTAAATGGCTGAGCTTATTATCACCAGACTTCGCAAGCAGCTTACTTTAGTAGTGAAACAAGCTGTGTTTGGAAGCAAGGTGGGGACAGTTGTGTCTGTTGTCTCCAAGAACAGCCGGAACGGAGGAATCTTCAGCACACAGCGACTCTGTAACCACAGATTATAGGTTACGTCATACACTCTTGTTTTGCTGAGGAGCGTCCCAGTTACACAGGAGTTTGTCTTCACATATGCAGACTTAACAGAAACCCAATACCTCACGAGTGTAGCCCACCACAAATGCCAGATTTTTATTTTTTCTCATTACGTTTTGATGTGTACTGAATGCTAAGTCTCCTTAGTTGTTTGCCACTTTCTATTCACACACTGCTGTAAACTAGATGACAAGAGAAGTGGGCTGGTCAAGTGCAGGTCAGGAGATCCACAGCAACGTTCATCCCAGGCTTTTGAGCCAGGAAGGGAACTGGGTTTCCCCCACAGATTCATGGACTCACTACTCTACAGACTGGAAAAAGTAGACACACGGAAGTCCCTTGTGTCCCCCTATACCTGAGATCTCATTTGTCCTTCATTGAAGGAAAAAAGAAAGAAAGAAAGAAAGAAAGAAAGAAAGAAACCAAGCAGAATCTTTTCTTGTTCCACCTCTCCCCTCTCTTCTGTTCCCTTCCTGATCCTGAGAAAGAATTCTTCTCCTCCTGTCAAACCCAATTTGTCCTATTTCTCCTGAATCACCTCCCCTGCCCCCCGCCCCCGCTGTCCACCATGCCCACCTGTCACCTCTCAGTCCTGAAGAATTTTTTCTTTGGTTCCTATTGTCATCTGACTGTTATTCTGTTTCTCCTCTTTTCCATGTGAAAGTTCCTGAGTCAAGGTCCCGCCTTCCCACCCTCCCTTCACCCTCTCAGCGGCTCCCTTCTGGCCTTGCCTCTGGCTCCTGTGTGAGCCACCTCAGCTCCTATCTAGCCAAGTGCAGTGGCTCTCCTGTTTCATTTCCCTGGACCTCCCTCCCTAAACTAACACATAGCCAAAAAGGCCTCCTTCATGCTTTAATCACCACAAACATGGAAATAAAATCTGCCGCGTTGTTGTCTTAGTATGAAAGGAATTCCTTCATGTAGATCCCAGATCATGAAGACCAAAGTGACAGAGAGCATCTGGAGGGATCCCCTCAACTCATGTCCTGATATTTAAGTGGAGTTTGTTTATTTAGGCTGCAATATCAAATAAAGGCTCCCTTATAGTAGGAAAAGATTAAAAATCGGAATATTATAGCTGTTATGGAGGCTATATCTCCCAGAACCCCAAATACTGACTATTCCTGTTGAAAGGATGATGCTGTTTGAGGCTACTGTCCTTCCGGTCTGGATTATGAGCTCCGTCCGTGTGAGGTTCAGGATGCCCTCTCCCCAGCAGGGCCTCCAGCTCCCTGTCTGACTCCCTCTGGAGAGTGTCTTTAAAAATAGATGCCCCTAACCACACTTGATGTGTGGTCCTTGACACAGCTCCCTGCTAGCTCTTCCCTCCCTGTGCCTATAGGATAATTTGGTACTGTATTCTCTTTCATATGATAGGAGCCTGCTGCCAAATGTAAAGCATCCTTAAAGTGCCTGGTTTCAACCAATTATGTACACCTATCCTGGAAGCCCCCCACGCACTCCCCAAGGGCTATACAGCCTTTGTCCCCCCCGCCCGCCCCTGCAAGTAAAGTGGAGCTAGCTCCTGAAATGATTCCCGGCGTGTTTGATCTGTGTCAGCCTTCCAGGCCCTGCACCTCATCTTCTGCTCCTCTTGCCTTGGTGGGCTGCTGGCCATCAGCCCCACCCCCAGCCCCAGGGAAGATGAGAGCCACAGGTTCACTGTTCGTGGTGATGAAGGAAAAAGTCACCTAAAAGTCACCCTCCGAGACACTGGCTTATCCTGGAGTAGCCAGCACCATATGTCTACACAGTCAGCCCGCTGTGAGCGCAGTCTGGCCTCTGCTGTGCCCTGTGGAGAGTACAGTCACCTTGTCTCAAAGACAGACATGTCGACGTCATCAGTCTGATCAGAACATTAGTGTAGCACCAAGCCCTGACGGTCCTCTCTCCTCCATGAGATCTGTGTCTTGACATCTAGAGACAGAGGAGAGCACACATCATACCACTGCGTCCCCATGGGGCAAAGAGCTGTGTTTGCACAAGGAGCACGTTCACCCAAGTGAGTTACACGTGGGCCCACAGGCACACCTCTGCAATCCCAGCACTTACCGGGCAGGAGAGACTGTGAATTTGAGGCTAGCCTGGGCTATTGCACAAGATTGTCTCAAAAAAGAAGTTAAACATTTATGATTTGTGCCAAGCACAGACACATTCAGATTGCTTCCCCTTCGCTTGGAGCATACGAGCTTTCCTTTTCTGTGTATCCCACCTGGCCAACCGTGCCCACTTGCACTCTAAATTATGGTCCACAGGCTATCTGGCCCAGGCTCTTTGGAAATATTGTGCATCTGCTAACTCCACTCTTGCCTAATACGTCAGCTGATAGCATGGATTGTCCCTGCCAGTGAATGAGACGCAAGCATAAAACCAGCAAAGATGGGTTTTCCTAAGAAAAGATGTCTTCCCTAAGCCACGCGAGCAACACAGGGAAGCCACGATCAACAGGAAACAGCTTAATCTACTAGAGATCGTCATGTGATCTTGAAACGAGTGCATGTCAGAGGAAGTAATGATAAAAGAAGAGAATTGAAAAAACTCAAGTCCAAGTGGATTAAAGACCTCTACATAAAACCAGAGACACCAAATCGGTTAGAAGAAAAAGTGGGGAAGAGCCTGGAACATATTGGCACAGGAGACAACTTCCTGAACAGAACACCAACAGCCCAGGCCTTAAGGTCAACAATGAATAAATGGGACCTCATGAGGCTGAGAAGCTTCTGTAAGGCAGGAGACATTGTCAGCAGAACAAAGCGACAGCCTACAGACTGGGAAAAGATCTTCACCAACCCTTCATCTGACAAAGGTCTAATATCCAAAATATATAAAGAACTCAAGAAATTAAACACCATCAAACCCAATAACCCAATTAAAAAGTGAGGCTCAGAACTAAACAGAGAATTCTCAACAGAGAAATATTGAATGATTGAGAAACACTTAAAGAAATGCTCAGTGTTTTTATGCAAATCAAAACAACTCTGAGATTCCATCTTACACCCATCAGAATGGCTAAGATCATAAATTTAAGCGACACCACATGCTGGCGAGGATGTGGGGAGAGAGGAACACTCCTTCATTGTTGGTGGGAATGCAAACTAGTACAGCCACTTTGGAAATCTATCTGGCGCTTTCTCAGAAAACTGGGAATAGGGTTTCCTCAAGACCCAGCTATTCCACTCCTTGGAATATACCAAGAAAATGCTCCACCACACAACAAGGACATATGCTTAACCATGTTCATAGCATCCTTATTCATAATAACCAGAACCTGGAAACAGCCTAAATGTCCCTCAGTTTAAGAATGGATAAAGAAACTATGGTACATTTACACTATGAAATACTACTCAGCTATTAAAAACAAAGAAATTCCAAAATTTGTGGACAAATGGATGAAACTAAAAATGATCATACTGAGTGAATTAACCCAGAAACAGAAAGACTCACATGCCAAAAGGCATGTCCCACAAAAGTCTTCACTTACCAGGAGATTGGGATAGATGTGAGGACATCCTACTGAGACTCTAGGTAAGAGAAATATAGGAGATGGGGAAGTAGAAGGATCCAGAGGGTCCTAGAAACCTATAAGACAAACATTGTGATGGGTGGATCAGGGCCCAGGGGAGTTTGCTCAAACTATTGCACTAACCAAGGACAATACAAGTAGTAAACATCGAACCTCTACTCTGATCTAGCCAATGGACAGGACATTCTCCACAGTTATGTGGAGAGTGAGCGGGGACTGACTCTGACATGAACTCTGGTGCCCCATATTTGACCATCTCCCCTTGGTGGGGAGGCCTGATGGCACTCAAAGAAAGGATAAGCAGGCTACCAAGATGAGACTTGATAGCCTATGACCATATAGTGGGGGAGGAGGTGCCCCTCGGTCATAGACCTAGGGGAGGGGAATAGGATGAAAGTGGGAGGGAGGGAGGAATGGGAGGATACAAATGATGGGATAACAATTGAGTTGTAGTCAGAATAAATTAATTAAATAATAAAAAAAGAAAAAAAAGGAAAAGAAAAGCAGGACTCAGGGAACAGGAAGTTAGAACTTGACTGGCATGACCCTCTCTGGGAAGGTGTGCGGTTGAAGAAAGGCTTTAGCTGAACACGTGAGAGACCTGGAGTGTTGTGGAATTGTAGGAAAGCCACCACAGCTGCAAAAGCCAGTAAACAGGCTGCTGCTGTGGACAGGGGAGACAACGCACCCCCAGTGTGAGGTGGTGTGGTGCAGGGCCTGGTAAAAATGTTCTGCCCACTTTCTGTGTGATAGTGAGCTATCCTCACGACATGAATGTTGGAGCGGGACAGTGTAAGTTGAGGTTCTAAAGGGTCACTGAGCTGCCACATGGTCAACAAGCCAGAAGGGGACAGAGCCAGAACAACAGAGGACGCAGTTCTGACAATCCCAGCAAAGGATGACAAGGAGTTTTCTAACAGCCTGAGACGGGGAGAGAGGGCAGAGCGCAGGGGTGCAGGCTGAGAGGAGGGCAGAGCGCAGGGATGCAGGCTGAGAGGAGGGCAGAGCGCAGGGGTGCAGGCTGAGAGGAGGGCTGACATTCTGTTCTGTTCTGTTAAGAGGGAAGGTGAGAGGCTTTCTTCTGGAACCAGCCCTGAAGCTACATGGAGTGTCATCGACATCACCCCACCCCCATCCCCCCAACAGGTAGACAAGTGACTTTGGATGAGAAGAGATGAGTTGAGAAAATAGCTTCATTTTCCACTTTTCAAAAATATCGTTCATCCCGAAGCGTCAGCGGAGAGAACCAGGGATCACGGAAGAGGACGCAGAATAAATTGGTTTAAACAATCACAGTCTTTCTGAGGACAGCTGCTGTGCAGATCTGTGAACAGCAGGGGCTGTAACAGGCCAGCAGCTCTTATCTTTCTAACTGCATCTTTGTCTCAGGATTCTTAAGCTGTCAAGATTATATCCTCATGGAAAAACAAAATGTTTGATCGTGAATCATTTGTTTCTGTTTTTTAAAATATTTATTTATTACTATGTATACAGTATATCTGCAGGCCAGAAGAAGGTGTCAGATCACATTATAGATGGTTGCGAGGCACCATGTGGCTGGTGGGAACTGAACTCAGGACCTCTGGAGGAGCAATCAGTGCCTTTAACCTCTGAGCCATCTCTCCAGCCCATTGTTTTGTTTTAACTTATACACTGCAGACAGTACTATTTTCAGAAACACACACACATTTTTCCCCTGGGTGTATTTGTTACTTTTCTCAATACTGTGACTAATTACCCTAGAAAAAGCAGTAAAAGTCCTGGTGAGCTCCAGGAATTGCAGCAACTCCGGAGTGTTGCTTCTTTTTGGGAGGAAGTGTTTCTTGGCGCTCAGGGTGTGGGAGGGGAAGGCGTGGCAGAGGGCGGAGCCTCTGTAGAAGCAGAGCTCTTTGCCAGACTGAGGCCTGGGCTAAACCGATAGGCCTGTCCCAGCCACCCACAGCTGGACCCTACCGTAACCTGACAGCACCCCAAAACAGCTCCGCTAGCTGGGAACTGAGTTCAAGCACATGAGCCCGTAGTTGACATCATATGGTTTACTTTATATGTAAGCCTTAACACTAGTGTACACGCTCAGCCAAACACGCAACTTTCATCCTCACGTGAGCTGAATGATTAATATGCGGGTTGTGCAAATACTTTGCAGTTTTTATTTTCTCTCGTGGCTTAGTTCAGTTTGCTGAACATATCTCAACAGAAAGAGTAAGAAGAACAGTGTTGGGATTCAGACCCGGGACAAGCGCCTGAGGTGCCCCATTTAGTCAAAGCGGACCTGGCCAGGTTCTCCCAGCATCCCTCAGTCCCTACCTGTTACGGGGCGTGGCTGGCATACCCCACTCTCCGCCCTGTACTTTCCAGCACTCAGCCAGTTCACCCCTCCTTAGGCAGCCTGGTGGTCCCCGCTCCTGGGAGGTCACCATAGTGATGCGGAACTCAGTGTGGATGCCGGATCGGCAGAGCACGTGGCAGCCCAGAGTTCTGAATCCCAACAAACAAGATTAAATAAAACTTGTAAGTTTTCTCCATAAAAGGAAAGTCGAACGTGTTCATCAACTATAGATTGGCTTCTTTTTTATTTTTTACGATAGCTGTATTTTCACGTGGTTTAGAATTCAAAGCAGTCCCCTAGCCGGGCAGCAAGATAGCACCACCATCCCCAACCTTAGTGAGTCAACAAAGAGGAATCCACCGAGTCCCTCTTGCATATAAGAAAAGAAAACATAAACATTGAGGGTCCGAGGGGTTCCTTTGTCTCCTGGTGGAAAAACTGCACCCGCTACAGTGTGACTGTTAATCCAAGAGGAAGTTGGAACTCTTCCTTCTTCCACAGTTTTCAATTAGAGGTATTCCAGGGGGTGCTGCAAGCACGGTAGGTGGCGGCTACAGATGGCTGTGATTAGACAGAGCACGTGGTTCTTGGGAATATTTCTGTATGAATACTGAAACAGCTGTGGAAGCCTCTGGCCAGAAGCATTTGAGCAGAGAATTTCTTCCTTGGAGCTCCCCCTCTCCGTCGCGGTTTGCCCTACTCCCAGGAAGGAAGTGGTAGTGATTCACGCATTGTTTTCTCTACTGGATGACTTTTAGCTCACATACAAATGCGAGACAAGGCCTGCAAAGATGTCCGGAATTGCCAGCGGCTTCTAGAAGAGCTAGTAAACGCCAGCAGGTGTCTTACGCATGTAAAAGACCCGGTTGCAGAATTGTTCAATGCTTGTTTGGTCTCCTTGATCGTGATGGGGCTCAGGAAAAGGCGAACGTGAGTCAGTGCTGTGGCTGACTTGCTGGCGGCTTGTATCAAGGGCCTCATTGAAAGTGTCCACCCTCGTCACATCTCAGACTTTTCGTTGTACCCACCAGTGTATCAGCATTAATGTGTTAGCGGAGCTCAACTGAACACTGCCCCCAGAGAAGCTGAAGGGCGGACCGTGAGTCTGATTAGAGATCCAAGGTCAGACGGCAAGACTGATGGCTGAACACTAGACCGTGAGGTGTGGGGACCAGGCGCTCTCACCCTAGCCAGTGAATGAGAAGATCAGAGGTCGCTCTTTTAGAAGTCAGCACTGGTCATGGATATTGAAAAGAAGTTTAATCAGAGGAGCAGGTAACTGGGCGACTCAGTATTAAAAAACTATAAAGAAAAGTAGAGGAAAAGGAATAAAGGAAGATGTAATGACCGTTGTATGAAGGGTGGTATGTTTCTTAGAAGCAATGAACATATTTGGCATAAATATTGGAGAATTTGACTAAAATTGGCTCTCCTCCTCCTCCTCCTCCAGCTTGCTTTCTTTTTACCAGAATTTTGATCCATAATTCATAGTAATCATATAAGAATAATAGAAAATAACCATAAGTCTTAGTAATCATATAGGAATAACAGGAAATAAGCTAAGTGTTCAGGGCAGGGGTCTTGGGAATGGGGCTCTCAGGGAAGATTGGCTGCTGTTCTCTAAGAAACCCTCGGGAACATTGAACACAACCAGTGTGAAGAAGCCAAGTGTCAAGCTGGGACACCTGCTGGGTTGACGGGCAAGACCGGCCAACACGGACGCCACTGAGCGGTTTGCCACACTGTGCGGCAGCCATTCTCAACCGTCTCCGCCGGCAGCCGAGCTTTAACCTTTGCTTCAGAAAGCCTTCCCTTCAGCCAACCTCATTGTGACGGGAAACAATTTACAGGTTTATAGGTTGCAGGAGACTCAGAGAATGAAGACTTCATGGGGAGTAATTCTGAGGTGAGGTCTGTAGATGGGTGAACACAGAGGAGCCCGCACCGGGGGAAAGCTTTGTAGTCAAGAACGACAGACTGAAAGTTTTGGTGGAATGTGGTTGCAAGCACACTTCACATTTCCAGCAGTTGTGGCTAAGCAAAAATTAGATATTGCAAAACAGCAGCTACTATGTTGACACACAGTATTAAACTATTGTGCCCCTTTGACAGGCAGCCTAAGATGTCTTCCATGGTGCAGCTGTCTTGAGGCAGCATTCCCAGGGCCTCCCTGGGAGGCAAGAGCAAGTGGTAGGTTAATGACCCCTTTCAGCTCAGTGTTACGCTAACAGGCTTATGGAACGATCTTTCACAAATAAAGAGCACATGCAATCAATATAGAAGACCAGGAAGAAGGACCTCCCCACCCCACCCCCTGCCTCCAGCTTCATATTAGAGCCTGGCCATGGTTGAAGGAGAAAGCATAGCTCTCCTACTGGACAGGCGCTCAGGGACTGGCCTTAGACCTGCTCTTAAATCTATTCTAAATCAGGAGGTTATCTCTGCCCTAAATTACAAGCTCATGATCATAAAAACTGTAGTTATCCATTTTTGTATCTCAGAATCTGATGCACAGTCATTCTTCAACTAAGGTTTGCAAGTAAATTATACACATGGTCATTCTCAATTTGATAATTGAATTATTGTTACATCAAAGTATTTTCACACAGGACTGGCTGCCACATGTACAAACAAGTAAAAATGATCCAAAGCTAATAATATTGGCTTGAAGAAACTTAGTTTGTTTGATAATGAAATATATAATATATAATAATTATGAGTATATGCATATAATTATGCATATATAGACACATAGATATACATGATGTAAATACAAATGAAATAGACATTGGTATAGCTAAGGACAACTTGGTGAAATTTAGACTTAATTGGCAGTAGAGAAAAATGTTTAGATATCTGCAAAATAAATACAACACTGACAGCACTTATTAGAGAAAGCAAGGACATGCTTGGGGCAATGACTAGGACTCTGACTCTATCAATGTTGGGAGATGGTGATAAAGATAATATTGTCAAGTAAATTTGTGAGAAACTTGAATATCGAAACCTTACAATTTGAAGTTCTAGTTAAGTGAAGGGATATCTCTTATGACACGGCGATTCTGTATACGACGCTGGAAACCAAGAGCTGAGGAGAACTTGGCTTCTGCTCTCTGTGTTCCGCGTCACCATGAGTTGCTACATGTAGCCTGAGTGGTGCTGGAACTGAAGGATGCTCAAAGCCACAAGCTCTGCCTAGAAGAGACATGGATCCTGCTCAAAGGCCTTGACGTTGGATCACGGAGCACTTGAAAAACACAGAAGGGAACATCTTTTCCATGCAAGGAAGACATATGTTCAGCTGGCTAGAGCTAGAAAAGAGAAGTGGATCCAAATCAATTAGATCTAGACAACATGAGATGACAGTTTTGATGAGATTGAAAAAAAAAAAAAGTCACATCAGATTGTCAAAGGCGCTGTGGGAGTAGGATTTTTTTTTTCCTGGTAGGTAATGTCCAGCCACCAAAAGTGTGAACAAAAGCGTGGCCTAAGAAGCAATGTTTAAAAATAATATTTTATCAAATTGATTGGTGAACTTACAAGTGCTGATTTCTATGGAGAAAGAGTGCAGGAGGATGCGGACAGGATACTGTCTCAGAAGCCAGCTCCAGCTTTGCTTGCTTGGCCGTCCCAGGGGGCAATGGACAAAGTGGAACTATTATCTGTGCAGTTGCACCAGTGAACTGAGGGAATTTAATATAGAAAGAAGCTGGCTCACTGCCCTTCCCCTGGGTCATTAACTGCGGCTGTTTCTGCATGCGCTCCTACAAAACTGGGATAAACCCTAATACGTCATACATTTCAATGTTTTATGGCAGAATTGTACGTGCAGAGGGAGAAGTCAGGGATCTCCAGGGCAACTGTGAGAACCAGGAAGGAAGCTTCTGGCCCCTTCTGGAGAAGTTCTACAGAATCGGTGACCGCCATTATTCATGAATCTTTCTCTTTGGAAATGGAAGTATCTCTTAGGGACATGGAAGTTCTAGCTAGTATAATACAACTGGGATTTCAAGTTCAACAAACCTCAGATGCTTCTATATTCTATGTGATAAGAAATGAGAGCTTTTAAGTCCAGAATTTTCTTTTTCTTTTTCAAAATTTTTATTCTATGTGCATTGGTATGATGGTGTCAGAACCCCTGGAACTGAAGTTACAGGCAGTTGTGAGTTGCCATGTGGGCACTGGAAATTGAACCCAGGTCCTTTGGAAGAGCAGACAGTGCTCTTAACTACTAAGCCATCTGTCCAGCCCTTATGTATGGAATTTTCAAAGGTAAACTTTTATACATCTTACACCTCTTATGACATTTATCAAGGGAAGAAATCTTCTTGGAATACTTGCATTTACTCCTTACATTCTGTCAAGAGCTGTTTCCGGGAGTCATTTTCAACGGGCCTTTATTGCTATACATTTTCACGGCACCTGCTCAAGTGCATTTTTGTTTTGCTCTATGACATTCAAATCTGGTGACTCAGGGTTAGAGCAATATGAGCCACCTCTTCCTCTGGGGGGATTCGTTCATGTTTGGATGACTCGTCTGTGTCGGGATCAGAACCAAATTCTCTTTTCCCTCTCCAGTGTTGACACTGTGGCTGATTGTAGTCTTCTGAAATGCTAGTATCATTTCAGGGTTCGCCAGGTACCCACAGTTTTATGCCCGGGGCAGCAGTTTGAAAACACATAAAGCAACACACAGCAGTGCCAGGTACCCACAGTTTCATGCCCGGGGCAGCAGTTTGAAAACACATAAAGCAACACACAGCAAGGCGAAGCCTGTAGTTTCAGAGAGATGGCAGTGTTTGTCTCCACAAAGGAAAAAGCTGCAGAGTATTTTAGGAGTTCAGAAGCTTGGGATGGAGGTTAAAAATCTTATTCAAGATCATATACACTCCAGGCATCAAGCTGGACACTGCCTGCTCTGCTCATGCCTGTGTTGTCTAGCTGGTGTTTCAACACGGCCATCTCTGTCCACACGGGCAAGGGCAGGTGAAACCTGAAATGTTACCCTTTCCAAAGCTTATTCATTCACACACACCCTCTCAAGGAGTGGATGCTGAACCCTTTGTTTGCAACAACAACAACAACAACCTGTGTTCATGGCACAAGGAGCACTTAGCTAAATTAGAAATGGAATGTCACGAATTTAAAAATATACAAAGGGAGATTGCCAGACAAGTACAAGAGTTGAGTTGGGGTCATTAGTACCTATAGCTGTGATGGTATGAGCAGCTGTAGCCCCAGTGCATGGGGAGGAGGCAGAAGGACCACAGGAGTTCCCTGGCCAGACAGCCTGGCCAACCAAAGAGCTGCAGGTTGTCGCAAAACCTGAGCTGAAGAGCTATCCAGGAAGATACTTAGTATCTACCTCTGGTCTACACACACACACACACACACACACACACACACACACACACACACGTGCACCCACATGTACATACTGACACAAATATATACATATATCACACACGTGCATACAGGCAGGCACACACACACTTTCCCAAAACAAAGAAAGTGAAGCACCATTTCTGTAAGGACTGTAAGCTCTTAAAAGGACCGCCCTTCCCCCTAGAAGCAGCTTGTTCAGTGAAAGTATGGAAGAAAATGAGTTTGAGTTGGATTTTTCTTCTATCACTTCAGAAAAGTGTTTTAAACAGAATACTTAAATTACAGTCAAATATAAAACTAAGAAAAATAAAAATTAGTATACGATAGGGAGGAGAGAGGAGGTCTGTCAGCGAGGTAACTTTGTACTAAGACAATTGCCTCGCACTCCTAATGGGGAACCAGGCGATGGAGGTGCCAACTCGGTTCTGTACTGAGCTTGTGCCACCCAACCTCGGAAAAACCCAGGTCAACAGGTTCATCAGCTGCACCGGGCAAACACAAAGCAACAGCTGAGACAAACAGGCCTTCTGAGATCTCACGTAGATGATTAACTAGAAACAATGGTGGATTCCCAGCAGGGGAGGGGGATGTATAATAATAATCCTCCCACAGACTGAGCAGCAAAGTGGCTTTCATTCCCTTAGACCCAATTCTACAAGAGCCAGCACAGAACAGAGAGTGAGGTCTCAAGCTGACATGGGGTAAGAGGGTGTGTGAGAACAGCTTTCACGTACATGGTCTGTGTCACTCCTACAATCCGTCCAAATTGATGAATATGGAAATACTTTTCCATCAGGTGTTTGAGACGTGCTCGCTTAGTGTTGAATAGGACCTTGTCTGAAAAGATGATGCCACTAGAGGCGAGAGAGGCCCCTTCTGTGAAAGCCAGAGATTTTGCTGATAGTAACTTACCCGTGTTAGTTTTCTTCCCATTATTACAACAAACGATCTAAGACAAACAATTTGTAAGACAAACAAACACTTATACAGGAAGTGCCTGTCAGCCCTTTGCAGCCAGGAAGCAGAGGAGAGACCGGAAGGAGTGGTGTCTCAATATCCCTTCAAGAACACATTTCTGTTGTAACTTCCTCCCCCCAAACCTCAGTTCCCACAGGTTCTACCACCTCCCAATATCTCCCAGGACGGCTACTCTTCCTACACCAACTCTTAGGGGACACTCCAGGCCAAAGATATGGCATTGACCAAAAACAAGCCACACTTTACTAAGACAATTGCTTTGCATATTTTCTAACTCATAAATGAACAACGAAAAGCTCAAAGTTAACTTTCATTCTATGACCGGGTGGTGGTGGCCAAACGCCTTTAACCCCAGTAATCTCAAGAGGCAGAGGCAGGCAGATCTCTGTGAGTTCGAAACCAACCTGGTCTACAAAGCGACTCCAGGACATCCAGGGCTGCACAGAGAGAAACCCTGTCTTGAAACAACAACAGCAGCAGCAACAACAAAGGTATGCAACATTCATTCTACGACACTGATAATTTTAAATATTATTTATTTGTGTGTGCGTGCATGTGTGTGTGTGTGTGTGTGTGTGTGTGTGTGTGTGTGTGCAGGCATGTAGGTGCTAAGGTATACACATGTCAATCAGGACATCTCTCTGGAGTCAGTTCTCTCCTGGAGACTGGACTTAGGTTGTCTGACCTATGTCCAGAGCCTTTACCTGCTGAACCATCTCGCTGGCTCCAACCTTAATAACTTTAAAACACACACACATTTAAAGGCAGGAATAACACAAAAGAATCCTATCTGGCACCGGGACTTAATTTTATTTGGAGGAGGGGATGAGGCAAGGTCAACTTATAGTTAATATTCTCTGAGTAACGTTGGTCCTTTCATTAGCACTTACATTGTGTTTGGGATCACACGTCCTGTAGTGCTAAACTCCAGTGTGTGGGAGGGGAGGTTTAGGTTCTCTGCAAACACAGCCTCCTTTGACACAAGGGACTTCGTCACCAGTGCCAAAGGATCTAGCTGAGCCACCTCATTGTGCAAAGGACTAAGGCGGGATGAGGTGTGTGGGAAGGCACCTTTTACCCCGTGCCGTGTCCGTAATAAAGAGCCCTCCCCACAAAACATCGTCAACCCACTCGTAAGGAGCCGTCACCTCTTGGAGGTTCCCACAGCTAAACCATAGTAGCTTCTCCCCTTTATGGCCCTGTTTAACTTTCATAACTTCTTCAAAGGCTCCAACTCTAAAGTCACACGGGGGCTCAAGCTTTCCTCAACACATCGGTTTGGGAGGAGGTACAAACTGACCATGGCATTCGATGGCTTTGTCACAGCCCTACAGGTAAGGTAGACACCCTTTGGCTTTGGGGTGGGCAAAATGACTCCCTTGCTGGTTTTAGAACCCCAAGAATTCTCCTATATCCTGTTCTCTTCAGAATCGTTTCCTTTCTACTTTTGCGCATCCCTTGGTTCTTTTTTTTTAAAAAAAGATTTATTTATTTTATTTATTGCTTATGAGTGCTTTATCTGCAGAAGAGGGTGTTAGATCACATTATAGATGGTTGTGAGCCATCATGTGGTTGCTGGGATTGAACCCAGGACCTCTGGAAGAGCAGATGGCGCTCTTAACCACTGAGCCATCTCTCCAGCCCATTCCTTGGTTCTTTACCCACGGGCCACGTCTCCATGATCCCCCTCTCTCTCTGCCTGACCACCTCAGCTCCCAGCCATAATCTACCCAACACCCCTGCTTCTCCTTACCATCATCTCTTTCCATGTTGGACAAATCACCTAGCTTATCTACTGGTACTGGCTGAGGTGATTTGTTTTGTTTAGCCTTGGTCTTCATCATGTCAACATCACTTCCCCAGCGAGGTGACAGAAACTCACGGCTGTCTTCAATGGTGTGCTACCGATGGAATGTCACACGGCATCTGGTCTGAACCAACAAGTGACTTCTATTTTCTCCTAATAGTAAACTTGCTGTCCACACCCATCTTTCTGGCTGCCAACTTTGCATTGCTTCTCAGAATTGATTATTATTTCTTGTCTCTTTCTTGTGTGCTTAGAACGTGCTGAAGTCAGCACACTCAAATTCATCAAGTTGGACCTCAAGGGCTTTTTCTGCGAAAGCTCAAGGTTTATTGAAGTAACAGCATGAATAGCAATACTGCACGTTCTTAGAGACTTTATAGTAAAGAGGAGAACCTGGTTGAGTGATGCCGTGCAGGTGCCTCAGGCCTGTAGAGTTTCAATCAACTCACACAAGCCTGTGTGTCCTTAGTAGTCTTAATAAGTTTTAATGTCTTTTGATTATGTCCTCACACTCAGAAGCCCTTTAACAAAACCTACATGGCTTTCTTCCAAATACACTGTTAATGTGCAAACGTTAAGAATTTTACATAACAACATACTTATCTTCTCAAGGGCATTAATTGCATTTTCCCCTCCATAGAGTCAGGTTTTATAGCCTTGGTTTTTAACCCACTGCAGGTCAAAAGTAGCCAGAGAAAATTGCACATGTACCAGTCAGTGCTATCATTTTTTGTCCATACTCCTCAGACAACATAACAAACTGGGCATTTGCACACTACTTGCACTGTGTTGGGACTGTTAATAACGTGGATGTGAATTATAGTAGGATGCTGTGCACAGATTATTAGCAATACTACAGTCTTTTATCTGAGGGACTAGAGCATCCTCGGTGTTGGTATCCTGGGGTCCAGGAGCACCACAGCAACTTATATTCAGCATTCTGCTCTGAGTTTATTGAATGCAGGCATCTGCGCACAGATGTACTCCTGAGTGCACTAAGGACCGAAGAGAGACCCCAAGAGAAATGTACCCACTCCTCATAAGGAGCCTCTGCTGAAAGCTGAATTGGCATAAAAGAGTTTTGATAAAGAAATAACCAGACTGACTTACATATCAAAATAGTCAGGGCTGGATCCAAATTTTACTTTGAAAACAAAGCAAGACAAAAAGACTCTTCAGACGAAAACATTTTCAGAAATAGTTTACATTTTAAACATAGACCAGGCAGTGTGCCTCCTCCCCCCCCCCCCCCCCCCGGTTCCGCAACTATATAAAAGCTAGAATAATCTGAAAAGAGGGAACCTCCACAGAGAAAATGCCTCCACCAGACTGACCTCCAAGCAAGTCTGTGATGGCATTTTCTGGATTAATGATTGATGTGGGAGAGCCCTGCCCACTGTAGGTGGTGCCTTCCCCGGGCACAGCTTTAGATGCGTGCAACAGGGACTTATATAGTCTTTTTCCATTTGCCTCTAAGTAGTCACCTCTTTGTGCTGATATCAAATACATTACACTTGTTTTCACAAGGCTGTAATACAACTACAGGTTCACTGTTTTGGGCATTTGAGTTGTAAGTCACCTATGAGAGGAGTGAGAAGGTGCCTCATCCCACTGTCTTTATAGTCACCAGATATTTAATTTGCTGCTGCTGTTGCTGGTGTGTGGATGCTTGTGGTAATCTCATCATTAAGCCAGAGAGCTGCCTTAAGTGCAGAACGGCAGGTCGGCTAGCTCTTGTTCATTGTGGAAAGTCTCACTTTCACTCCTGAAAATGGACTTCTCAGAATAGAAGTGTCTGGGTTAGCGAAGCTTTGCTCCTCCTTTCTGCACTTTTACCAGCTCATCCCACCGTTTTCTGGCTACAGGGTGCCCACCTTGTTGGAGTGCCTTATGTGGCCTTCAGCATTTTAACTACAATGTGGCCTGTGTGGATCTTGTATTGAACTTTTTGTGGAGGTAGATAATTACTTCTTTAGAAAAACAAAATAAAACATTGGGGAGTTGTAACTATTAATTTTTTTTTTTTTATGTCCCTGACCTGCTTCCTGTGTCTGCACTGTTGCTAAGTGTGTGCTCATGTGATTAACGGTGCCCTGCACTTCTCTGAGATTTTAGTCATCCTCTCTCCTACCCTGCCCCGCCCTCTCTCTGTCTCTCTCTCTCTCTCCAGTGCCTGGGATTAAACCAGAACCTTTCTCCTCTGTGTGTACTTTTTTCTGTTGAGTTTATCTTCCCATACATTTATTCTTTTTTCTCCTATTTTTCTAAATATACTTATTTTTGTAATGTACTCTTTCTTAATTAGGAAATTCTATTCTTTCATATTTTTATACATGTATAGATAAATTCTCTGGTCCCTGTCTCCCCCACTGTCTCCTATTTCCCTCCCAACACATCTCTGCCCCCTATTTATGAATTCTGATTTTGTTTAGTGTCCCACAGAGTTTAGACAGGGGCATCTGTGTGACCTTGGGTTTAGAACTAACCATCAGAGCCTGGCAGGGCCCTGTGCGTCCCTTCCCTCCCCATAGCTGATGTCTGTGGCCCTGTGCCAGTCAGCACAGCCACTGAGCTTGTGCCTCCGATGTGCATATGCTGAGTAAAAGATGGCACTTCCCAGCCTCTCTTCCCTCTCTGCCCCTGCTACATTTTTCATAGCTCTTCTCTCACAATGATCTCTGAAATTTAAGGGGGTGATATAATGTCTAGTCTAGGGCCAAGCCCTCAACCTTTTTTTTTTTTTTAAATTTCTTAGCACCCACTGAAGCCATGGGGTCTTTTGTCTTTTTTTCTGTTCATTACAAGGAAAGAGCTCTCTCCTTTAGGTGAGAGTTGCCTTTGTCTGTGGATATAAGCATAGATACTTGGTGAGTGGCTGCTGGCAAATCAGTGTAGCTAAGCAGCCATTTTAGGTCCCTGTCCTCCCAATCCTTCGGGACTAATACTTTTTCAGTAAAGCTTTGCATCATAGTTACAGTATTAGGCACAGAGACCCTCTTGTAGGGCCAGACCCAAACCTAGTTATAGATTGGTGGGCCTACCAACCTGGGTCTACCTCTTTTATGATCGCATCCAGTTCTGGACTGGCAAGGCATGGAGAGATAGGCACCGGCCTTGGCCACACCCACTCAGCGCAGCTTCTATCACACTGAACTGGGAGTCACAGGAATCAGCGGGTCTCAGTTTAAATATTACAAACTCACCACTCAAACCAAGGCTTAGAGTGTTTTCATGAACAAGTATTTTCCTGTTTACTGTGCCCCAAGACACTCTGCCTTCCACCAGGTTCAGCTGCTCACTGTACAGAGGCTCTGCGGAGCCTTCTCCTGCTGATCCAGTCCTTCCTCTGGCCACGTGTACTCCTGCCATTCCTTTGGAACCTTCTCTGCTTTACAGTGTAAACAGTGGCTTCCTAATACAGACCCAACATGCAAGTGGGAGTCCTGCTGCTTATTAGTTTACCTGGGCTGGGTCGCTCAGAGCCCCGTCACTGGTGACGTGCTCCATCCAGGAGTCAGGCACTCTTACATCGTTTGCACATCTACCCGCTTTCGGGATCCTTAGAGTGCTGGGTCTCAGGGCTTTCCCCATCTGGGGAACAGAGCTGTTACCATCTACTTCTTTCTCAGCCAACGGAAGAATCACTTTGTCTCTGAGACCATGTTCATTCTGGCATAAGTTAATAATCAGTAAATTAGCTAACAGGATTGGATTAGCTGTAACATTCACATGCGTGCAGCTTGGTTTGTGCCAAATCGACACAAGTTACAGTCATCGGGAAGAGAGAGTGCTTATTATAGCCGTAGGAAGAAAACCAGGATAACAGGATAGGCTCCTGTGGAGTATCAGTTCAGACTTAGTGTCTTTACATTGCCTGTGAAATGTGCAGAACATCACTAACATGTCCTCACTACTACATCTCTGCAGCCATTTCCTGTCCTTTGCAAGAACAGTATTTTATATAACTTTAAACCTGTGTTTATTTTGGGGTATTTTTCCCTCCAGGTATGTCTATGCATCACTTGTGTGCCTGGTACTCTGGAGGCCAGAAGAGGGCACCAGATCCCCAGGAACTGGAGTAAGAGACAATTGTGAGCAGCCATGTGGGTGCTGGGACTCAAACCTGGGTCTTCTGGAACAGCCGCCGGCGTTCTCAGCCACTGAGCCATTGCTCAACTCCAAGTAATTACTTAAAAGAGCAGTCAGGGCAGGCGTGTGTTTGGTGCAGCTGTGATAGTGAGGCGGTCTGCCTTTCCGTTTTATTACAAGAGAAACATTTCAAATGCCTCCAGCAGCATTTTTTCCCTCGTTTGAAATTATAAAGCTCACTAGCACGCCCCTTGCAGCAATGTGGGTGATGATCAGTATCTGTAGAACGTTCAACAGAACGTCTTCCCACACCGAGGCTGTTTCACAGGAAACTGTTAACAGCACGCTGCCGTCCCGTGGTGCCCCGAACGTGTGTGTCAGGGGCAAATAAACAACACAGTCAGGCGCTAATCACAGCTCACAGCATCCCGGCATGCCTTGATAAAATTACAATAAAATAGACTCTTCCAACTACTGGACGAGCAACCAAGCCTTTGTTACTGTCGCCACACATGCCAGAGGGCGTCTCCTGGTGGCTAGTCACCGACCTCGCAGACGGAGCGTAAACCCAGTGAGCTAATGCCAGTTGCGGAGTTTTGGAGAGACTAGCTTGGGGGAAAGGCTGCAAGAGAAGTCGCTCCTGCGCCTAAGACGCAGATAACCAGAAAGTTCGTGCAATCAGTCATTGCACAGGGTCGAGATGGGACCACCGATGGCTCCGCATCCTCTCTTCAAGCCCTCAGGTTGAGCCGCCGCGAGGACCTCAGGCAGTGGGAGGCCTGGTGTTCCCACACTAGGAGCTGAGGAGCCAGGCAGCGCGCGCGCGACCCAGAGAGGAGATTCAGTGCACAGGCGGGAACTCGCGAGGGGGCGTGGCGGGAGTGGAAGGTGTAGGACAGACGATACCAGGTCCCCTGCTTGGGTAGCGGGTAGCGGGGAATGCGGAGTTGCTGGAGGGAGGCGTAGCGATGGACCTGGAGGAAGCCCTGGGATTCTTGAAGTAGGAGAAGCGCTGGGGACATCTGCAAAGGTCACGCAGGATCGATGTGGAGAAGTCGCAGGGTGGAGGGGGTCGTCACGGGCAGGGCACAAGAGGGGTCGTGTGCACTGCTGGGACTTGGAGCTTGGAGATCAGAAAAAGAGTGATGGGTCCCGCCACCGACTCATGACGAGAACTGGATTCCCGGGGTGTGCAGCGACCCCCATCTTCCCCGCCCTGGGGAAGCTGTGCCCCAGAACAGCCGGGATGTGCTCGCCTGCATCAGGGGCTGCCCGCCTTGGAGCAGAGTTGCTAACTCCGATGTTGAGTAAGGAGGAGCCAGCCAAGGAGTAGGAAAGAGTCTGTGTCTGGAATGCAGGGGGAATCAGGGGCTGTTTGCACCCCAGACCCCCAAAGCGCAACAGCATAAAGAGAACGGCCACTATCCGTCGTCGCTCAGCACAAACTGCTCTCTTCTCCAACCTCCTAACCAAGGTCACCAAGGTAAGGCTCCCAGTCAGCCGCTAGTCTTGCCCAACACGTCCCGCCTCTTTCAGGCTTTGCCTCCCTGCCGCCTCATCTCCGTGCTAGCACAGCCATCTCCTCTACGGAGACCAGGGAGGACTGAGGACAGTTAGGTGTTAGCCTTGCTTTGCCTAAAAGACTGCTGTCCGAGGAGCACTCCGAGACAAGACTTTAACTCCGTGTGAGTGCTGTGTAGTGTGGGAGGATGACAGGGAATCTGTTCTGTGTGTGGATTTTACAAAGGAGCCCACAGTAACTTTGAGTAAGCAGAGAATCTTCACTAAGCACAAATGTCCGGCGAGGTTTGCTTTGGGGTCTTGGAAAGAAACCAGTGTCCCCAAAGCACGAGTGGCTAGTGCCAGCTCAGGCTTAATAACGTCTCCCAGCCATGCTCAATTACCTCGGAAGTTTGGTGTTTAAATAATTTGCATATTCCTTTAGGAAGATGCTGTTTCTAAAATCCTATTGGATAGACATCCCGATGCTTACAAGCATTAGTGCGATCTCTATCTGAGAGACAACCACTCCTCAAGTGATATTGTAAGTCAGGATCCTATAGCGAGGGCTGTGCTCTGTATATCCAGTGCTGTCCTGATGAGCCTGGTGTTCCTAAAATGAGAGAAACCTGTAAAACCGGGTGGGGGGGGTGGGGGAGGCAGGACGACAGACTGTATCTCTGGCCGACTGTGTGGCTATTTCTCCCTGAACACGCTGTGATAAAACTGTCAACAATACTGTGCATTGTTTCTCCAAAGACAGACACTCATACTGAAGTACCGATGGGACAGTTAACCAAAACGCTCAGGCAGGCATGGCAGCTTCATTTTACAACAGTGTCCCTCTAAGTGCTGTGACTGGCTGAAAGGTATGGCCCCCCGCAAGAGTGAGAACACCTGTCAACTTTGCAAATCACACAGTTGACATCAGGCATTTCGAATTCCCTAAGTGTTCTTTTCATGTTAAGTGGTTGTGCTGCAGGATACGGCAGACTCAATGGTTGGGAGGTGCTACCCACAACTCCAAACACATACAGAGAGGGTTCAAATCACCATTGTCTTCTGTGAGAGAAACTCTAACCTCAGGGGGAAAAAGAAAGGACAGTCATGGTGGTCCACTGAGGGAACTGACCAGAAGTCCACAGCTGAGGGGCAGAAGGAAACTTTTGTGTTTACCAAAAACTTTGCTTTTTATAAAACTAACAAAATACCATCCAGAGAACACAAGGCTGGCAAATTTATTCTTTTTAAGAGGAAAATTTAGGTAATTATGGTCAGAAGAATATTTAAAGCCACTCAGTTCACACATGTAGGTACATTATACATCTGAACACTTACGTTTCAGTCAGCAGGGTTTTGTTGCCTTGGGAGTTCCTTAATTTACCAGATCACCATTTAGGCATCAACCACGTCAGGCTGTCCCCACAGGAGCAGCTGTCCTGTCCTGTGGGTGAGGGCAATGGATGTGGTTTCAATTAAACGAAAAAGATAAACATAATTCTGTTGCTTTTTCTCGGTTGTATTGGTAGAATGTAACCTGAACAGATGTGGTAATGTTGGCACAGCAATCCGAACATCCTGCGGTCTGAAGAACGGTGCAAAAGTCGTGTCTTTAAATGCCTGCTTCCTCAGCTCCTCCTGAGCTGAAATTATGGGATGGGAACACAATAGGGCGTGGTTGGTGGTGGTACAGGGTGTGGTTGGTGGTGGTACAGGGC
>OU015748.1:57980535-57995962 GCA_907169655.1 Acomys percivali
TCCATCGGGGTCAGGTGGTCCATCGGGGTCAGGTGGTCCATCGGGGTTAGGTGGTCCATCGGGGTCAGGTGATCCATCAGGGTCAGGTGGTCCATGGAAGTTAGGTGGTCCATCAGTTTCTCTTTGAGCATCTGCATCAATTTTGGAATGTTTGAGACATGGTGGCTTGCTTGGATATCATGCCTTCCCAGGTACAGTCTCTATGTCTAGACTGATAGTATACCCCAGCTGATCACCTTGTGTTACACACACAACAGCGATAATGGATACGGCCTCACATGGCTGATGGCAGGACCACAGCTACAAGGAGCTGAAGGAGAGTCTTCCTAGTGCAGACAAGACCACAGGAGGTGCCTAAGTAGCATATACAGAAGTAGACACTGACAGAACACAGCAGGCAGTGACTATACGGTGCAGAAGAAAACCCTGGGAGTCTCCTGTAACATATTGGGAAAACAGTAGGTGCTTAACATGCTTTCACGTGGAAGAAAACTGTAGACGTCTAATTTGCACTCCCAGAAAGAACCATGAAAGCGTTACATCTTTCAACCACCACACTCAGATTCCCAGGATAACACGGAGAAAACAGAAGGTGCCCACTGTCATGTGATAGAGGGAAATTAAGCACCCACTACAATGACTCAGGGGGAAACAAACAAACAAGCAAACAAACAGTAGGCACTCACTATCACAGGCAGAAGGAACCTCTAAGTAGTAGGCTCCCACTATTGCCTGATGCACAAGTGTTGTGTCTAAGCCCCCAGAGTTGCTCATAGCATTTTGTTTCCACCGCGGCAAGTCAGTTACAACTTTGCTGTTCCCATCCGATGCTTGTGCACAAGTCAGTGGCTGAGACTTGTTATAACCCATGCAAAGAAGGGGAGGGGGTCAGTTTGGTACCCAGTGACAACTGGTGTGTTTAAGGCTAAGGAGGCCACCTGCCACCGTTTTCATTACAGTCCTGCGTTGAGGTGACTTACGTGCTGTTCTTATCCGCCGGTGGCTGCGCTGTGTCGCATCCACCAGTGCAGCCTCTTGGTGCGGATGATTCATTCCCCTCTGCCAATTGCTATGTGCTTACACAGTAAAAGCTTCAGGTTTCTGGGTGCACTGAATAAAAACCAGAGCAAACACTGTGAAGAGTCAAAAATTTGAATTGCTTCCTTTTGTAAACATCATGCTGTGTTTGAAAATGAGCCTGTAGCTAAAGTGAATGAAGCTAGACCTCAGCCTTGCAATCTGGAAACAAAACAAAACAAAACAAATGGCAGGACAGTCAGCTCTTCCCTTCAGGCCTCTCTCAAGAGCCTATCCCTTGCATTTGTCAGAGGCTAAGGGCCGGGGCCTACTGGTTTGCTGTACTTCTCAAGGACCTTAAAACAAAACACCATTTTATTTATTTAAATTTTTTATTTGTTTGTTTTTGTTTTTTGTGTTTTTTTTTATTTTGTTTTGATTCAAAAAAAATTTTTTTTTGTTTTTTGACACCATTTTATTTTAAAAGTCAATCTTACTATTAAAAAAAGCGAGAACAATTGTATGCTCTTTTAATATGAATGTTTGTGAGCATGCATACACAGGACCCTGTGTCACTTGTATGCACACATAATAGGGCTACATGCTATTTTGACAGACTGCTCGGACAGAGTCCAGAATTATAACCCAGCAGCTTTGCTGTATTTACACGTACCAGGCAGAGTGACTAATGCAAAAATGGGACAGAGCTGTCCCCAAAGCTATTTGGACATTGAAATACGGCCATGAATTTGGGACAATGATGAAAATAAATTCATGTTATTCCTTTCACTATGAAAAGGGCTACATATATGGACATGTTCATGCATATTTGTAGCTTAGTCCTATAGACCTGTGCAGAGAGGGTTAGCTGCATGAGTCACACTTGGGATACATATTCACACTTCAGACTTGTGTGGATGGAGCAACAGAGGTCAGGGAGACGTGACAGATATTTTCAGACAAGCTCACAGTGTTGAAGTTATTTTTATAAAACAGTGTTTGTTTCTTTCAGTTTCTCTCTTAACCTGACCATCACACAAATAACTGAGACTTTTATAATACAAGGCTTCACAACACACTCTGAGCAGTTTAGGTCTGTTCTTAACCCTACATACTATTTTGTCTTACTCCCAGCAAACATCCCAGTGATACTTGCACGTTGTAGCTTTCCTCGGCTCCAGCTCCTTCCTCCTGATCTTCCTTGGACCTCTGCCCATGCCTGAGTCCCCTCCTTCTTCTCCTAACTCCTCCTCTCCTGGCTGGCAGGAAGTCCCACCCTATTCTCTCCCCTGCTCATCGATTGGCTATGAGCTGCTTTATTGACATAACAGGGGGACAATTGGGAACAGAGTTTACATAACATCTAGACATCAAATCAGAATTTAAACTACAAAATAACCTTATGCCTACACTCACAGGCTAATTTCAAACCCACCATTCTCCTGCCCCAGCTACCACACTCTGCTTCTGTGGTTGTCAGTTGTTTGTCCGTCCTTCCTTCCTTCCTTCCTTCCTTCCTTCCCTCCTGTCTTTCTTTCTTTCTCTCCACCTGTTACTGATTCTTTGTGCATTTTACATCACGCACCCCAATTCCACTCATCTCCTCACCCCTTCATATTCACTCTTGCAACCTACTGTCCCCCCACACACATTCAAGTGAAATAAAATAAGATTGAATTTTTTAAAAGTCTTGTTATATGTCACAGTGTGTCCCACAGTATATCCTTTGTCTATACACCGTTACTTGCAAATAAATGTTCATTGCAAGGAGTCATTGGTCTGTTTTGAGGCCTCTGGCTTCTGCCGCACTATCTATATTAGATCCTCAAGGGGACCCCTCTGTTGTTGCCCTGTGTCATGAAGATCCTGCAGCTTTGAGTCTGTAGGCCAGGCCTTTCATGTGCTCTAGCACATCATAGATGGGATAAATGTTGGGGTGGGACAATTCAAAGCCCTGAATTGGGGCTGGAAGGGAGCTGAGGTGGTCAGCTCAGCAGCTCTCCTGTGCCTGCACCACAGGGTGAGCTCTCCGGCACTGCCTTGGCTAGCTCACCCGATAGGAGTGGGGTCACAGAGTGAAGTCTCCTGCTAGCTCACCCAATAGGAGAGGGGTCACAGGGTGAGCTCTCCGGCACTGTCCTGTCTAGCTCATCCAATAGAAGCAAGGTCTGCTCACCTGCTCTCATGTCCTTAGGGTTGCTCACCTGCGCCTTCACCACCAGGGCCAACTCCACTGTGCTGCCCAGTCTAGGCGCAGGGCCCATTCTCCAGAGTGCAGCAGCCAGCGAGAGGAGGAGCCAGCTCTCCCATTTTTATGACCTCAGTGCCAGTTCAGCAGCCTACAGCACTGTAGGGGCGGACACAGCCCTCCTGTGTTCACACCCTCTGGGCTGGCTCTCCTACCCTACTCCCCCTCCACCAGGGTCAGCTCTTCTATGTTGCCTAGGTGAGGGGCGGGGCCAGATCTGCAGAGTGCCTCAGATGACAGCACAGACCATGGACATCTGCATGGCATTTGGTGGTAACATGAGCCTGGGCTGCCACTGGAGACCTTGTAGATGTCTGAGGACATGCTAATCTGAGTGGCCTTCACTGCCACTTGAGGCTATAGGGACATCCAGGCCCAAGCTGCTGCCAGGGGCCATATCTGGGTCCTTGGTCATATGGCAGCTGTGGTCTGTGTTGATGTCCCCTTGAGTATAGGTATGAAGTTCTAGAATATTCACCCCACCTCTGTTACCATTGTACAAGGTTATAAATAGATCATGGAGTACTCTGTGTTTTCAGGTCAGTACGATTTCTTGCCAACATGAATTCCACTTTGAGTGACCTCAAAGCCCTGGGGAGCTGCTCTTCTGCCCAGTGCTGGTTAGAACAAGTGTCTGAGAGACATTCTCTGAGCTTCTGGGGCCCTTTCCAAGGCATTTGGTGTCAGTACAAACAACAAACCAAATTAGCTCTTTTGTAAGAGGGTTCTCTGTGTAGCCTTGGCTGTCCTGGAACTTGCTCTGTAAAGTTGAACTCACAGAGATTAAAGGTCCACCTGCCTCTGCCTCCTGAGGGATTAAAGGCATGTACCAGCACTGCCTGGCCCTAAATATCAGTATTTTTGTAACTCGTACATTAGATATAAGTCACCAGTGTTTTTACATAAACATGAGATTTGCTGCACTTTCTATTCATAGCTCTCTATGTGCTGTTTAGGCAAAGCAGTCTTGCAGATGAGTAATAAATATATCTTGCTCCTCCCGCCCCCTTTGGAGTCTGGGATTACAGGTGTGCACCCTGTACCCCGGTTCTGGATAGGTCTAGGGTAAAATTATTTTCTAGACTCATAATAAATTAGTCCTGGCAACTCAGTTCTCTCTCCTCCCACTCCCCTCCCCCCCATCCCTCTGCCTCCTCCCCTCCACCAGAACATGGTACGAGAACAATACACCACAGTCACCGAGGGCTTCCACCTAGAGAGGCCTGAGAGCCAGCACGTCTACAAGATCGGCATTTATGGCTGGAGGAAGCGCTGCCTATACCTGTTCGTCCTTCTCTTGATCGCCACCCTCACTGTGAATCTTGCTCTCACCATCTGGATCCTAAGAGTGATGTGGTTTTCTCCAGTGAGTACCACCTTTTTCTGAGCATGCTCCTGTGGTGTTTGATGGATTGCTGCCTCCATAGTGCATGGACAGATGTTTACTGTCTGCATCAGGATTTTTTTCAGTAGCTAGATATATCAATTTAGCTTTCTCTGACTTACTGCAAATTATAATGTGTTAATTTTTTTTTCTTTACCACACTGTATTTTTCATTAGTCATTATCTCTATAGGGTAGAAAAATTCTAATCTTGAATTTGTGGTTGATTGGGTCAGGATATCTTAGTGGTAGTTTGTAGAATACAGTCTGTAGAAGTATATAACTCAGATTTTCCTAGTGTCATCAATCCTATATGTTTAGTATTTGCATGGCCACTCTTCTTTAATTAAATTACCATAATGAGGCAAGTATTTGTTTTTTAAAGAAGAGGTATTTTGTTTTTCATTTTTTTTTGTCTAAATTTTTTCTTAATTTTAAAAAAATAACATTTTTATTTAGTTTTATTTTATGTGCACTGGTATATAGGTGTCAGATGTCTTGGAACTTGAGTTACAGACAGTTATGAGCTGCATGTGGGTGCTGGGAATTGAACCCAGGTCCTTTAGAAGAGCGGACAGTGCTCTTAACCACTGAGCCATCTGTCCAGACCCATCTTTATTCTTGATAATTTTATGTACATATACATTAAAATATGATCTTATTTATCCCAATTTCCCCCTCCAATTCTCCCCATTTCTCTCTTAACAGATCCAACTCCCAATTTCATGCCATTATTTTTATAGCTCACTAAATCCAATCAGTGCTGCCTATAAGTGCAGGGCTGTAGGGCCATCCACCAGAACATGGGCAATCTACATACCAGTGGCCGCATCCTCTAAGAGTGAGTCTCTCTCCCTGAGTAAGTGTCCACTGTCATAGCTCCACAGTGAGGGCTGCAGGCCAGAGGTCATCTACCCATCTACGCCAGAATTTCGCCTGGCTTGCTCCATGCAGGTAACCACAGATGCTGTGTGTCCAGAGAGCATCGGACACGACATGCCCAAAAGCTCTTCCGTCCTTTCTGCCACCTCCTCCCTGATGCCCCGCAAGCCTTTCGGGAAGGGAGATTATAGAGATGTCCCATTTAGAGCTGACAACTTGGTCTAAAAAAAGAAGGGGTTTGTTGGCTTACAAGTTTGGAAGTGTAAGGACTTAGGTTCAGTTCTGATGGGGAACCTCAAGATGCCTGGTGAGAATGCAGGAATGTGTGTGGCAGGAGGAGCCCCATCAGTAGACACAACGCCAGCCAGACTGGACTGGGCCCAGCTGGGGCTTTTATCACAACCCTCTCATGAGAGCTAACTAGGGCCCCCAAACAAGTGTTTCAGGTTCTCCCAAGTGGCAGTTGCCATGGACCCAAGCACCTTCCGTGAGGACCACAGTTTAAAAGTTCACACCCCTTGGGGCTAGAGAGATGGCTCAGAGGGTAAGAGCACTGACTGCTTTTCCAAAGGTCATGAGTTCAATTCCCAGGAACCACATGTTGGCTCACAACCATCTATAACAAAATCTGTATACATAATAAATAAATCTTAAAAAAAAAAGTCCACACCCTCCACAAAGTTGCCACCCCAATGGCCAAGCTGCCGACACAGGAGCCCTTGGAGAAATGGCTCTAAACCTTTCTAATGCTACAACCCTTAATACAGTTCTTCATGTTGTAGTGATCCCCAACCATAAGTTATTTCCATTGCTGCTTCATGACTATAATTTAGCTGCTGTTATGAATCATAGTGTAAATACCTAATATTTCTAACAGTCTTAGGTGACCTCTGTGAAAGGCTCATTTGATCACCAGGGGGTCATGAGCCACATTTGAGAACCACTGCCTTGGAGGGACACACTTACACCATGCCCAAGCCAGAGCAATGCAGTATCTGTATGCCTTAAACACTCGGTTCTGACGCACATAAATATGTGTGCAAACACTTCAATATTCATAACAGATTTAGAAACTAATATATCAGCAGTCTTAAATAATTTATTCTATTCAAAACATTCTCATAAGTTAAAAATAATTGCACAACCTTATGTGATTTGATATTTTGTGGTACTGGGAATTGAACACACAACCCTTTGCATGTTAGGCAAGTACTCTACCATTAGCCTATGTCCCAAGAAGTCCTTGTGTTGTACATTCAGAGGTTAGGTTCTCATTTAATGTAGAATACACTAATTTGGCAAGATAGATCCAGTGAGATAAAAATACTACTGTGAGGGAAATCACAGCTTAGTCCGTATGTTTTCCCAGGCAGCTGAGGGTGTGATGTGTGCCCAGGCTCTTTCCAAGAATGATAGCTATTATCTGAGGTTCAGTATGAAACGGACTCAATGGATCCAGCGTTTTCTGTGTCCTTGTTTCTGTCCTGCCATGGTTTAAGCCAACACCTGCCATTACTCTCTTCATATAATAAACATTTATATTTCTACACATTCTGGTAAAATACTCATAACACTAAAATACAACTAAAAAGCATTGAATGATTTAATATAGAGTACTATAAATGTATTTACTAAAATATATTGTTATTAGAAATTATCGTAAAATATTTAAGTAAAGATTATAAATATGAGCGTATCGAACATAATACAATATACTTGTTATGGGTTAGAATATGTAATGATAATATTTCTGCAGCAGTGTGATGCTACTGGGTACCACAAAGGCAGGACATCTGGATGTGCGTTAGTTGCTTTTCTGTTGCTATGATAAAACACCATGTCTAAGGCAACTTACGGAAGAGTCTGGGGTAACTGCCGTCTAACTTCATCTAGCCACGCAGGGCTAAAGGTTGCTTCAAATGCTATAGTGCATGTCAAAACATACACTACATGTACAGTGTCACTTCCAGGTCGTGCTGTTTATAGGACTAGTGTGTACAAATTTCTAAGACAGTACACATCTTGCACAAAGGCAGTGGCGACTTCAGATCTACCTAGTGAGTGCAGATCGCAGCCTGTACTTTCAGCCAAGTTTGGTGTTTGAGGCAGTTTTCTCTCCACAGAAATGTGTTCCTGATGGTGTGGAGGGTCTTTAGTGCTGACCTTAACAGAAGGAGACATGTTACTGTGCACATTTATGGGCCAGAAGGCAAGAAATACAACGTCCTGGGGACTGGAGAGATGGCTCAGCGGTTAAGAGCACTCACTGCTCTTTCAGAGGTCATGAGTTCAACTCTCAGCAACCACATGGTGGCTCACAACCATCTATAATGTGATCTGATGTCCTCCTCTGGCCTGCAGATGTACATGTAGGCAGAGCACTGTATATGTAATAAATAAATATTTAAAAAAAAAGAAATACAACATCCTAATCCCCAGAAGGTACCAGGCCTTAATCAGATCTGTTGATCAGCATCTGGCCTTTCCACCTACAGTGGAGTGGACTCCACCCTACAGTCCACATGTATGTGAACTTGCTTTGGCAACATCATAGCTATAAGATTAAAACTTGTTTACTAATTCATGCTATAGCTTTTTTTCTGTTCTGAAAAATTGTAATATACAATATTTCTGCTTTTAAAGTTTTATTTGATTGTAGTAAGAAAAAATATCAGATTGTAGTAAGAAAACAATATCAGATCTACTCATGAAATTTGTGAGTGTTAAATAGAATATCATGAACAATCAGTATGCTTTGATTTGGCACATCTGTAGCTTTATTCGTGTTTCTCACCTGTGGATTTATGGGTATTTATTATCATCCTCATTCCCCAAGTTCCCAGCATCCGTAAGGACCATTCCAAGGCTCAATCTCTTGAGTGTGACTCTTCAGAGACGTCATGTGCATGTGACAGACATGCACAATGTGTCCTCCTGTGTCTCCTGGATTTATTGTTTGTTTCCATATCTTTGCCACTCTGAGTGTCATTACACCTAGCATGAGTGTAGATAACACCCCCAGGTCCTAATTTCTCTTTCTTTTTAAATAAATGACAAACTACCTGAAAAAGAAAACAGAAAGCAATCTTAATTTTAATAGCATCTTCAAGAATCAAATATTTAGTGAAAGGCTATGGAGGTAAGAACTTGTTCACTGCAAATTATAACAAATTGATGAAAGAATTCATTGAATAATTTTTAAAGGGTACAAAAAGATAGGAGGAAATCAAAGCCTATGTTCATAGGTTAAAAAAACAGCAACAACAAAACAAACAAACAAAAACCCCTAAACACACCTGGGGCCTGGAACATTGCCAAGTACCTGTAATGTTATCACCTGGAAGGCTGAGGCAGGAGATTCACGAATTTGATGCCAGCCTGGGCTATATAGCAAGAATTTGTCTCAAAGAACATTTCTCCTCTTTCCCCCCCAAAAATCAAAACCCTTAATATTCTTAAGCTTTCCATAGTCAATGCGATCCTATTAGTATTCCCATGCATTTTTATTTACAGAAATAGAAAAATACAATTTGTCTTAGTCACTGTTCTATTGCTGTGAAGAGACACCATGTCCATAGCGACTCTTATAAAAGAAAGCATTTAACTGGGACTGGCTTACAGTTTCAGAGGCTTAGTCCGTTGTAATCATGGCGGGGAGTACGGTGGCACACAGGCAGGCATATGCTGGAGAAAGAGCTGAGAGTTCTACACCTGGGGTAGCAGGCAGCAGTAAGAGAGAGAGACACTCAGCCTAAATGGACTTTTTGAAATCTCAAGGCCCACCCCAGGGACACACTCCTTCCAAGAAGGTCACACCTCTTATACATAATCATTTCAAGAAGTGCTACTAAGCATTCAAATATATGCGCCTATAGTGGCTATTCTTTTATTTTATTTTATTTTATTTTTTTTAATTTATTTATTAATTTATTCATATTACATCTCAATTGTTAGCCCATCCCTTGTATCCTCCCTTTCTTTCCTCCCTCCCGTTTCCCCCTCTACTCCCTTCCCCTATGTCTGTGACTGAGGGGGACCTCCTCCCCCTGTATATGCTCCTAGGGTATCAAGTCTCTTCTTGGTGACTTATTATCTTTCCTCTGAGTGCCACCAGGCCTCCCCATCCAAGGGACATGGTCCAATATGGGGCACCAGAGTTTGTGTGAAAGTCAGATCCCCTTCTCCACTCAAACCACCCCCCCAAGAATGCAGAACCACACGAGACCCCAAGGAACCAAATCAGTCTTGACAAAATGATCTAATCTAGAGGCATCACTATGAATTCATGCTTTAGGGCTGGAGAGATGGCTCTGTTCTTCCAGAGGTCCTGAGTTCAATTCCCAGCAACCACATGGTGGCTCACAACCACCTATACCCTCTCTAATGCCCTCCTCTGGTGTACAGGTGTACATGCAGATAGAACATTCATATAAATAAATAAAATCTTTGGGAAAAAAAAGAATTATTGCTATAGAAACAAGCTACAAAGCTGAGCAATAAAGTATGACGGTGACAAACCAGATCTGTCAGAATCATAGGACTGAATACCACCCCAGCAGTGAGTCCACTGAGGCCTGAGTGCAGAAAGGATGGTCCTTCATCAGCAAGGCTGGGAGACCTGAGCATTCCCACAAGAGCCAAAAGGAACCCAGGCTGTAGGTCGCACACACAGAAATCAGCACATACACACTGAAGACTTAAGATTAAGGCCCCAAATTGTCAAACTCCTAGGGAAAAAAAATAATGTTAAAGACTGACGTCTGTTTTAGCAATGATTCCTTGTGAATGATCCTGAAAACATTAAAAAAAAAAAACCAATAATAGACACATAGGACGATATCAATTTAAAAGCTTCTGCATAGTAAAAGGAAAGTCAACAGATCAGAAAGACAATTCACAGACTGGAGAAAATGCGAGCCACCTATGTGATAAAGGGCCGACTTTACAATAGCTAAGTAATTCTGGCAACTCAACAGCGAAAGTATTAATAATCCAATTTGGGAAACAGACACGGGCCCTGATAGATAGCACTTCAAGGAGGCTACAAATGGCTACGAAGTTTATAAAAATTGCTCAGTATGACTAATGACCAGAAAAATACCAATCAAAATTATAATAAGAGAGCACTTCGCACTTATCGGGATAGCTATTGTCTTCATACAAAACAAAGAAAAATTTTGTGCAGATCAAAAAAAAAAAACAAAAACAACAAAAACAAACAAACAAACAACAACAACAATAATAATAATTTTGGCAAGAATATGGATAAGTTGGAGCCCGAATACATTGTTGGTATGTATGCAAACTGGTGCAGCCACTATGATGAGCATGTCACAGCCCATGTTAAAAGTTAAAAACTTAACTACTATATGATCCATCAGTCTTTCTTTGGGTATTTACCCAAATGAATGGTATCATCATCATCATCATCATCATCATCATCATCATCATCATCATCATCATATTTCTATACATAAACCTTTTTTATTGGGATAATTGTCTCATTCCCAGCATTTTTTGGGGTAGGCTCCTCCTGCCTCTGCCCAGTAATTCTTTATTGAATTTTATTTTATGATAACCTTCCTTATTTTACTTCTTTCTTTTTTTTTTTTTTAATTCTCTAGGACTATATCTATGTTCCTTAAGGTGTTTGGAAATATTCATGAACATCCTTTTTAAATTCTTTGGAAGTTCTTCCAGATTGTCCTCATCAGCTCTATTATTACAGCGTTGGTTATTTTTGAAAGAGACACGTTACCTTCGATTTCCATGGGTTTAATTTTGTTTTTTCCTGTGCTGGGGCTTGCACATCTGGAATTAGTTGGTTGGAAGTGTGCGGGGTGAAAGAGCTGGTAACAGTCTGGAGACTGCTTGTCTGGCAGCATCCGGACCTAGGGGAACTACAAAAGTGTGACCCAGGAGCCAGGCATGGGTGGCACTCAGCTGTGATCCCAGCACTCTGAAGGCAGAGGCAGGCAGATCTCCCTGAGGTCAAGGCTAGCTTGGTCTACAAAGGGAGTCCAGGACAACTAAGGCTACACAGAGAAACCCTGTCTTGAAAAATAAACTAACAAACAAACAAACAAGTGTGAGCCAGGGTCCCAGAACAGGACGCTTACTTGTTCACACCAGGGTCTAGGATCCTGAAGGTGGCAGATGTTTGAGTTGGGGGGCTCAAGGTCTAGGAATCTCTTGCCTGTCAGTGCCAGAAGTTGAGGACTAGATATTTCAACTGAGACCCTTTCTCTTTGGTGAGCATGGTGGCGGGGAATGTGCTGGTGAACCTCATCTTGTGATGGAGCCCAGTGCAGCGTCTGAGTCATTCTCTCCCTGACTCCAGCAGCGGGGGTATGGGGGGTCATAGGAGGGGCATGGGGAGCATGGGGGGGCAGCCAGGGTCCTTCCATTCCCTGTCACTCCTCTTCCATGTTGATGTGATTGAAGCTCCTCAGAGGGCTCACTGGTGCTGCAGGATATTTGATCCTATTGAGATCCCTGAGATTGTGAGCTGTAAAAAAAACCTGTTTTTTTGTTTGGTGTGGTTGAGCCCTACCACACACCTTTACTCCAAGGGCTGTCCATACACAGGATTTGATAAAGTTAACCCTAGATCATGAGGCGGAGCAAGAAGGCAGCTGGCAGGGATTAAAAAGTAGGAGGGACTTTGAATTGAAAGGTGTTTAAGACAGAGTGTGGAAGTGGAAGGAGCTTTTAGCCTTTTAGCTCTTCAGCTCCTTGGCCTTTGGCTTTTTGAGCTTTGAGCTAGTAAGCCTTTGGCCTTGGGTTTTGTTTTTTGTTTTTGCTTTTTTGTTGTTTTTGTTTGTTTGTTTGTTTTGTTTTTTGTTTGTTTGTTTGTTTGTGGCCTTTTCAGCCTAGTCAGCTGAGCTAGTGAGCCTTTTGAAACTTCTCCATCGGTGATGTGAGCTGAGTAGGAAGGTCAGCTGGGTGCTTTCTCTGCCTCTCTGAGCTAGCAGGGTTTCACCCCAGAATCTGGCTCCTGAGTCTTTATTGGTAAAATAGAACAATTGGGATTTTCTTTTAAAACAACACTCCGGACCCTTCACAATAGTCATGTGTCCCTTCAGAAATATGATGACATGTTCTAGAATGTGACAGTCAACAGGAGATGGGGTAAAAATCAAAATTCTCAACAAAACAAAACAATTGTATGACTCAGTGTGAGAGCTTGAATGAAGTATTTATCTCAACGTCCTTTGCTTCTATCTTAGTTATTTTCTTTCCCAGTGCTGTGAGAAGGAAACGTTTATCTGGGCTTAGAGTTCACAGTGGGTAAGACTCCACCCACAAGGTGGGGGAGAACAGCAGCCGGCAGCCATAGTGGCCAGAGGAGGAAGCCAAATGCTCACATCGTCAATAGCAAACACAAAACAGAGGGCGGACCAGCAGTGGAAGGCAAGACTATATACTTTCAGAGTCCACTCCCAGTGAGTGACGTACTCCCTCCAGCAAAGCGGCACCTTCTAAACCTTCTCAAACAGCGCCACCTACTGGGGACCAAGGATTCAACTTCCTGAGCCCGTTGGGGAGACTGATTCAAGCTACCACAACTTCCTTCTTTCTAGGGCACTTGACACGACAAATGATTCTGTCGTCCTTCCTGGGGGATTTTATGCCCATATACTTTGCTCATGGAATTTAAGCGAATGTTTGCCGTGGGGCAGGTGGGCCGTGCTACCAGGGGAATTGGCGTGGAACTGGCCACGGTGGAACATGTTCAAACTCTGGAAACCTCAAACTGGAGATTTAAATTTTCATACTGAGCCAGGCAGGTGTGGGACAGCTTCCTCCTGTGCCCGATGACCCCAACCAGGTGGCCACAGGGAGTCAGTCATGTAGCCCGGCACCTGGACTTCCTCCCCATGCGTACAGAGCATCCCCAGCATCTTAGCAAATACCCTTCCCACTGGCCAAGGTTTCTCTAGTCCCTATCTACCTCAAATAAACAGGTGCCGGCTATTTCACTTAAGACCGTCTGAGAGTGTCTGTTTTCACTGAGCTGTAACACTTTTGGGAGCGCTCTCTCTCTGTCTTTCTCTGTCTCTCTGTCTCTCTCTGTTTCTCTCTCTCTCTCTGTTTCTCTCTCTCTGTGTCTCTCTGTCTCTTTGTCTCTGTCTCTTTGTCTCTCTCTGTCTCTCTGTCTCTCTCTGTCTCTCTTTCTCTCTCTCTCTCTCTGTCCCCCCCCCCCCTCCTCCCTCCCTCCCTCCCTCCCTCCCTCCCTCCTTCTCCCTCTCCTTCCCCCCTCCAGCTCTCTCTCTTTTCTCTCTGAAGCATTCATCATCGCTGGACCAGCCTGCCTGGTCAGGCTCTCACTGCCACAGACCCTGCCCTGGCCCAGCCCAGTATCAGAGCCCTAAACACCTGCTGCTGCCTGGCCTAGCATTGGAGCCCGAGTTTCTACTGTGGCTTGGCCTAGCCCCAGCCTACGAGCTGCCCTCACCCTTGCTACTCCAATTGCCCACCAACCAAAAGAGCTGTAGCACTTTTAAACCTGCAGAGAAGGTCTTCTTCTCCTGTACTCGAAGCCAGACTGGAATTCTATAGAACCCACCGGTTGCAGAGTCCCGGCTCAGTGTCTGGTGGCATCTGGAGAAGTGAAATGTAGAACCATAGTTAGCCTCTTATGTTTGTGGACCCAGCCATTTGTTACTTTATTACTGTCCAAATGCAGTACTGACTCCTACTGACACGGACTGTGATGATCTGCATTGCATTAATAAAGCGTTTAGATGATTATTATAATTGCCACTAAATGCCTTTATATTGTTACAAAACTTTGCTTTTAAATACCTTTATTTCCTTAAAAACTTACTTGGCAGAATTCTAAGATGTTTTTATAACGTCTGCCCTCTGGGTTAAATCCCCTCTAGCCCGGCAGAGCTTTCCTTCAGTTACCTTATAATTACACCATGAAGGAGTCTGCAGGTATAATTAAGAGTTCAAGTCAGTTGACTTTGAATTCATGGAAAGGACTATTATCGGTCAGTTTTGGCCCCTGTCATAAGGAGTTTTACCCCTGCAGTAGGGATTATTGTAAGTCAGTGGTTCTCAATCTAGGGGTCACAACCTCTTGGGGGCGGCATATCAGATATACTGCATATCAGACATTTACATTATAATTCATAACTGTAGCAGAATTACACTTATGAAATAGCAATGAAACTAATTTTACAGTTGGGGAGTCACCACAGCATGAAGAACTGGGTTAAAGGGTGACAACATTAGTGGTTGAGAACCACTGTTTAAGACGCTCTCCAGTTGGCCTTGCATTGCTGTGCTTATAGGGGTTCCTGGAACAACGTGGCAGCTTCCTCTGCTCCCCACACATAGGGATGCTCACTAGGCTAAGGGGCTTGCAGGCAAGCCTGACAACCTGAGTTCAATTCCAGGGACCCAAATAGCCAAGGGCGAGAACCAACCCCTACAACTTGTCTTCTGAACTCTACACAGACACCATGACACATATGTGCCTACATTCAATCAGTCAATCAGTCAGTGTCTTTACAATGAAATAAAAAAGAAACAATAATAGTAAGACTTTACTTTCTTTTATATGATCATGGGGTCTTACATGTTTATTATAAAATGATTTGTTAAATCTTATACACATCTCCCAAATAAAGCTTTGTACTTACAAAAGCCTTTTAAAAATGAATATTGAATATAAGCAACTAAAGTTTCAAATAGATATTTAGAAGAAACATAGAAAAATGGAAGACATATATGAAGATTCATGTGTAAGTTTAGTTGCTCTGAAAGAAGCAAAAACATAAAAATGGAAAATTTCATCTCTCTCTCTGTCTCTGTCTCTGTATCTGTCTCTGTGTCTGTCTCTGTCTCTGTCTCTGTGTCTGTCTCTGTGTCTGTCTCTGTCTCTGT
>OU015748.1:58023523-58059457 GCA_907169655.1 Acomys percivali
CATAAAATATATTTAGCATAATTTACAGCCAGTGCACTTATATAAGCTATTATTTACTTTCTTTCACTTTGTGCAAAAGAATGTGTTAAATACATGTTATGACTCTTGAACATTATGAAAATTAAATGTCAGTTCTCAATCACTCATGGGGGACAGTGCAAGCTGATAATTCCCTTTCAAAACTTCACTTCAGCAATTTGAGCAATATTAATGTACTTAAAGTAAAAATTTTAAAATTCCCACTAAGTGCCATATTGAAAGACAGTTGGCTTTGTTTTCACTGCAGCACCTTTAGATAACAAAAGATTGCATCCTGTTCAGCCACACTATACAAATTATGACATCTGTGGAAATATGTACACAAAGCATAACACCAATGCTCTTTTGCTAAATGTCATGTTGGTAAGCAGTCTGAGGAACAATATCTGGTAGTAAGAGCCAGCACTCTGAGATTTCCATAGGGTGTCATCATGAACCCGGACGCCCACAAATACAAGGTATAAAAAAATCAAAATAAAGATGTCAAGTGCACCCAGTACACTCCGAGGACCATCTTCATAATCTTAGTCAAGTAATAGTCAGGATTAAATACTGTACCATTTAAAAAATGTACAACTAAACATGTGAAACTGCAACAAATTTATAATCAGATCCAGCTGATGAAAATAATGCATCTAAAAGTGTCCACTTGAAAAGTGATAAGCCCCAAAAACCTAATTCCCCTCATCTGTCCAAATCAGTATGTCCAGTGTTCCCATAACTATTAAAAAAAAAAAGTTTAAAGACATAAAATTAACTCTTTCCTAGCCAGAGATATGTGCAGACTCCTATCTAACAAACTGCTAAGCTTTGGTTATATAAAGTGCAGCTCAATAACGTGCCACCCAACTGTTCAAACACCTAGAAAACTCTGCTGCTCACTGCTGTCCTCAAAGTCAGCTTTCAGTTCTGTTGAGGTTTCTGCTAAGAGTCACTCAGCCTCAAAATACTTCCAACACTCGGATGTGTGCTTCACAACTCCTAGGTACTGGCAATGGAGAGCAATGAAGTACAGCGATTCATATTGTGCTATAACACATTCAAGACCTGGCTCTGCTTTCTTCCTTAGATACTTTCATACCTTTTGTTGTATAAAATTTTCAAGTTTGATGATGATGCAGGCGGTACACTCCATCACCCTCATGGCAACCTCAGATGTGAACCTGTCGTTGGGGATTTGTGGGAAAGGAAGCAGATCAGGGTACCTTGTTTTTAAGCTGTCTACGCCATACGCTTCCAATGTGTGAACATCGTTTGTCAGTCCTTCCAGCTGCGGACTGTACTCCTCTATCTTTTGAGCAAGCGCAGTTGGCTTTACATCTTTGTCAGACTTCCCCCTGACAGCATAGTCGGCTGCGATCAGAGCTAACTTGGTGGAAAGGTAGCACTTGAAGCACACCCATTCATTGGCATTTTTGTGAAGGTCGTTCCTGGCAGCTGAGAAGTTTGCCCTGGCCTGTCTTAACCACCGCCTGGCCTCCACTGGATTGCCCACTGACTTGAAGGTGGGAGGGACAAAGAACCTTTGAGAGTATGTCTGGCCTGCAGAGGGCGGGCACTTCTCTTTACTTTGCTGTTGCCTTTCAGATTTATGGCTTGTGGCTTCTTGATTCCATGAAGTATAAAATCGTTGAAATGAGTACTTGTCTGACTGGAAGCGGGAGGCAGAGGTTGGAAATGTTCTCCTTGAAGCTCTGTCTGCACTTTGATCCAGAAAAGCTTGTTTTTCTAATCTGTTGATTTCATTCTGCAGATGTTTGAACACCTCATTAGCAATGTCATGATTCTCGGGATTTTTGTCAGGGTGCCACTTCAGATACAAGCGTCTAATGATTTTTTTTCGCTCTGATTCTGGAAGCTTCCAAGCTTGCTCCACCACTGATGTCACTTCTTTCAGGATCTCTGGTAATGCATTCACCTTGAGCTTTTTGGGGGAGTGATGTTTGGAGGAGGGAGACTTGTGGCTCTCTCTGCCAGAGAAAAGAGGAGGGATGCTTCTCAGACCGGGAGTCAGGAACTCTGTAGGGCTTGTTGGTGTGGTGGGAGCACTGTCTCTGCTTTGGGAGCTTTCATCGGGCCTTGAGAACTTGTACAGGTCAAGAGAGCTGACTATCTTATACTCACTGTAGCCAATATCAATCTGATAGATCTTCCCTAGGAAACTAGTGTTGTCAGAATCTTCTCTTTCAACTTCTTGGACAATAATGGCGTATGTATACGTTGGCTGGTATGAGCCATAGATATCACCACCTTCAGCATCCACAAGGTACCCAACATACTCTCCAGGATAAAAAACATTCATTGGGTCCATAAGTAGCGTATAATGGATCTCAGCAGGTATTGGCGTGCCAGGCATGGGCAGTTCCAGTTTTGATGGCTCAGAGGAGTCATATTTTACCCCTAAACTGTCAAGTTTCTCACTGATCCTGTAGATGTCATTGCATCCCAGCATAGCAATCAAGTACGACGTGTCAGAAATCAAATTGTCAGTGGCTGATTTAAGTGTCATTGCTAAGGCTAGCAGGAAGTTGATGTCTTTGCTGTCTGAATGCTGGATGTAGAGCAAGATTACCGCATTGCCAAATCGCTTTAGGAAAGCAAAAGTCTCACTTCTGCTGTGGGGAATAGGATTAAAACCTTTAACCCTTAATGTTGTCTGTAGCTTTTCAAAGCAGGAAACTTTCAGCCCTTCTCTCAGAGCTTTGCAAAGCCGTATGGCTTTTTCCTCATTGGCCAGGAAGGCGTTATCATTCTCGTGCTTCATGATCCTGATGAGCCCTGTGATGAACTGTTCTGAGGACAGGAGAAGCTGCAGCCTTCCCTGCAGAGAGCACAACGCTCCAAACTGGCACACTTTGGGGGTCTCTTCATCCAGCTGCTCTTCAAGGATACTGCTCAGCAGACGAGGCCGAAGCTTTTGAGGGAAGAGCATTATCAGCTTCGTGTGAAAGCCGTGGTCTTTCCCTAAGTAGCACTGGCTAAGATCAACTAGCATTTGCACGCCAATATTGCCCTGGATTCTACTTTTGTAGTGCGGTGCATCATCAAACACCAAGATGCTTGACTTCACCAACCTACCATCCTGGCTTGGAAGGTAGAGCACAAGGTCCCGGGCGTTCTCCAGATCACTCCTCACCTTGACTGAATCGTTTTGTAGGCTCTTGAAGAGACCAGAGACCACTCTCTTGACTGTGCGCATCTCATTAGGATCTAACTGCTTGCCTTCAGAGCTTTTGAATATGCGGCTTAACACTTCAACATATTGCTTGGTTGAGATAATATCTTCAGTACCTAAATGCTTGAACAGCTGATGGAACGTGCCAAGCTCTAGAGGCAGCTTGTACAAATAAGGCTTAAAATCAGCTTCATATTCCAGGTTTATCACCACTTCCTCGGGCTTCAGAAGTTTCCAGCCATCTTCTACCATCACAAAGGCAACACCCCGAAGCTGAAAACGGAACTCCCGTTTTTCTGCGCTGAGAAATTCATATATGCTCCTTAGGACCTTTGCTCTAGTTTTCACCATTTCTTCATCCACAGTCGTCATGTTGCATATGTTTCTGCAATTATTAATGACCTTATCAAGAGGGGGGTCCAGGTTAACATTCAGCATATTTAAAACTTGCTCAAGCTGTTCCTGTGGAGCAAGGTCACTGCCCTCTTGTTCTCTGATACTCAAGGGTGTGGCTTTCTCCGGAAGAATGGGGCAGGATGTCCACAGCAGCTGGAGCACGTCGCACTGCTTGAACTTCGGATTCACTTGTGCGCCATTGAACTTTATAAGAGGAAGGGTTCCGTTTACCTCCTGGTACTGGGGGTGAAAGCGAATGTACTCAGCGGGGGCCCGTTCAGGACACAGGAATGGTATTAAGGACAGTTCTTTCAGAAAGTTTCCAGATAACAAATCCATTCGTTCTTGAAATATGTGATGGAGAAGGATGTCAACTGTATTTTGCAGTGTTTCTTTAGACCAGTTTTCTGTATTTGCTCTCACGCTGATTTCCTTGGCAAACTGTAACAATTGCTGCTGGGAAAGTATGTACTTTAGTCCAACATTTCTTAAGAATTCCACCCAGGATGTCATAAAGGCAACTTGATTTTTAGGTTTTATTACTTGTTCCAACTTTTTAAAGAACTCTTTAGGAATAAACAATTTTTCAGGAAGCATAACTTCAAATACTCTCACGGTTCTATCATAGAAATGTTTTGCTTGCTTTAGTCGATTGTTGGCATCATGGATAATCAATAAGCTTTCCAATTTTTCAAAAAGTTGTTCCTTAATCTCTGAAAGCTCCTCAATGCTTGACAATCGATTCTTCAGATAGATCAAGTGCTCTAATTTTGCATCGTAAGAGAGATTTTCAATTTTTGGCAGAAGATGTTTCAAATATACCTCCAGGTCATCCACTGGCACACAGCCAAGCACCTCGTACAGCTCTTTTAAATGGACCTTTTCCTCGAGAAAAGCAGAGGATGATGACTGTGTCCATTTTTCCACTTCAGCTGAAGGGATACTTTTGGTAAGCACATAGCACGTTCCAAACTTTGCGATACTCATATAGCGGCCACTGATGGATTTGTAGCATGGAAGGGACTTTAAAATTTTTATGTCATCTTGGGACATCAAGTGACTCAGATTACAGTTGAAATACATCAAAAGTGCTTCGAAGTCGTTTTCCACTAGTTTTTCACTTCTAAATGTTGAAGTCTGAACCATATAATGTACAGCCTTCAAGATGCTTGTGGGGCTGTCAATGTTTGCTGTGTGGCATGACAACAGAGGAACTAATGCACTGTCTTTGGAGCAGATTTTGTTCAAAGCCAGCTGGATACAGCCAGCTTTCATTAAAGCATGAAAAACTTTATCGCTCTGGGCATTTGGGAAAACAGCGATGTGCATGAGGCTCAGGGGGATCAGCACGTCTCCCTCGGGAACCACGAGCTGACTGGCTGACACGGTGAACTTTGTCCCTGGAAGCAGTGCCCAGTCTTTGAGGATGTCAACAATGACATCAAGCGCTGGCTTTGGTTCTTCCTGACCTTCCGTCACACTTACTGATTCGCTGATAAAATGCCACGCATTCTTAAGCCAAGATTCGCTGGCAAAATTGTCTTTCCACTTTGCACAGTTTTTGGTCTTATATTCACGAGGCAACACAGAAGAGAGCAAGTCAGCAAAGCTGGAGATGTCGAACACTTTTGCAACTTTGCAGTTCAACAAAACACTACTGTATTTCAAGTATAAGGTGTTCATAAACAAATCTTTACGTGATGGAATTAACTCATGGTATGTTGTTAGAAACTTGGGTCGTTTGCTATCAAAAATCTGCAAAACACTGTCCAGTGTAATGAGCAGGGGCAGTCCCTCAACTTCAAACTCACTTTCTTCAGCATCTTTAAAACAGTAATCAACTAGAAGTTTTAAACTATGAAAAAGCTTTAGGTTAGTTTGCTGAAGACGACAAGGCAGCTTCCCGATATGACAATTAGTATCAGGGGAAGAGAAAGTCATTAAGAAGGACCTCACGTCGGCAGGTGTCACATAGCTAACCGGGATATCTGCATCTATAAGGCAGTGGTAAAGATTTGCCGTTTCGTCACAGTTATAAACCAAGTTGAAACCGATTTCTAAAAGCAGGTGCTTCAGCCTGTAGACATTCTCTGCAACAGTTTTGCGAGTTGTGATGTTATAATCTGCATTTTTAAGGTGCTGTAATTCATCCTGCAGTAAGTTGTCAAAAAATGGTCTAGTTTTATTCAAAGTGGACATATTGATCCAAGTAATGATGACTGCAGAGTGCAAATCAGAGCCGTCGATATTTGGAGCCCGGACAACAGGCAGAAGACGTTTCATGTCCTCATGAATACAACTGTAAAGTGCTTTCACTAAGCAATATAAATCTGGCTGCAGGTCCAGCCTGTTAACTGGGAAGAAGGACAGAAACTTCTTTAATGTGTCCTTTACAACGTGAATGGGTGTGTTCTGTAAGACTGATAACGTTGGGTCAGAACCAGGGAAATACCGCTTTTTTAACTGGATCAGTAATTCAACATATGCAGGTGCTATTAATGCTGTCATTAAACTGTTATTCCAGTCACTTCGGACACCAACGCCATTGTCATCACGCCACAAGTTTCTTCTGGCCGAATCTAAAGCAAAGTGGCCATTCACGTGAAATGGGAGCCCTGTCTCCAAAGAGAGAGGCAGAAAGCAGAAGGCTCTGTGGGGCTTTTTATAGTTGTGAGTAATGCAGGCAGCTACTCCACCACGTGGGAAGAGAGTGATGTCTTGGTTCTTGTGAGCAGATATGACACTCTTGGATACTTTGTCCATACTTGAAAATCCTGACCTATTGCAGATCAGCCATGTGGTGAGATTTCCTTCCGAATCCTCAGTGTCCATTGTGTAGGTTATCTGTTGAACTGGTATGTCCTTGAGCTGTCTCTTTTTAGTAACACTGTCAATGACAGAGGCGTGGAATTGCTTCCTTTTCAACCGGTCTCCATCAGTGATCTTGCCTTTTACTGAATAGAGCACATTTAGGCCTCCTGTGGCCTTATCTATCTCACAAATAGATATTTTTTCCATGTGATTGAGAAACATGAGAAGTTCTGCCCCATCAGAGCGCAGCTTATCCAAAAGATTCTGGACCATTCTGTCTGATGATGGAACTGAGGAAATTTCGGAAACTTGTGCCATTTCTGCATTACGCAGGGGAAATCTAAACATTGTACAATTATCCAGTTTAAAGTGGTTTCCCAAGTAAAGATCGAGGACATCTGAGAATTGGGTTCTAAAGTCTGTATCCAAATCTCTAAACATGCGGCCAGGACTAACTGATGTGGCTCCTGGTGCATATCTGGCATGGGGATCAAAAATACACAGGATGTCATTGCCAGAGATGAAAGAAGGGCAGTCTGTAATATGATACACAGAATTGAATCCAATTCCATACTGTCCCGTTTTGCAAGGATTTCCTTCTTTAGTGCCTTTCCCGAGATTCTGAATTCCTCTGACATCATCCTCCGTAAATGGCTGGTTGTTGTATACACACAGCGCTGGCCCTTGCAGGGGGGCCCATTTATCATCAAATATTCGGTCCACAGGATGCTGTCTAGGATCAAACACAAAGCAGATTTCTGTGGCCTTTGCATCATCAGCATTTTGAAGAAGCTCTTTCAGCATCTCCTTTTCTGAAGGATAGGCATTGAGTATGCTCTTAATTCTGCTAGTCAGTTTTTCTTTCTGCCCAAACTCTGTGCCTGGAGCTGTGAAACAGATGTTGGATGCATATCTTTCTAAGGCTTTATGTCTCTTTGGAATCGCACCTAGTTTCACAGCTACTTCCCTGGGTATGTCAGCATGGCAATACTTAACAGTGGAATCCTTGACTTTTATCCAGGGACAGTCATTGTAGCATAAGGACTTAGCAGGAAGCAGCAGCAGATTCGTATCTGGCAGTAATATTTTGCCATACTTTTTCTCACAGAATTCTTGTTTCTTTTCTCTAATGAGACTCCAGATTCCTTCACTGATTATTCGTCGGCAAAGCTGAAAATTCTCTTCTGTTATTTGCTTTTTCCCTCTTTCTTGATCAACAGACTCAAGAACGAGGGCAAAGTCTTCAACAGTAAATGACTGCCGCACCCCCACACTTTCAAAAAGTTCACGGAAATTATTTTTATACTTGTTAGGTAACTGATAAAGGTATGGTGCTGCCTCAAAGTTCAAATGAAAAGAAACTTTTTCTGACTCAACATATACATTCTCAACCAGAATGAAACGAAACGGTTTTAGCTTTTCAATAATTGCTGCCTTGGCCACTTCGTTTTGCATTATTGCTTCATGGAGGTACTTGTAGCAAGCATTGGTGATATTTTCCTGGTACAATGTAATGCCATCATCAACTGATTTGGCAACTTCCTTCAACTGGTTTATTACCAGATCAACTGTTGGTTTCTTTAGTAAACCCAAAAACTCTTTAACAGCCAATGACACTGAACCACAGCCTCTAAAGGAATGGGAATTTTCATTGAGAATTGGTTGCAAAAGACAGACTATATCTTGATGTTCGGCTGTGTAAAGGTCAGTTGCTGCAAACATGGTTTCAGGCTTAAAACTGTTTCCTTTCCATTCTAAAGAAAAACCTGCTGGCTTCGTTAGAAATGGAAGGAAGGGAATTGTTTGGTATTTTGCAGCAAAATCCTTTGCTCTAGGGTCCCTTATTTTTAGCTTCTCATCAATAAGACTTAGTAGAATACTACTCCTTAGGCAGGCGGCAGCATGGTCAGTTTTATTAATCTCAGCTACAGACTCTGCACGCTCAAGCATGTCATCCCACAAAATATCATCTTTTGCCATGCCTAACTGAACTAGTTTAATCAAAATAATAGGATTGAGGTAATCCTGTGTGGAGCCATAAGGGAACCTCCCATCTTTAGTATCAAATAACTTGGCAACTCGTCCTTCGGGGTGGATCAATCTTGATGGCAAAACCAAAGGATGGCCCTCCAAGGAGCAAGGAACACACGGGGTAACACGAAGAATTCCTGAGAACTCATCGAGTTTTTCATTTAGAACAAAATTCATTAATGGATCTCTAAGTTCTGCTTCAATTTCCTGAATATTAGGAAAGAAGACTTCTGAAAAGAACTGTTTCTCTGAAAATGTGTTTTCAAGTAGTATCTGTTTGCAGCCAGCCTCTTCAAATCCTACTTTGACTGAAGAAGGAAGCTCAACAGCACAGAGGTTTTTGGAGCCTGTTTTCTTGAGGTACTTCAGAAATATCTTGAAGGCTGCTGAACCAACATCTTTCCTTTGAAGTATAGAGTCATCTAGAAACCTCACATTCTTCATGGAAACCCAAGTAGACCCATCAGAGAAGACTCTGGTCAATTCCTTTCCCTTCCCATGAGCTATATCTTCATAAAATCCATGACAGATCACAGAGAAGTCATCATGAACCAGATCAGGGTCAGGCCACACAGCATAGTAAGTATAATCAGTGAGCTCACCACTAGTGGCCAGGTCCCGTAAGACACTAAGCGCTTGTAAGTAAGCTTTCACAATGACGTGCCTCATGAACGTGGTATTCCATCGCCCTTTTGTATCTGTCTTCCAGATTTCTTTCCTATTTGAAGTAACAGCAAAGCACCCATTGATGTGAATTGGCAATCCTGTTTTTATCCGTAGAGGTAAATAGCAAAACACCTCTCCTACGTGTGGTTTCACAGTCCATTTCTGCTCCTGGGTTTCATGCAAAAGAACCCCTACAGCCCCACAAGGAACCAGACCTAGTCTTCTTCCACTTTCATTCAAGGAAAACTTGAGAGCCTCTCCTGTATCCATGCATGTGCATATAAGCCATGTGGTACAATCTATTGTCTTTTGTGGCAACTCATCTGATGGCTTTTTTGATTGGCCAGACTTTGCCATTTCAAAGAGAGTAGCCGGGTCATCATCAGGACCTCTAAATAGCGGTGACTGTAAGTCAGCAATCCTCTTGAAGACATGGTGAAATTCTTCGACTGTGATCTGAAGAATGCAAGAAGACTTCGGCACATCAGTGGGAAGCTTCTTGTTGCTGCTGCTACAAGTCTTCATGAGTTTAGCAGCTTCTTTTAAAACACTTAAAACTGGCGCAGTCAACGCTTTGGAGGGGCAGGCCTTTTTCTTAATTATTATTGTATCTTGTGCTAAGCTAGGATTTGTTTCTTCAATCTTCAAGTATTTCAAATACATTGAGTTTACACTCTGAGTGAAAATGATAAGTCTGTGCCCACAAAGACTAAATTCATCCACTAGGGAGTAAATATCTGCAGTGTTATAGCAGGTGCTGCTGACTTCACTCACTTTTGCTTCCTGTTGTGTTCTAAAGGACAGCCGGAAAAGAGTTCCATTGTAGCTGTAAGGGGCCTCCACAGCCAAAGGTAGCTGGCAGCCAAATACATCTATAAATGGTTTGAACTGATTGGGAAATTTCCTCAGTCTTTTCTGCTGCTTACTCCAGTTAATTTTGATTCCAGGGTTAGATCTGTCTTTAATGTGTTTACTGATATGATTTATGTTTGGATCAAACATGATCATAAATTCTCGGCTCATAATGACGGGAATGTCAGTGATGTGGTACACTGAATTAAAACCAAGACCAAACTTTCCAACCTTGTCAACTTCGCCCCTTTTTAAAGATTCTCCTAATCTGGTTATGTTTATGAAATCTGAATCTGAGAATTCAGAGTTGTTGAATGACCACAGAGCAGGCCCATGACAAGCTGCCATGCCTGGGTCCAAGAGATTTTCCCTTATGTCCATATTTCTTCTCATGTCAATCATGAAGCTGCATTCTGTGGCATTTGCATCGTCAGCATTTTGAAGCAGCTCTTTAAAAATATCTGACACAGAAGGGTATTCTTCCAAAATATTTTTAATCCTCACAGTAAGAGGCTCTCTTTGCCCTGACTGCTCAAACCCCATGTTTTCAGGGTTGATTAGTCTTGTACTAAGGCATGGGACTTTAAGCCACTCCGCAGTTTTCATGGGTATGTCCTCATGTACCAAAATTATTGGTTCTACTGAATCTTCAAGTAAGTCATTGAGGTCATCAACTTTGATGTCACAATAACAGCACTCATGAATTGGCTTCATGACAAGTTTGGAAGGATTTTTGCTGTGATAGATCGGAACTGGGGTATTAGGGCTTGCTGGAATCTGATTGCTATACAGCCATCTCATAATATTCAACATAAGAAGAAGATTTTGTTTACTTTCTTGTTCACTCAACTCCTGGTCACTTTTGACATAAATCTTCTGAATGACCATGGAAATATGATCTGAAGTCAACTCTTCTATTGACCCACAAGCCTTGAACAGCTGATGGAATTTTGCCATGGTTTTAGGCACATTATATAAATAAGGCTGAAGATCCAGATCGTGGATTGGCTTTATCACAGCCTGGGCAAGAGGACAAAAGTTTCTGCCAGTCCAAACCCACGGAAACGTCAAGGCTTTAAAAGAATCCTTCCCTTCACTCAGATGATCATGCATGAACCCATAAATTTCAAGCAAAATATGTTGGAACTGGTAGTAATCCTCATCACTAAAGGTTTTTGAAGTGTACCAGTCAACCACAATTTTAAAGTGTTTCAAGACAGCACTGAGGCTAGGCTTTGTGAAGATGCCGAGGGCCTTCTCCAAGTTTACATGGACACTTTCAACAAGAGGAAGCGAGGAGCCCACTAGAACTGCATGCGCTCCATCACACATATCTGGGGGTGCACAGAGATTACAGAGATCCCCTCTCCACAGTAAGGAGCCTGGGTAATTTGGAGGCCTTTCCTTGCAAGCTGGAACCCATTTGATTTTCTTCAATGCCATCTTCCCTTCAGACGACTGCAAGAGGGTATGGTTTTTATTCAAGACCAGTAAGAGTGTTTTGGCTTTCTTCAGGAGAACATCCTGATTCTGACAGGAACTGACTTGTAAAGCTTCAATTTTTTTTGCCACTTGTACAACATCTTTCTCTTTCAGGCTGGCTTCGTTTTTTAAACCAATTTGTCTCAAAGAGTGAAGGATGTCTGGTGAGGTAAAAATTGCAGGTGGAAAACAGGCTTCTTCTTCATTATAAAAGAGATCCCTCAGTACTTCTATATCAGGGTCAAAGAGGTCACTGGCTGCTACCACACGCTCCTGTGACATATGAATGAATTTTAGTGGCATCAGCCAATCAAGCACATTTGGATTCTCATTTTTCAGAGAGGATAGATTCTCAAGGATCCACAGCATAAGATGTGTTATCTCTTCCTGGGTGTAAAATGCATTTTCAACATCTTTTAAGACAAACTTTAAACAGCTTGTAGTCTTTAATTTTTCAATTTTCAACATGTTTGCCAAACGAATGGTCGCTTCATCACTACTATCTATTACTGAAAGAGAGAGCCGCAGACCTGTTGGAAGTTTGGCAGTATGATCCAAAACTTTACATCCTTTTAACTTTGTGTAGGAGGAAATCCCTTGATTGGATGAGTGATTGATTCTTTTGAATATTGTCAATTCTTGAATTATTCTTTTCTCTTTTTCACTGGTATCAGCTAAGCTGGCCAAAAACTTCCTTAGAGCATCTTTGTGGGTAGGGAGCAGTGACGCTATTTGATTACACAACTTCTGCAGTGGTATCCTCTCCATTATCTGCAAAATGGCACTTGGCAGTGGCGAGTGAATGTATTTCTTAACAAGTGGGTGCTGAATAGCGGCATCTAGCCTTCTCAGGACAATGCCCCCAAGGGTTTGCACAATATCTGCCAAGAACTCCGGAAGCTGAGCTTCAGTTTCATCATCTAAAATGACTACCGATGGGACCCTGAGTCTAATGAGCTCCACACACGCCTGATCTTCATCCAGCACGGCTCTGGGGATAAGTGGCATCTCATCAAATAAACTCAGATCCTCTGAAAAATGTATATAGAGATTCTTCCAGACCATCTTAAGCCATGAAATGGGTGGGTGATGTTTGTCTTCACTAAGTGGGTACCACTGAACCACCAACTCTCTGCTGGGCCAGAATGTATTCATTACTTCTTTAATAAGACGTGCAAATCTCTCTGGATTTAGAAGCTGCAGTTGAGTGCATGGTCTTCCTGTAGATCACACACAGAAATGTTATGCACAATTCTACTTTAAACTCTTTTAGTCTCAAAATCTAAGAACATTCTAGAAAGGTGTTTAAAGAAAATGTAAATATTCAGTATAATTAGCCTAAAATAATTTAAAAATAATGATAGTCTATACAGAAGTCCAAACTTATAATAACTTCTAAGAGAAGTCATTCTCTCTACAAAGTGCTTATTTTAAGTAAACATTAAAAAGTCATAAAATATACATTGAAAAGTAGTGTTCTTCAGATGGAATCAATGTAAAAAACAATTGCTCAATGTTTTGTTGTAAAACTAAAGTAAAAGTGTCAAAAATGCAGATAAAATTTACATATTTTTATTTAATGGATAAACATTGATAAGCAGACCCAATACAAATATGTTTAGGGGTTGCTTTGTACTTTCAGCACCTCACCTGCATGCCTGTGTAGGAAGAAGAGAAGGGCTCAAAGTCTCCATTTCAGAAGCTAACACTTTCTGAAATGCAGGTAGCAATGGCCCTCATGAACTTCCCTCTTAGTCTCTAAGAGATACACAACCGGCGCCAGTCAAGGTCTCAGAGACTAGAAGTCACTCATCTGGAAAAGCAGGGGGTTAGGCTTTACACAGAGCCTATACAGAGCACAGGTACAGTTTGCCAAGTTGCTATTTATTAAAGTGTGCTCAGCAGAACCTGGGGGGGCGTGGTGGTGGTGGTTGTAGAAATGCTTCAGAGCAAACAAACTGAACATGTGGGTGTTGCTGTAAGGACAGGTATTTCTTCCCATCAAAACAACTCAATTTCTGAATGCTTGGAAACTTGGAGACTAATAGAATCTCCCCTCCTGTGGGGAACAGTTGCTTATCTTACTAGACTGCCTAGAAATTAACATTTCTTTAAGGCATATTTTGTATATCAGAATATTTGTGATATTTAACATCAGCAACAACAAAATAGAAAAGTAACTATGTACCTGTAGGAATGTATTTTCCCATACAGGGAAATAAAATGATCTCAAAATCAGTTCTGTGGAAACTAACATTTATCTTTCCCCTATGTGCAAATGACTTCTGGGTCCCTAAGAGTAACAGTAGATATACCTCAGGCTCTTGGAAACTATTTTTTTGAGCCTGTCTAATGGAGGGCATGGAGGCTCCTGTGTGAACATTTATACTTCAGGATAAAAGTGAAACATCTTCAGTACAAAGCAGCTAGAACACAGGACCTGAGGTTGAAGACACTGTGTTCATATGACTGCCTCCTTCTCCTCTCCCTACCCTAACATTATTTTAATAAAGGAAGGACATCTTTGTTTCCAAGGCTTTACTCTCTACCCCCAAATTACCTGTCATGCTAATTTCAAACCACTGACGAAAAAAATCTCAGCAGAGTTTCTATGCCATGTTACAGAATAACTCAAGCAATGGTTTTAAAATTAAAATGTCAGCAATACAATTAATGTAGTTCCTTTGGGTTATGGAGTGAGTGAATTTTAATTTTATAATAATGTTTCTTAAAGTGCTTATTGAATAGAACTTATAAGTAAAGCAAAGATATAATGCTAAAAATGCTGAAAATTCAAATTCAAAATACCCAGAAAGCAAAATCTTAAGTGTGTGCCATCTATGTACCGTGTAAATTGCCACATCACATGCATTCTGTAGATAATCCTGCCCTATATCCTTGCATAAAAAAATGGCAATTTATAAACATATACTTACCTTTAGGAAAATTACTTGATGTGAATATGTAAACTCAAGACACACTCACTGCACATATAGCATGCAACTAACACATCAGTCATGCTCAACTGGAAAAACAGTAGGTAATAAAGGAGAGAGAAAATGTGAAAGGCACAAATCTAAATACGTTGAGTTGGTTCAAGCTTAGTCCTGCATTCCAGCTTCTCCGTACTAAAAGCAGTTAGCTTTATCGCTGAGGTACAAACGTTCACACAAGCATCTCCACGCCTTCCCTTAGAAGGCCTCTAATGCACCTCTGCTAGGAGAAGCAAAACAATTTTTAGGTATTTTAATAAATTACCTGTGGGCTTTGTGGTTTTCACAGTTATCAGCAATGTCAAAACACACCTAACTATGCTTCTGAAAAAATGTTCCTAAGGACAGCAAACTATTACCAGGTATCACCAGCTTTAGCTTAAGGAAGAATTCTTGTGCCTAGGTTTGGTTTGCCATAGATGAGTCCATCTCTTGGATACTGGAAACAATATCAAATCAGCCAGATTCTACTCAGAGACTGTACTGCTTCTGTTTCCACTTATTCACATACCCACATTCCTTGCTAACCTTGAGAATAAATGCAACATGGTCGGAAAGCAGAAATATCAGTTGGTGTAAAAAATTCCCTTAGCAATGATGTTTTAGTTCCAAAGGCTTTATGTGAACCCCTCCATAGGTGTACCCTACGGGACAATGCCAACTCAAGGTGCTGAGTATATGGGAGTTCTTTTTGCTCTTTGGAAACACAGTGGCAACAGCAGCTGTGATAGCTGGTGAGTTCTAAGAATTCAAGGTTCAGGTCTTTAGAAATACACATGAGCAGCAAAAGTCCAGTTAAATGATGTACTGCTCTATGTCAGTCACATCTTTTTTCTTTTTGTTTTTAAATTTATTATTATTATTATTATTATTATTATTATTATTATTATTATTATTATTATTTTATATCCTGATGGCAGTTTTCCTTCCCTCCTCTCCTCTCAGGTCCTCCTTAGAACATTTTTTTAAAAGAAGAAAAAGAAAAAAACCAAAAGACCAATGTGGGAAGTAAAGGAAAAGGCAGCCCAGTGACTGCCAGCCGGGACTCCACCAGCACTCCACAGGCCCCTGGGCCTTTCAGAAGCTTCTTAGTCTAGCTGAACTGGCCTAACTGCTTCCCAGAATGTCTGCACTGATGCTCTGCCACTGACATCTTGGCTTTGGCCTTTGCTTGTTGTTTCCTTGTAATCCTGGGGGCACTGACTAGCAGGTCTCGTGCAAGCTGGCAAAAGCCCTACAACTCTCATTTAACTTTAATCTTCACAGATTCTCACGAAGATGCCCAGGCTGACCTTGAACTCACTTTGTAGTTCAGGTTGGTCTTGAACTTACAATCTTCCTGCCTTAGCTTCAGAAGCAGCTGATATTACAGGCCTCCTCTGTCAGGCTTGGCTCGGACTTGAATAGAACTCAAAAAGTAACAGTCTCAGTAGCCAAAATGGGACAGGCCACAGGGCAGGCATTAACAGGGTAGATACTCACATCAAGACTGCTGCCTCTTTCACTACACTTTCCCAACACGCGAGCTACTGACAAAGCACCAGATACTTTTAGTATAAAGTAGAAGCCAAGTTTAAGATTTACAGACATTATCACTCTAGTAATGATTGTATATATACACACCCTGCTTCAAGGATATGTACAAAAACAATTTTTATAAAGCAAATCTTATATCCTTTAAATTTCCAAGTAAATCATGAACCTGGGAAAATAATAATAAAGGTATTTATTAACACAAAACAAAAAGAGCAGGCAATCAATAAAATGCCACCCTCAGCATTGTAAGATCAGCTGGCTGACCCTAATGAGAGCAGGATGGCCCACTTCAGGGTTCCTTGTAGCCAGGACAGGGGCTTCCTACTGCCACCAGTCCTGGCCTGGGCTGCAGTCCTAACAGTTTTCAGAGCCTGCCCCCTCCTCCATTTCTCCTCTGGGCATTTGTGTGCATAACCGAAGCACAATCATCTCACAGACTCCTCCCATTTAAGCAGGGTAAAATACAAATTTTGTATGTCTTTCACTTGAAAGTTTTCAAGTCATTTAAATGTGTTTTTAAAACGAGTGTTTTCAATAACAAAGGCTTATGTTAGTAGTTTCCTCTCTCCTTTAAAAGTTATTTCCAGCAGGGAAAAAATAGTTGACATAATTTCTAGCTACTTAGGTTAAAAACAAAATAAAACAAAACACCAACACAGGATTCAACACACCAACAAATGACAGTAAAAATAAATCAGGTTTCACATGAACACGACATTCAGTTAGTGAACCTACCTGAGTATCCCCAGAGAAGCTGCTGTGCTAGAATGCAATTAAATCCATGCTTAGAGAGGCCAGAATGTCCAATATTCTACAAGCCCACTACAAACGTTACTCAGCATTTTAAGGAAATGCTGTCTACAAAATCTCCTCAGAGCATTATGCAAAGGAGAGGGTGTGAACAAAGCTCCAAACAGTACACTATGATGTAGAGACCTACTCTGATGCGAATTAACCCTAACGGTGTAAGAACTGAGACTTAGTTCAGAAAGAAGCAAAGGGGAGTGCATGGTTATGAGCATAAATTACACTGCGTTCACAGCAACCTGAAAGCTAACCATGGGCTTTTTTCATGGGCTAGCATCATGAAACACTCAGAGGGCCTGGAGAAGAACTGAGAAGGGGAGAAATAGAATTTCTATAAGTACTTTAGTATCTACACAAAGTAAATTTACACTTCTCAGTTTATAATAAGGAGAGAGCTGGATATGTCAAACAATCCTACTGCTCACTATGATAACCAATAATCACAACGTTCTAAGAGTTGCCCATGGACAACTAACCCTGCCTAAGGCACGCCACCAATTCCATCACGTACGTCGCTGCATCTCTCTGTGTACTGAGGTCCCTTGGACTCAATGTCGGAGCTAAGGCAGAGATTGGATGTTTCACCAGAATGATTACCTCACCAGCTACATTTGTCAGTCTCACACTAATGCTAGAAATAAACACCTAGACATATGCTCAGACCTTTCCTGTATCTAAAGAGGAAGGCAAGTTAGAGAAATGATTACAAGTAACTACACAAGTGCAGGTGTGTGCTGCTATGTTGAGTCCATTGTTATAAAACATGCATGAGTTGCATGAAACAAGTGATAAGGGGGATACACACAGGGGAAAAATCAGATGTCTGCATCTAATGAAGAAAAAGACGTGTTTTTTAAATATGAAAATGATCATGAGAAAAAACAAAACCAAGGAAGGAGCTGAGTAACAGCAAACACTCACTTAGCAGTCCTGCATACCAAATGCCCAGAATGAAATAAAACCAGGTAATAAAAAGCCTCATGGTCAATGCCAAGGACTTTGGCATACATATGAGAAAACCAAGAATCTTTTCAAAGATATTTTTGATAAAAGGTGGGAAAATGATATTTTAGAAAGGTGGCGTTCTCATAACGCTGTGTTAACTAGAGAAGTAAGTCTGGCTGTGAGAGATCCCAAGGTTCTGTCTTCGTTACAGAGAAGAGATGCAGGGCCTGACTGGGGGGAAGCAGGCTTTGAACAGAGTCTTCCTAGCACACGGTCCTTTTCTCCATCAAGTATTTAAGGATGTGGTAGTCTCAAACATCTCCACAGTATAAGTCTTGTGTCAAATACTCGATGTGTGCCAGAGGCTGGCAGTTAAAAATGCAATATTTTCTAAAGATTTGTATGCATGCATATGAGGTTATCATCTCTTCAATAGTGAAAAAATTGTGTCAAAGTCATCATTGAGTCTTTGCCCTGTGTGTGCCAGACAGAATGTACAACACTGGTGTGCCCAGTGCACTCTCAGCATCTGACCGAGTGCTCATGACATGAATGACAGTACTGATTCAGATCCACATCCTCCTACAGCTGTGGGGTTTTCTTCATTTATTGACTTCATTTGGCACAATGCTTGGTATGTAACAGGAAGCTGAAGCATCTAAGGACAACTTTTATAACTATTATAACTGTGAATGTAATCTTATCTAATAAAATAAAAACTTGAAAATTAAGAAACATATAAGTAGGATCCTGATGCTACATCGTTAGGAATTTGCCTCACTTCAATGTTTTTTTTTTTTTCTAGTTACTTCATCTAAAACCCTTTTACTGGCAGAATTTTCTAACTATTCACCTCTAACCTAATTTCAGATATTTATCCATTTACCCATGTAATTTAAACCACAAATAATCTAATTTGCAAATAAAAATGAGAAAGACTAAAAGCAGAATCGTGGCTCCAATTCTGCATCGAGCCCTTCATTTCCTTGAGCTTTTCAAGTGGAAATGATGACAGAGGCTCTGCTAAGGGTTGCAGAGAGCAAACATCTGAAGACACTCACCATAGACCTGGTGAGTACTGGGGACAGGAAGAGGAGCTAAGACAAGGCCTTAGACTTGCAGCCTGCTCCCAAACCCACCAGGACACCATCCGAAGCCAGACAGAGCTCCAAAACTATTCCCTATGCTGTTACCCATAGACCTCAGGGCCTGCAGAATCACATGTACCGTGTGGCTCAGGAGCTGCCTCCAGCACCCCTCTCCCACATTTGGGCAATAGAAGGCGAAGACTCCATCCACTAGGAAGCATTCTAGAAAGGCTAGTCCAGAAGTTCACTTTGGAGTTCAGGGGCAGGCATGCTGTAGTAGAACCTAGCCCCAGTCAAAAATGGAAGTCTTTGAGAGCCTTCCCCATGCTGGGCAGAGATCTGTGCAGCACTAGGATGGACTCATGTTCCAGGATGCTTCACTGCCAGCCTTAGACAGGACTTCCTCCCAGCTATTTCATGTGTTACTATCCAGCTCATGAGTACCTCCCAAGCTTTCTTTCTCTGTGGTTACCAGATGCTGGGAGCGTGGGGATGGAATGCATGTGACAGATAGATAGATTGGTCAATTGGTATTGCTACAGTCACATTAAGAAGTTCTGGGCACTACTGGATAGTAGAGTAACTATATATAATAAAAATAACATATTTATGCTTCAAAAAGCTAGAAGAGTCTCCATCAAGAAATGGAAAATATTTAAGAAGACTGATTTGAATATTACATAGTGTATATATACCACATTTTCCCACAAATGTGCAAAATTTCTTTTTTCTGTCTCACTTAAAAGATGAATTAAAAGTAAGTTAGGAGCTGGAGATGTAGCTCAGTGGTAAAGCACTTGCCTTGCATGCATAAAGCTTTGAGTTCAATCCCCAGCACCAGAAAAAGAAGTTAATGGACAAGGTGGAGGATGGAAATAAATCTTCAAGCAAAACAAAAACTGCAGATAAGTATAAATGGGAGAAAATGTTCATTTAAGTTTTTAAAAATGGCACGCGCCTTAAAGTAGGCATTGTTTTATACAGTGGAGACAAGTCTGACCAGTCTCCGTGCTCTCCTGAAATTAGGAAGCATTCAGGTTCGTGAGCACGTGCACTTCCAAGGCTAGAACAGAAGGGGCCTACAATAAAACCAGGCCACTGAAGTAGAAGTTCATAAGCACAGACAGTTAGGACCACACGTGATCACTGTCATAGGAAGCCACCTAGCACATCCTAGCAGGCCAAAGCCTCTTTCTGTGTCCTCAGAAACCACTTAGCACATCCTAGCAGGCCAAGGCCTCTCTCTGTGTCCTCAGAAGCCACCTAGCACATCCTAGCAGGCCAAGGCCTCTCTCCGTATTCTCATAAGCCACCTAGCACATACTAACAGACCAAGGCCTCTCTCTGTCTCCTCAGAATCCATGGATAACCCAAAGCAGCTGAGTGTCACGCTCACACGAAGAGTGAGTGCCACAGCAAGGGGTTAATCCAAAAGTGAAGTAATGTCACAAGAAAGTACAGGATCTGCAATACAACAGAAGCAGATCCACAAGACAAAAGGAAAAATACAGACAATTTCCAGGGATTAATGGCAGAACCTGCAGAACAAAGACAATAAACCAACGGTTCACTGTGGAGTAAACTCCAAGGATAGCAGCAGCATTTTTAATGGGGACACACAGGAGAAGAAACAAAAGAAGATGCTGGTGGACCATGCCTCCAGAAGAACTGGCATGGGGACAGAGACAGAGCACGTTCAAACCCCAGAAATCTCACATCTGAGACTTAAAATCTCATCTCAAAAACAGAGGAGATGGAACAAAGCTCTCTCCTTGTTTCTCGTGCCTGCCTCAGGAGCACATGACACTGCCCCAAGGTTACAGGTGGCCAGTTATATGAGTTTGTCTCCTGTTATATTTCCCCATGCAAATGCAGCATTGCCAGCACCCTAGTCCTAGCCAATAGCATGCATTCATTCTCCCACTGCTGAAAGTTTTTAAGTCCATTCACATTAAATAAACGGCCAGCACCATCTACTTCATCAGTGTCCATCTGAGACTTGTCATTTATTATGAGGAAGGAAGGGCTCCCTTCCTCCTCAAAGAACTCACTGCTGGACTCCTGGGCTTCACTGCTGGCCAGATAGCCATAAAAGAACCACCTCTATCACAGCTGAAGCTAACCCCCCAACTAGGGGAATGAGAGCTGCCACGGGAGCTGCTGTACCAGGCACGGGCATTCGCCCATACCCTCTGCCTTTAGTATGGGGCTTAACCAAAGGGCTGTAACACTGTGGTATCGCCACCAGCTTTGGTTTTTTGTTTTTTGTTTTTGTTTTTGTTTTTGTTTTGTTTTTTTTTTTTTTGGTTTTTTCGAGACAGGGTTTCTCTATGTAGCCTTGACTGTCCTGGACTCGCTTATGTAGACCAGGTTGGCCTCAAACTCACAGCAATCCACCTGCCTCTGCCTCCCAAGTGCTGGGATTAAAGGCGTGCGCCACCACCGCCCGGCCTGCCGCCAGCTTTGGAAATCCGAGTTTCTACTGCTGGTCAGCGAACACTGCCAAGCTCTTCCCAACCCTCCTGACGCTACAGCACTCCTTCCCTTCAGGTAAGTAGATCCTACACCCTTACAGAGGACGCCCACGTCTCGCCATGCTAGAGGAAGAAACAGAGGCTTGGAGAATGCGAACCTTTGTTCAAAGTCACAATGAAGAGATGAAAGAGGTTTGAGGCTAGACTTGTGTTAACTTTCGCTCTATACTACCTCTTGACTGGGGCATTACAAAGGTTATTAATACATGGATAAATAACAAAGGCAAAAAAGAAAAAACAAAGTAAAGACAAAATAAATTGTTGGATAAGTGAACCCCCGAGCTAACTCATACTTAGGGAGTAAATTGCTAAGTACAGATTCACAAATAATTCTGAGATGTGGGTGGAAAAATATGAGCACACCAAGGAAAGGATGCTGCCAGCAGTGTGAAGGGCTCCAGGGGAGTGAACAGTGCTATCACATCTTCGGGAAATCAGGTAAGAGCGAAAAAGATGGCCAACACAGAAATTATTCACAAGGTCCTGGGCAGACAGTGGGACAGAATGACAGAATGACAGAGGGGTCTGCTGGCAATGGCAATAATGCTGGAAGTAGTAAGACTCCAAGCTGGAGAATAACAGAAAGCAATGGAAGAAATAAAGTCCAAGGTTTGCTTTTTCCTCTGAAATGCAAGGTACAAACATTTGTTTAACTGCCACTGAAAAGGGCCAATAGAAGTAAACACGGAAAATATGAAGCAGCAATTTAATATTTAGCAAAGAAGTCACCATCCTTCAAAGGCAAGAGTGTTCAGGTATTGTTGTATATGTGTGTGATGTTTCCAACCACATGAAACAAACAGATCACAGAGTATCTGGCCAGTTCTGAACCAAAGCAGTATCACCATTGGCTTTCTACCCTTCGCACTTGATTTGGCTCTGAATAATTTCAGCTGATTTGCAAATCCAGTACTATCTCAGAAACTACCCGGCATTAACAAAAAGAGTAGCCAGTATATAATGAAACAGTACAGCAGTGGGAACGCATAGCCTACAGTTACATGCAGTGAGTGATGGGGTGAACCTCACTAGTTAATAGTAAAAGAAGCCAGGGTAAAACATATGATTGCATATTTTATGGGTACAATAACTAGTGAAGTTAATTGTCTATTGTTTATTGTTGAAAGCCAGAACCATGGTGCTCTAAGTGGAGGGCTCTGGCGCTGGTCTAGGTGACATTCAGTGCATGACTGCAATGAGCCAACTTGCCTGTGTATACTTTGTTTTCAACACCAAGTTTTAACTTTGTTCTTATTTTTATTGGTGTGTGTATGTGCATGTTCATGTGGTGGCCAGAGGACAACCTCAGGTGTTGTTCCTCAAGGTTTTTTGCTTTGTTTTGTTTTGCTTTTGAGCTAGGCTCTCTCACTGGGCTGGAGCTCACCCAAGGGGTTAGGCTGGCTGTGGCAAGCCCTCGGAGCCTACCTGCCCCCACCTCCCCACGGCTGGGATTCCAAACACACACCTCCCTCCTTGCCAGTTGTGTTTGTCTGAATGGGCTCTGGGGATCAAACTCAGTTCTTCCTGCTTGCAAGGCAAACACTTTGCAGACTGAGCTATTTCCTTAGCCCCCAAGTTTTAAAATGAGAATATAATACAACGTGACATAAAAAGGGAAAGAAAGAAGGCAGGGATGGTAGAAGGGAGGGAGGGAATCCATGTTTAAGTACTTTGAAAGGCTTTCTTGAAAAGAATAATTCACAAGAAATGAGTCATCTGGATGCTGGAAACCAGTATCATGGTGACTCTCATAGGCACAAATTCTTGTGGCAAGAAACAGTTACAGGCTCATTCTTGGTCTCACTTTTAACTCCAGCCTCACTTCCCTGACAAATCCCAAGTCCTTTCATGCATATTTTGATGAATAAAGATGTATAATGATTAGCAACTTTCCTTGAAAGGAAAAGATCTTATGTTGTCTAAGACATACACAAAGAATAAGCTCCTTAGTGAGACAAATTTGGAAATCTAGGGGCAAATATCCAACTTGGGCAAAGTCCAGACAACAGTTCTATAAGTGATGGGATGTTTGCAGAAGTTGAAAGATAGAGTTAAGTCAGAACTGAAGTAATTTTCCCTTGAAATTATTGTCATTTTCCCAAAAATCATTCCCCAAAAAGGACATTTACAGCTTTCTTATGTCTCCTCAGTCTCCTTTCCAGGCAGTGTCTTGGGGTTGGACGGGAACATATTTCTGGAAGTTGATCACTTGTGGTAGCTGATACGATCACCCAGAATAGCCAGCTAGGACTGTGTCAGGGTGTGGTACCGCAGACAAGAGCAACAGGTTGGAAGACCTGATTTTCTGCACTCATTTGAAAACCCTGGCCTTAGCCTCCTTCTCTCACCTGTGATATTTAACTAACACTCACTTCCGTCGTTATCACACATGGCACAAGAACTGAGGCTAGGAGGGTCCTAAAAGGGCTGTGGAGCTTGGGAAAAGACGGAAGCACTGCGAAGGCTGAGAGACTCTGTCCACCACAAACAGCCCCGCACAGGCTCTCAGTGGCGTTGTCGCTGAATTCCTCTGAGAGGCTAGACCAGATCCTGACATATAAAATAAACAATTCTCTTAGGTTGAGCCATATGAACTCAGATTTATGGCTCTGAAATGGATGGTTATTAGAAGAAATCTCATCAAAAGCTCTTTATATTTTTAGAAAGAGGGTCATTTAAGAAAAGCATTGAGTAGCTATAATACCTCGGGTCTGGGCAGCTTCTTTCAAAGCAGCTAGAAGGTGAGGCTCCAAGTTCTCCAAAACAAGTCTTGCTTCAAGACCTGGGAAAAGGGACCTAGAACGTGAGAGGTGCACAGCAGTTACAATTCTAACAATTCTAAGGTTAAGAAAGTCCAGCATATCATTTCAAGCCAGTTAAACCTGCTATTTCATTTTACGTGAATTATAGTATACACATCAAACTATAACATGATCTAGGCTTTGCTTTAAAATACAGAGGCATCACACACCATGTAAACTCAAAATCACTCTAAATAGCTAACGATAAAATTAATTTTATTCCATAAAACATCAGTATATATTCCATAAAGTCTCAGCTATAGAAACTTAGTGACTGAAGTCAAGTAAGATGATGTGCACCTGTAAGCCCAGCACTTGGCAAGCTGAAGCAAGAAAACTGCTTTCCAGGCTAGTCTCGGCTACACAATGACACTCTACCTTAAAAATACAAAGAAATAGCTATTTAATATACTATGTTAACGTAAATTTCATCAAAGTCATTCTACTAACCAAGGTGCTCTATTAGCTAGTACCTTACAATAATTGCTTTCAGTGTTGTGACTGAAACATAGCCACAGATTAAATGTCTTTTGAGACAAGGTATTACTATGCTGCCTTGAACTCCCAGGTTCCAATGGTCCTCCTGCCTCAGCCTCCCAAACAGCTGGGACTACACACACAAGGCAATGATCCAGCCTGTATGCAGTCTCTTCATTGACAAATGCTAGAATGCCTTTTCATTTTAAAATACAAATGTATCTTTCAGCATTTCTCAAAAAGCCCTCCTAACTGCACAGTCTGTGCAGACACCTGGTGGATCTGGCTGTAAAAGACCCTGGACAGGACAGCCCCACTCCCTAGGTCAACAGTGTCTGAGGCACACATTATCTACCTTGGGAACTCTTCTGAAGTGATGTAAACAACATCTTGATCAGAGACAGACGAGGAGAAGGGGACAAAAGCCCCGCTCTGTAAAGGCAGCAGCTCGAGCCCAAGCAGCTCACTGTAGGCGTGGTCAGAAAGCACAAATTCTAGAAGATGAAGCTTCTCTTTAGCACTGCCCAGGTGTGCACACTTCCTCAGTACCTGCCGCACCCATGCAGGTGTCACCTTCCTCACAGGAGTCGCACTGGAGGTGGCAGAGGCTCCACTGAGCTGAACAGCAGCAGCCAGGTTCCCTGGTACCTTGGCAATCTGCTTCCCTGAGCTCTGGAGGTAGTTGAGCACAGACTGTGTGGATTCTAAACTCTCATCAAGTTCTGAGAAGTACAGCTGCTCCAGCTTCACCCACTCAGCACTAATGGAATAAATCACAGCGTGCTGGAACAGTTCACTAAACAGAGGCCCCAACACTGGCTGCCAGTGAGTCTTGACCTTGGCAGCCTCAGGCCAAAGTTTGTAGATGGCGTCAACTGACAAGGGGAAATCAGAGCTCTTCTCTGTTTCCAGGCGTTTTACTGAATCTAGGATCAGAGTAGCATACGCTTTGGGAACAACAGTTGCAATAAGAAACTCATTCCACAAGGCCGCAGGGTCTCTCCACTGGTCCAGCTCTCTCCACTTGATGCTCCTGCGGTTGTCAGTCAGGCCGAAGAAGCCACTGATGTGAACCGGAAGCCCTGTTTTGCTTTCCTCACCAGGAGGCAGCGGAAGAAAACAAAACGCCTTTCCTGAGAAATCAGATAGTGCTCCATTCTTTTCATCATCCCTGACTGATAATGACATGGCTAGTCCAATGATCGGGACAAATTTCAACTCATCGGCCAAAGAGTCCAGTTTACTGCTCATGCCTCGTCCCCCCACACTGTTGCACACCAGCCACGACGTCTTCTGGGCATCCTTCGTACTCTCATCCTCCAGAGCTATGTTTATGTGATATGTGACACAGGTGACACTGTTGCTTGGGATCTTTTTACAATAGTTACTTATAGCCGTTCCTAGAATCTTGATGGAATTGGGCCGCTCATGTTTCAGGGCTTTGTTCTCACTCGCAGTCACTCTAAACACCAGTTTTTCTGTCCCATCAGCCTCCCGGACATGCAAAGACACAGCCTGCACACTCTTCAGGAAGAGTAACACTGTGTCTGCATCTGCCCTGAAAGAGTCAAACAATTCCAGAACCTTCTGCTTGGTGTAGAGATTGCTGCTGAGCTGGGAAGGCTGTAAGCGGAGAGGGAAACGGAAAAATGTCCCTGGAAAGCTGCCGTCTGTAAACGTTTCCTTGGTGCTTCCAAAAACGCCAATGAAGGGTGCAAATTGATCCGGAAGCTCATTGATTTCTTTGCTGTCATCTTTGAGATTCCAACATTGGCCTGACTCGTGGGGGCCAAAAAGGGTTTGATGAGGATCTAGCATTCCTATCTGGTCACCACTAAAGATACAGGGAACGTCTGTAAAAATGAAAACCAGGCCGTGACCAAATCAGAAATTACAGCCATACAATTAAATTGCAGCCATAATGAAATAATAACTACTACCAAAAATATATAAAAAACAGTATGACACATAAGAGTCTTCAAAAAAGTGATACATAATAGGTTCTGGTTTGAGCCAATCTAATAAGAGCCAGTTACAGAGACTTCCATGATTTTTGTGAGCACCTGTGCTATATCTTTAATACTCATTAGGTGTAAGATAAAACACTATTTAGATATTTATACTCAGTGCTCACTGCCACATAAGCCTGGTTACACAGAAAAGAAAAGCAAGCTATGTTCAAAGTTAAATATTCAACCGTCGACTATGACAATGGAGGATGCTCCACTGTTGCATAACTCAGCAAGCATGGACCTCAAAGTGAGTGAGAAATGAGCTTTCCTCACATGGCGCACAGCTCCAGTTCTTAAAGACCCACATCTTACCACATGGCCTCTACACTGATGTCACCTGCTTCTCTTGTTCCTCAATTAAAGACAGTGATATTTTAACCCTGGCAGAACTAGATGTGTCAAATTTCTCATATTGAAAGATTTTTTTTTATCCAGCCTGCTGCTTAAAGGGCTTCCTGTGGGTAATTCTGGAGTGTTTGTCTCCCGTGTAGACTTTAGCCCCTAATCTCCACACACAACGGACTGCCAGCAAAGTCTGTCATCTCTTTACTATCTGTAGTTGTCTAGCACAAGTACTACTGTGATAATCACCAACTCCTAAGTTCTTAAGTATCTTAAGCAGCAGATCTTATGTCTACTAACTCCATCCACAGTACAATTTCGGACATATCTGTGCCTAGTCCCTTTCCACAGTGCCACATACCCATACTGAAATCAGGTCAGAGAGAATCTTGACACTGTAAAAGCATAACCTGTGGCTTTCTCAAATCTTCACACTGCAAAAGAGCCTTCCAGCAAATGGCCCGCATCAATGTGCTCACTGTCAACTACACCCACAGAGCAACTGCCTGCTCTAAATCCCTGCATAATGGTCTCTACACTTGTGCAATCCTCAACTGTGCTTCAGCGCTTACGAACCATCACCTAGTGCCCTGAGGGTGAATTCCAAAAGGAGATTTATATGCAACAGCAACATTTTAGGATATAACAATATAAGTTTAATATTTAGCAAGCCAATATTAAATAAAACATTACTATTACTGTAACTCCACTAGATTTACTCCAATTTCTCTATAGTTTAGCTGATTCAACTCCCCACTTGCCCACAGCCCATACTGCACCTGTTATATGGTAGACAGAGTTAAACCCAATTCCAAATCTTCCAACCTTCAAGGGATCATCTTTTTTCCTGCTTCTTGCTATTTCTTGGATGCCATGCCAGTCCTCTGGGGTGAAAACCGCATTGTTGTACACATAGAGAGCTGCGCCTGCGTGTTGAAATGCACAGGCAGACACTCAGCAGGAAGTACACCAGAACGGTCAGCTCTGTTTCAGGAGCTTCGTCCATACAAAAAAAGTTATTTGATGAGAAAATAGAGACACGTGGGTACAGTGACTAAATTCTGCACTATCATTCCAGTTGTCTTCATAATAAAAATAAAAACATATTTGGTAAGAAGCTAACAGCCAGAGAAATATATTGATTGTCAAAAGTCCTGAAAGAAGAAATTAAGAGAATTATGGAACTTAAAATACAAAATACACAGAGCAAATGAGGATATTACCACAGTGCACCGTACTCTAAGAAAACTCTTCTAAAGAGTGTATTTAAATCATTCTTTGTAGATGGACTTTCTTGAAAATATGTGCAGTGTACATCAAATTGATAACGCGCATGTGCATTTTGAGCTCATCCAGGAGCTGGCTCTGGGAGCAGTGCACCCCTTCCATTTCAGACCCAAGCATGCTTGTGTCGGTGTCCTCTCCAAGATCTCTTGTGACGATGGTCTGGGGGCTCCTAACTCTGTGACAGGGTAGGATCATAGGGACAGCAAAATAGTCCAAGAGTGAAAACGGTGTGCCCTGGAGAATAGCTTGAAGGTGACGTGTTTCTAACCACCGGTACTACTGCTTATGCCATGATATAAAAAGTTCCGCAATGGGAAAGAGAAGCCAGTTCCCTGTGGAAGGGTCTTCCATGGGGAGACTGCTCAGTGGGGAATTCCAGTCTGATTGTCTCAACTTCCCTAGTCATTCTCTGTTGGGTGTTGCGTCCAATTTGATTATGTCATCTCTAGCTGTCGCTATTTGTTCTTTTATGTGGACAGCCATCCTGAGGTAAGACTCTGCTCTGGCCTGCACACTCTATTGGGAACTCCAGCTGGATGTCTCAAAGGGGCTTCCTCAATATATTTCTGCTGGATGTTTCAGCAAGTGACCTGATGTTTTGTTATCTCTCTCTGTTTATCTGTTGCTATTTATTCTTTTGCATATATATATATTTATTCAGTATATTCAATATATATATATATCCTCTATTTAATAAACTCTCTATTCAAAACTGAAAGTATGGCAAGCACTGATCATTCTCTAGCTGTACAGAACAATGTACTCAGAAAACATACACCCTAAAGAACTCTGTCACCATATTTTTTCATAAAGTAGAAATTAATTCCCTACTAATATTAATAATCACCTTGTAAATATTTAGGTTGTGTGGTTTTGATTTTGCTTTACTTGATTTCTATAGAAGGCATTGATGATGTAATTTAAATAGTCATGAATGAGGTAATTATTTAAATAAATTATTTGATCATAATGCTATCTCCAAAGTAGTTTCTTTAACAATATATTGTTTTTATAATTCTGAGAAAATACTTTTGCACTCTCTTTTGAGACCTGTTTTCAGAAATCCTAACTTTACCTGAATATGAGCAACTATATTACCTATTATTCTTTAAATCTGGTCAATGCTTTCCTTTGAAAAGTTGCCTAAAAATAACACAGACACAAAGTACAGCACCTATATGTAGATCCTTGGGCCTGTGTGCCTCCATGCTGATGAACTATATGGAGACTCCCAATACCCAAAGAACATCTCCATATGCTTCTTTAAATATGGAATGTTGGCCTTGTCTGGGTTTTCTTGTTGCTGCTGTTGTTTTAATTAGTACAACTGCGATCTTTATACTAGCCAAAGTCAGGACGTGAACCTGGCCGAAGGTTCAAAGGCTGTGAGAAGGACAAGCACACAGCTGTGAGAGGTGTCAGGAGTCAAGGGCGTCTGCTGTCACTCATAGATGGCTATCAAATTACAGCCACAGGCTCAGCTTCTTCATCTATGCCAACATAAAAGCTTCCTCTCTCTACACGGGAGCACTAAGGATCCACTGGGGTATTAATAAGGCTCACTACAGCACACACCATAGAGAACTCTTAAATTGTCAGGTATTTCTATTATGATACAGTAAGTCTTCACTATAATATCAATCTTTATACATGGCATATATAATTTTATATAATATACAAAATTAGTAATAAATGGCTTGTTATCAGTCAATAGCTAACCACAGCTAATTTAAAATGGAATCTGTCAAATACTGTATGGTTCTGCCCACTGTCTCTTCACTAAAAATACCACACAAGGAAAGATTACAGAACAGGCCCAGGAGTAAATTTCTTTCCAGAATCTAGAAAAAAAAAACCTATATAACTTTAAGATCTATACAAGGGAATTAAGAAGCCCAGCAGGGTTACCAGTACTACAGCAGCCTGCCACCAGGAAAGGAGGAGCCATCTTTCCTTCCAGAATCGACAGGAAAACTGAGAGCTCCTCCCCTGGTGTGGGCTCCTGACCACCTCCCCTCCCTGTCTTGGAGAATCATCAGACTTGAGCTTGTGCGTGCTGTCATGGCTGCTGTCAGTTTACGGATGAACGCCTGTTGTGTCCAGATAAAACTGTTTTATACCTCTGGGTCTTACAATCTTCTGGCCTCTGTAGAAGGCACAGCTTTAAAAAGCATTGGAGGAACCAGACTTGTTAGGTACTCAGGCCTATTTCCTTCAAAGGAAGAAAAATGACTGATGCCTGGTCACCCCGAAAGCTGGAGTGGAGATTGCTTAACAACCAGGTGATCTCTTTGCTATTCTCTGGAGACAGCTTTCCTGAACCCCCCAATATCATAAGCATTGTTTAGGCCCTAATCCTGAGCTTAGCCTCTTAGTAATAGAGCCCATTCTTATGAAAAAGGTCTCATGTACTTTGCATCCTCCATCAACAGAATCTAGCTTATTACAAATCCTTCCTCCTCGGGCCCTTGCCCTGAGCTCTGTTTATCAGTCAATAGAACTCATTGTTATTGTTTTTGTTGTTGTTGTTGTCGTTGGGTTTTTTTTGTGTGTAACAGAGCCCTGGCTGTCCTAGACTTACTATACAGATCAAGTTGGCCTTGAAATCACAGAAATCCACCTGCCTCTACAACCTGAGTGCTAAGGCTAAAAGTGTACACCACTATACCCAGCTATTTAAATGTTTTCTTTAATGAAGACTTAAGAAACCTTAAGGAATGCTTCTAACATCTCTACATCCTCACCAGCATAGCGAGCGCATCGGAACAGTGAATGTAGAATGGCCTGGGCATAAGCACAGCCACATGACATCTAGAACCCCATTCTCTCCTCAGAATAACTAGGAAGGAAAATTGCTCTTTCTAGCACTAGTTTCTCAGCAGGATGGACATGGAGATCAGAGGGACTGCCTAGTGTGCTGTGGAGCTGTGCAATGGGTAGGGCTGTAGAGGACCACTTGGGTCTGCAGTCTCCTGAATGTAAATTGAACATTAAATAATAAAAGTCGAGCCAAGAAACTACAAGCTAGTCCCTTCACCACTGAGTGGCTGGCTGCTAGAGGACTGCACTAGATTCAGCAAGGTGGCAAGACTCAGAGCCAGGGTACAAGCCTCCCGATATACCACCACAGCATAGACATCTTTTTACAGATGGGCATACCACTAGCAAGTCTTAAAACTGATTCAAAATGTAACCATGACAATAAATGCTAAACATTCAATTAAACAGTGATGACTACCTTCACAGAACACCATTTTGTGACTTGAACTTCTCTCAACTATATCTAAGAAAATGAGCTAAGACTTTTTCAGTTACTATCCGTCATATACAAGTATTCACAATCATCCATCAATTTCATGGCTGAGCTTAGTTATGTACATATTTTCCACATTTCAAAGTGCAAGCGTGTGGCAACCACAGGCGACGGCTCGTTTATTACTCTCTCTCTTGGTCCCCGTTGTCCCTCCTCCTTTTAAGCTGTGTTCTCACCCCCAGCAGAAGGGCCGCCTTAAAGTAAAAGACAATATACAAACACAGCTTCTTACGACTTCTTCCCAAATGCAAAAGAAATGGTATTTATATAGAATCAGTGTCCTTTATCTTATTCATAACATAAAGTACATTTTGAGCGAGCAGAATTACATTGGTAGCCTTTTATCTTAATGCTTTTCTCTAAGGGTACCAAAGGGCAGAAACACCTTCCCACCAAAAGCAGGGGAAATAAAACACCCGAATTAAACATGCCAAGAAGTACAAATGATAATCACACTGTTTATTAAGTAAAGTATTGTAAATCATTAAAACTCACCATTAGTACAAAAATAAAATTTGCTCCACATTATTCTTACCCTGATATTGTGCCATGTCCTTTGACCAAAGAGTCTCTGTCCCATATTGTGTTTCATCATATAAAAATTTAACCTCTGTGGCCCCAGCATCTTCTGCATTTTGAATTAATTCCTAACAATGAAATATAACAAAATAATATTAATATAGTAATCTACTGTCCAACTTTATATTTACCTTCAATATATAAGAAGGAAGTATATTAAAGTAAAAGACCCTCACTATTTCCAAGGTAAAGTTAAGCTCTAGTAAGGTTCCTATTAAAAGCAATTCCCCCGCCCCCACACACACACAGGAGCTGGGAAGACTTTCCTAGCAATGCACACCTGCAAGCCAGCTTTGAAACTACTATGTTGGACGTTCCTATAAGTCCACCCAAGGCCTTTGTTCAAAGGAAAGTACTCTGATTCAAAGCTTTATACAGATTTTCTGAGATACCTTATGTTTGAACAGCTTCCAAAAACTGAGCATTAGTTCTTAATTGTTTACTAAACTTAAAATGCTCTTAGAAAAAAGGACAGTCAATACTATTGGTCTATATGCATCCTGAATGGGCAATGTTCTGGACAGCCATGCCCCAGGCAGAGAGCATCTTAGTAACAAGAACTATTCATAAAGGGAGAAACGTCCATCGTTTGCTGGACTGTGGGTGAGTTGGTGGGTGCCCAGACACCTGTGACATAGAAGGAAAGGAAAGAGCAACAGCAAAATCCTCAGTCCTAACCACCCCAAATACTTCTAACCACCTAATGAAACAGTCTGGTCAACTAGAGAGGAGCTACAGATGAAAGAAGATTCAGGTCCAGAGATGAACCCATGGTCAGCACAAGTTGACTGGAACCTGGAGAGCAGCCCTGCCTGACTCTCCAGAGCCTGTGACAGTAAGGGGAAGTCATTAGATAATAAAATCCTGAATAGGCTCCTACTTAGAACAAAGCAAACAGGGCTACTGCTTTAAATGGTTATGTGGTGGTTAGAAAAGCACGCAGACAAAATCACCCCATATTATCAAACTTGCTAACATCTGACTTTGGGGAAAGGCACCTTTTTATCTTCCTGGAAGCCCAGAATCACTACCTGAAAGAGCACTTAGGCTGACACTAAAGCAACGCCAACAGGGAAAGAAAGAGGACGGATGTCAGACAGCTCGGGAAGAAGACAGACTTAAGCTCGGCTGGGAGAGAGTTTCTTGGGTTCATTAAGTAGGCCCAAAGGCCTGGCGGGTACCTTGGCATAGCTCAGGGGTGCAGTGCTTGTCTGGCATAGGAAAGGCCCGAGGCTTGAATCTCAGAACCAAAAACTGGAGTGTTTGGGTCAGCAGCCATACAGCTAACCCTAAATATGGACCCCTCAGCCTCCAGCTGCCCACACACTCATTAGCAGCTGTGGTTCCTATTAAACAGCTTCCTGCTTCTCATGCGTGCTTTAATGGCTTGGATCCCATTCCTTCTCTGTTCAGTCCGAGAAAGTCCTCAAAAATGAGCAAGATGTCAATTTGATGGGTAGACACCAAGGACTAAGTGATTGGCAGAGTACTATGTCAACTTACAGAAAAGACGAGAGCACTTCCCAGGTCAGAGTGTATCTTCATGACTGAAGTGCATTATAGGAAGCAGGGATTGAGAGAACACTAAGTTCCAGGCCCCAACTGCCACTCACAGGTTGTACAATAAGCAAAGAGATAAAGAGCTCCCTCAAGGCTGGAGCCCTTAGGGGATCACTTTCAAATGGATTTCAGGAGGCAGCAAGTCCCTAAGCTAGCTGGACCCACTTCAGCAAACACCATAGAAGGTGGAGGTTGAGCTCAGGCAATTCTGAAAAACTCCTACTGAGCCTAGCACTAAAAATTCCAATAGAGATGCCATTGAACTGGCTCCAACCCGGCATCACAGAAAGCAGAGGAGGCTGACCCCAAACTACCTGCCACAGACCTTCCTGGAGCTGGGACTCCTTCCAGCAAGGATCCTACTCACTTACCTCTGACCCGACTCCTGTAACCAACAACAGGATCCTCATCTGAGTCCATGTGGGTCATTTAGTCCCGCCCAGCCCCATGACAACTCCATAATCATACCCTTCATTTCTCTAGCAGTCAATATAAAAAGCAGCTTTCTACGAACCCTATTCTGAAAGTCACTGGCCCCCATTCTGAAAGTCACACTGAGGCTTCTCCAGTGTCCCTCAAGACAGTCCCTGATAGCACAACCTTTGCCCTGTGCCTATGTGAGCATGACTACATGAGTTAGTGAACCTTAATACTTTGCTAGGCTAGAAGAGAAATAATGGCTAAGTCATTGAAGATGAGAATAATGAGGAAGATGTGTAATAACTGCTCTACTGTCCCAGCTCATTAAGGAAGCTGCTTATTAAACACCAGACTTGATTTTCACAAAATCTTTCATTGCCTTTTCTGTGGATGTTTGATTTTTTTCTATTAAAGAAAACTTAAAGAATATACCACAAGCTACGTCCATAACCCCAGCACTGAGACTAAAGCAAAAACATTATGAGATTGAGGCCAACCTGGACTACAGAGAATTCTACTCCATCCTGGAGAAAATAATTCATGTGATCATGCATAGTAAAAACAAATAAGTAAGCATCCTATTAAAGTAAACTCTCTCACAAAACAAACTTCTAAATCCCGAGGCCAAAGAAGCATGTGTTCCTGGCCTCTGACATGGACTCGTGCTAGGCCGCTGAATGACTGGTGGTTGGTGACTGATAGCTTGTGCGTGGCACCAGGGCTCAGTGCGCTACCAAAGCATCCCTAGAGGACACTGAGAGCATGGCACAGCTTAGTGTAGCCTGTAGCCCCAACCCCTCCTCGCTTCATGCCAACTGTAGTCTCAAGTCGACTCCATTCGGCTATGCACTGTGGCCATGGAGGCAAAGTAATATGAGATCTAGACCCAGCGCAAACACTAAGCTATTCGCTCTGACAGTAGGCCCCAAAGGACACTATTACACATCCTACCTTAAGGATCTGCCCTCCTTCTGGGTATCTTCTTAAGATATCCTTGAGGAAATCAACAAGTGGTGGAGTGGTTTGACCAAATCGACCTAAAATGCAAAATACATTGTAAAAGAAAAACAAGGTTTCACAACTTTCCACCTGTGTGTGATTTGGTTCTCTCCATGGTTCCATGTATGGCACAGGAGAATTCTAGGACCAAAACCCACCAGGTTAAGCAACTCAATAGAAAGTAAAGCTCATTCTGTGTTATAAAATCTCAAGACTTTGAACTAAGTGAGACATCAGGTTTCAAAGGATTTTCCAAGATACACTATCACAAAAGGTTAATTCAACAGCAAGCAGCATGACAGAGGGATGAAGTGCTGCTGTTTTCTAAAGGGATTAAATAACCGATGCTGTTTAGTGCTCCTGTGATAAAAAAAAAATCCAGAAATAATGTCACATAGTGCCACATTCTCATTACTTTCAAACTTAACCAATATGCTGATGGCTCTGAAGTTCAGTGACTGACTAGGTTAAGAACTAAGTCCTGCCTACACTGTTCTACACCAACTGACCAGGCCATCTTCAGATAGGTAGTAGGAAGGTGTAAAGGTAAGGATGAAGAAAAAAAAAATCCTTAAGAATAAGAAATTGGAGGCTGGAGAGATGGCTCAGAGGTTAAAAATACTGATTGTTCTTCTAGAAGACCCAGGTTCAATTTCTAGTACTCATGTGGCAGCTCACAAGTGCCTGGAGACCTGACACTCTCACACAGACATACATGCAGGCAAAAAACAAAACAATGAACATAAAATTGAGAGAGAGAGAGAGAGAGAGAGAGAGAGAGAGAGAGAG
>OU015748.1:58059557-58075633 GCA_907169655.1 Acomys percivali
ACACACACACACACACACACACACACACACACACACACACACACGAGCGCATGCCCTCCAAGGTCATCAGAGTGGAAGAGCGGCCCACCACTTGTCACTTGTCAGCTCTGAGGTGGTGTGGGCACGGAAGAGATGTCCTACCCCTACCCCACCCCTCACCACCTGCAGGTGGCAAGAGAGCTGGCCCCAAGATCATGAGAATGGGAAAGCTGAAAGCTGTCCCTGTCCCTCACCAGTGGCAGCACTTGGAAGAGTGGGCCCCGTACTTCTGGGCAGCATACTAGAGTTGGCCCCAAGGGTATGAAAACAGGGGAGCTGGCCTTGCCCTTTGCTAGCTGCAGCACTGGGTGAGCTAGCCTATTGGGGCAGTGCTGGATAGCTCACCCTAGTGGTGTGGATGCAAAGCTGGCAGGTGACCAGCTTAGCTACCACCCAGGCTCAGGCCCAGGGCTTTGAGTTGGCCCACCCCAACATCTACTCCATCTATGAACTGCCAAAGCACATGAAGGGGCCAGTCCTGCAGATCAAAAGGTTCAGGGTCCCCATGACACAGGGAAACAACAGGCTATACCACAGGAATCCTGGTGAGGACCCAGTGTTGACAGGGTAGCAGAAGCCAGGGGCCTCAAAACAGACAATGATTCATTGCAATGAACGTTTGCAAGGAAAAGATGTACAGCCAAGAGGGCATACTGTGGAACACACTGCAGCTTCCACAGTTTTTGTTTTGTTTTGTGGGGCTGGAGCTGAGGGGCAGAGGGTAAAAACAAAGGGACAGGGAGATGAGTGAGACGGGTGTGCATGATGCGAAATTCACAAAGAGTCAATACAAAATAAGATTAAAAAAAAATAGGAAACACTTAAAATCTGCATATAAATAAAAGTGCTTACACAAAGAAACCATCACCATAGGCTGAGACCAGAGTATTCCATACTTCAGACTTTAGAATATTTGCACTAGTTAGTGAGATATCTTAAGGATGAGACCCAAGACCAAATAAATAAGTAAATAAATAAATCCATGTATATTTAACGTTATCTCCATAATTCTCTATAGAATGTTTAATACTCCTGTATTTTTACTATAAACTGTCAAATGATGTGAAGTATTGAATTTTTCATTGTTGGCATCATGCTAGATGCCTTTGGACTATTTTAGATTTATGCATTAGAGATTCTCAACCTGTGTGGATTTGCATCATTTTGACACACTCATTTACCAAGATCAAGCCTAAGTAAGACTATGTCAACAGATTTTTCTCACTCATCACACACCTAGCCCCATCCACCATTTTCCTCTGGTTTGGGCAACCCCTCCCTGTATTCGATAATATGCTCTCATTTCATTTTAAAAATACAACCTTTAGTGCAGGCTACTTTATTGATAGACATACACAAAGCTACAGATGCTTAGTGCATGAACTTGGAAGCTATTACATACCCATCAAAACATCATTGTCATCATTATCATACCTTATCAATTAGCTCCAAAGTTTCTCCCAACTCCCTTTTGTTTTGACTTCATTCCTTTTGTGGGAAAGCCTTTAAGATCTCCCTTCCTAGAAATTTTGTTGATCTGTTTGTTTGTTTGTTTGTCTGCTTGTTTTTGAGACAGGGTCTTACTAGGTGGCCTAGGCAGGTGTCACACTTAACAGAGCCTCTTGCCTCAGTTTCCTATGTACTAAGGTTACAGGCATGAAGCACCATGCTCCATGCTCCACTCTTCTGAGCAAGCTTTGAGGTACATATTACAGTACTAGCACTAGTCATCATAAAAGGGCCTTTCACTGGGCAGCAGAGATGCAGATCCCATTTGCTTTGCACAGCTGAAACTTCAGACTCTTGGACCAACACCTCTTCATCTCACCCTCCTCCCTGCTCTTGGAAGCTACCATCCTCCCATCTGCTTCTGCATGAAACAAAACCCTTAATGGACTGAATTATGGCATATACTTTAGGTAAAGTCGATATTATACCTCCCCCTTTTAAGCCTTTTGATTGAAGGTTTACAAAAAGATGACGGGTTCTGGAAGTCAGATCTCCAATCTTGATCCAATCAGGTAACTAAAAAGGAGAACAGGAACTGTGTGAGAAGCAATACGACATCAATACTGTCATTTCAAAACCTCACTTCAAATACTTTTCATTCAAGTAACACATGTTAACCATCCTTACCAAGGAGTAAGTTTCTCCGAAGGGGATGCTGCAGATGATAGAACAGAATGCTAGATAAAATCTTTAAGTAATAACTCTCTAAATTTAAAGTTAGAATTTTTCTTTAAATAATTACAAATAAAAACAAACCTATTTCTTTTCTGCCATATAAGTTACTCTCCTTCCTTTCTTCCCTCCCTCTCTTTCACCAGCGAGGCAAGTATTCTACCACCGATCCACACCCCTTCCCCTGCCAGCCTAAATTATCCTAAATTCATAGTTTCAAATATGTATAAGATCTGTAACATAAACAAAAACATCTTTTTGATCAATGTTTTCAATGTGTATTTGGTGTGCAGCATAGGTCCTGGAAACCGCAACAGACCAGAGGATGACATTTTTGGCATATTAATATATATATGGCACTTTATTGGGATTAATGCACATAACATTTCCCTAAATTAGCAGTATATTTTTCATTTACTTTCCGTGGTATCCCATAGAATCATGTTCCTAGACATTCCCTCTGGAAAGCACTACCACAGATGCCCCCTAAAGTGATGGGAGGAAGCTGTACCGTCCCTGAAAAATGCCTTGGTGTGGCCTTCCTGTTCCTGATAAAGGCAGGTACAAGACAAATTTTATGACCCACAGTAGTCTGTGTAGAAATAGAGCAAACTTCAACACCAGATAAGCTTGCTCTCCATCTGGGTCCACTTTCCACTCTACCTATGTGGTCTCCCTGGACGGACCTCTTCAACAGTCTAAAAAGCACAAACACGACCCCAGAGCTTATGGGAAGGACTACTTTTCTTTTCTTTTTTTTTCTTTTTATTAATTCATTCATATTACATCTCAATTGTTATCCCATCCCTTGTATCCTCCCATTTTCCCTCCCTCCCGCTTTCCTCCTACTCCCCTCCCCTATGACTGTGACTGAGGGGGGCTTCCTCCCCCTGTATATGCTCATAGGGTATCAAGTCTCTTCCTGGTAGCCTGCTATCCTTCCTCTGAGTGCCACCAGGCCTCCCCATCCAGGGGACATGGTCAAATATGGGGCACCAGAGTTCGTGTGAAAGTCAGACCCCACTCTCCACTCAACTGTGGAGAATGTCCTGTCCATTGGCTAGATCTGGGTAGGGGTTTGAAGTTTACTGCATGCATTGTCCCTTGGCTGGTGCCATAGTTTAAGCAGGACCCCTGGGCCCAAATCTGCCTATCATAATGTTCTTCTTGTAGGTTTCTAGGATCCTCTGGATCCTTCTATTTCCCTGTTCTCTCATTCTTCTCTCACCTAAAGTCCCAATAGGATGTCCTTCCCTCTGTCCCACTTTCCTGATAAGTGAAGACTTTCATGGGACATACCCCTTGGGCTAGTCCGAAGGGCTACTTTTCCAAGGTGTGCTTCACAGGCAGGGCCACTGTTGCCATATTCTCTCATTGGCATCTTAAGGCTCTAAAACGTGAGCAGGGGAAAGGTGAGCTCACCAGCTTTTGAAACCTCTAGCAGCTCCTCATCTGTAGTTCACCTTTCAACCAACAGTGTTACCACCTACAGTCATTTGAGGGGGACCATCTCTCTCTAGAGCTCCTCTGCAGCTACTTCTAGGCCCAAGAGCGTACTATCCAGTCTCTTCTCCTGCATGCCGTCCTTCTGCTCCTCCCTTCGGGTACGCTGCTAACATCCTTGGTCATGAAGCATGCTCACATCATACATCTGCTGACTCTGAGAACTATCCTCGAAAACTAGAGCATGCTGTACACAGGTGCTGAAGGAAACACAGGCGAGAATACCAACTGCCGCTAACAAAATATCACACAACAATGAATACTGAACAGCCACACTACATTCAACCTAAATGGATATTAATAATGAGGTATCAAGTGAAAAAAGCTACCCAGTTTATTACTCAAAGAATGATAAGCTCCATTTGATGGGTATAACCAATAAAAAAGTAAACAGAATATTGTTTGAGTTATATATTTAGGTTACAAGTACATATGAAATGCAAACAGAAGGATACCATGTTATTATAGGTGATCATTCTGCTGGCTAATTAACCGTCTAATTAATCACTAAAAGTAAGTCATACATAAGCCAATGCTCATTAGTCCAATTTAGGATCATTCACTGGAAGAAAAAAATGGCAGAAAATATAGAGAAAATTTAATTCAGAACATGGCTGGTGTGGCAAGAGATCACATCCAAAGACCTTCTAGGTCTATGTGATCTGGCTGGAATACAGACAGTAATCAGGAGACAAAGGGAAGCAGATCTGAGTTCAAAGCCAGCCTGGTATATAGCAAGTTTCGGGTAAAGAAAAGCTTAGGTCCAGGCATGGTGGTACACGCCTTTAATTACAAACAGTAAAAGTAAAGTTAGTTTGTAGAAGGAAGCACCCATGTTTGAAAGTGATGCTAATTAGGTGGCTGAAAAAGAAAGTGACGAATCCGAGAAGATTTCACAGAACAGGATATGCCCAACTCTCTCAAGAAAAGAGAAAGGGGAAGCTACTTAATGCAGTGCAAAGAGAGGGAGGGAGGGGGACAGAGAGACAGGGACAGGGGCCAGCGGGGGGGGGGGGAGGCAGCGTTACTGGGACAGTAATAGAGAGACAAGTTGCAGAGAGATAGAACAAGCTAGATTCAGGTGAAGACCAAATGAACCAGAGAATGAAAAAGAGCCAGAAAATATTGCTGGAGTTAGTTTGACGCCAAGCAGCACAATTCAGGGGCCCAGAGAGAAGCCAGATTGAAAAAACTCAGCTGGGAGAGGAGTTTGAGCCAGAATATCAGAGTTGAACCAGCCAGCCCAGAGCTCAGAGAGAACAAGAAAGGGTGAGTTTATTAAGCAGTAAGTCTCAGAAGCTGAAAACACTCTAGGCCTAGGTTAGATTGTACAGAGGCTAGAAGCTTCCAGGCCTAGGCCTAGGTTAGCAGACAGGCAGAGGCAGTAAGCCTCTGAGACAACACCTGAAGCAGGTGAATAAAAGTTCCTTTTACAAGGAAGTACAAAGGAAGGAAATCTAAGAAGTTTCCAGGTTTTTAAAGAGAATTGATTGCAAGAAGCTAGAGACCTAATATAAGTGCATTAGTTTAACCACATGTAACTGTGGGTCTGACAATCGACCATGTGGTATATACTATAACCTGCATGTCTATCACAGGGCAGTGGTTCTCATGAACTGCAATCGGGCTGAGGTGATATCCTCAACAGTACTGCCTCCTCTGGAGTGTGCCAGGATTCAGGGGTTTGTGCAGGCCCTCTCCCCCACTCTCCTGGATACTACAAGGAAGTACAGGAATCTCCCTATTCTCCCCAGATGCAATGTACTCTCCATGCAAAGTGCCCGTCTCATTGTTTTTAAGATGATTAAAAAATCATTAGAATCTTGGTCTTGCCAGCCTCATTCTCCCTTATGAATCTCAGAGGCAAGTATCTTCAATTACTAGCCACAGTGGCTTGTATTAAACAGTATGATAATGTAACTGTTCAGAGCACAGAAGCTCAGTAACTCTCTTCCCCCCACTTTCCCAAATACAGAAAGAGATGCTGAGCATCAGCCTCGTCCCATCTCCAGCTCTGGCCTCTCTTTCTGTTTTGTATCTACGGCTGTGAGCTGACTTTCACTGTCTTTAGAGTCACAGACCTTAGAACCTCGGAAAGCAGAACCTAATTTGGTTTTAGTTATATACACATGACAGTGGCAAGCTGGATCTGGGTCACCCACTTCTCCGCTATGTGCATTTTCCTAGCCCCTTCTGTGTCTCACCATCAGCTGAAGCACACATAAAAGCAAACTGGCTGCCACACTTGTTCCAGAAGAGCTGCCTCTGTCATCTACTAAGAAACGCTTGCTCTCCTGTTCGGACTCCCTCCAAGCTTGCAAACATGCTCCATAAAGCCTTTGGCCTTATTCTAAATCAATTCTCCAACCTTGAGGTCCGTTTGACACCAACTGCCACAGTTCTGTCCTTTACAAAGTGTCCTGCATGTCCTTTCATTTACTTAATTGTAGTGTGTGTGTGTGTGTGTGTGTGTGTGTGTGTGTGTTATGCATATGGTATAGGATGTATGTGATGTGTGTGTGGTGTGTGCATGTGGTATATGATGTGTGTGTGTGTGGTGTGTGTGCATATGGTATATGATGTGTGGGGAGTGAGTGTGTGTGTGTGTGTGTGTGCGTGCGCGTGCGCATGATGTGTGGTGTGTGTATGAATGCATGATGGGAGCACATGAGTGAAGGTCAGAGGACAACTTTGCAGAGATGGTTCTCTTTCTACCTTTACATGGGTTCCCAGGATTAAATTCAGTTGTCAGGCTTACACAGTACTGACCCATCTCACTTCTCCAGCCCCATGCTTTCAATTTCACCCTCACAGCCTTGGTCTAGGATCCTCATGACCTCAAAGCAGATCAGTGATGGCTCTGGATCTCTTTCAACTTCCCAATGACCCAACTCAAACAATAGGACCACTTAAACCAACCACCCCAAATCTGAGGTTTGCAAAGGCACTTGTAAAAAAACAAAAAACAAAAACCACTTCCAATGACAAGAGCTACAGTTCAGTCACATGAGTCTATGCATGTATGCACTACAATGACAACGTAGGACCAGAAGTAAGGCGGGCATACACACAGGAGAGCAGACCCATAAGGGTGGACAAAGACGAAGGTGGCACAAATAAAGAAAGCAAGACCAGTGTGTGTTCCTTTTCAGTTCTGCCTCGACTCCTTGGGCAAGCCAATGCCGGCACACCAGCAAACACTCCTTGGTAGAATGTTAAGAAATCACCTATCTGTAGAGATGCATAAGGGCAGGTTCATCAGAAATCTGTGTCTATGTGTGCAGGAAACCAGAAAACTGACCCAGGTGTATCAAAAGTCAAGGCTACACTGGAGAGCTCTAAATTGAGTGGTATGGACATCCAAGTCATTTCAATTGCCTTTTTAAGTCTTGCAAAGTATGTTCTTTTATCACATAAGAAAGCAACGATATGAGAATTAAAGAATAAGATAATTTTCAGCAAAACTTTAATTTCCCTTCCAAGAAAACTGTAGAATTTGCCCCATTATTTAAGAACACATTTGAATATATAAACAGTTCTTATGTTCCAAAATATTGGTGCACTAACCGAACTCATTAACACCTCAAAAGTTTTAAGTTTCCCCCTCAAAAATAACAGTTTGAGTATTAAGTTACATCTGAAGATCGTTTTTCGGCTGTAAATTTCTGTGATTCAAAGAAATTGGTGTAGAGTACCTGCCCAGCACGTGCAAAGCCCTATGTCTCAGCCCCAGAACCCCAAAGCCAAGAGGAAGGGCTCCAGAAGAGGCCGTTTTAAAAACATTGTTCTTGTTCAACTTAGGAACAGATAAACACGGCCTATCAATGGAGATGTCTTTGAATTTTTAAATCTCCTCGGTTAACAATGCCCAGCAAAAATGTGCCTTCGTTTTAGGCAGTGAGGATTCACAAACGTGAGAACCGCAAATGCAAAACAAACAAACAAACCCTCACAACTACCGGCAGGCGCACGCTCCTGCCATTCTGCTCCAGCTATCTACAAAGCTCTATTGAATCATCGTAGCATCTGTCTTCCGTGACCGGACAGGAGCCGGTGAGTTTCCTGCCGCCAGCGTGCGACTGCGCCCATCTCCCAGGGCAGGCCTGGCGCCGACCTACCTCCCGGTCTCCGCGCCACAGCCGCTGCTCCGCCACCGGGAAGCCGGTCTCAGCGAAGATGCGCTCCTTGAGGTCCCGCGCGGTGGCGGTCGCCGGCACCGCCACTGTCCTGCAGCCCACGCAGCCGCGGAGCACGGTCACGCGGACCCACCTGCGACAGGGCAAAGGGAGGATGGTCAGCGGGGTTCGCGCGCGGCCGGCCCGCCCACCTTGCCTCCCGGGGTCCCATCACCTGTCCCCCATGGCGGGCTCCCCAGGCCGCCGCCTCACGCCCAGCCCGGCCGCTCCGAGAGGCCCTCCGCCGGCCCCGAGGCGGGGATCCTCATGGCGTAGGCCTGCGCCGCCGCAGCGCTCTGCCGCAGCCCGCAGCAGACGAGGCAGAGGAAGGCGCCGCTGCGGAGGAGGAGCGAGCTCTGCTGCACCGCGCGCTCCCGACAGCGAAGGGCTCAGCGGGCGTCGCCCGCGGGCACGCGCGGCCCGGGGACCGTTAGCTGGTTAGGCGGCTCCTCTGCGCAGCCACGCCTTCCCAGACGCGCCTCCCTTAGCCCTTGGAGGAGCCTCAGGCCCCGCCCCAGCTCCGCCCCCCTAATGGATGGCAAAGGACGGTCCCGCCCCCGCCCTCAGGCCACGCCCCTTTCTGACACACCCCCTGCGGGTGCTCTGAGGAGACTCAAGCCCCGCCTAGGCTCCGCCCCTCTCCTGGTCGACTAAGGACCTCCAAGCCACGCCCCTCCCAGGAGCGGCGCCGTAGATTACAACTGTTCTGAAGCTCCTTGGGCCCCGCCCCTGCCACGCCCTCCACCGGCTCCCTCTTCAGGCCACGCCCCTCCCGATCCCTTCACACACAGAACACTCTCGCCTGGACCCCCACCTAACACAACCAGACTGAGGTGCTGCACAACCCAACAGGCTGTGCCACATCCAGGTACCTCCTTCCGCTTCTCACAGATCCGAACGAAAAATCGCAAAACCAAGCCTTCCTCATCTGATACAGCAACGCAAAAATTACACAGTGAAATATTGTTAATTTGAAATATTTTCCTCAGAACAACCCTAAAAGATGGTATTGATTACTACTTCTCTTGGCTTCCCTCCATATAGTCAGAATTCATCATCAGAAGTGAAAACATAGACTGCCCTGAGAGCTCTTCAGCTCTCTTACTTAATGACGCTACAGGCAACAATAATGTCAGTCGAGCTTGCCTTTCGCTGTTGGAAGGGGTCAGTTTCATCAATTAGAGAAAAATACAGCATCTCAGTTTTAAAAAATCCTGCCAAGAAACCCTAGTGGACAAATACTTGATTTTTGAATTAGATAAGCCTGTACAAGTAAGTGAATGCATTGGGATATCAACAAATAGGAAAAAAATTAAAGATCTTTGTTTATTAAATGAGATCTCTTCCTCACGCCCCCTCCCCCACACAAACACACACCCCATCCCTCTCCCAAACACCAACCACTCAGCCCTGTGACATGTACTACCCACACCTAAGACAAATCTTCAGGTTAAAATACTTCAGAGTTGAGGGTACACCCTCCTTTCCTCTGCCTTCCCTGAGCAGGCACCAAGCAGGATGTGGTAACAATAGAACCCAGGAGTGGAGGCAGTGGAGGGCCTGAAAGGAAGGAATGACCTCATCCATCAGGCAGGCCACAAGAGAGGCAGAGGCAGCCTTTGAGGAGGCTGCTCAGAAGCAGCTTTGAACATCTAGGGCAGAGTGCCTCTGAGATACAATTCACAGTGTTATTACTCACGGCAAACGCAGAACTAGACCTCAGGGCAGATGCCAGAGCTAGCATCGCAGATGGAGGAGGAGTCGCTAGCTTCTTCAGATAATACGGATAACGTCTACTAAAGCTGCTGTATGCCAACTGGATACACTCCCGAGTGACAAGGACAGGCTAGGAGTGAGACAAAGTACCTAAGAACTCTTTGAGTAGACACAGCTGCAGTTTTACCAGACAGCATTCTGGACATGAGCACGCTGCTGGTCGAACACTATCATGACTATAGCATCACAGAACCACACGATTCGAAATTATTCTGAAGGTAAGTCTTATGCTATGTGAACCACCACAGGAAAATACATTTTATCATTTTGTTTTCGGGGACGGAGTTTATACACAAGGTGGTCCTGAAGTGTCATAATCGTCCTGCCTCCACCCACTAACTGCTAGGATAGGCTGTGTGTATGGTCATGTATTCACATATTTTTTTTTCTTCCTTTACAATATTTTTTTAAGCAGCACAGAAACACTAAAAAAAAGTTGATAAGACCAGCCGCCAAGGTTTGGAGGCAGAAAAGGTAATGGCAGGCAGTAGGGCCGTGACAATATGAGTCATCCCTTAAGGACACATTTCATATTACATATTGTCTGGCAGGTAGCAATAAGATAGGAAAAGACTGCAAAGACTTGACCAGCTAGCAAGTGAGTAGGACAAAGTGGCAAAACAGCAACAGAGCAGTCATTAAATGAGAGACAGGTGGGGTAATGAAAAGGGAAGAGGGCGAGGAAAGGCCAAAAAGAGAGAAAAGAAAGAAAGGTGAAGAAATAAGTGAAGGAGGAAAAAAGAGGGAGGCAAACAGGGAAGGAAGGAGAGAAACTGGGGGGGAGCCTGTGGGGAGGTGGAAGGAGGAGATGAATGGAAGGAAAGAGGGAAAGGACGGAAGGAAGTGAGGAGGGAAGAAGAAAGTGGAAGGAAACAGAAAAGAGGAAGGGAGGGAGGGAGAGGGAGGGGAGGGAGGGAAAGAAGGGGGAGGGGAAGAGAGGGAAGGGAGGGGAGGATGGAAGGGAGAGGAAAAGGGAAGGAAGAGAGGAAGAAAAGGAGGAAGAAGGAAAGGAAGAAAGAAGGAAGGAATGGAGAAAGGAGGAAAGAAATGTACAAGAAGGAAGGGAAGGGAGGGGGAAGAAAGAATGGATGGAAAGGGAGACCGTAGAGGAAGAGGAAAGAGGGAAGATGAAGAGAGAGGGAGGAAGGGAGGGAAAGTGAGAGGTGCAAGTGGGGAAATGCAGGGAGAAGGAAGAAGAAAAAAAGGAAAGGATCGAGGGGATAGAAGAGAAAGGAAGGGAAAGAAAGGGTTAAATGAGGAGACATAGAGGCCAAAAATGTGAAGATTGAAAAAAGATATCTCGAGGGAGGCAGGGAGGAAGAGAAAAAGCTTCCACCAGATTGGCTCTTAGGGAAACTGGCAGGGCCGAGAGGAGGATTAGAAAGAAGGGAACAAGGAAGAAGAAAATGCCCAGAAAAATGTAGAAAAACGGGGGGGAGGGGCAAGTTAAAAATAGTCGTATTTCTTCTGCTTGGGATGAGGAGTGATGATCTCTGAGTTGACTCTCCCAGCATGTCTTCACAGTAGAGTAGCCAACTCTCCCCTCGCCAGTTAGGTAAAGACAAAAGTTGGAACTAATTGTTGTTCCTTTGCTTAACGAGTCAGCAAAAGGCTAGTACCTTGAAAATAAAGTGAAGACGTGCTGGAAGATGTGACTTGGAGTGGTAAAGACTTGCCATGCAAGCCTGATGACGAGAGTTTGATTCCCGGAGCCCATGTCAAGAAGAGGGATCCAGCCCCACATCGCCGTCTGGGACCCACACGTGTTCCAGGACATATGCTTCCCACACACAAAACAGTATTCTTTTAAAGTATGGCTATCCCGCTGAGTCCCAAGAATGAGTGGAAGGGGTTAGCCACATAGGCGAAAGGAAATGACCTTTAGGGCAAGGAGCAGCACCCGTGAAGCCATGATGGTCAAGAGCCACAGGGCGGAGAAGAGCACAGCCTTGCGTCAGAAGAGTGAACTGCAGGAGCACAGACACTGCCGGGCCCAGGGGAAGTGGGCACACAGGTTTTCTTGAGCTCACTCTTCCACGTTTATCCAGCATAGTGGTCCTCCCTTGTACAACAAGTACCTGCCTAGTGAAACCCAACCTGGTAAGTATTGGTTTTCCTCACATGACCAGCAACCACGGGAGGGCAACTCCTCAGCCCTGTCATGACCAGAGGCGCGGTAATATATTGAGTCCAGCTCTCTTTTTAATGTTAAAATACCCATTACCAGCAAGGGAGGGTAGATCACAGGTGCCAAACCAGCCCTTGAGAGACTGAGGCAGGAGGGTTTCTGGGAATTTGACATTAGGCCTTGATTACTCAGTACCAGGCCAGCCAGGGCTACATAACCATAATAAATAATAATGAATAATAAATAAATAATCATAAACAAAAAAATGAAGAAAGGAATATGAAGCCATCGTGGGCTAGAATGAGAAAAAAAAAGAAAGAAAAAAGAACAAAAACAAGAGGCTAGCAGAGTTCTGATTTATCCAAATTCAGTGTAAGGAACAGCAGATCCTCAGGATTGACTATCAATTGCAAGTAACTCGGTTTTATCAGGAAAACAAGAATTTTCTCAGCAAGCTTCTGCTTCTTCTGATTGGCCAGAACTGTGTCACATGATCAACTGCAGTTGCAAGGCGAGCAGAGGAAGTGACTGATAACTTTTCAAGAGTCTGTAGTGATAGCTGAATCATCCAGTTGTGCCCTCTACAGTGTGGATGGAAAAACCACAAGAAAGATGCTTTCAAAGTGCCTGCAGGAATATCAGAAAGCAGCGACTGAAAACTATCAAAGCTGCCTACGCACATAAAACATGTTTTCAAAGGGTGTCCGGGAGAGAGGACATTCCGTTCAGGTGACTTTTGCTCACAGTGGACAGTACTTTGGCAGGTGTTTTTCTAACTCTTCTTCTGTAAAGTCTTGAGAACACTTTTTAAACGTCATTTCAAGTCTGAGACTAGAGCAAACCCAGCCCAAGCCATCTGTTCCAACCGCCCATCGCCTACAAAGATGAGCTAGCCTTACTCTGGCCACCTCCGTGCTGCGAGGAGGCAGCTGCCTCACGGCCAGAGCTGGAGAGCTGAGAAAGGAAAGGTGAGGCTGCCCGTGCCCAGCCAAGATATATAACTGTGAAGTAGATCCTGGGAATAAACACTGTGGGAAAAGAACAGAAAATGTCCATATGGATTAGGCTGTTCTGACACGCATGTTGTCTGTAAAAAGAACCAAACACCGTGAGGAAGCCTATTGTGAAAAAAAAACCACTAAGTGATATTGGTGACTTTGGAAACACGGCTTCCCCAAGATCAAGGGTAAAGCAATGGCCTCTCCATGAGAGGGAAGTTATGAATAGCTACTCTGGTTCATTCTGCTTAATTTGCCTGATTACATAACTTCTGGCTAAAATACATAAAGTTGAGGTGACAATCACACCATCATACCAGAATCCTACCCAGGACAAATTTCTTTGCACAGAATATCAAATTTTCTGCACACTTCAAGTTTCTTTATGGAATAATAAGCTTCAAATCTGCTGTAAATCCCTGCTTGGGAAAAATCTCTCTACAGTCAAACTACCTATTTAATTGAGGAATTCTTTTCACGGATGTGTATCCCTGCATACGATTAGCCTTTGTTTTTAAGTACATGTTACTTGACAAAACACCAGACAAAGGCCACTTAAAGAAGGGAAGGTATGTTTTGGCTCACAGTTTGAGGGGATGCAGTCCATCACTGAGAGGACAACACGGTGGCGGCTGGTCACATGGCATCCACAATCAGGAAGCAGAGACAGATGAATTGCTGGTGTTCGGCTACCTTCCCCTTTCACCCTTTTTATTCAGTCCAGAACTCCAGCCCGCAGGAAGGTGCCATCCATACCCACAGTGGGCCTCCGTTCCTCAGGTAAACATTTTTGGAAGCACCTTACTGACACACTCCGATGCTAATCTCCAGGTGATTCCAAGTCCATTCAAGTGGACAATGAAGACTAACCGCCACCAAGCACCGGGTCCCTTTAGGAGGAAGCATTTCATGTGTATTTGTTTCTACCAGATAGCTTATGTGCATAAGGATATATGTATACAAGGTGTGTGTGTGTGTGTGTGTGTGTGTGTGTGAGAGCTCTTTGCTATACAGAGGTAATTGTCACTGTTCTTTTAATACACTGCAAGTGTTCTGGACTCTAGGCCACTGTGAACTGTTAACACTGACAGAAGCCAAATTCGGGACCAACAGCAAGACTTTAGAGTATCTGTACCAGATGCAGGTGGTACCTGTGGATGAGAAGAGGCCACATGGATGTCCCCACTAGTCCCAGGCACAGACTGCAGCTGCACCCAGACCCATGGCAGCAAGGCAGGACACGGTGCTGCCCAGCTCGACTAGTGGCCAGTGCGAAGCTGTACCTCTGACTTCCCAGCCTTCTTCCTTCCTTCCCTTGGCTTCTAACCTCATTGTTTGACCTCTCTCCATTACAGCTTTCCATCAGTCTTCTGTTCTTCAAAGAATCAAGAAGGCTCTCTTCTCTCAGGCAGGCTGAGGCCCTGCCAGGTCCTTCTGTGCACTGGCCTGTGGCATGCCCACACCTTCCCTCAGCCTCGCCCCAGCCCTACCACTCCCCATCTGTGCCACGCACAGCACTGTCAGCATCTCTTTTCTCTCTACAGCATTTTTCTGGATGAATACGCCGGTGTAAACGCCCCACCCCGACAAACAGTTTTGACTTCAGCACGTGACTCCATGCACACAACTGCTTGGCAATCCAATGTCCACACAAATGCATGACTGAGAACTGCAGGTGGTGGCGGTTGGGATCTTTAGGAAAATGTGGCTTCAGAGAAAAGCCAGTGTGGACTATCACACAGAACCAGAGTCAGTAACCTGATCCGATCCTCTGGGTCTCAGCCAGTCACTGCTTCATACCAGCTTTCTCCTCTTGGACTGAGTGTGCCCTAGCTTTCTGACCTCAGTCTACTGCAGTCACCACATTTGGCACCTGAAATCTCACATACCAAAGCACATCCCCTCACCCAGGGTCTTCACATGTGCTATTCCTCCTTTTGGCCTGATCTCTCAAAGGGCCTTTCTAATTCTCCCCGGCCCCCACCTTTGGTTTACATTTAGGCACTGTGATTTGACTGACAGTCAGAAAGCTGCCTTTACTGCCCTATAAAAACAGCAGCACCCCCGATGCAATCCTACTTCCTTCCCAAGTTTCCACTGAATTGCCTTGTCCTCTCTCATCACAGCTACACTCAGCTGTGTGTTCATCCATCTTTGTGGACACCATGCACAGGGTTGCTGTGTGCTCCCCCAGAGCAAAGCTGACAAGTGTTCCCATGCCAAACACTGGAGGGACAGGGGTCAGGTGGCAAGGCCTAATGTGTCACAGAGCTTCAGTCGGCTTGGGGTTGCCACCCATAAAACACCCCAGAGAAAATGGGCTGAACTAGATGTTCCTCACAGGACTGAGGACTGGACATTCAAGGTCAAAGTGCACGTAAGATCGGTCTCATCTCTCTATCTCCTCCCCAGCTTAGCTGCAGAGCCTCTTTGCTGTGTGTCTGTGACCTGCTTATGAGGGTACTAAAACCATCTAATCGCAAGTACCCCCCTCAAATACCTTACCTTTGAATACTACCAAGGCTGACAAGTATTAGGAAAAGCTTAGTTACCTGGGACCCTCCTCCCCACATCTGTATCAATATATACATCGGTATCAATATATGACTTATATAATAGAAATAAGTAGTTCCCCTTGGTGACTTCTTGGTAACATCCATTTCTATTCACACATGCTCCTGGATACATCTGGGATTAGGAGTCACAGGGCAGGTCTGACCCGAACTGGTTTGGGGATTCATGCTCAGGAAGACAAACTATGTCTTCTGAATGAACTCTTAGGGGGAAAAAATCTTCTATTTGCCATCCTCTGGCAATGACAGGTGTACATGTAATTAAAATCAGATGCATCATGGGAAGGGATCTGCTCAGTACAAAAAAGAGGTTACATAACCCAAATCTGCCCATCAAAACAGAATCACCGGAGCTACACTCCTAGCCATCAGCTCCTACTTTTCCTGGGCCCCATAAAACAAATTCGCAATAATATTTGAGACCCTTGAGTATTCTCTCAGAGGGCTCGATGCCTTTCTTGGCAGTGTGTCGAAAACGTATGCTTTTGTGTCACTCTTAATAAAGTTTCTTGCTGCCTCTCTCTGTCTCTGTCTCTGTCTCTCCGAGTCTGTGTTTCTCTCTCTCTGTCTCTATCTCTGTTTTTCTGTCTCTGTTTCTCGAGTGTCTGTCTGTCTGTCTGTCTGTCTGTCTGTCTGTCTGTCTGTCTGTCTGTCTGTCTCTCTCTCTCTCTCTCTCTCTCTCTCTCTCTCTCTCTCTCTCTCT
>OU015748.1:58082218-58106590 GCA_907169655.1 Acomys percivali
AGAGAGAGAGAGAGAGAGAGAGAGAGAGAGAGAGAGAGAGAGAGAGAGAGAGAGAGGGAGATGGAGATTGAATTCAGTCACCAATGGCCAAGGACCAAGTTATCTCAATATAATGGAAGCTTAGAACAAACTCTGAGGCAATGGAGCTAGCTGAGGGATCTTGTAATTTGGTGAATGCGTGAAGGTTCTGGAAGGGTGGATTCTCAGAGGAAAGGTAGGAAAGATCCATGCCACCACCCCTCACCACACCATGTCCCCTGCATTTCTTCCAGTTGACTGTTCCTAGAACATATAGAATATATATAGAATCCTTTATAATAAACTGCAATCTTAGGAAAAGCACTTTCCTCGAGGCTAAATTGGTTCAGTAGATTACAAGATCCAGGTTTAGGGGCCATCTTAGGCATCCTCTGATTTGCAGTTGGTTAGGCAGAGATGGAGGTGGCCTGGGAGGGGTCCTGCCCATTGGTAGCTGCCATCTCAAGTAGGTACAGTCTGGATTGAGGTTTTAATGTCCAGGATTTAGGTTTACTCTGGCTAGGTAATGTCAAAGTTGAAGTATGGGCCATCCAATGGACACTGGAGAATTAGGGAATTTGTTGTTTGGGGGATGGGAAAGGCACTACAACTTTTATAATAACCCTGTGCTGACATTTCTCTTAGATGTAGCTAGCATTCTGATGCAGCCAGGAGATGCATTCTCCATGGAGAGACTGTCAAGTGGGCCAGGCCACAGCCATCGCATGAGTATCGCTACTACTCAGTCTGCTGGCCACAGCCACCATTACTTCTTGTCTGGAGTATTATATCCTGCAATGGGCTCTCCAACATCTATCTCTGACCCTCAACAGATCAGCTACAGGGACATTTTGATATTTGTTCCCTTCTCTATTCCAGAGACCCAGGGCCATTTAGTCAGATGTTCAAACCTTTCGATGCTTTTGACACTTTTTGGTTTTTTGGCCTTCCCCAAGTTAGATCCTAAATGAATCTAGATCTCAAACTGACCCTGAGACTCCCTAAGGGGCAAAGCAACCCCCCTTCAAATGTGCTCTCTGCCTTATGAAATGAGTGTTCGTTATTATAAGACTAATAAAGATTTATTTAGGCTGTTGAATTGAGTACAATGCATTATCAAACCTTCTAAAAAATTCCTAGCTTTCTCTAATCTAGACTTTATTCATATGGGGAACTAATACTAAGTCACAACTGCTGCAGAAGTTCTACCATATGCCTAGAAAACTTCTTTTTCCACAACACACCCTAGCATCATGACATCTATCACAATTCTGGTTATTATTTGCAAATGTTGGGAGCTTCAGAAATGACGTTATACTCTTGTTCCATGCTTTCTGCTCTGTAACCACAGCAGCCCCCGTCTCCTGCCGCTCACTTATTGCTGCTCGTGTGCTCCAATTATTCCTGGAAAACCATACTCGGCCCTTCAGCTTCCTCCTTTTTCCCTGTGCTCTGGTCCAGGCAGTGACAGTGGCTGTCACTGGTGTCCATTCCAGCTCCAGGAACTGCTGAACAGAAAGTCCACAAGAGCCATGGCATCCTGACTCTATCACCTGAAGAAGCATCTAGCTCAGCATCTAGAAATTACGAAGGCCACCCTCCAGACTCAAAAAATAGGTTTATAATTTATCCCAAAGGTCTTTGTCTTTCTTTTAATTTTCCTAGACATTCCTTCATTCAGTGCCTGAGTGCTTGAATGCTGGAGTCCCAACAGACGCTTCCAGTGGTCCTCAGTGAACATGCAGATGGGTGAGGAATAGATTTGGGGAAGGATGTCTCATATTTCTTTGAATAAGAGGGGATAAAAAAGACTCCCCTTAGCCAAATTGCAGTCCATCTCTTCCTCTATTCAACCTGATCCTGTCTCTAACCTGCCTGGCCCACTAAGTTTGCTTAGAATCCACCCTCGGTGTCTAGTCACCTTCACTAAACCATGTGATCATTCTGTCGGGTCCAGTTTGGTAAGACCCTTCCTTCCTCTAACGGCTCTTCTTAGTAATCTCCCCCTCTGCCTCTGTTAGAATTCCTTCAGATCAGCTCAAGTCTGAGCAGCAGCAGAGACATGAAGGAACAGTGTGACAACTGTGTGTGTAGACATGGATGCATGTGCTCACGTGCGTATACGTGTGTTGCTGGTTCTGACATTCTTGTTTTTAGTAAAGTGAGGATCCTAACGTACCTACAGCCTACACAATGCCATCCTCTGAAAAAATACACTCAACTTTAATCCATTTGTCCTTTTAGATATAAGTAGGATTTACTGCCTGTGCTAGTGATTGCAAAAGAAGCTGCATTGTTGGGCTTTGTCCTGACGGTTGACAAATCATAGTGTCAGGACCAGTGAGTGGTTCTATATGACTCCTGCAAATGAAATTTCTTAAAACAAATTAGCCGACTGTTAAGTTAAACAAAAGCGATTCATTTGTAAAAACATCTACTTCCAAAATTAAGGGGGTGGGTATATTGCGGAAGGACTTGAGAAACTTAAAATAAAACAAAACAAAAACAAACAAACAAAAAAACCCTACAGAATACTGCAAAAAGCTGTGGGTGGTGAATGCTATGTACACGCCTCTCATCTTTAACTATAGAGCATCTGTAATGTAAAGAAACTAATTTCAGGTGACTTCTCACAGTTCCAGCAAATACAGAAGACAATTGAATATACCAGATGCTTGCTTGGTGGTACCCATATGCATTCATACACTGTAAAACCAACTAAATGTGATGGTGTGAGCATGTAATCCCAGCACTGAGAGAGTGGACAAGTTCAAGGTCAACCGTGAGTGTGTAGGAAGACTCTGCTCCATAAATACTCCTGAGAATGCCAGGGAACCACCTCTCCTGAACAAGTAACAGTGTTCTTATTTAACATGCAGCTTTCAAAAACTAGGATAGAAACACTGATTAGTCTGTTTATTTGTTTTAAATTACATTGTTAGTCTTCCAAGTTTGAAAAAGTAAAACTTGAAAAATTTTTTAAGCTGTTGATATCATTAGGTTAAGATGTCAAAACTTTCTTGTTTTTGTGGTACTAAAATTCAGTTTTCGAACCTGTCACTTTCAGTACATCATTCGAATAAGAGTTGCACTCTGAGCCAGGCGGTGGTGGCGCACGCCTTTAATCCTAGCACTCAGGAGGCAGAGGCAAGCAGATCTCTGTGAGTTCGAGGCCAGCCTGATCTACAAAGTGAGTCCAGGACAGCCAGGGCTACACAGAGAAACCCTGTCTCGGATAAACCAAAACCAAAACCAAAAACATATGTATATATGTATGTATGTATATATATATATGTATGTATTATTTATTATGTAAAATAACCATAAAAAATGAAGCTGTCAACATGAGGAGGGAAGACACGGGAGGGGTTCAAGGGAGGGTAGCTGGAAGGAGCTGGAGGGAGAAAAAGGAGGGCAAAAGTAATGTGATCCCATTTCAATTTAAAACATTCAGAAAGAAAAAGAACATGTATAAATTTCAATTCTAATGAATAAACACACAATTTAGTATAAGCCCTTAACCTTGTAAGAGTTTATACTCATGGGGACAGCATGATGGCTCAGAGGACAAAGGTGCCCTTTACCCTCTACCAAGGCTGATAACCTGAACTTGCTTCCTGGAACCCGCGTGGGAGAGAGAAAGAAGACTTACTTCTGAAACTAGTCCCTTGACCTCCACACTCATGAGTGCACATACACATAAGCAAATGAATAAATGATCATTCAAAACATTAACTATTTACCTAGTTTCCTCAGTTTCCATGGCCACTTCCGGAACAGCTGTCCTTGAAAATCATCGACCGTTCCTTCTGCTTAAGGCTTGTTTGTGTTTGCTGTCAGCTCTGAGAGAAGCTCTTCCTGGCTGGTGAAAAGCCAGATTCCCCCAGCATTGTCATCATCTGATATCAGAAAACATCGTGTTTTGTGTCTGTGTCCTGTATGCTGCTCTGATCTGATAAGGTTGTCTTTTTAAAAGCAAACCAGTATTGGCTAGCTGTGAGTTTTCAGCTTTCCCCAGCGGCGAGCTGAACTTCTTGTCCTCTGAGGCTTTTCTATGTCCCTTGTTGGAGGTGCAGAGTAAAGATGCTGTGGAGCTGTTTGGGTAGGGCACTGCCCACCCTCATCTCAGGCGGTACAAAACACTTGCTGTTGGGAGAACTCCTCCCAGATCTGCAGCTACGGGCATCTTGGCTTTACCGAAAATATTCTGAAAGAAAACACAAGATAAAGAAAATAATAAGGAGAACACTCAAAATGTGTGCACTGAAAACGCAGTCTGTGCAGAAGACGGGCAGGTCCTTAGCTCAAGTGACCTATTAAATATGAGGTATCATTGTGCCGCACCTCTGCCAACCAACATGACACTCTCCTTGTCCCCAGCCTCCCAACAAAACACACAGCAACAAACACATGCGTTACCAGATATGGTGGCCTCTGAAATAATAAGCCTATCTATTTAACAACCTAGCTCAGTGCTCGGGTTCTCTGATTTCTTCCTACTGTAAAACCCACTTCCCACGCACCACACCTTCTTTGAGGAACACTCTTACAATCCAGATCTCAACTTAACACGGACAACATCTCATGTTTGAAAGATGAGTATTAAGCTCATGGAATGGCTCAGTGTGCGAAGTGCCAGTTGTCCACAGATGAAGACTTGAGTCCGGATACCCAGAACCCATGGAAAAAAAAAGCATGTGCACATGGGAACCTGCATATAGTTTACACATAGGAACATAACATACACACATACACACACACATACACACACACATACACACACACACACACATACACACACACCAGAAACACTTGTCTTAGAAATAGAAAATGTGCCTGTTGGAAGGGCTTTAAAACTGCAAATCCTTGAAACAGCCTCGCTATTTAAGAAATAAAGTGGGAAAATGACGAACCTTTGCAATGATGCTAAGTCAGGACGCAGGAGACTGAATTTCCTCTCTATTTATACTGTTGCCACAGTTATTTAATACTTTGTAATTTCCAAGTTTTCCTTGACATGACACATGTAAGAGCTGTTTGAAGGGAGGTGGGGTTGGTGATATGTTAAGGAAATTTGGAAAGTAAGTCATTTTGTTTAAACACATTCCAGGAGGAAAATGAAGGAGGGAAAATGTGAAGATCAGCTCCTGGGCCTTCCATTTGTGCATCCCAGCATCCTCACGGGTTTACTTCTGTGGTGATGCTGGTGCTAGGACCCAGGGCCTCACGAATGCTCACAGGTACTCTATCACTCAATTATGTCCCAACCTCCCAGCACTCACTGAATGAAATATCTGCAGGGGTGATCACCTAAGCTATAGTGAGTCATCATTTGGGAATAATCAATAAAATCTAGAAAAAGAACTCAAAATCCAGTGTAGGCCCATCCCTGAAAACAATATTTCAATGATTTGCCATAATTAATTTTTTTTACAGGTCATTTTGATTAGCATTCATCAAAACCAATCAGTGCAGTTTTCTAAAGCTGACAGAGCAACAGCGGTTTCCCCCCCTTAAATAGAAGTGTTTTTTGTTCCTTAAATTTTTATTTTAAATGCAACCATAAAACAGAGCAGATGCAGGACCACTAGGGTTTGGAGATGGTTCACTTCCTCTATAGCACATGCCGAGGTTTCATCTCCTACCGCACAGCCTGAGAAAGGAAGATACTTAATCCAGCTCTGAGTTCAGAGGGGCCCTCAGGAGCTGATGTGGTAAACAGCAAGAGCGGGTGTGCCCATGGCTGAATGCTAGAGATTTTACCAGATGAAGAGGAGAGTAGAGCAGACTTACACATTCTCTCCTGACATGAGATGGCCTGCACAGCCTGGGGACTCTGCCAGCAAGAAGCAACAAAGATACTCCAAATATGCCATTTGACCTTCAACCCAGCCTGTGAGGCTCGGTCAACCTCTTTTCTTCATAATTTACCCAGTCTATGGTGTTGTGTTAGTAGCGACAGAAAAGAAAGAGCACTCTCCGCTCCAATGAATGTACTGTGAATGGAAATACTCCATCCCTGTATACAGAAAGGAGGTACCAGGTGCCGTGAACAGTGACCACCTAAAGCTAACTAAAACAAACACACAAGGACCCGTAAATTCAGGCTGGATACAGGTGTCCTCCCAAGAAGAGTCCTCACCTTTGAGTTCACCATTAAGAATTAGGAGCAGTCTTTGATTACTCCATTCAGAAGGAAGAACAGTTAAAGACTAGGTTAAGTCTTAATTTCAAAAGCTGAGAAATAAGGTCATGGGATTGACCCTCAAAGAAAATATCAGTGAAGATGGGAAGATAATTAATGACAGGGGACCAAAGGTGCTTCGGAGAACAGCACCAGTTGGTTCTAGAAAGACACAACTGGAGTCGGCAAACCCTGTGAGAACTGATCCTAAGAAAGCAGGAAGTTAGAATAAAAGCTGAGAATGCAATCTGGGCTAGTGCACAAGAGATCCATCAGAGAGGGGCCTGCCGGTTCCCCGGGGACAGCAAAGCATTCAGATGGCCTCTAACCCTCAAAGAAAAGGGCAATTGCTGGTCCCAGTCATCTGGGAAAGAAGAAAACATCATAGAACCTTCTGGAGGCTTCTCATCACTCGTGAACTCTGCAATCTCTTTGTGCCTAATTTTCGACATCTGTAAAACATGGCCATGTGCCATCCGTGAACAGTATCTCCATAAAAACCTGCTGAACTGTGACTAAAAGCACAGCATGGGTAGTTTGTGCAAGTTCTAGATGCCTCTGTCTGTGCTCATATAGGTTACATTCTATGTACCTATGACACGACGTGACACAGTTTCTGTCCACCAATTCACATGCTTCCTCCAGGCATAAATGATGTGTGTCCCACAGTGACTGTGAGGGGATGAGGGTGGACACTTCTCCTGGACAGCTGTTGAATCCATCAATCACATGGCTCTGAAATCCAGAGCTTTGGTCCACAGTTGACATAAGCATTGAGTCTGTGCCATGACCTCTTTGCTTTCTCGGCAAAATATCCCAGTTTGGAAACCTGAGTTTCACAGCAAGGCTTGGCACTGTGTGGCTCGGTTTTGGAAGTAGGAAGAAAGACGTGCCAGCTTCACACACTAAGTGATGCCAAATCGTCTGTGAATTACACCACTCGAGATAAACAGCCATGAGTCCAGGTGGAAGGCACAATGTCACAACTCCTCCAGTGTAGTCTGTGTGACAAACGTTACTACAGAACCCGAGGTGACAACCCCCATTCAGGGCAGAGCCTCCTGGAACAGGTCTGATGTTCTTGCCAGGAGTAACTAATCGCAGCCCCCCTCCTTTTCTCTCATCACTCATTGTTTTGGGAACATTCTGACTGTTTTCTCTTTCCGCCTTTGTTTTTACTTTTCTTATCAAAGAACATTTCAGACGTAACTGTGTTGCTAGGCGACCCTTGACTTGAAACTGCAGCCAAGAGTCATTCAGTAGAGTTTACCACTAAGTTCCGTTCCACTTATTAATAAAAACATGGCTAAGAATTAGTCACCAGTGAATAGTTCATATTATGTCTTACAAATAAAAGTTTGAGTAAAACTCTAGATAGTGGCAGATGAGCTAAGAAAATGAACTGTCCTGATTCACAAATGTTTGGCATAATGAGAGAACATTGACCTTTAATAAAGAGGGCATATGCACTGATACCAATCTAATGACTTTATGAATGATTGTTCAAGATTGATGACAACATAATTACACTGCATCCTGTATTTTTGAATTGTATGGGAAAAAAATGTGTAACCACGAAAAAACATCCCCATTTTAAAATGTATAAAACATGGCTTGCTTGTCTCCAAAATACACTCAGGCGCAGACCCAATCCTGAGTTTTGTCTCTGTTTGTCACTTGCCTATCTTATGCCCACCGACTCTTCGAGAACTCTGGACCTCGAGGACCTATACCAGACTGAGACGGTCCACAGTAGCACAATCTGTAAGCAGCTCACCAGGATCTCTTAATCCAAGGCTGTGTGCTTCAGTAGAGGTGAGCAGTGAACAAAGAGTGGAAAACAAAAGGATGTAGGCTGCAATAAAGTAAACCGAAGCAGCAAGGTCAAAGCCGACCTCCTAGAAGCTAGAACACAGACACCTGACTGTTATCAAGTAAATGAGAAGAAACCCTTCCTATGGGATGGGCACAGAAACATAAGTACGAACACCTTAGTCCTTTGTCCTATATAGCATTTCTGTTAAATTGCAGGGCCTTTGAATAGACCTGAAAAACACGAAGCGAAGGCTGTGTGGATAGAACCTGGTGGGTGCAGGGGCAGTCCTCTCCTGAGGCCCTCCATGGTGCTGCCGTGTTTCTGGGAAGGCACCTATTAGAATTGCTTCACGTCCCCAGAAACAGTTATTTAACCCATTTATAGCAAATAGATGTAGCGCTGCACCAGGCCCTCTCCTGAGAGGAGGGACGGTACACATGTATCTGTAAATAAAAACTAAAAATTCATGCCGCCAAAAAAGTTCACAGGCAGTAACACCTCCCCATCCCCCGCCCCCCAGGCATGGCAAAAACTTACCTTTGAGTGTCTTCAATAGAAACAAGAAACCAAAGCAGACTTCTAACCCTCATCTCCCTTAGTGACGCCCCCATCCTCTCAGGTCAGAGCAAAGCGTGAGTCAGCAAAGAGTGAACTGGCTTGAAACAGAATCTTTGCAAAACGAAAAAGTCAGATGAGTTCACCCTGCAAATCAATAGACCAAGACCTAGCAGAGTGGGCCCTGCCTTGTGTCAATGACGGTGGCATCATGGGCCATATGCCGTAGAAAAGGTCATGATCGCCACAGCTGGCTTCGGCCTCGGATGCCTCTGCAATTGAGTGCAGAAGTAAAGTGCATTTACATGAGCCCCCATGAGGGGCTAAAGCCATAGGGTGCTCGGTGTGTACACCTGCACACAGGGCTTTTTATGGGACACATAGAGCTGTGAGAATATACCCTACTTCAGCTTCAAGGAGAAAAACACCAAAGTGTTTCCCCTGGTGTTCTGAAGCGCTTGGTATGACCCAGGCCTTTCTCATCTCCTTTGCTGCCAATGCCTCCAAAGCCATCTGACACCCCCTAGCTCTCTATTTCCACTTCTGGATCATGGACACAGGAGGCATTCAGTGGTGTGAACAATTCAGCCACTCTGTGTACAAATCACACCCATGGCCATAAATTCTCATTTCCAGCTTATAAGAGCCAACACCTAGCTTTATATTTTGAATTCAAGTTCAAGTTGATTGGGAGCTCATGTAGAGCTGACTGTGGTAGGCAGGGATGTGTGGGTATTGAACTGGCAAGAAAAGCCACTTACAGATAAAAGTTTACATAAATAACGCACAAGCAAACTGTATGGCACGTGAATACTAGCTCAGCAAAGCTGCTAAGAGTAACATTAAAATAAATACGGTTAAAAATCTAGTAAGTTCGATGAGTTGATGAGTAGCATGCACATTTAGCTTTTAGAAGACACGGAGAATTCTCTTATCTGTTTACAAATCTACCTTGCTGGAGAAGCCCACCATGTGTCACCATGCCCGGTCGTGTGCACCTGTCACCTACTCTCTGAGATGGGGTTGTTGAGCTGTTCTCGGTCCCATCTCAAAAGTAGGGAACCCCGGAGCTACAAGGGGTTAAATGCCAGAACTGCTATTAAATGCTGCTGCCTTTCTAAACTGAGTCTGTCTCGAAATAAATCCATTCAGAGTCCTGGGCTTTTCTTTTTTCATTCTTAGATGGGTGTCTGAGGAATATAATGACGAGTTGGACAGATACATCCTTCGGGACTTGAGTTTTCTTAAAGCAGTCGCTCTGCACAAGCATTTAACAAAAACATTGATAAATAGAAATAAGTGGGGGGGAGTCTTGATGGGAAGTTGGCATAGACTGAATTAAATGCATATGCCGAGCTTCAAACAACAACAAATTCATATCTTTAAGTGCAAAACATCTATTATTTAATCCAACAGTAAAATTTTTGCTTCTGTAGCATTGTAAGATTTAGAAAATATAAGTTATAAATATATGCATAGCTAGTTAGTTTCAATTTCAGTGAATAATATTTTAGTGTGTATATCTTATATAATATTTCCTTTGTCTTACAAGGAATTTCTAAGGGTTAAATGTATCATGTTAAACAAGGGAAAATGCCAAACCTAGTGTTGTATAAAAATGTGCACACATTCCAGATACCTATGAGACTCACATATGAGACTCCTTTCTGGTGTTTGGCAGCTTAATGAAACAAAGATGCTTATGAAATTTAAGCCATGACTGACTGCCTTTAAGTTCTTATCTTTTTGGGAACAAGTGAAAGACTATTGAATGCTAAGCCTTTCTCTTTTGGCCTACGTAACAGACACACAACAAGCACAACCGGAAGCAGAATTCTAAAAACAAATGTCTGTCTGGATGCTACATTGTTGTAAGGGGACCGAAGATGGCTCCATACAAAACCGGCCATCAGTGTGATCTCTTGGGCCTCCTGTTACCCTAAATCCCAAGTAAAGTGGGAAGAACACCACACCAAGAACCAGAGCTTGGAGTTTGGAGTCTGAAAACTCGGCACTCTTTAGCAAGAAAAGCTACCTTGAGTCAACCTTTCCTTTTTTCAAGTAAGAATACGCTCGGTTTCGACTTCCTCCATCTTGTAGGTTTTATAACCTACAGGTTGAATCACTTGTGATTTTGAGATTTTGACCACACAAGTGAAAAGCATTTTTATTTGATTGAATTATTTCTGAGGCAGTGAGTACAGTCCAAAGAGAGCTGTCCAGACCATATACTGCGAACTCTAACAAAAGTTAAAGAGCCAGGCAGTGGCAGTGCACATCTTTAATCCTGGCACTCAGGAGGCAGAGGTAGGCAGGCCTCTATGACTTCGAGGCCAGCCTGGTCTACAAAGGAAGCTCTGGACTGCCAGGGCTGTTACACAGAAAAACCCTGTCTTGAAAAACAACAACAACAAAAAGTTAATGAGTCTCTCCCCCAATGATGAGAATAAATGGTTTTCTGATACGTGCAAAGAGAAGTTAACAGAGCTAAAGCCACATATCCTGGTCCCCAATTGCTTCTTCCAGTTTCTCTGTGTCCCTACTCTCTCTCTGGGAAGAGTACAGCATCTCCCTCCCACACACTGAAATCCAGCACGTGTTAAGCAAAGAGTTTAAGGGAAAATAGTAAGGTAAAAGAAAAAAGTAGAAATTAAAAATAGTCACAGGATTGGCAATGCTTTTAAAGAGTGAGTGTCTGCCTGTGCTATCCAAGATCAGAATAGCAACGGGACTTATTCTGACTTCCAATTTGGCACCCACTAGATTGATCACATTTAACTGTCCTGACTTGGACTCCTGGTGAACAAGGCCAATATAGTGGTTGTTACTGCCACCGTGATGTATTTAGGGAGAGGCATGCAAGAGGAATCAGCCTTCCTTACCCCCAGAGAATAGTCCTGTGGCAGCAAGGAGGTTTCAGCATTGATTTCATAGGTCAAAGGTATAAAAACAGCTTGGTAGAAGCCAAAGTAAGGGCTGATTAAGATGCTCACAGCCAAAAGTCAATTTCTAAATTCTTTTTTTTTTTTGAGGGAAAACTAATATGTGAAGCTATTCAGCTTGTTTCATAGATGAGTGGATAGACATATGTATGTGTGGATGGATGGATGGGTGGGTGGGTGGATGGATGGGTGGATGGGTGGGTGGATGGGTGGATGGGTGGGTGGATGGGTGAGTAGATATATGGGTGGGTGGGTGGATGGATGGGTGGGTGGGTGGATGGATGGATGGATGGGTGGATGGATGGATGGGTGGGTGGATGGAGAGATGGGTAGGTGGATGGATGCATGGATGGATGAGTCAGTGGGTGGATGGATGGGTGGGTGGATGGATGGATGGATGGGTAGGTGGGTGGGTGGACGGATGGGTGGGTGGATGGATGGGTGGGTGGATGGGTGGGTGGATGGATGGGTGGGTGGGTGGATGGATAGATGGGTAGATGGATGAATGGGATGGGATAGGATTGAGCCAAATACTAACCAGCCATGCTCTGCCTAGTCCAAGCTAGATGTCTTCACAAACATTTGGTGTCTCAATGATACTCCCATCATGTGCGCTGTGACCATTAGTGTCTTGAGCTGAAGAGATACTGAGGCATGAACTGTTAGTGACTTCTGGGGTAGGGGGCTGAGGCACGAGGATCCGTAGAGCTGACATTCCAGCGAGCGGGAGCTGCTGAGGGCCAGTCCAGCAGAAAGCACAGGACTCCTGTAAGCTGTCTTTGTTCTTCAAAAGCTGTGACTGCGCTTTTCTTCTTATGGGGAGAATAGGAAACATCAGAACCACAGGCAACAGCTCTTACAGCCATTCCTCCAAGGTGAGCACATCAGGAGGAAACAGCAAGCCGCTAAAAGCTAGTGGGATGCCTTTGAACGGACATAGAAAGAGTCTTGAGGATCACAGGGGCAAAAACTTGGGGGTCCAAAAGCCATAAAGAAAGGATGAAGAAAACAGGGAACTGCACAGAATGGGGCTGACTGGCAAGACAAAGGGCAGAAGCCGGTTAGTCATCCGCGGCACTCAGGAGACATGAGAACCCTCACACTGCCCTAATTCTTTTCTGGCTGACAGGGGGTGGCTTTAAAAACGTGTCATATGGCAAATAGATGGGACTGATTGTGAATTACTTCTGTTTGGGTTGGTGCAGAAAGAAAGAGGTCCCACCAACATGGGTTTGCGCTTAGAAAACACCTGGAGTCAACCCCCACCCGGCCTTCGGCTGAAATGGAGGAGACTGTGTGTGTGTGTGTGTGTGTGTGTGTGTGTGTGTGTGTGTGTGTGTGCGCGCGCACCATTTTCAGAGACACGGGGAGTAAGAGTAAAGCCAAAATTATGGGCATATTAGTCTTAAGGCAACACTCTTCACTGAGATACTGACTTTAAGAAAAACGCAGGCAAGCAAAAAGGGCCGCAGAGTGGGAGAGAAGTTTGCTGAAATTACAGAACTCTTTCTAAGAATTTAATTATTTCCTAGAATGAAATTAAATAAGATTATTTATTTATTCATTTATTCATTCGTTTATTTATTTTTGGCCATAAGGCTTTCGTGTGTCATTATATAAAGTAACTGAGAAACTGACTAGTTAAGAACATACTATTAAAATTAGGGCGACTACAGATTAAGCAATAAACTATTATTCTGAGACCTCCACTATGAAAGTCCAGGAGACAGGACCCTGTTCTTCACCACAGCAAAGGCCCCCGTGTGACCACCCTCAGCACCCTGGAGTGGAAATGAAAAAGACAAAGCCTGCAGTCAGAGCCGCTGGAACTAAGACGGGGGTGGGGGTGGGGGTGGGGGTTGCAGTGCGGGGCGCGTCGCCTCACCTTAAGATGCAAGGGCTACAACTCCTCACCGGTGCACCCGTAGCCCCACAAGCAGGAGCCTCTCCGTCCTCCCCGCGGCCGCAGATGCTGAAGACTGTGGTCCAGGGCCCGGGACCAACAGCAGGGGCAGCTCGACCGCCCTCATGGGCTCCAGCAGGACACAACTCCCGACGCAGCTGTCCTTAGACTAGATGCAGCCCAACGGACCCAAGAGACTTACATTGGCGGCCATCGACCAGCTCTTCGGGGCCTCTGTGTGCCTTTTATACATCAGCAGTCCCAGCGTGACCGCCACTGCATTCAGCGCAGAGCTAGGAGAGTGCGGCAGTCACAGCTCCCCCTACCTAGCTGCCTTTTTTTTTTTTTTTTTTTTTTTAAAGAGATAGAACCATGTCAGCTTCAGATAATGCCGTTAATGCCACAGACACAGTGTTGTGGATCATTGAGGTTAAAAAAAAAGTCACGACGGAAGCTTTATTTTCTTTGTTTTGTAAAGATTAACTTTATGGGAAGCACGTGGCCTTAAAGGGAAGACATTCCTCATACAAGGCTGGTGCCTTGGGCTTCTTAGGTGGTCCTTCTCAGCCTCATGAAGAGTTCTGAACAGACAGATCCTACCATATGCTTAAAAGAAAACTAAAGGCTGCCATGGTGATATTTGTCAGTGATTCCAGCATTTAAAAGGTGGAGGGAGGAGGATCAGCTTCCCGTACATAGTGAGTTCAAGGACAGCCAGTCCCAAAATGGCTGGATGGATGGCTGAATGGATGGGATGGATGGATGGCAAACAGGTGATTGCAAGTGATAGTGTGAGTAGCACAAGCCCAGGTAAAGCAGTATGCTGTGTGTCACATTCCATAGTGCCTTTGTTCATTGCTGCATACGGACATGAGGTTCCAAGCAGATATCAAAAATCAAAATAAGCATTCCCTCAAAACTTTGTAAAATGCTCTGCAGCTGTAAGCTGATGCCGGTGTTAATCGCTCCTGTCAATTTAACAATGTAGACAATGGGGGTAATAAACGCCTGCTTGCCACAAACCGGGACATGGGATCCCGGTAGCACCAGGCTTTGTGTGCAGCTCTGCTCCGCTGGCCTTGGTGCACTGTGTTCTAGTTATAGTATCAGGTACAACAGGCTACTGCATCCTGTGAGTGGGGAGTGCAGGCCAGCTAGAGCTCAGGGAGATTGGAAGCTCCTGTTCGCTGTGCCCTTGGGGAAATTACCTAATTCGGCTCAGCCAGCTCCAGACTGTACAGGCTCAAGTGATGCCTCTGGGGAAAGGCACTGACTTCAGAAAAGGCATTCTGCTTTGCTGTGCCCTCCCTCTTCCCATGGGACCACTCACAATACCAAATCTAACAGCCTTTCTTCCACACCATAGACTCACAGAATCCTATTAGTCATCCTCAGTATCCATAGAGATTGCTTTCTGGAGACTGCCAAAATCCAAAGATGCTCAAGGCCCTTATCATAAAAGGAACAGTAGAAGGCCGGGTTTGAAACTGCACAATGGGTAAGGCCACTTTTTGCACAAACATGAGGACCCGAGTTCAAATGTCCGGTATCCACAAACAGCGTTGTGAGGCCACATGCCTGGAAGCCCATAGCTCAGTGTGGTCTCCTGAACTAGGGAGCTCGCTGGCCAGATCAGTGAGAGACCCTGCCTCAAGAATATAAGACAGAGGCCCGCCCTCCCCCACTGGGTTTGGAGTGTAGGCCTGCAAGTATACACACATGGTGTGTGGGGGATATAAGCAAATAAATGTAGTGCCTATTTACATAGAACCTGTGTGGTTCTCTGGAGTCCTCACAGGAACACATTACCCAGCACAGGAACGCTGTGTAAGGGGATAACAGCAAGAGCAAAAGTCTGCACGTTTTGAAACAGATGCGGCTTTGATAAAATATATTTTAAATCCGCAGTTGGTTTGAGGACCCAGATGGGAAACCTGTGAGACAGGAGAGAAAGGGTGTCTCAAGCGAACTCACTTAGGAGTCCCACTAAAGTGCTGGGAGGACTGGGAGCAGTGTGGCTAATGGCGGTGTGCTCCTTGCCGAGTGCACACTGCCTCTTCCCAGCTCCTCGGATCTAACAACGGCACATTTCAGACCTGGTTAACTGCAAACCGGGGAGTCATAAATCATGTGTGAGTCTTCGCTCACTGGCTCCACCCCAGCAAGGAGGTCCTGAGGAAGATCTTTTTTTTTTGTCCCATTCCATGTAGGAATGCTGAGATTGCTAAACTGCAGGCAGGAAGAGCATTGGATCCTTGCACCAGAGGGCTGCCTCCCCAGAGGAAACTCCAAAGTCAGGGAGAGGCATCCTTGGAACAGTGGAAGCCAGGCAGCTGGGAGGGGCAGGGAAGGTTGGGAAGGAAAGATGAGACAAGAGCTGAAGTGTTGCCTTGACAGGTGAGTTGTGAGAAAGACCCTGAAGGTAATCTTAAGAAGAAAAAAAAAATCAGGGGCAAGATGGCTCAGCCAATAAAGGTACTTACTGCCAAGCCTAACTGAGCTCAATTCCCAGGCCCACAGGGTAGAAGGAGGACCAAGAACAGATCCCTGAAAGTTGCCCTCTGACCTTCACATGTGCACTGTAGTACACACACACACACACACACACACACACACACACACACACACACACACTATGGTCATAGGCTATCAAGTCTCATCTTGGTAGCCTGCTTATTCTTTCTCTGTGTGTCACAAGGCCTCCCCACCAAGGGGAAGTGGTCAAATATGGGACACCAGAGTTAATGTCAGAGTCAGTCCCTGCTTTCCACACAACTGAGGAGAATGTCCTGTCCATTGGGTAGATCAGAGTAGGGGTTGAATGTTTACTGCTTGTATTGTCCTTGTTTGGTGCAGTAGTTTGAGCAGAACCCCTGGGCCCAGATCCGCCCATCATTATGTTCTTCTTGTAGGTTTCTAGGACCCTCTGGACCCTTCTATTTGCCCATTCTCCTATATTTCTCTTAACTAGAGTCCCAATATGATTTCCTCAAATCTATCCCAATCTCCTGATAAGTGAAGACTTTCATGGGACATGCCTTTTGGGCTAGTGACCAATTATAAGTGAGTATATGCCATGTGAATCTTTCTGCTTCTGGCTTAATTCACTCAGTATGATCATTTCTAGTTCCATCCATTTGTCCAGCAATTTCGAGATTTCCTTGTTTTTAATAGCTGAGTAGTATTTCATGGTGTGAGTGTACCACAGTTTCTTTATTCATTCTTCAACTGAGAAACATTTAAGTTGTTTCCATGTTCTGGCTATTATGAATAAGGCCACTATGAACATGGTTGAGCATATGTCCTTGTTGTGTGGTGGAGCATTTTCTGGGTATAATTCAAGGAGTAGAATAGCTGGGTCTTGAGGTAGCCCTATTCCCAGTTTTCTGAGAAAGTGCCAGATAGATTTCCAAAGAGATTTTACAAGTTTGCATTCCCACCAGCAATGAAGGAATGTTTCTCTTTCTCTGCATTCCTCACCAGCATGTGGTGTCACTTGACCTTTTGATCTTAGCCATTCTGTTGGGTGTAAGATGGAATCTCAGAGTAGTTTAGATTTGCATTTCTCTGATGACTAAAGATGTTGAGTATTTCTCTAAGTGTTTCTCAGCCATTTGATATTCCTCTGTTGAGAATTCTCTGTTTAGTTCTGAGCCCCACTTCTTAATTGAATTATTGGGTTTGGTGGTGTTTAATTTCTTGAGTTCTTTATATATTTTGGATATTAGACCTTTGTCAGATGTAGAGTTGGTGAAGATCTTTTCCCAGTCTGTAGGCTGTCACTTTGTTCTGTTGACAATGTCTCCTGCCTTACTTGTAAGGCTTCTCAGCCTCATGAGATCCCATTTATTAATTGTTGACCTTAAGGCCTGGGCTATTGGTGTTCGGTTCAAGAGGTTGTCTCCTGTGTCAATGTGTCCCAGGCTCTTCCCCACTTTTTCTTATAACTGATTTGGTGTCTCTGGTTTTATGTTTAGGTCTTTACTGCACTTGGACATGAGTTTTGTGCATGGTGATAAATATGGGTCTAATTGCATTTTTCTACATGTAGACATCCAGTTAGACCAGCACCATTTGTTGAAGATGTTATTCTTTTTCCATTGAATACATTTGGCTTCTTTGTCAAAAATCAAGTGACCATATGTGTGTTTATTCATTTCTGGGTCTTAGATTTGATTCCATTGATCAACCAGCCTATTGCTGTGCCAGTACCATGCTGTTTTAAGTATTGTTGCTCTATAGTGCAGCTTGAGATCAGGTATGGAGATTCCTCTGGAGGATCTTTTATTGTATAGGATTGTTTCAGCTATTCTGGGTTTTTTGTTTGTTTTTCCATATGAAGTTGAGAATTGATCTTTCAATGTCTTTTAAAAATTGTGTAGATATTTTGATAGGGATTGCATTGAATCTGTAAATTGCTTTTGGTAAGATGGTCATTTTTACTACGTTAATTCTCTCAATCCACAAACAAGGGAGATCTTTCCATCTTCTGATGTCATTTTCAATCTCCTTCTTCAGAGATTTGAAGTTTTTTTCCAAACAAGTCCTTCACTTGCTTGGTTAGTTACTCCTAGATATTTTATATTGCTTGTGGCTATTGTGAAGGGTGTAATTTTCCTAATTTCTTCCTCTGCATGACTGTCATTTGTATATAGGAAGGATACTGACTTTTTTGAGTTAATTTTGTATCCAGCCAATTTGCTAAAGGTGTTTATCAGCTGTAGTAGTTCTCTGATAGTATTTTGGGGGTCACTTGTGTACACTATCATATCATCTGCAAATAGGGATGATTTGACTTCCTCCTTTCCCATTTGGATACCCTTGATCTCCTTTTGTTGTCTTATTGCTCTGGCTAGAACTTCAAGAACTATATTGAAGAGATATGGAGAGAGTGGGCAGCCTTGCCTGGTCCCCGATTTTAGAGGAATTTCCTTGAGTATCTCTCCATTTAACTTGATGTTGGCTATTGACTTGCTGTATATAGCCTTTATTATGTTTAGGTATGTGCCTTGTATGCCTGATCTCTCCAAAACTTTTAAACATGAATGGGTATTGGATTTTGTGAAATGCTTTTTCTGCATCTAAGGAAATGATCATGTGACTTTTTTCTTTCCGTCTGTTTATATGGTGGATTACATTGATGGATTTCCATATATTAAACCATCCCTGCATGCCTGGAATGAAGCCTACCTGGTCATGGTGAATGATATCTTTGATATGTTCTTGTATTCATTTTGGGAGTATTTTACTGAGTATTTTTGCATCAATGTTCATAAGAGAAATTGGTCTGAAATTCTCTTTCTTTATTGGGTCTTTGTGGGGTTTAGGTATCAATGTAACTGTGGCCTCATAGAATGAATGTGGTAATGTTCCATCCATTTCTATCTTTTAGAGTAGCTTGAAGAGTATTGGCATTAGCTCGCCCTTGAAGCCTAGAATTCTGAGCTGAAACCATCTGGCACTGGGCTTTTTTTTTTTTTGGTTGGGAGACTGTTAATGACTGCTTCTATTTCTGGAGGAGAAATAGGACTATTTAATTGGTTTATCTGATCTTGATTCAATTTTGGCAAGTGGAATCGATCAACAAAATTGTCTATTTCCCTTAGATTTTCAAATTTTGGTGCATATCTGCCTTTAAAGTAGGATTTTATGATTCTTTGTATTTCTTCAGTGTCTGTTGTTATGTCTCCCTTTTCATTTCTGATTTTGTTAATTTGGGTAGTGTCTCTCTGCCTTTTAGTTAGTTAAGCTAGCAGTTCATCTATCTTGTTCATTTACTCAAAGAACCAGCTCCTGGTTTTGTTGAATCCGTGAATTGTTCTTTGTTTCTAATTTATTGATTTCAGCCCTGAGTTTGATTATATCCAGACATCTACTCCTCTTGGATATTTCTGCTTCTTTTTTTAAAAATAGGGTTTCCATATGTGTCATTAAGTTGCTTATATGGGATGTTTCCAATTTCTTTATAAAGACATTTACTTAGTGCTATGAATTTTCCTCTTAGCACCACTTTCAATGTGTCCCACAGATTTGGGTATGTTATTCTTTCATTTTCATTGAATTTCAGGAAGTCCTTAATTTCTTTCTTTATTTCTTCTCTGACCATTAAATAGAGAGTTGTTTAGTTTTCATGTGTGTGTAGGCTTTTTGATATTTCTGTTGTTGTTGACTTCCAGCTTTAGACCATGGTGATCTGATAGGTCCGATTCCCTTTCTCCTGATAAGAACCCATCCAGCAGGCACCTGGGATTCCTGGAATGCCTCCCTGTACAAATGAGGCATCTCAGTACCTTAGCCCTTCAGCCCATGACCTTTGCCCACCCTGGATATCCATGCCCTTTCCCCAAAGTTCTATATAAGCTTCGTACACCCCTGAATAAAATTGATTTGCCTCCCTGAAACTGATCCTGGAATGTCATCATTTCTAGCTGTACTCATGGGCCTTTCAACTCCCTGTTTGTCACCAGTACTCCGTTTTCTCTCACATACCAAAATCTGCTAACAATCCCTGGGGGCAAGGAGGCTCACAAAGGTGCAGGTAGTCCTCCCCTTCCTTGTTTTGTCCAGTATATATTTCTTTTTCCTTTTCCAGCTCTAGGCTTAATGCAGAAGGGGTCTGTGATAGTTAATTTTGATTGTCAACTTGATTGGATTAAGTGAGACCAACCTTTGGGACTTCTCTAGAGAGTATTAAATTGTGGGGGAGGGCTACCCTGGACATGGACTGCAGCATCCCATGGCCTGGGGTCCTTGACTAATAAAAACAACGAAGGGGGAAGGCAGGTGTACATCCACATGTGTCTGTCTGTCTGCTCCTTGATCTGTTGTATATGAGGCAAACACCCTTACACTCCTGCTGCAACACTTAAAAGCCACTTCGGCCACCATGGCTTCCTTGCCATCATGGACCGTCTCACCACAAACTCAGAGGCAGGACAATCATTTCTCCCATTAACTCACTTCATGTCAGGCATCAAGTCACAGCATTCATCTAGTCTCAGGTAAGTTCTTCAGTCTTGCCTGACGTGGGAGGTATCTGCTGCCCAATTTTGTTAAGTGTGTTACCGGCTTCCAACTAGGCCATTTGTAAAGAGAAACACTGGCTATTGACAATGTTATCTGTAAAGGATGTCATTGATCACTAGCCATGCTGCTGTGCTTAAGGATGTCAAATTACTGACATTCGAGAGCCCAAAAAACATCTAGAAACAGATAGCTGTGGATGGCCTTTTTAATTAGCTTCCATTCTGCCTAATGTCCCTCTGAGGCAAGGGCTCAGCAAGCTTACCACTATTGTGAAGTGCTGGAGCACAGAAGGCAGGTTGTATGGACCTCAGTGAGGCACTTGTGTTAGCACCAGCTGCCTGGGTTTGAGCCTGTCTCTGACACCTATACTCTGCCTGTATGAACTAGATACAGACTGCTACTCAATAGGCCCTCATCTTATCTTTAAAAAGAAAAAAAATCAAGCCGGGCGTGGTGGCACACACCTTTAATCCCAGCACTTGGGAGGCCGAGGCAGGCGGATCGCTGTAAATTCGAGGCCAGCCTGAACTACAAAGCAAGCTCAGGACAACCAAGGCTACACAGAGAAACCCTGTCTCAAAAACAAAAACAAAATAATAATAATAATAATAATAATAATAATAATAATAATAATAATAATAAAATAATCAATATTGAAAATCTATCTTCATACAATTTTCACAAGCATTAAAGTTAGCTAACAACCATCAAAAACTTTTAAAAAGTAGCTGGCACATAAAAACACCCAGTACATAAGCTGTCGATACCAGCGCCAGCAATGGGGATTTGCAAGGGCTCTGGGCTTGAAAGTGGCCACCTCAAACTAGGATAAAGGAGAAGACACATGACCTCAGAGGTGACTAAATCATAGCTTAAAATGCGATTTCCCTCTCCCTCCTCCCCCTCTCTCTCCCCTCCTCATCCCCTCCACTTTCCCCTTTCTTTCTTCCCTGTTCTCCGGTCTTTCCTGTTTGTCCACCTCTGCTCTTGTTCTTCTTCTGCATCTTCCTGCCATGGGATCTTTGATTTGGCTCAGATTGGCTGTGGGATGGAGGTGGGGGTGGGGGGCAAGAAGGTGGGGAGACCCATGCAGAGGATCAAGGAGCAGGGCAGGTAGTGCTCAGAATGGAACCAAAGGCACCCCTGAGGGAGAGGGGCCACCCACCATGCAGTGACTAGAGCTGTCAGCTCCACCTTCACAGCCATCTCCGCGCCCCCCCAGCCCCCCACCCCCTGTTACCTGACCACACTGTGGGGCCCACCCCCACAGTCCCACTCAAGGCAGCATCACAGAGGTGAGAAGGCCACACCCATCCAGGGCCCTGAAGTTTGGTTTGGCTTTAGATAGACCAACCCTTGTACAAAAACAAAGACAGATTTAACATTTTGTGAAGAGAGAGAGCAGAGCCTTAGAGCTGCACTGGCAGAGAAGGAAACCCTGTCACCCCATCCTCTGTGTCCTCTGCTGGAAAAGTAGACCCAAGTCTCATGTGATCCTGTTATGGCGTGTCTTCTGCTGTGTCAGGTGCAAGACGGCACTGTACCACAGCCCCCCTACCCGCCACCCCTGCACCTGCCATGCTGCGGAGTGGCCTGCTTCATCAGAATTCTTAACAGCATTACTAGAATGTGTTCTTTGTAGGCGATGGCTGAGAAGCTAATAAAAAAAAAGTGGCATGGGATAACAGTAACAACTGTGCTCTTTTCTGGGATTTAGTTTTTCCTTTTTTAAAATGAAGTACACTGGATGACTCTACAGTTTTGTTTAAATGACTTCAGAGCCTGGAAAAGCTGTTCCTGTTCCTGGAGTATAACATATTTTTGATATAAATATAATATATGTTATAAAAATATATTCTATGTTTATAAATATATCCTTCAAGTTATATATGTCTCAAATTTTAAATATATATATGTATGTGTATACACACACACACACACACACACACACACACACACACACACACACACACATATCTGTGTTTACTTAGGTAAAACATGTCCCAATTTACCATGTTGACTTAGCATTACATAGAAATTTATAGCTATATTGGCCTTGAAACTTTAAACTTATTTTCCCCATGTGTATAAGAGTAACACACAGTACTAAATATGTAGTAAGTGCTTTATATCAGGGGTTTGATTACAGAAACTGAAAAATTATTCTCAAAATTAAACATAAATACACTGAATAAGAAATAAATTATGTATACCCATATACTCACACCTGATTTTACTTCCTGCTGTAGTTTAAACGTTTTCATCAAAAGTTTATTGGAAAGTTAATCTCCGCTGTGAGTTTTAAGAAAGTGGGAAGTTACTCCAACTATTGTGTTTGGTGATGGTGCCTTGTGAGCCCATAAAAGATGGGGTCCTAACTCAGTAGGACCTCGTCTTCCTGATAAGAGGGAAAAGCGCTGGCCTTGTGTGCTCTGTGTGGCTGTGTGATGTCTTGTGTCACTGTGGAACCCTTCGGGGAGTCCCTCCCGACCAGCAAGGACACTGCAGCCTTCTCTCAAGCTCCCAAGTGCTCTCCCACATTCAGACCCATGAGGCAAATAAATCTTTATTCCTTACAAATTATTCCACGTACAATAACCAGTGACGTGGGCAGGAAGTGGAGCAGGGCACTCCCTCGGAAGCTGTGAAGGAAAGCAGCTGTCCTTTCGCTCAGATGGTGGCTTCTGGTGGCACAGGGCAGCTGCACCAGGTCATGACATGTTTTAGTGAATGCTTCTACAAACGGCTGCCGGGCAAGTGTTGGGATAACCTCATGGTGCATGTGCGTCTGGAATGTGGAGAAGACGCACTTATGAAAACAAGGACCCCAAGCTGGGACACAGCAGCTGCAGACTCACATGAAGCCCAAAAGAGAAGCTGTTGAGAAGCCAGGACAGCCAGGCCGGCCTCAGCCTCCCTCTCCACCTGCCGCAGTCCATCCGAGGACAGCCTTCCCTGCTCAATTCTCTACCACTGGCTCCTGTAGCAAATGTCCTGAGCCCCTTGGTGGCAGGAGAAAGGAGACTGGGTCCAGGGAAGCCCAGTAACATGGGAGAGCAGCCCTCATGCGCTGACACAGAGCTGTGGCCACCCCACCACTGCACACATTTACCAAGTGCCAGGGACAAGCTGCTGAGAGACGAGGTGACAACGCAAGACCATTAACTAGTCCCAGGAGTGGCTTTCACACACCAGGATGTCACTCAGATATTATTTCTGTTTCCAAAATCAGTACTCATTTCATCTGTTACAAGATAAAACCTAATTTTTCCTTTACTTTGTAATCCAATTTGTAAATCACATTATTTTAGAAAATGAATAGCAGGACTCAAGTGAGCTTCAGCTCTCTACTGAGAAAACATTTACAATTAAAAGAGAAACAGTTCTACCTCATAAATGTAAAAATGCAGCTATCCTGGTAAGCAATATACCTTCATAAAAACCCCCTGGGCGCTTTAAATAAAACTCCTACGAATCAAATAACCGTGTGATGCAAGTCACAAATTATATTAAGTGTGTACCCTTTGAGTAAAACTTGAACAAGCTAGTGTGAATTAGTGGGTAACACACTTTTTCACAGCACCATTTGGTTTATACGAATGTGCCAATTACACATTATCACTGTCATTGGCCCTCCACATTCGTGAAGTCAATAAACTGTGGGCCAGAAAAATATACAGGGGGGAATCTCAGTCTATTCTGAACTTATCTACAGTAAATATGTACATGGTGAGCGTGTGCATAGTGAGCACGGACATGTACAAGGTGAGTGTGTACATAGTGAACATGGTCATGCACATGGTGAGTGTGTGCATAGTGAGCATGTACGTGGTAAGCACACACATAGTGAATATGGTCATGCATATGGTGAGTGTGTGCACAGTGAACATGGACATGTACATGGTGAGCACACACATAGTGAACATAG
>OU015748.1:58106600-58119576 GCA_907169655.1 Acomys percivali
TACATGGTGAGCACACACATAGTGAACATAGACATGCACATGGTGAGTGTGTGCATAGTGAACATGGTCATGCACATGGTGAGTGTGTACAGGATGATCCTACACACAGAGAACATACACACTGTCTTCTTATCTGTTCTCCCCACCCAGGACAATGTAACAGCCATCTACAGTGCATTGGCTTTTCTCACGGCTGATAAAATGCCTCCTAGAGGCAGCTTAAGGGAGACGTGATTAATTTCAGCTTGTGATTTCAGAGAATATAGTCCAATATGACAGGAAGCAAGCGGCTGCCATGGCTCCATCATGGCGGCGGGAGTCTGTGGCACAATTCATCTCCTGTCACACTGATAATAAAGATTAACAGCAGGATTGAGAAAAGAGGTGCACACTTGACGCCAGCATCCCCCAGGGGCTGCCTGGACCAACTATGAGAAAGCAGCAAGCCAGCGAGTCCCAGTGTGGGGGTCCCCACCTCCCTCTCTGTGCAGCCTTAACTGGCCAGAATATCAGACACAAGCTCCGTCAGGTGCTGTGACAACCGAGTGAGCGAAGGAAGCAGTGAGGGGACTAGGCCACACGGCAAAGCCCAGGCGTGTGGCTGCACAGACATCCTGCTCCGTGGGAGGTGACGCCCTCCTTCTCAGCGCTCAGCCTGGCATCTGGGGTCACAGGGCAATTTATCTGCATGTATGGAGCTTCTCAGCCCCAGTCTCTGCGTATCTCTCCATGGTTCCTTCACAGGGTGAAATTTTTTACCTCGGAAAATGGTTGACCCACTAAGAAAACAATTTTTGCAGCTACAACCATTGCTAGTGAGAGACTTGAAGCTGGGCAGACACTAGTGTCTGTGACGAGCCCCTCTCCATTGCAGAATTTACTTAAAGCACCAAACACGCACAATTTATGTTTCAGAACCAGGATCGAGACAGTCATTGGGTTTGCTGTTCTGAGATAATATTTCTATAATTTATGTCTTGCTTATTTTATCTTAATTTTATCGGCTTGGAGGATTTAGAAGTACCACAGAAAGACATTCTGTGAGATTCTGAGGGAGTTTCCAAAAGCATGTACCTGAGGAGGGGGGACCCACCCTGAGGGTGGGTAGAGATTAACCATTCAAACTGAAGCTACTGAGTCCCTTCCAAGCCACTGAGTAGATGAGGCTCTGACAGAATTCTGTAACTGCCTACCGACAGTGCCACAGGCGACAGCCCATGTGAAGCCAGCGTCCCTCAGCCAGCTCCTTAGTTAGAGTAGGTATTGGTACTGGTGGACATCTTCCTTTTTGCAGGGTCTCAGGCACAGCACACGTAGTGCCTCATTTGGCACTCCCGGCTCTCTGAGGCAGAAGTCACCCCATTTCGCTGTATTATTACAACCATTTATTTCAATGATTGTGAGGTTACATCCAGATCACAGAGCAAGCTTAATGGAAATGGAAACTCATCTTACCTCAAGCTTTGTGTATCTCCTTATATTTTTCAAGCTTTTGGGGAAGGTATAATCTAAAATGAGAAAGAGCAAGAAGCTTGTAAGCTCACGCAATTTTGGTTTTAGTGAGTTTTTTTCCTATGAAGCAGAAAGCAACAGACGATCAAAGAGTCCAAGCTAACAAATGTCATACAGGGCATTACTTCCATGCCATCTTTAAATGTGATTTTATTATCAATGTGTTTGTGTGTGACATGTTGGGGTTGGGTGTGAGCCACAATGGCAGCCTCAAAGGGCATGGAAGGACCATGTGGAGTCAGTCCTCTCCTCCTACCTCTATGGTTCCTCGAGTTGACCTCGGGCCCTCAGGTTTGAGCAGCAAGCTCCTTTGCCCACCGAACTACCTTGATGGCCCCTTGTGCTGTTTTTAATTCATGTTTTTAATTAGCATACAAAGTAACAGACTTCGTCGTAGCATTTTGTTGTGTATATGCCATTACGCCTTGTGTGACTGAGAGTCCGGACCCCCTTCAGCTACACGGTTTTAACTCTCTCGTTCTTGGCTGCCTTGTCACACGGTTTCTTCATTATTAGCTATCGCCATTATGCTCAAATCATAGAGAATTATAGCAGATGAGAAAAATACACTTCTTACATGTGAATGGGGTATCAATCACCAAAAGGCCGTCGATGTGATACAAATAAAGAGGAGAGGAGATTTGGAGGCAGGTATGATGGCAGTGGCCCTAGCAGCAATCTTTTACACGTTGAGGTCTGCTGGCTTTATATCTCTGAGCTGTACTCCTCTGGTGGTGAAATGAGAGAAAAATATCAACTTTCAAAGGACATCTAAAGTTTGTAGAGCTCCTAGCTCAGCCTGTAACTGTGTCTCTTTCTCCTCTTGGGGGCACGGGTAGAATAAGACTGACTGATATCCTTGCCCTGTGCTATGTGAGTTTGGCAGATCCTGCTTTTAGATTCTCTCAATAGCTGGCCAAGCTGTGGGCTGATTCTTCTGACCTGTTGCTGACACAACTTGATTTTGCTCTGAATGTCCAGGTCATTACTCACCCCAAGGTCTTTTCTTCTTTTCAAACCAGTGGAGACCATGGGAAGTCAAGACAGGGCATCCTCGGAGCAGAACAGCCAGCTGCTGAAAGACAATTGAAGAATTTTAGCTAGAAGATGGGATGGAAAAACACATTTTCAATTTTGGAAACCTCTGTTGTCATTTTGATTCCAAATTGAGAACTGGTTTCAACTATGGGACTTAGAACACTGCAAAATACTAGCCAGGCAGGTCCCGAGGAGCAAGGAATGCTGTAGACCAAGATGGCAGCCCCAGGATGCCTGGCCAGCTGTGGAGCCCGAGAGAGAGAGAGAGAGAGAGAGAGAGAGAGAGAGAGAGAGAGAGAGAGAGTGCGTGTGTGTGTGTGTGTGTGTGTGTGTGTGTGTGTGTGTGTGTGTGTGTGTGTGTGTGTGAGTGTACTGCTAGGCATGACATCCATGCTAGACAAGCATTCTACCATGGAGTTGCATTCCCAGACCTGTTTCCTCACCCACAAGATAGCAATCGCAGCTGTGCCTCCCCTTCTTACAGCAATCAGAATTAAGAAGCAGAGCACCAGGCTCCTTTGCTCTCAGATCATGCCTGTCTTCTCTGTGATTAGCACACACTCAGTGTAGGCAAGGGCTCATTGAAACTACCAAACCTGACCCCTCCATGGGTAGAAAGAGAGGTTTATTGGGATCAAACTGCCATGGCTGTCTGGGGCTGGGGGACAGAGAGAAGATTAAGATGGCGTAAACGCAAGTGGAATTTATACAGTAGTCAGCAGGGTAGGGGCTTTGAGCTGCTACAGGCTGTTTGGTTGCTTGGGTTGACCCAGAACTTGATGCCCTTGTCCAAAGTAGTTGACCTTTGGGGAAGATTAGGAAAGGCTCTTGAGCTGAGTGTGGTGGCGCACGCCTTTAATCCCAGCACTCGGGAGGCAGAGGCAGGCCGATCTCTGTGAGTTCGAGGCCAGCCTGGCCTACAAAGTAAGTCCAGGACAGCCAAGGCTACACAGAGAAACCCTGTCTCAAAAAACAAAAACAAAAACAAAACAAACAAACAAACAAAAAGAAACAAACAAAGAAAGAAAAGCTCTTGGTGGTTTACGAGAGGTTCCTGGTAAACAGAAACTCATCTTTAGACCTCTGTTTACCTAATCACAATCCTTCTCTTTACCTGGCCAAAGCCCTGTGCTTAGAACATTGTCACCAGCACTGCCATTTGGGGGTAGCTCTGGACCTAACACACAGGAAAGCAGCCTTGCACAAAACCAGCCAAAAGTGCCGGGTGAAGAGAAAGTGTGTTTGACTGTACATTGAGTGAGGGAGGCAATGAACGGTTGATACAAGTTCTAAGCCACCTAAGGACATAGCAAGAAAAAATTGTTTAAGCTGGACGTGGTTGCACATTTCTGAAATCCCAGCACATGGAAGGTGAAAACAGAAGGATTAGAGTACAGGCCATCTTATAGCAAGTTCCAGACTAGCCTGGGATACATGAGACCTTGTCTCATTAAAAATCACACACACACACACACACACACACACACACACACACACACGTCTAATAAAATAGGTCTTTCTTAAAAATCAGTTAGAATTTCATTACTAATGAGGTTTTCTTCATTTAAATGTATCTTTAGAATGATTTTCTTTCCTACAATTTTTAAAATTTATTTTCCATTTTGTATATGTGTGTGGCAGAGATATGTGCACATGAGTGAGTACAGGTGCCTGTGGAGCCCAGGAGAGGACACTGGATCCCTGGACCTGGAGTTACAGGCAGCTGTGAGCTGAACTCACAACTATAAATAAATGTATGTTTGACTATATATATTATTGCAAGATCTTTATTTAATGTTTAATAAAAATGTAGATATTGAACTGAGCATTATGGCCCATGCCTCTAACACTCAGGAGACTAGGTCAGGAGACTGCCATGAACTAGAGGCCTGGCCTGGAGAGTAAGAGCCTGTCTTAGAAAAACAAAACAAATTGATGATAGATAGGTAGATAGATAGATAAGTAGATAGATAGATGGATAGATGATAGGTAGATAGGTATGTATGTAGGTAGGTAGATAATTAATAGGTACATAGATTGATAATTAAATAGATGATAGTAGACAGACAGATGGGTGGAGAGATAAATGGGTAGACAAATAAATGGGTAGATGAATAGATGGATAGCTGGCAGTCACATACATTGATTGATAAATAAATAGATCACAGTAGGAGATCTGTGCCGCCTCAGAATAACATGATGCTGTTCTAGCATCAAGTTCACAGTATATTAAAAAATCCAAGTTGGAGTCATTTATTTCATTTTGATATAAAGTTTTCTTTCATCGGAAGCTCCATTTTGTAGTAAGTGTTTTAACTGGTTTAACAGAACAAAACAAAACAAAAACCAGAATACATACTCACTCTTAACAAAATCAACTGGGAGCTAAGAAAGATACCTCTTCTAGTAAAAATTTGTCACCATGCCTGATGACCTGAGTTTAGTTCACAGTATCCACACAGTAGGAAGAGAGAACAGAGTCCTGAAAGTTGTTCTCTGACTTCTACACCTACACTGTGGCATGTGTACACACACACACACACACACACACACACAAATAAATTTATGTAATAAATCTTTTTTAAAAAATCAGTTAGAATCCCCATTTCTAATGGTTTTTGTTTGACTAAATGCATCTTTGGAATGCATTTTTTTTCTAAAAATTTTTTAGATTAATTTTATTTTTTTAAATTTTGCTTATATTTTTGTGTATATTTATGTCTACGGAAGCCAAAGGAGGGTTCTGGATCCCCTAGAACTGGAGTTACCGGCAACTATGAGGTGAACTCAGATACCTCTGGGAGAACAGGAAGTGCTCAAAGCTTCTGAGCTGTCTCCTCCAGATGCGTTTTCTTGAAGTATGCAAACTATACCAATCCTGCCCCCCCCCCCAAAAGAACCCCACAACAAAACAAAACTACAAGAAACAGAGACAGTGGGGGAAATGCAGTGGCATCCCCTTTATAAGTTCCTTGTTGGGTTCATAATAAGGCTCCTTTAATTTCCTCTCTGTCCACACTTGATTCTTTCCCATTCTCCCCTCTTCTCTTCCTGAAAAGGGAATGTTCGGTGTCTCGGAGAGCTATGGAGGTCTTGTGGCAAGGACACTGACGTAACATCAAATACAAAGGGCAACGTGGCGTCCCATCAAGGAACCAGCAGCGTGAGTTCTGCTGCAGAAAGAGAACGGGCATCTTACAGGTGGGTCAGGACCAAAAACATCTCTGAGCGGAGTGGCCTTCTCTGAAGTGTTCTCGCCAAACATGAGAAGGCGAGTCTGTCACAGATCAACGCGGAGTCCTCATGTCCTGCTTCTAGGCCTCGAAAGACCCTTGGATGCAGTCAGACACTGAAGCGAACCCTCCTATGTTCATACGCTCACTGCTGGGGCCTCAGAATATGGCTGTTCGGCAACAGTGGTCCAGGGCAGGGGTGGGGCACAGAAGTCACTGCTGGGTGCCTTCCTCAGTCACTCTGTAACTTTGTTTACTGACACAGGGTCACTCACTGGCCTGGAGCTTGCCAAGTAAGGCTATACTGGCTGGCCAGAAAGTAACCCATCTGTCTGTCTGTACCTCCTCGGTGCTGGGCTTTACAGGCAGGTGCCACCGTGTGTACATGCTGGGGATCAAATTCAGACGGAGCCACCTCTCCAGCCACATGTGGGCTGGATCCGGGACCAAAACCGGGAGGGTGAGAGGTGGGCACGGGATGGGAGGACAGTATGGGGGGGGGGGGCGGGGGGGGGGGGACGGGGAGCCGCGCAGTGTGAGTGCCAAGGCTAGATGGCGCTAAAGAGTTGCTTTCCTGGGCTGCTGCCCTCACTGTGGCCCCGTAGTTTGGAGAACTGCCTCTAGGAATGCTGAGCACCGGGTCGGAAACGCAGGTACGTCTATGATTGAAGACAACGGCGACGATCAACAGCGGGGGGGGGGGGGGGGCTGGGGGGGGAAAACGGGAGTGTCCCTTTCTACTCTCTTCGGGAAGCTTTTGTGACTGTTTAAAACTATTTCCTTTGAAGGTGAAAGGCGGCATCTTGGGACTCTTAGGCAAAATACCTCAGCCATGGTGGGAAAGCATGGAGGCTCCTCAAAGCAGTCAACACAGAATCAGCATACAATCTCCTGTGTGTTCCTCCCCGCCCCCCAAAGGACTTGAGAGCACAGACTCCGGTATTTGTTCAGTCAGGTTCTTGGCTTTATTATTCACATTAGGCAAAAGAGGAAGGCACGAAAGAATCCAACTATGATAGATAAGCAAAGCTTGACCTCTCAACACCGTGGGGTAGGGTCTGGCGTTAGAAACGTATGAAGTCCGCTAGGCATGGCAGGGCATGCCTTTCACGCCAGTGTTTGGGAGGCAGACACAGGAGGATCTCTGTGTTCAAATCCAGCCTGGTCTACATATCGAGTTCCAGGCCAGCCAAGATACATAATGAGACCCAGTCTCAAAATAAAGTCAAAGAAAGAAAGAAGGAAAAAGAGAAAGGAAGGAAGGAAGAAAAAGAAAGAAAGCTTTAATCACATACTACAACATGGATGGGCCTGGGGACACATGGTTGGTAGAATATGCCAGGTATTAAAGGACATTGTCATAAAAATCCCTTTGAACACTCAGGGTCTTGTTGCTAGGGACTCTGAGGCAGAGAAAGGGAAGGTATTTGATGGCAAAGGAGTTTCAATTTTGCATGCCAAAGAATGTTCTAGGTACTGAATGCGGTAACTGATATGAGCGGTTGTAATATCATTGATTAGATGATTAATTTTGTCTTAGCACCACTTTCAATTTAAATGTATTCGTCTTTACTTCTCCCTGTTTGCGTCTTAGAGTATAACTCTCATGTAGTTCCGAAAACACGTCTTTGATCTATAGCATATTTTGGAACCAAGCCAGGGTCCCCCGGGTTGACCAGTTACCTGGCTGCTCCAGCAGGAAACCATCTCAGCCAGCATTGGGCTCCGTTATCCTGGAGTAGCTAGCGTCAGAGCTGGCCCCGCCCTCCGCTCTGTAGCACCTGTCATGGACCCTGGCAGATCACGCCTGCTAGGTGTCTTCTGTTAGGACAAGAGCTGCAGGGGTCTTTTACCTTCGTCTCTTAGTGACTGCTCATGGGAACACACATGCCCTGGAAGAACAGGTGTTCTTCTCAGTCTTGGAGAGGCTGCCCACTCACTTCCCCAAGAAAGTTAAACATTGACCAGAGACCCCAAACTGCCATTTTTCGGTACATCATTCTGTTTCATTCTATAACCTAGAAGTGCATTGAGCTCAGCCTCAAGATTTCTTATTTGTTTTTTGTTTTTTGTTTTGTTTTGTTTTTTTTTTTTTGTGGGATCTTTTGGGTTTTTTGTTTGTTTGTTTGCTTTTTGTTTTGTTTGGTTGATTTGGGTTTTTGTTTGTTTGTTTGTTTGGTTTGGTTTGGTTTTTCGAGACAGGGTTTCTGTGTGTAGCCTTGGCTGTCCTAAACTCACTTTGTAGACCAGGTTGGCCTCGAATTTACAGAGATCCGCCAGCCTCTGCCTCCTGAGTGCTGGGATTAAAGGCATGCGCCACTACTCCCAGCTGAGACTCCTTATTTGGAAATGTGGCAGAGAGGTGGCCTTCAGGAGATTAGCTTGGGGGAGGGGGGACTCTGTGATCAGAAAAGGATTAGGGCAGGAAACCCTAACACCATCCGGCTCACCATAGTCCAGCCAGCTATGGAAATCAGTATGGAGGATCTCTTAAAACAAAACTAGGGCCTGGAGAGATGGCTCAGAGGTTAAGAGCACTGGCTGCTCTTCCAAAGGACCTGAGTTCAATTCCCAGCAACCACATGGTGGCTCACAACCATCTATAAAGAGATCTGATGCCCTCTTCTGGTGTGCAGGTGTACTTGCAGGCAGAACACTGTAATAAATAAATAAATCTTAAAAGAAAAGAAACCAACCAACCAGCCAAACAAACAAACAAAAAACAGGCAGCCAGATTGCAGTAGAAGAAATCTGGAAGTGAGGGAGGGAGGAAGGGAGGGAGGTATCCATCATACGGCCTGTCCACTTCCCACAGCTATGCTAGCCCACCTTTGCAACTGCACTGCTCAGTTTTGGGGAACTGAAAGGTGTCCAACAACAGAGGGATGGATAGAGAAAGTGTGGCAGATATGTAAACAGTGGAATTTGTTTTCAAACACAAAGAACAAAATTCTGTTTTTCGGCGGGGGCTGAGGGTATGGATGCTACACGTGATCTTCATGTTAAATAGGCTAACCCAAGTCTCAGAAAACCAACTATCATTTTTTCATCTTGTTTGTAGTTCCTAGTTTTATATTGCTACATAAAGTCATGTATGTTTATTTGACAGGAAAGCAAAGTAAAATTGTCTGGGGAACCCACAGTAGGGCATCGGGGATGCAATGATCCTTGCCTGGCCTAATTACACCAGGCCGAGTTTGATGAGTCTGGCCAGCTTCAGGGACAGCTGCCCACCTGACTTCTGGCCACAAGGAAGCGCTGTAGGATCATTTTAAGAGCAAAGTGGCTGCTTTTATAAACAGTGAATCACAGTGAATTCCCAGCCCTTGCTTCGCAACTGAGACCAGTGCAGAGAGGTCACCCCCCTCCTCACTGTCTGGAGAACCACAGGAAAAGCCAGAGCAGACCCTCCTGGATCTCAGCAACATTTATGGTCCTAGAAGGGAGCCCAGTAGCAGCCCCAGAGACTTCTCAGTCTGAAAACACATGCATTGTGCTCAGCCCTCAACTGTATGCATTGCTGCTCTGTTCTTAATCGCCAGAAATTGGCAACAGCCAAATGTCTATCAACAGATGAATGTCTGTCAACAGAAGAGAATGTGGTACATTTAAATGAATGTTATTCATCTACTTTTTAAAAATCATTAAAAAAATATTAAATAAACAAAAAAGTCATGAAATTAGATAAAGCTAGAAAAAATTTTCCTGAGTGAGGTAGAGACCCCAAAATACAAATATGGTATGTGTTCATTTAGATACAGATACTAGCTGTTAAATCTTCAATAAACAGGCTATGACCCCTGTAACCACAGAGGTTAGGTATTGAGTAAGGGACTGGGAGGGGGAGGGAACGGTCTTCTGAAGGACGGGAAATAGAGTAAAGAGTTGTAGATAGACGGGGAGGCAGAGGGCATGGGGAGGGGTGATCTGGATTGGAAGGATCAAATGGGGGAAGGAGAGGCCAAAGGGACAGCCAAAACTACAGGGCCATCTGAGTAATCATATGGAAACCTAACGCAGTAGAAGCCTCTTAAGATATATACATATGTAAGCTGGGCAGTGGCAGCGCACGTCTTTAATCGCAGCACTCAGGAGGCAGAGGCAGGCGGATCGCTGTGAGTTAGAGGCCAGCTTGGTCTACAAAAGTGAGTCCAGGACAGCCAGGATTGTTACACAGAGAAATTCTGTCTAGAAAAAACAACAACAACAACAAAATATATATACATATGTGGGGAAAAATCTACATTGGAACCTCCAAATAACAGAGAGACAGAGCCCCAGCTGGAAACCTCCAGTGCCGGTTATGAGTGACATTCAATCAGAAATCTCCCAAACAACCCAGGCTATGGCCAAGGCTGTTGGTTGCTCTCCACAGAGTAATGGTAAGGCCCTAACGCTGAAGGCAACCCCCCTACAAAACTCACAGAACATGAGGAAGTCCAGCTGGTGTCTACCTAGAGTCCTTCACCTCCACTGACTGGTGTTTAGGGTCCTGGAAGGTATTCTGCACGCTACTCAGTAAACACCATCCTAGCTACAAACCCTGTAACCCACAATGGTGACCTGCCTGCCAGATATACTGGTGAAGCAGAGACACAAAAGTTGTGGAAGTAACCAGCCACTATCTTACGGGAATCAGGCCGGTTGCATGGGATGAAATCCATGCTGGATACAGCCCTGGTGGCAAGGCACCTGAGACTAGATAGGCTATAGACTTATGGGAAAACAACACACCACTGTTCTTCTGAAATGACTCCTTATGATATAATGATATTATGATGTGCCATCATCAGAGAAGCCCCCCCCCCTTGCAGCAGATGGGAATAAATACCGTGACCCACAACTGGCCAGTGGGCAGAGGGTGAAAGACTTTGGAACACTCATTCCTAAATGGGACGTCTCCATCCAATTCCTCCCCCTCAGAGCTCAGGGAACTCTGAGGAAAAAGAGGCAGAAGGATTGTAAGAGCCAGAGGGCATGGAGGACACCGAGGAAACAAAGCTTTCTAGACACAACGGGGCTGACACACATAGGAACTCACGGAGACTGTGGCAGCATGCACAGGTCTAAGTCAGACAGGGTCCCAGTGCTGCAAGGGAAGTTAGACATAAGAAGCTATCTCCAATAGATAACCCCTGGCAAAGAAAAATACACTTTTATCCAATGGACTCTCACTGGGCCTACAAACCACACTTAAAGGCAGGCCCCATGTCCAGCAGTACATAGCTAGCACAAAATGAGCTCAGTTGTAATTCTGGAGGCTTTTTGATTCACGACGCTTTGTCTTGCCATTCTTCCCCCTTACCTTAGGATCTTTTGTGTATATATTATGGTTTTCAATTTTGTTTTTATGGGTTTCTGTGTGTGCAAATGTGTATGTGTTTCTTTGGCTCCTCTTTATGTTTGTATCATTATTGTTATTATTATTTATTATTTTAGATGATTGTTTCTTTCCTAATGAGAGAGAGAGAAAGAAACGGTGTGGATGTGGGTGGGTGAGGAAGTTGGGAGGAGTTGGAAGGAGCTAAGGGAGGGAAAACCATAGCCAGAATATATTTATGAAAAACGATTTTCAATAAAAATAAAGACACATAAAAAATTTAAAAACATCAACAGCAGTAATTATTATTCCAGAGCTGGCATGGTGGCACTGCCCTTAACCCCAGAACTCAGGAAACAGAGCCAGAGAGACCTCTGTAAGTTTGAGCACAGCCTGGTCTATATAGTAAGTTCCAGGCCAGCCAGAGTTACACCGGGAGACCCTGTCTCAAAAACTTTTGTTCTTAGAAATGGAATATAAAAGGCATTTTTTTCTGAGTAATAACTTGTGTATAGTTTGGGGTGAGCAAGCCATAAGGAAGATTTCTTCTCCTCAAGGCTGGTGTGTGAGTGGAAAGGGTAGGAATTCCCTCGCTGTAGCAGAACGCAATGGCATCAACCCCATGAAGGTGGCTTAGCATGACCAAACCTCTGGAAAAGAGCCTCAGTGAACAGGGACCTGGGGACAGAGATGACTGTTGTCCCAGCTTTGTCACTGCCACTGCAGTCTGTCCCAGCATCCACTCACATGAGATTGCCCAAACCTGGGAGTCTGCAGGAACTCAGAGTTGAGGATCTGGATCTGAGATGACCACTGGGCGTCCTTGGTCCTGTGTCTGTCTGTCCAGGGCTATACAGTGTGCTGTCTGGCAGCACTGTGCATGGACGGAGGTTGGTGGAACTGCTGGTGTGTGATGCAGCTCTGTGCCATGGTTACGTTTCTGGCTTGAATTTTGACCAGATGTTTTCTAGTTCTTTTATAAAGTGCTTTGCTGTTGTTGTTCTGACTTTGTTTTTAAAGTAAGGCACTTGGTTTTTGCATTAAAAAGCACCTTGAAAAAAAATCGGCTTGGGGGACAGCAAGGCGGCTCTATAGGTGAGAGCACCTCTATGCAAGTGTGACAACTTGAGTTCAATGACAAGAGAATCCTCTGGAGCTCTGGGATCAGCCAGCCTGGGGCACAAAGCATGGCAGAAACAAGCGGCACTGCCTCGATGGTGGAAAGAGAGGACTGACTCCCAAAAGTTGTCTCCCGGTCTTCTGTGGCATGCCTGAGTGTCTACACAGGGGTGTGTGTGTGTGTGTGTGTGTGTGTGTGTGTGTGTGTGTACATCCCACTAACCTAAAAGACAAATTTCTCACAGTTCAGTTTTATGTCCTTATGTTATATGCATGTATAATAAACTAACCAGTTGTCATGGTTTGGATGAATGTTGTTCAAAGGCCCATGTGTTAAAGGTGTACTCACCCAATTTGGAGCCTTTAGGAGGCATAGTGGGAGGAAGTTAGGTCATTGGGGAGTTTCCTTTAAAGGGATATTGGGGCCCTGTCTTTCTCTTTCTCTTTACTTCCTGGCTACCATGGGCCAGCACTGCCCTCTGGTAGATGCTCCCACTACAATGTACTGTCCCCTCACTCTTGGGCCACAGGCCAAGGACAACACGGCTAACAGGACTGTGGACTGAAACTTCTGAAACCATGGACCAAGATAAACCTTTCCTTCTTTGAATTTGTTTCTCTCAGGTATTTTATCACAGCAATAGAAAGCTGACTAGCATACTAATTAAAATGTGTACCTAACTAGCCTAGCCATTGGCTACACTACAAAGGAAGGAAGGAAGGAAGGAAGGAAGGAAGGAAGGAAGGAAGGAAG
>OU015748.1:58119586-58133415 GCA_907169655.1 Acomys percivali
AGGAAGGAAGGAAGGAAGGAAGGAAGGAAGGAAGGAAGGAAGGAAGGGAAGGAGGGAGGGAGGGAGGGAGGAAAGAAGGAAGGAAGGAAGGAAGGAAGGAAGGAAGGAAGGAAAGAAGGAAGGAAGGAAGGAAGGAAGAGGTCTTTATTTCATTCTCAAGGATCCTGAAAAAAAGGACCCAAGGCGCAGGTTGTACTAGAGGGCTAGAAGGATGAAGCATTGTGGGAAGGACCTCCAGGCGGCAGAGTGCGCGGTGTTTTGCGGCCATGACCAGCCTTCCTGACTAGGAGAAATTACTCTCTGCCCTCCACTTTGCTCCAATTAGACGAACATTTACCCAGATCCACATTAACTTCCCAAAGTTTACAGTGGATCCCTGTTTCTTGCCAGATCTAAAAAGCAAAAACCATTTCGCATGAAGTGAATCGAGAGAAGGCTTTGTCTGTGGACGAGACACTGAGAGCCGGCAGAGAGCCATTCCAGCATGGCGCCCTCAGTTCTTTCTCACGTCTTTGCTTCTAATCCGTGCTTGGCGCCCTTCCACTCAGACATTATCTTTTGTGCAGGGAATCAGGCACGTTTCTCGGCGTCATTAATCCTGCATTTAGCACACACATAACAGGCTGGGGCGAGTGTCCCAGGAGGATACTTTCTGAAGAAGAATGAGGCTTGGGCTGCTGGCACAGCATTGGCCCATAGCACTTATGCCCAGCGTTGTGAACAAGAAGCTGCGTTGCAAACGTCGGGAGTGTGTCCAAGAATGCAGGCTGTACCAGCTTCAGCCCGCCCCTCCCCATACTCACACAGACATATTCATATACACACACTCACACATGCTCACATTCACATACAGAGTCATGCACTTAGTCTCTCTCACACACACTCACATTTACACACAATCACACACACACTCTCACGCATTCTCACACATACTCACATACTCACATTTGCACATATATTCACACACTCATGTTTGCACATACATTCACACATGCTCACATTCACACACACTCACACACTTAGTCTCACACACACTAACATTCATACACACTCATACTCACACACATTCTTACACACGCACACTCTCTCACATACATATCCACACACACGCACATTTTCATACATTCACATCCACTCACACACACTCAAACTCACACATATTCCCACACACTAAGACTCTGACACACTCATGCTCACACACACACACACTCACTCACTCACTCACTCACTCACTTACTCACTCACCAGAAGCTAAGGCAGGACAGGAAGGGAACGTCAAGGGGACATGGGAGGGGACAGGAGCTCCTCATTCTGAGTCTGGTCAAGTCTCTCACCAGCTGATCATTTGCACACCAGTTACGTACATTTGCTGTGAAGGCCACCTATGCAAAGACAGTATTCCTTTGAAATAGAGGTATTTGAAGGAGGATTTTGAGGTATGAATGAATGGTCTGGTGAGGTGGCTCAGCAGAGAAAGGCACTTTTACCACGTCTGACAACTTGAGTTTGGTCCCCAGAACCCACGGCATGGAACTTGTCCTCTGTCCCCCACACATGCGTGCACACACATACACACTCTCTCGCTCCTTCCCCTATGTCTGTCTCTGTCTCTCTATATATGTGTGTTCCTCTCTCTCTCTTCCACTCTCTTAAACACACACACACACACACACACACACGCACACTCACACAATATAAATAAAAATAATGTAAAAAAGCAATGAACCATGTTCAAGGCCTGAGCATATACACCTTTATTCCTTTTGTGATAAATTATTATCAGAAAAACATCTTAACTTCCATCATAACCCTGGTGGCCTGGAACTACCCAATGGACTCACTGGAGTCTCTTAGCAGCTCTTTAACATATACCTTAAGAAGCCACCAAGTTCCTACAATGACACATGTAGACACTCTCTTAAGAAGACCGCAGCCAAGCTTGGGTGTTTCCTTTTTTCCTTTTTGCCGCTCTTTCTATTAACCCCATATTTAAATCTATGTTTAAATTTTTTCCTTAATAAACAGCAATTGTGCTTCACAGAGACTCATCCTGAACTTCTTAGAACCCCACAGAATTGCTATCAGGAAGGAGAAGTTAACTTTGGTAATGCCACTTGTACATGCCTATGTGCAGGGCTGCATGTGCCCTGTCACTCTCTGCCTTACTCTGTTTAGACAGGGTCTCTCACTGCACCTGGAGTGTGATGGGCAGCACGCCCCAGCCATGGTGTGCGTGGCATGTGTGGCCACACCCAACCTTCCCATGAGTATTGCAGATCCAAGCAGGTCCTCGTCTGATGGTGCTATCTCGGAGAGCCATCTCCTCAGCCCCAGGTTCAGTATCAGCTACTGAACCTCCGACCTTATGTGAACATCACCACCTCTGTTCCCAGACACTATCGGGACCCAGCACTCATTTGCTTGTATTTTATGATTCCCGTTGGGATGAGAAGAAAACTCGAGAATTGCCCAGCCTGGGGTATATAGCAAGTACAGACTGTGACTCTGGGTCAAACAAACAAACAAACAAAACCCAAAACCAAATCATTCTAGACTGCATCTAATCACCAAGATGGACAGTGTCAAATCCGGATCCACTCCATACCAAAGTTTCCAATTCCAGTGCTTCTGGAACTTTCTGTGCCGAAAGACCAGTTTTAATTTTTAAATTCCTAGTCCATTGTTGACCATTACTTTCTAATGCACAGTTTAAAAAACCCTAGGGGGTAAAAACTTAAAGAGCAAAAACACACAAAGCCCAACCCCGAACATAAGAGCTGGTATAGTCAGCTAGGCTCCAGAAAAGTATTACAAAGCACACACCCATTGAACGTATAGTCATTAAAACAGACAATTTTTGTATAAAAGTGTGTGTGTGTGTGTGTGTGTGTGTGTGTGTGCGTGTGTGTGTGATGGGGGGGCGCCAGGTATGGTAGTTCCCTTGTAATCCCAGTCTTTGGGAGATTGAGTTAGGAAGATCGAGAGTTCAAAACCAGCCTGGGCTACAGAACAAGAGCCTGCCCCCACCCTACCCCACCCCCAATGTGCCAATGCTCACTTTGTGACTTAGAGCGCCTCATGTATTGTTGACAGGGCCTTACGTCACATACCCTAAAGCCTTCCAGTTTGAAGTCTGTGCTTCAGTGACCCTGGTGTTATGCACAAGCTGTCCCACATAAGAACTGCCTAGCCCAGGGGTGTTTTCAATATCCAACATCTCATACTTAATGCCACTCACTCTCTACGGCCCCCTCTCCCAAACTTCTGACAATTGCTATTTTATTCATGGTTTTGTACATAAAATTTCATGTAAATGACGTAGTGCCCAGCAGTCTTTTATGGTTGGCATCTTTCATGAAGCTAACAAAGTGTTTTCAAGCTTCACGCAGGTCGCGGCATGTGTTGATTACTCTTTCCTTTTCGTGGGTGGGTAATATTCCTTCACATGGATATACCACAGTTTGTTTAGTTACTCATCTGTTAACAGACAATTACTCTGCTTCCAGTTTTTTGCCATTATGAACAATGCTGCCATGACCATGTATATGCAAGTTTTCGTGTGAGCATACATACTCTGTTTTCTTGGCCATATTTTTAAGAATGAGATTACCAAGCAATATCAAGCTGTTCTCCACACATAACTTAACAACCCATTAGTAAATTGTGAATATTTCCATTTCTCAACATGCTTGTAGACATGTTATTTTCTTTTTTAAACTGCTTATGAGTCATCCCAGATATGCTAAGTACCCCACTGCTGCTGTTAATTGCATACTAGAGATTAGCAAACAGCATCTTTCCATGTGCTTTTTAATTACTTACATGTGTTCTTTTGAACAATGCCAGGCAAATAATTTGCCCATTAAAAACAATTGACACGTCATAGTGGTAGAGGAATTTATGTGCATCCTTTGGCATTGTGAAGTGTGAGAGACCTTCACGGATTCCGGATGAAGGATGTCCATCAGACAGATGATTTTCAGATATTTGGCTTCATCATCCTATGATCTTTCTTTTCCTGGGACTGCTTTCTTCATAGTGTCCGTTCACGTACACAAGATGTCTGATGTTGACAAAACCCAAGTTGACAATTTTGGTTTGGGTTACTTGAGATCATATTGAAGGAATGTTTTAAACTAAGTCACAAAGATCCAAGTCTGTTTCCTTTTAGAAATCTTGCACATGTAGCTCTTCAATGTAAATCTTATCCATTCTGAGTTGGTATTTTAAAATGGTGTGAGGCAGGAGCCCGAGCTAATGCTTTGTTTTCGCGTGTTCAATTCTCTAGCCAACTGCTGGGAAGATGATTTTGCTCCCCCGGTGAACTTGGAGATTCTGGCAGCGTCAGTTGTCCCGGAATGCAGAAACTTGTCTTTGCACTGTCACCGTGGCCCACTGTCTGGACTGCAACTTTGCAGTAAAGTTTGAAACTGAGACGTGTGAATTCACAAGCATTGCTGGCAGCTTGGAGAGGTTTGATGGTTGTCACCGAACAGTCTAGATGTGTGGGGTGGGGACGTTCCCATCTGACCATACTAACCCCTCAAACCTGTGAGCACAAGCCGTTAGCATTTCTTTAGGTCTTTCATTACTTTCAGCCATGTTTTATAGTTTGTGCAAGTTTTATACCCCTTCTGTTAAGCTTGTTCCTACGTATTTAATCTCTTTTTATTATATTTTTAAGTAAAATAGTCTTTTAAAAACTTTTTTTTATTCTTTCAAGTTTTACATTTTGTACCCCCATCGCACCCAATTCCTCATTGCTTCATATCCACCTTCGACCCTTGTAACCTCCCCCAAAAATAAACACACACACACACACACACACACACACACACACAAACACAAACAATAACAACAATGAAAAGACAAAGAATAGAAAACATCTCATCATGGAAGCTGTAGCGTGTCACAGTGTGTCCACAGTGTATCGCTTTTCTCCACACATCTTCTCTTGCAAATGTACATCGCAATGAGCCATTGGTCTGGTTTGAGACCTCTGCCTTCTGGGACACCATCAATACTGGATCCTCATTGGGACTCCTCCCAGTTATCCTGCTGTTGTCCTGTGTCATGGAGATCCTGCAGCTTTGGAGCATCAGGACCAGCCCTTTCCTGGGCCCCAGCTTGAAGGACAGGCTGCTGCTTTTGATCGTTTCCAGTGTTCTGTCTTTGTTGACTTTACTTATCAATGCAAGCATTACTGTGGCCCACTGTTCATCTTTAGTTTTTATTGCTCATAAGCATCTAGTGTCTGTACACATGTAAGTGTGGTTTGCACATGCTAGATCAGAGGACAACTTTCAAGACTTGTTTCTTTTTGTTATGGGCTCCAGGAATCACACCTAGGTTGGCAGGCTTACGAAATAAGCACTTTCACCCATGGAGTTATCTATCCAGCCCCTTCTGTGGAAAAAAAATTAGACATTCAGATTCCTCAACCAAGGAAGTAAGCATTATCTCTTTTTAATCCTTTAAATTTGAAACATGGATAATAACGCCCCTGGGACAAATGAGCAGAATTGACTTTTTAATTTTTCCCTCTTAAAGTTCAAACCCAAATAGAAGACTGTTCTACAAGGCGCCATTGGTGACTTGGTGGGGGCAAGAACTCAACCCAGCGTGGTCAAAAGTCCACATCACTCCCAAAATAGAACCGTGAAAAGGAGACCAAGCAACTGCTAGTGTCAGGAGGGGCACAGGATAGCTGTGTTGTATGGTTGCCATGGGTGAAGACAGCAAACACAAATAATTCTCAGGGAAGCAACTGCCCCAGAAAAAGGAGATGACAGGCGAAGTCGCTAATGTTACCAACTGCCGTCATCTGTTTGTACAAGAACACTGCCAAAGTCACCTCCAAGGGCTTGGGGCTTAGGTCTCGGGAGAGTCTTCTAACTTGAGCAGAAACTGAGAAGGTGCTGGGTGAGGGCTGCTGGCCTTGAGGCTGCTTTAACAATCCACTGAGGTCGCTGCAAAGCTCAGGATAATCTTGGGTAGCCAGATTTCACACACAGGCTCCTTCGCAAACAAGGTGGAGCGGGGTGCACGGTGGTAATAAAGCCACAGTGTGTCCACACAGCCAAGCAGGCCCGTGCTCGCAGCTTTGCTCAGTGGAAGCAAACGGGGAGGAATACACCTGCCTTTTGCTCAAGCCCACCCACACTGTCCCCATATAAAAGTAAAACCTCACATTCTGAGGACTGTTTGTTCCTGGAATTGTCTGGAACCAATATAGTCAGTCTTCCGTATCTCTGGGCTCCCCACCCTCTGACCCAACAATCTGGAATTGTGAGCCAAGTAAAGCTTTTCTTCCCTTCTCTGGGTTGCTTGTTTATAAAGTTTTAAAGATTTGTTTATTTATATCTATGTGTACTCTATGTGTATGTGTGCCTGCATGGCAGAAGAGAGCATCAAATCCCATCATAGATGGTTGTGAGCCATCATGTAGTTGCTGGTAATTGAACTCAGGACCTCTGGAAGAGCAGTCGGTGCTCTTAACCTCTGAGCCATCTCTCCAGCCACCTTGTTAGGGTATTTTATCACAGCAACAGAAATGAGATTAATGCACAGGACAAAGCCAGAAGTGTTAGTTATGAAGAAGGAACGCCCCCACCCCCACCCCCTGCTCCACCCCACCCCCACCCTACCCTCACCCCTATCTTCCCCACCTCCACCCCAGGAGAGAGTGGAAATGACCAATTTCACTTACTTGTATTGTAGAATGATTCAGAAGAGGGAAGACAGAAACTCCCAAGACCTTTCCAGTTAGGCAATATTACTGAGACTTTAAATGCACTCCACCTCCATGGGAGAGAGAATCACAGTTAAATAGACACAGGACGAGGGATGGACAAAAATGAGATGCAAATATAGAACCGTGTTCGAAAGTCCTTCTATCGCAGTCAGTACTTGGTGACAGGTAGTTGTCTTAGTTTGCTTTCTATTGCTGTGACAAAAGAGCACAACCAAAAGCAACTTGGTGAAGAATGGGTTGATTTCAGCTTACTCCTTCACTGTGGAAAGTCAGGGCAGGAACTCAGGGCAGGAACCTGGCAGCAGGATCTAAAGCACAGGCATGGAGGAGTGCTGCTTACTGGCTCGCTCTTCAGGATGCCGGCTTGCATTCTTATACAACCTGGATTACCTGCCCAGGTGTGGGGCCACCTGCCCAGAGGTGGAGCCACCTGCCCAGAGGTGGAGCCACCTGCCCAGAGGTGGAGCCACCTGTCCAGGCGTGGGGCCACCTGTCCAGGGGTGGAGCCACCTGCCCAGAGGTGAGGCCACCTGCCCAGGAGCAGAGCCACCTTCTCAGGAGTGGGGCCACTTGTCCAGAGGTGGAGCCACCTGTCCAGAGGTGGGACCACCTGCCCAGGCGTGGGGCCACTTGTCCAGAGGTGGGGCCACCTTCCCAGAGGTGGGGCCACCTGCCCAGGGGTGGAGCCACCTGTCCAGAGGTGGGGCCACCTGCCCAGGGGTGGCTCTACTCACAGAGATTGGCCCTCCCACGTCAATCATCAACACACAAAATGACTCTGAAGACTTGACTAAAGCTAGTTCCTCATTTGAGAGTCTCTCTTCCCAGATGACCCTAGCCTGTGTCAAGTTGTACTGGACACTCAGATTGGGACTAAGTATCAGTAAGTACCACCTACAACGTCAGTCAGTGTCCGGAAAAAAAAATACTATAAGAAGAAATATTTTATCAACACACTTAAAACTAAACATTTCTCACTGGGTCAAAATAGACAGACTTTATTATAATGAATAAGAATAGAAAGTGGACTTTTTACTTCTGAGAGAATGAAAAGTCCCTGAAAGATAAAGCACGGGGGCAGCCATTGTCATCTTTCTTTTGGCCTCCCTGATGGCTGCCAACCATTTAAACGTTCACACCCAGGCTTTAGTGGCTGAGCGTGTGCTCACTGGCTTGAGGACAGCCGCAGTGGTTGATTTGCTGTTGCAGGGCTCGCTCAGTTCTTATCTTCTTGAAGGAAAGAATTCAGTTGACAAATATAGACAGTTTAAGCAGGTGTGTTTAGCAAAGCCGAGTAAAGCAAACACTCCTGAGAGAGTGGAGCATCATGCCTCCAAGCAGACAGCAGCTCAGTTAGTTCTGCACTGTGAATTTAAAGAAGTTGCTATGACTATTCGTGAGATTCCATGGTTATTTATGGAGTAAGGTAGATGCCCCCAAATCATGGTGGACTGACCTCCCTTTCAAGGTATTTCTTCCCAGGATCCTCTACACCAGTGGTTCTCAACCTTCCTAATGATGTGACCCTTTAATACAGTTCCTCACATTGTGGTGACCCCAACCATAACTATAATTTTGCCACTGTTATGAATTGTAATATAAATATCGGATATGCAGGATATCTGATATATGACCCTTGTGAAAGGGTTGTCTGGCTCCCGCAGAGGGGTCCTGACCCACAGGTTGAGAACCAATGCTTTAGACAAACCCACAAGGTGGAGAGGGGATGTCAGAACAGTGATGCAAGCGATGTTATGATTAAGCCAGCATCTTTGAGGGAGGCCGGGATGACCTAGCGTCTTTGTTGTGTACGTGCAGCAGGTGGGAAAGTGCCTCGGTGGCTGAGTTCCCAATGAAGTGGGAACCCCACCTGCAGCTTCACGCATGTCTCAGCACAAGGAGTGTCTGACCCTCAGGAGATGATGGAAGCCACCACGATGAGGCAGTTTCTAAGGTTACCCCATGTCTAACTTATTGCTAGCTGCAGAGTCTTACGCGAGGGTCTTTCCATTTCCTCCATCTTTGCGCCTTGCATCGCTGTGCTAAGTTTAAATGAGAGCACACATGTAAGACTGTGGCACAGGAGTGGTGAGTGTGGCTCGGCTTGCCCAAGGTTCAACCACTGGCACGATACACAAACATTACCCACAAGGCACAGCAACCGAAACACAGTCCAAAGTGGGTTCCAAAGCTACTATTCCTGCTTTGCAACTGACGGCCCAGAAAAATGGAGTGGCCCCAAGTGTCACGGCCTGAGACAGGGCAGTCAGGACAGCGCGTGTCCTAACAACGAACCCACTGATGGAAAGGTCCCGGTTAGGAGAAATCGCTGGATCAGATTCTCTCCTTCGTCATGGCTCCATTTGTCCCATCCCTTCATCTTACTTCAAGAAGGAGGAGGCCTATGGTGAGAGCATTTACCCAGCATGCATAGCGCCCTGAGTTCTAGTCCCAGAATAACAACAACTTTATAATGGGCCCGGCATACATGCGCTCCCAGTCTTAAATTCATTGTACCTCAGACCTCTCTCAGTTATAGGACTTTGTAACCCAGGTTTTGGGGGAAAGCTGTATTCCTGAAGGTTGTGAGATGCAGTCGGTGTGTGATGGTCTCATGTAATGTGTGTATGCGTGCATGTATGTGTGCGTGCATGTGTGAGTGCATGCATGTGTGTGTGTGTGCGTGTGTGTGTTTATATATGACTTTTCCAAGTGTATAGCAGTCATGGGTGAATAAATACATATAAATCTTTGCTATTGTCTTTGGGATTCTAATTGCTTACAAAATGAGTCGGTTTTCAATGAAACTTGATGCTGGTTCTTAGATTTCAGAGCCATCCCTGTAAACTTGACCTGTTTATATCTCCTGTAACAAAAGAGAAATGGGGCTGGAGAGATGGCTCAGAGGTTAAGGGTACTGACTGCTCTTCCAAAGGTCACGAGTTCAATTCCCAGTAACCGCATATTGGCTCACAACCATCTATAACGAGATCTGTATACATAGTAAGTAAATAAATATTTTTTTAAAGAGAGAAACAATGTAGGAAATGTGTTAAGACTGAAGGCCTGCTTTACAAGGCTGACACTGGTAGCAAGTCCTGCAGGAGCTGAAGGAGAGCACCGTGGAGTGGGGTGAGGCCTGCAGAGTCCAGCGTAGCACACGGGGCAGGGGATCCACATAAGTGGTACACATAAGGATGACTCCCTTCTACGGTTGTAGGGGCTCTAAGGACCAAGTCCTGGGTTTGCCCCCCACTTTAGCAGTGACTCAGCTTTTGGACTTTAGCTAGGTTTGTCCTGTGATGTGAGGGCAAAGACAGAAGCTACCTCCTAACTTGGTACAAGGATTTAATGCTGCATAGTGTAAAAAAAAAAAAAAAAAAAAAAAAAAAAAGGTGCCCAGGAAGTACATAACCTATTACTATAGTCACCTATGCTCTGCGTTAAAATACCTCAGCTGGGCTGGAGAGACAGCTCAGTAGTTAGGAGCACTTGTTGCTGTTCCAAAGGACCCAAGTTCAGTTCCCAGCACCCATGTTAGGCAGCTTACAACTATCTATAGCTACAGATCCAGGGTATCTGATGCTTCTGGTGTCTGTGGGAACCTGCACTTGTGTGCACATACACACATGCAGATACATACACGTATATATAATATCATTTAAAAAACCACACTTCTTACCGGTGAGACCGCTTGTTCATTGTGGCAGCTGAACGGCACCTGGGCAGCTTTAGCCTGCTGAGCCCACACAGCAGCAGGTTTCCCTGGCAGGAGCTGGACTCAGCTCTTTGGCACCATTTCCTTTGAGATGCAAAGCACAAGCCCACAGAGGTTTTCTAAAGCAAGGCCTTTATCACATTCCAGTGAGCTGATTTCAAGGCCACTTTTGAAAAGGCTTAGTTTCTTAAAAAAAAAAAAAAGTAGTTCTGGAGAGATGGCTCAGCGGCTGAGAGCACTGACTGCTCTTCCAGAGGTCCTGAGTTCAGTTCCCAGCAACCACTTGGTGGTTCACAACCACCTATAATGTGATTGGATGCCCTCTTCTGGCCTGCAGGTGTATATGCAGGCAGAACGCTGTATACATGTATACATAATAATAAATAAATCTTTTTTTAAAAAACCATTTCAGTGCAGTTTAAAGAACATTATTTAGTTAAGCTACACAATTTAGCCTAACGACAGCCATCATTTGCCCTCGTGCTCCCTGCTCCCATTCTAGAATCACGGCTACTTAAAACTGTCCTTCCCCAGCTGTGAAACTAAACTAGGGGCAGGAGTCTGGCAGCTTCCTGGGTCTGTGTGTGTGTGTGTGTGTGTGTGTGTGTGTGTGTGTGCGTGTGTGTGTGTGTGTCTGTGTATGTATGTGTGTGTGCATGTGTGTGAATGTGTGTGTGTATGTGTGTGTGAGCATGTGTGTGATATGTGTGTGAATGTATGTGTGTGTGTGTGTGTGTGTGTGTGTGTGTGAGGGGGGGGAGGGAGGGAGCATCTTCCTTCTGAGACCTGAGTCTAGCTAGCCAAGGCCCTTCTGGTCAGAAGCTCAGGCCCTGGAATGCTGATGTCCCAGACAGCCCCTTGGGGGCCCCTCAGCACTCCCCAAACCACATCTTCAGCTGCCTGCTCTGCTCTTTAGCCTTATTTAACTTTCCACAAGGAATTCTTCACATAGCAAATTTCTCAGTGTTGTTCACTAGAGTCAAAAAGTAATTCACATTTGGGGGTCTCCAAGAAACTGTGTTCCAGAAGACAGAGGCACAAGGAAGCATCCTTGGATCACACTGGCCAATCACTAACTCATTTTCTATTGTATTAGAAGTGGCTTCCTTAGCAGTATCTGTCCAGCTTGGAAGCATATTTTCATTCTTTGTGGTGGTTTGAATGCTGTTTGCCTCCCAAACATGACGTCAGTGACAGGTGACGAGTCTTTCAGACCTGAGGCTCAAGGGGGAGATGAGTGGGTCACTGTGCACCACCCCTGGATAGAATTGATAGAGTTCTCCTTGGACCAAGAGTGGTTTGGTATAATAGCATAATCCAGCTGGGCATGTCCCACACCTGTAATCCCAGCCTATGAGGGGCTAAAACAGGAAGATCCCAAGTTTCAGGCCAGCTCGAGCTACGTGAGAACTTTAAGATCAGGACCCTGTCTAAAAAGCTGCTGGCTGCTCCACAGCATCTCCGGTCCCTTGCTTCCTGTCTTAGCACATGGCACCTTCTCTCACATGTACTTCCTTTGGATGATATGGCCGCCCGTGTGGTGATACGTACAGAGGAATGTCAGCGGTTGGCAGTAGGGACTTGCTTTTGGAGCTTCAGAACTGTGAGATATAGCAATCAACCTTTTCTATGTATGAAGGACCTAGCCTTGTTCTCAGTGGCTTAGCTGTACAAACTGCATTCATAAAGTGACAACAGTAGAGGCCAGGGTAATGTGTCAAAAACAAGAATGAGTCAGGTTCGGTGGTGCATGCCTACAATCCTAGCATCTGGGGAATGGAGGCAAACAAAACAAAAACAAGCGTTCGGCAATATCGTTGTCTACATAGCAGAATGAAGGCCTGCCTGGGTAGCTCATCTCGGAAAGAAAGCACGTGCTTTGAGACACACTGAGGTTTGTCCAGTTCTTACCGTACTGGCCATGTGAGCCCCTCGGTGTGTGTGCATATGTGTGTCTAAGACAGTGGTCATGATGCTGAACATCTTATGAAACAAAAATTAGGGAGAAACGAACAACGATTATGTTCCTCTCTCTCTCTCTCAGCAGGTCACTTCCTCCTAAGGTCCAGACTTAGGCAATTGCTGAATTCAAAGATTTGAAAAGCTTAGCGTAGCCATTCCACGGTTTTCTTAGTCTAGAAATCTCCTAAACTCCCATGAAAATGTTTTATCACCTGTAAATCCTGAAGACAGGTGAGGGAGGTGAACCAATCCCAGGTACCTCTCCATCTCTCCACTCCCACAGGAATCTTTAGAAAATTGCTCAAAGAATTTGATTCCTGTTAAATCCCTTTATTTTCTTAAGAAAGGAAAGTAACTGGACATGGGGGCTCATGCCTGTACTCCTATCACTTGGGAGGCTAATGCAGGAGGGTTGGTGTGGTTTGAGGGCAGCCTTGACTACATAGTAAGAGCCTGTTTTAAAATAGAAAGAAAGAAGGAAAGGGTGGGAGGGAGGGAGGGAAGGAGAGAGGGAGCTGGAGCAATGGCTCAGAGGTTAAGAGCATTGACTGCTCTTCCAAAGGTCCTGAGTTCAATTCCCAGTAACCACACGGTGGCTCACAACCATCTATAATGAGATCTAGTTCCCTCTTCTGGCTGGCAAGGTGTACATGCAGGCAAAACAGTGTATACATAATAAATAAATAAACATTTATAAAAGGAAAGAAGGAGAAGGGAGAAGAAGAGAGAAGGACAGTCTCTCCTGTCAGAAAGACTGGAAAGGAGAGAGGTAAGGAGAGGAGGGGGGAATTAGGTAAGTTCTTATTTGGATACGCTGTACCAGTCTCCTTAGAACCTTCCTTTCACTTTCATTGGGATTTGGGCTTCCGCCCTAGCAATTTTTTTTTTGTCTTATGATCTCTAGACCTTCAGAGTACAGCAGGCATCCAGTAAATTCCTTCTTCAGTCTTCCTGTAAAAACTTTAGTGTTCCATCATCAGTGCCCGACATGAAGGGCAGGGACTTATCACAGCATCAAGGCGCTAGAGTTCTGAAATCTTGGGTGGAAAGAGCCAACCAACAGCTACTCTCAAGGCACAGAGACTGCTACACAAGAGGAGCGAAATACAGAAGTGCCAGAGGGACATGAAGGTTTGCTGTGAGACTAAGTCTTCTAGAGAAGTCAGGGAAGCTACACTGGGACCCAAGCCTAGTCAAAGAACAGCAGGCAGCCAAGGAATGCTGAGCGGAGAAGATGGTCTTCCCTTGGAAAGAGCAATGGTTATCCAGTACCGAATGGTCAGCCCTGAAAACAAACATACAAGTAACATTTATACAGACTGAGCAGATTGTATTTATATATTTAGGAGTGTGTGTGTGTGTGTGTGTGTGTGTGTGTGTGTGTGTGTGTGTGTG
>OU015748.1:58133425-58146057 GCA_907169655.1 Acomys percivali
TGTGTGTGTGTGTGTGTGTGTGTGTGTGTGTGTGTGTGTGTGTGTGTAACAGCAATTAAAGAAAAATAGGCAGGGGCTGGAGAGATGGCTCAGAGGTTAAGATCACTGACTGCTGTTCCAAAGGTCATCAGTTCAATTCCCAGAAACCACATGGTGGCTCACAACCATCTATAATGAGATCTGGTGCCCTCTTCTGGCATGCAGATGTATGTACAGGCAGAGCACTGTATAGAAATAAATAAATAAATAAATCTTAAAAAAAAAAAAGAAAGAAAAGAAAGAAAGAACAAAGAAAAATAAGCCGTATGAATTTGAGAGAGAGAGAGAGATCAAGCAAGGGTACATGGAAGGGGTTGGGGGTAACAAAAAGGGGGGGGAATGACATAAATATATTTTAAATTCAAAAACTAAAACAGAGCAACCAAGCTGCCAAGTAATCAGAAAGCATAATTACATCTGCGCCCTATCAAGAGTTTTCCATATTAAAATTAAGTAGAAGGTACAAAAGCTTTCTAAAGGGTCCAAGAAAACACCACACAACTGTCCTGGAGAGACGGCTTAGTAGGAAAGTGTTAGCGAGCATAACGATCTGAGCTTGGTCCCTGGAGCCCACATAAAAGCCAGGAATGACATCATGCAGCCTGATGCAACAGGCAGAGCATAGGAGCTGGCTGGGCAGCCCATCTAGCCAAAATGGCGAGTTTCAAGTTCAGCGAGAGGCCTCATCTCAACAAAGTAAGGTGGAGACAGATAGAGGAAGACACTCAAAGTTGGCCTCTGGTCTCTGCGTGCTCATGAACACACCAGCATACCCACGTATACACCTATGTACATACCTGAAGGGCAGAGGGAGGGAGGGAGGGAGGGAGGGAGGGAGGGAGGGAGGGAGGGACAGAGAGAGACAGAGATAGAGAGAGAGGGAGGTGGGTACAAAGCGAGACCTGGAAGGACCACATAGCTTAGTATTGAGAGTGGAGTGAAGCCCTGAATGAGTAGAGCAATGTTCTGAGATTCTAAGGGAAATGTTTTCCTTCCTAGAATCACACACCAAGCCCAACTGTCAGTCAGCTGTGAGGACTTAAGAAAAACCCTTTGAAACCTGTACGTACTCAAGACAGTGGTCACTGACCTTGCAAACAAAGCCTAGACGTTAATTTGTGTCCCAAAGACTAAACCGATAGAGGGGAGGAGTCAAGAGGGGCTAGGATGGTGGCCGCGCACAGGCACAGAGCACAAGCCCTGTACCTCAGAGCCACCGCGGACACTGCTCTAGAAAATCAAAATGGATAACCGGCCCAAAGAAAGACCAAAACAGCTGGTGAAAAACTGGAGCTGAGTTAGCAAGAAGGCACAAAACCAAGGGTAAGGTTACTAACCAGGAAAAACAAAAGTTTGTTTTTGTTTATTTTATTATTATTATTTTGTTTTGTTTTGTTTATTTTTCGAGACAGGATTTCTCTGTGTAGTCTTGACTGACCTGGACTCGCTTTTGTAGACCAAGCTGGCCTCAAACTCACAGCGACCCACCTGCCTCTGCCTCTACTTCCCAAGTGCTGGGATTAAAGCCGTGTGCCTTAGTTTTTTCTTTCTTTCTTTCTTTCTTTCTTTCTTTCTTTCTTTCTTTCTTCCTTTCTTCCTTTCTTCCCTTCTTCTTCTTCTTCTTTTTCTTCTTCTTCTTCTTTTGTTCTTTTTCTGTACATTGGTATTTTGCCTGGACGTCTGAGAGATTGCATCCAGTGTAACCGGGGTTACAGATCCTTTTGTGGGGAGCCATGGGGACACTGGGAATCGAACTCGGGTTCTCTGGTTCTCTGCTAGAACAAGCGATGTTCATAACCGCTGACCGTCTCTCCAGCCAAAAAACAGAAGTTTGAAATGAAGCAGTAATGCAAGTGTCCTGTAAGGCGCAGATGAGAACGGCATTTACATAGCTGTGAGGACCTGAGCGGTGTATTTGGGGAATGAGAGAACCAGAAGAGTCTTAGGGGGCACACAAATTGGAAGGGGAAGCCAGAGACTGGCCAGCACTGCTAATGGAAGGTGGCCAGGCACGGAAAAGGGAGCCATACTCAGGCCATTTGGAGAAATGGAGTCTGAGGCCAAACAGCGCAGAGACAGACAGACGCCTCGCTGGCTCAACTAAGGGCGACTATAGATACCAGAAACACTGTAGCAACAACAAACAGAGGTAAAAAGAAAAAACCCAAGCAGAGAAACCTGGAGCTCACATTGGTAAAACTATTCTCCAAACTGACTCAGAGTATGGAAAAAAAAAAAAAAAAGAATATAGATATATACACTTAAACATCGTTGGAATTAGAAGACGCTGGAATTTTCTAGAATTACAAACTTTTGGAATGTGTGAAAATTATAGAACAGAAGAGGAAATAAGAGCTCCCATTACGAAACAGCGCTGACTAAAGACTCACATGATTTCATGAAAATACAAATTATGAGTTTGGGTTGGATGATGCTTTGCATTTCCGGTGGAGGGGTTGCCACAGAAAGCAGCCCAGGCTGCCGGCTGTTTCTGTCTGTTGTACAGCGTGGTCTCCCGTCGGCGTAACAAGACGTGATGTGAGGACTAGTGCTATCCCCAGCTGCTTCTCCAATTCCTTTATCGTTCTTGTTTTATTGCTATTGTGTGTCTCCGTGTGTAAGGCTGTGTGCTGTGTGGAAGTCAGAGGACGACCCAGAGAAGCGGGCTTTCTCATTATACGAACTCAGGTGGGCAGGCTTGTGAGGCAAGGGCCACTACCTGTAGTGGGTTGACCCACTTCTTCCGTTTCCGATTCATGATTGGATGTGATCTCAACCACAGGGTTACACAGATGCTCCTGCCTCCTGCCTCCGTTTCCAAAAAAAAGTTAAGTGAGATACTCACGATGGCAGAGGAGGCTCAAGAGAGGGGAAATCCAGGAGACATGGGCGCTTGGGTAGCTCAGAAGAAACGAAGCAGCCAGGATCCCAGGTGAAAGATCAGTTCTTTGGGACTCAACATAAAAAGCGGGAGGGGAAACGACCCAAAGGGAACTCAGGCCCCGTGACTGACAGTGCATCCTGCTCCCATCTGTTCAGGTTTACTGCTTTGCAGTCGGCCAGCAAAGTTGGAAAATGCATAAAACAACTCCATCTCATCTCTGCCAGGGAGGCTAATCAGAAAGAGACTAATAACGCAGCCGGTCACGGAAATGGCGGGGGCGTATCCTGTAGAAACCGAAGCCAGCGTCCGTGAGCCAGGACTGCCTCTTTACAAAAGATATCTGGGATTCTCGGCACAGCATCTTGAAAAGGCCCTGGGAAGAGAATTCTGGACCACTTCCTAATCCTAAGAACTCCGTGGCAGATTCTCCAAGAGAGGATGTCGTTAGAAACGCTCAGCTGAGTTCTTGGTTGATTTCTCTGGGAATCAGATATGGAGTCGACTGCAAGTGGGCAACTGAACGCGCACCTTTGGACGCGAGGGGACTACGTCTCCAGCAAACCATTACCTTCATCTTTTGTGTATCCTGACTAGCCCTGTGTGTTTATATCCCTCTTCCACAAGGAAAGTTAGAAGGGTAAGCCAACCCTGGCCCCTTGCCACCAAGTCTCGAAGTACACAAAATTTCACTCAAATGATCCACTTTACAAGTGTTGTTCAGGGACTATACCCAGTTGAGGGTCACATTGGACTTGGATAGCACCAAAAGTGCTGAGCCATCCCAGAGATGACAAAGGTCTACAAAGAGAAGAAAACGTGTGACCAGAGCACAGTAGCTTCAACTTAGAAGTTACTGCCTGACACCAGGAGGAACCGGGTGTGGGTGGGCGTGGTGTGGGGAGGTGGTGGTGGGGGCATAGAGGACAGGATGTCTCTCCTCACTTGCATTCTCTTTCCGGTCTTGGAGCCATCACCTGTGAAGCAGAAAACCAAAGCTTGGAGGGTCAATTTCCCACGTTTCAGACAGAAAAGTGAAGACTGTACCTGTGAGGATGAACAGAAGAAAATGGGAAATCACGTGTGTACTTTGTGTTTAGAATAAAGCTGTTGATTTAGGAAGCATCTGAAATAGAAACAGGAAAGATACATGGATGCACATGTGTGTGTGCATGTATGTAATTGTGTGTGTATATATGTATATATAATAAAGAGAGATGTTGTTGGGCATAACACACACACACATGCACACGCACACGTCACGAAAAACATTTGTGTCACTAAAGGTATCTCAGTATGCATGTAATCAAAGCACAAGCCATTTTAGGTTACAAAACTATGGGAGAGGGGCCATAGTAAACTTAACTCCCCACATCCTTCAAGATTTCCCATTCAGGGTAGACTGAGACACCTATGTTATATTCCTCCAAATGAAAATAAAAAGCCTGTCGTGTCGAGGCCAGCTTGGTCTACACAGAGAGTTTCAGGCCAGCCAGAACTGTGGTGTGTGTGTGTGTGTGTGTGTGTGTGTGTGTGTGTGTGTGTGTGTGTTTAATAGTGTATTGAAGGTCTTCTGTAAGGGTAATCAAAATCATTTAAAAATTCTAAACATTGCAAAGACCACGCCTATCTATTGAGAAGGGCTAGAAAATAGCAGCTGCCTCACCAATGGGTGGTGAACGAAGCTCACAAGGAGCCCAGGTGCTTCTACGGCTGAAGCAGGGGATGGGCCGCTGGAGCACCCTGTGGTCTTAGAACAACTTTGAATCACAGTGAACTCAAAGGTTAGCCCTGGCTATACAGAGGAAGCCTGTATAGGAACAACAACGGCATAACAAAAAGTTTAAAGCCTTTAGCAATGGTTAGGTAGGTTTCACACCAAGTTTTGTTGGTGGTCTTATATGCTGTGCACAGTCTGTGTCCCTGGCTGGTGGACTGGCCGTAAGACCTGTGGAGAGCAAGAGAAATGTGTGTTTGACCATCATCGTTAGCAGTGAGATAAATCCCCATTTTCATTAAGTTGCTTGATGATTGTATGAAGAATTATAATGCTTTGAGTTTGGAAGAAGGTTGCATCACATTTAAACCACTGCCTTATTTCTCCTTAATAAAGGTGTTAAAAACCACAGTGAAAGCACTCAGTGGTACCTCGTGCTGCGATGACTCCTGAAGCACGCTTCTGTCCTTTAAATTATAAGCACCAAATGTCAAATGCTTACAACCAACACCTTAGATTCTGATATCACAAGTCACAAAAACACAAACCAGGGTCTTTGTCTCAAATAGGTCAGAGCAGAGCTGGAGGCAAACATCTCAGGTGGCTGGCTGTGGCTTGCAGAAAGTCATCAGATGCCAGGCGTGCTCCTGCAGGCACAGCTCCTTCAGGTGTCCTCCACCAGGGCAGCTGTGCCTGAGGAAGACCACATGGTGACCTTGCTGTGGCAGACACCTAAAGTTCAGTGACCACGTTGGTGGGATAAGGTGACAGCTTAGCTTTCCCTGCCTCATCTTTGCAATGAGCAGTACAAGGGAATAAGAACATGTTTCTGGAAGCCAACCAGACCTAAACCCAGACAAGAAAGGAATGCCGTTTTTTAAATATCAAAAATAAAAGAGCAGCCAAATAATGTCCCACCTCAACCAGACTAAGTGGTCAAATGTAACCCTGGTTCAAAGATAAAAACTTTCTTTACAGGTTGCTAACAGATCACCCAAATTCCCCACCTCATCTCTTATGCAAACGCAGCAGCCAGCTGAAAAACATAAACTTAATTTGAACGGCTTTCCTCAAATTTTCCAATCACTTAAAAATGTTTAGGATTTTATTTGATCACAGAGTGTCCAATTGGCCAGAAACATAAAACGTTAATTTTCACAGAAAATAGATCCCATGTATTTCCTTATGTCAGAAAACAACTAACGCTTTCAGCCACATCGCACCTCTCAAATTCATTGTAAGGGAATTCAAAATACTGTCAGCTTTCACATCAGAACCTTTATTTTCAAAGGTACTAGATGTGCAGGCCGTCCCTCAAGGCAGAATTGCCATAGAATTCCTGAAGGAAGCTGTATCTCCCGTAGCTAGCTCACCTCACGCTAGCTGTCCTCAATATCCACTGGCACATCTGAAAAACATTATGCTGGGGCACATATGGTACCACCAAGCACAAAACGTGTTCCTCGTTCTCTGAGGAGCTGCCAGGGCACAGCCCGACCTTGACTGCATTGGAGCTACCTAGGCAACTTAAAAGCAAGCTAGCTTCCCAGCTGTTTTCTACCTTAAAATAAGGAGGCACTCAAAAACGACAAGCAGAGGTTTGACATTTTCCCCAGTGGAGGAGGCGGACCACATTCAAAGTGGTAGGCAGAGCAGTGCCTCCTAATCACAGCGCCTGCTGGGAGAACAGGTAAGCGGATCTTGACTGTGCTTCCTCTTCCTGGTCTTCCTGTCAAGGCACTTTGCCTGTATCCAGGAAGATGAGAATGACATGGACACACCCAGAATTTGAGTCTGGGGAAATAATTGTATTAAAAAAATTTTTTTTAAGGGACAGAAATGTGATTTAAAAGAACGAGGATGCAAGATGTGACTTTCCTTTCGAGTGGGCCTGCCTCAGCTCTTGCTCGGCCGCAGGAGTGCTGCCCCTGGCTCCTCTAACCTCCTCTAAGGAGAAGGAAGATGCCTTGTGACAAGAAGGACCCGGATACATGCTTCCTCAACCAGGTAAGGACCAAGGGCCTTGAGAACAGAACTCATTCTCCTTAGGTGTCTTCCTGGGTCAGGTTCTTTTTACAGAAACTCTTCAGAAACTGTTGAGCCTAATTCCAGTGGAGGGCAGCAGAGCAGACGTAGCATCTGAAAGAGATAACAGTGCTGATGAATAGAGATCCTGATGCAAAGCCTTCAGGTGTTTGGGAGAACGAGAAAGAGTAGTAAGCTCTAAGCAGGACATGACATGGCTGTTTTTCTCTTTTAAAAATATTTTTTAATCTATTTTCTGACAACTTCATACATATATACAATGCATGTTGACAATATCCACCCCCAATTTATCATGCCCCTCCCTCTGGACCTTTCTCCCAGTACAAGTCCCTCCTCCAAAACACACACACACACACACACACACACACACACACACACACAGACACACACACACACACACACACACACACACACGATTAGTACGGGTAACATATTAACACACAAATGAATGATTCGTTCATTCTACTGAGTTTGATTAGTTCTCCCGTTATGAGAGGAGCACGGACAATGCGTAGGTGCCCACACCCCTGCGAGGGCTGCCTCTCCTCCTGCAGCTCTCAGTTGCTATTGCCAGAAGGGTCTTCAGCTGGAGGGGCGGAGCCTCATGTCTCCTTCCTGTCCGTGCTGGGATGAGTGACTAGCAGGTGACTACAGCTGCTGTGAGCTTCTGAGCGTGTCGCGAAGACTGTATTTTACAGCACTCCTCCTCATCCTCCGTCTTGCATTCTTTTCACCGCCCCCGCGCCCCCTCCATTTTCCACAATGGTCTCTGAGCCTTGCGCGTGTTGGCGTAGATGTCTGATTTAGGTATGAGCCCTCAACGGTCGCCTAGTCCCAGCACTTCGATCAGTGATGAATCTCTGTGGTAACTGCTTCCCAGTGCAAAAAGAAGCTTCTCTCATCAGGGATGAGATCAGTACTAATGAATGAAAACATAAGTATTTAGAAGGCAGTTTGATAACATCTTTCTTTAGCAAAACAATAACAGAAGATTATTTCCCCTGTGGCTTTTGACCTCCCCAGCCTCGGGCTTTTGACCAGATTTATATGACTAGGCACAACTTCCCTCCCACAGAACAGGCCTCAAACCTAAACAGAAGACACTGCTCCACATAACAGCCGTGCCACTGTTGCAGCAGCCATGAGGGTATTTTGCCTAACAGGTCAGCATGCATGTAGCATGCAGGGCCCACTGCTGGGTAAGTCATCTAATGACGTTTCCTTTCAGTGGCCTACATAGCATTTTCCAGTATTATGAAAAATGAGACAGCAAGGAAGAAGTTTCAGGTTGATTTCTCTACATCCTGAAACCAAAAGGTGTTGCTTCTTCAGCAGTAAGGACCTTTGCCATCCAGTAATGCTGGGTAACGAAGAACAACGGCAGCAGCTTGTGTTGTTTGGGGTTTGTCTCGGGCGTCTCCTTGATCAATAACTCACAGGGAGTTATTGTACTGAGACTTTTGTGTACTAACTGGTGTCCTCTAGGGGGAGCATTGCTCCCTGCTCCCTCCTCTGCTCAAACTCCTTATTCTTTATTTTTAAATTAGCTTATAAAATCCTTAGTTTTTCTTAGCCTGCCCTATACTGCTTTCTTTTCCCCATCCCTTCCCAACCCCCGTACCTGCTAAGCCATGGCGTTCCCTCCCCTCTACGCTCACAGCACACATGTTCACTATCCCCGCCTCTTATGACCTGGCCACCATCACCTGTCCTTCCTAGCTTCCTCTATAAATACTCCAAGTTGAACACACAAAACTCAATATTTGAAGCGAGGACCTAAAAACGAGAGAGACACAGTGCTCGCCTTTCTGGTTTTGGGCTGCCTTGCTTTGTATAGTCTTTCTAGTTCTGATTTAGCTAAATGTTTCTGCAATTTTAAAATTAAAATATATTTACATAATTTCCAACCTCCCATGCCCCCTCACTCGCTCTTAAATCCATGACCTCTTTTTCTTTATTAACATACACACACACACTCGAGTGCACACGCACACACACACACACACACACACGCACAAAGACAACCATCTGAGTCTATTTAGTATTGTGTATATGAAGATAATTTCAGGGCTGACCTGCTGGTTTTGGTTAACCAATCAGGAGCTCAACCTTGGAGATGATTGTCTTCCTCTCTCAGGAGTCTGGTTGCCCTATAGCTCTTCATGTGTAGGGGTGGAGATTAGATTTCCCCTATCTATGTTATTATGTTTGCTGGTATTGTCATGGTTCGGGTCTTATTTAGGCAGTCATATTTTTTGAGGTTTCATGGGTGAAGCTTCCCAGTCATTTATAGGGGACATAATCTTTTGACAGGAGACTTGCTGATTTTCTGCCTCTTACAGTCTTCCCAACCCTTCTCCCATGGTGTTTGCTGAGCCTTGCGTGAGTTGCTCTGTTGTGGGCATATCAACTGGGGCTGGCCATCCCATGATCAGTTGTTCTCCTTATCTGGACCAACTGTGGTTTCTGTAATAGTCTCCATCTGCTAAAAACAGAAGCTTCTTTGATGAGGTGTGAGAGCTATACCTATCTTGGGTATAACGACATGTATTTAGAATGTAGTTAGCAATTATACTGGTTTAATCAAGTGGCAATGGTAAGTTCTTGGAGATCCATTGACTTTACCAGTCATGGTTCGTTAACTAGGTTTCTAGTACCAGGCATGGTTTCCTTCCTGTTAAATGAGTCTTAGGTCTAACCAGCAGGCTGAACTTCAACTCTGGGAAGCAACAGGGGCAACAACAGTAGCCTATATTGATGTAAGAGTCTCTTAGACTTCCATGATGAACAACTAGAAATGATGTTTGGTTTCTCATACTTAGTCTAGGCCTCATGTGGGGACATGATCACTCCAAGTGGCATGACTTGATTTAATCCGTGTATCATATGCCATTTAAGGTAAGCATAAAATATTGATTCCTTTAATTTTTCAAACATTTTTGGTATTATTTGCCCACTCCCTCTCTATCCTTCTGTGTGGACCTCCTCCTCAGTTAAAGCCCCCGCTTTTCTTTTTCTGATTTCACCCTTTATAATATGGCAATTTTTAAAAGGTGCTTGGGTCCCATCATGCTTACTAAGAAGACATTTCTTCATATAAAGTAAAAATTTTACATGAAGAAAGGGACATAGGATGTAGATCAGTTGGTAGAGTGGCTGCCCAGCATGCACAGAGCCCTATATTTGGTCCTCAGCATCCTATAAACCAAACATGGAGACACATACTTATAACCATAGCAATTGAGATGCAGAAGCAGGAAGATGCTGAGTTCAGTGTCATACTCAGCTGCATAGTGTGTTCAAGGCCATTGTGGGACACATGAGAACTTGTCTCAAAAACAAGCAAGCAAGCAAGCATACAAGAAAAGGAGGAAGAACTGTCCTCTGCTGACACTTTTAGTCCCCAGCCTGGAGCTGGAGCTGTAGAACACGAAGGATGGAGATTGGTTAAATCTCTGTACATTTTATTTTGTGATTATCATCATTGTTATTGGTGTGTGTGTGTGGTGCTAAGGATGGAGCTCAGAGCTTAGTGCAGACTGACTGCAGCAGCTGTACTGCTGAGCTTTGTTCCCACCTCAGCCTCCTGGGAATTTAGCTCAGACTTTTTTTTTTTTTTTTTTTTTTTTTTGATTTTTCGAGACAGGGTTTCTCTGTGTAGCTTTGGCTGTCCTAGACTCACTTTGTAGACCAGGCTGGCCTCAAACTCACAGAGATCTGCCTACTCTGCCTCCTCAGTGCTGGGATTAAAGGCGTGCGCCACCATGCCCGGCTAAGCTCAGACTTTTCATATCTTCAGGAATAACAAAGGATTCGGTGCACACTCTGAAACTTCACCCAGAAAGGCCATTTCAAAGTCACTGGGTGGAGCACAGTACTCTTGGAATGTCCCAGAAGTGCTCCTATGTCAAGAACAATCTAGAGCAGTTCCTTGCAATATATGCGTGAATGCTGCACCTGCCACTTCACCAAAAAGCACCATGTTTTGTGGATTCTATATAGGCAGCGCTCTCAGCCACTGACAACAAAGTTCTCTTTCCTGTTGATCTGCACCGGTGTGATCTCCTCATGATGTTGTGAAGGGTTCAGAAAGAAAACCTGTCCCCAGGCGCTACAGAAAACATACTCACAAGGGGTAACAAGGAGCCAGGTGCTGTTGAGTTAGGAGGGACTGCCATCTGATAGGTATTCTCCACCGACGAAATGAGCCAATTCAAGCCAAATTAGAGTACAGAAATTCAGGTTTATTGCGGGCAGCTCTGGGGCTAGTTCACGGTCCATAAGAAGAAGTTGCCATGCAAAGGGAGAGTGGAGCAGCGGGGGTCAGATGGGGTAGGGTGGAGCAGAGAGAGAGAAACAAACTGTCCAGATTATATAGTGAAGAGGCTCTCGGGGAGAGGAAGGCCTGCCCCTGGGCTGGAAAGTTCAAGCAGGGCTTGAGGGATGCTGGGATACCTGAAGGCCATATCCACCTTGGTATGTTCAGTAGGCACCTCAGCCGCTTGTGGGAGTCTGAATCCCAGTCCCATCTCTGTAGAGCTTGCTTGCCAGAGTCCACTCGCCGTCCCTTTAGTGAGAGCTGGGATCACAATTCTTTGCCAGCAGGTGGTGCAAAAAGCATATGGCAGAAATATTGTTCACAGAGCAGCACCAGGACCTCTGGTGTGGGCGCCCTGGTTCCTGAGGTCACCGCTTACGCTTACCTAAGAAGAGATGGCCGACCTCCGCAGTCAATGTCAATTCGTGTCACTTCCAGCACAAATTGCCTTTTCTCTACGCCTGTCCCTTGCCAGTTCAATGGGTTTGGTTAATAACTAATCCATTTTGACAGCCTCAACTTTGCTGTTTGCCAGCCCTGTGTCATTCCTTGTTCTTAAGGTTCACTTCAAACGCCTGCCCTATGTCCTTAGACAATGCCAAGAGGGAAGGTGACCCATGACTTGAGTCCCCGAGTGCCACTCCCATCTTCTCCATTTGGCAGAGTCAAGATTTATTCAGGGACCTCTAAATTTTCTGGATCTATATGCTAGGTGTCTATACCCCACCTGGTCCTCTGCCCCTGTTTTCAGACATGAAATCCAGTGTGTCACAATCATTCAAACTGCTGCTATTGCTTAGAAGTGTCAGACTGTGGAATGCATCCTGGCTGAGAGTTCAGAGTGAACTCTCAGGTGCACCTTTTTTTTTTTTTTTTCAAAGTATGAAAAGTCTGAGCTACATTCACAAGGGGCTGGGATAAGAATAAAGCTTCTGCCACAGAGCTGCAAAGCTCATTGTTAATAAAATGAGTCTAGAATTTTGAACAGCTTAAGAGCTGTGGTTTGCTCTGCATGGCCTCAGACAAATTTCTCAACATTTGTATGCCATGGCATGTTTCCTTGTTTACTAGGCATATGTTGCTTTTCTGACACCTGATAGAGAGGGTGTGGGAGAAGTTGAATACGTTGTAACCACCAGAGAAAACGGGATACATTAGACACAGACTTCATTTTCTTTACTCTGACAGGCTCACTGCCAAGAGTGTCTACAAACTTGACTAAGAAGTAGAGCCAGGATTTTAGTGCAATGTTTCTGTCCCCCAGTGCCTTGATTCTAATACATCGATTTGTAAATGAGAATTTGGCTCTAGGTTACAAGCCTCTGGCTCAGAACCCAGAGACCCCAGAGGCTGACAGCTGTGGGCCTCCCTAGCTGCTGACAATGCTGCTGTGACAGAGGAATGGTGTAGCATGAACTCTCCAACATACCCGTGTGCACACTGCGCTTGTGTGCATATACACATACAAATGTGCATGCATCGCTTCATTATGCATGACAATCTTAAATACAGAAGTTCTATGCTTAAGTGACCTGATGTTCTAGTCCAGATCAGAGGGACACCTGAATTCTGGAGATTCAATACGTGTGTGTGTGTGTGTGTGTGTGTGTGTGTGTGTGTGTGTGTGTGTG
>OU015748.1:58146067-58165351 GCA_907169655.1 Acomys percivali
TGTGTGTGTGTGTGTGTGTGTGTGTGTGTGTGTGTGTGTGTGTGTGTCCCGGCTTCCATCTACCCCTGTGTACTGTATAGTTTCAAGTCAACTTAACACAAACTAGTTGAGGAAACCTCAATTAAGAGAATACCTCTAGCTGGGCAGTGATTGTGTATACTATAATCCCAGCATGCTGGAGGCAGTGACAGGTGTATCTCTGAGTTCCAAGACAGGCAAGACTACACAGAGAAACCCTTTCTTGAAAAGAGAGAGTGAAAGAAAGAAAGGAAGGAAGGAAGGAAGAAATGGGGCATGTGTGAAATGTCTCTGTAAGGTTGGGCTATAAGGCATTTTCTTAAATTAGTGATTGACTGGGAGAGCCTAGCCCATTGTGGGTGGTGCAAACCCTGGGCTGAGCGAGCCATAGGAACCTTCCTTTGATGATGAACAGTGATATGGAGGTGCAAGCCAAATAAATCTTTTCCTCTCCAAGTCATTTTGGTCATGGTGTTTTCCAACATCGCAAGAGTAAGCCTAACCAGGACACCGTGCTACCCAGCACCCCTCGGGCACACTGATCAATCTCTCTATCTGCTTTGCCTTTTTCTCTTCCCACCACCCGACACTCAGTCATTTCAGGAGCCATTCTTGTGATCAAGGGTCTCCCTGATCCAGTCTCTTGTATTAGCTGATTCCCAAATGAACGTCCACACTCCTCTGCCCAGGCCCCTTCCTGTTTCTCTCACCTGCCTATTCAAAGGTGGCTGATGGATCTCCCAAAGTTACCTCCTTCAGCCACGCTGTGACCAAAGACAGACTTCACTGTCAACTGAGGGGGTTAGCTTCCAAACCCCTGGGGTAGAAACCAAAGGCTCTGGAGGTTCAGATCCTTATATAAAGTGACGTGGTGTCTGCTTAGAAGCCATACATCCCTAGATGACTCCGAACACCTAATAAATTGTACATGCTAGGGACATGATTGTCATCCTGTTCTGTTTGGGGACTAATAGTAAAAGAAACATTGGCAGGGATTCCATACGAACATTATTAACAAAACAAAACAAAAACCAGTTTCCGTCTCAATTGGTTGTCGAAGGCCGAGCATAGTGTGTGTAAATAGCCTCCCTAAAAGGTTGTGGCTTTCTGTAATGGCCTCTGTTGCAGAGAGGAATTTCTTTGCCAACAGGTGAGAACTATGCTTGCCCGTGGGTATAAGGACAGATATTTTAAGGAGTTAGGAATTGTGCTGATTTAATAAAGGGTCAGTGGTAGTTTCTCACGGACGCACGACCTCACTAACCCTGGGTAGTTGGCTATGTTTCCAGTGCCCAGCATCATTTCCCTTCTGTTGATGATCCATAAGTCCAAGTAGAGAGTTGTGAGTTACCAGCAAACTACTCATGCAACTATTGTGCCCTTGGGGTTGTCATGCCGTGCTGGTGGTTGTAGTTCATAGGCATCATAGCCGGGCAGGATTATTAGTTTCGTACTTGGAAGCTTACATGGTGCCTTCTGGTACCATAAGCACTAGTCCGCGGGGAGGAGGCTCTCAGGTCAGCTTGGCTTTTCTGGTCCCTGTGTCTCAAATGTACAGTGTCTTCAGCAAATACAGACTTCTTGTCAACTTCTGGGAGGCAACCTAGGACGATGTCAATAGCCTATGGTGTTTGGGGAGTTTCTTGGCAGTAGACATGCATCTTTGTGGTGTAGCATAGCAGAAGCGTGGGAAGTGATTTTTGGGTTAACAGCATGGACACTCTTTGAGGTGACCTCAGGGAAGACAGAAGCCTTCTGGTCCTTTAGACACCTGTCATATGGTAGCACGGATGTCCTAAGGCAAGCTCTGGGAGGAAAGAAACCGCCCATAGACCAGGAAGGCAAAGGCTCACTTGATCCTGATTTTCAGTATGACCACACATCATGAAAGAGAGACTTCTTCCTTCTGTCCAGAAGACTGGATGCCTATAAGTCAAGCACAATGGGAAACAATTTTTAAATCTATACTTAAAAGGCAAACCAAAGGAAATTTAAAATCTTGAGCTTGGAACTATGATAGTGATCGTGTAGTGGGATTTTTTTTTTTTACCAGAGTTAGATTAATAAATCAGAGCTCCACTGATTAATGTTAAAGCTCTGAACAGTCTTAATACAACAGTAGCATAGCAATAGGAAGAGATCTGAAGCATTATATATATATATACACCTTAAGGCACCCTCTTATAACCATTTAGGCTTTCACTTGTATTTGTTAACCTTAAAACACCTTCTTAGACCCTAAAATCCTTTCTTAGGTCCTCACAACATAAGCTTCTGTGTCCTTAGGCCTTACATAAGCTCTATATCCTTCTTTTTGTCCAATTATCCACCATGAGACATAGGTGAGAATGCTGGGAGTGTAAGCAAGTTCCTTTAGCTAAAGGAATAGCAAAACATTACATCTGTGGCCTGTTTTTTGTGTCTGGTCATGGCACTAATGTTATATGATTATGCCACACAACACATCTGGTATAAGGATGTTTATTTGAGGGAGGGGAAGGGGAGAGGAGTTAGGGAGGGAGACAAGGCGGGGCTGTTGGCATATAAGTGGCCTGCCCCCTAGGTTGCTTAGCAACCTCTGACATCATCACCTGCCTACCACTAGCTGTTCCTCCCAGGCCAGGATCCATTCTCTCTCCCTCCCTCCCTCCCTCCCTCCCTCCCTCCCTCCCTCCCTCCCTCCCTCTCTCTGTCTCTCTCTCCCTCCCTCCCGCCCCCCGACCCCCTCATCTCCCTACCCTCTCTCCCCTGTCTGTCTGTCTCTCTCTCTCTCTCTCTCTCTCTCCCTCCCTTCCTCACTCCTTCCGTCCCTCCCCATCTCTCCCTACCCTCATGGTCCACTCATGTCCCAAGTCCTTTCTATGTCCCTTCTCCCCAAATAAATATCTCCATATTCATATCTGGTGCGTGCCATCTCATTTTTAATCCTAACAGAGGCATCAATGACAGAGAGACTGAGAAAAAGAAGCCGAGAGAGCTGGAAAGGCTGGGGGGGGGGGGGGGGCGGGCCTTCTATCCAGCACACACCTGACGTCAGAGGTTGCTAGGACCCTAAAGGCAGGCTAGTGGAATTGCCTGTACAAGAACACCCTTAGCCTCCAAAGTGCTTTATGCAGAAAAAGGGAAAGATCTAGAGCCCAATTCCATTTCAATAGAGTGAGGCAGGGCTTCATTATGGCAGAAAGAGAATGGTTTAGCAACACAGAGGAAGGAAGATGGCTTCCTGGCTGCTTCAGACTGTAGATGGCCGTCTCTGCGCATGCGGATCCTCAGAGCCTTAAAAGGAAGCGTGGGTGGATAAATGAGAACATTAAACCTTACAGAGTAACTCAAGTTTCAAACGATAAAAATGCGATATAGACACCGTGTGGGAAACAAGCCTGACTGCCCTGCAGTGGTTAGTTCGCCCGGCTCCAGATAAGGGACTGGGCTGGGAGGACCAGGATGAGTTCACTGATACCCCCAAGGAACCAGAGCGAACCGAGGCAGAGTCTGGAAGATATACCTGTCCTCCCTAGGGCTGGGGGACTTGGTGGGTTGTAAGGAATGGCGGAACTCACTAGGTTTAGTATAGGGGTCGGTGTAGAGGGACAGGCTCCACAGAACCTTTTTTATGGAGTCTGCAGAAGCCAGTGAGCCAGTGAGCCAGATGTCATCAGCCCAGGTCACGGCCATTAGCATCCATTAACGTTGTCAGCACCTGTTGGTGTCTTTGAAATTCAAGAGATTTTATTTTGGCAGCTAGAAAGCTAACCTGAGACCCTCAGGAGACTGGGGACAATGGGAGCTAGGAAACTGTTATCCTGAGTATCAACCTCTCTGGGAAACGCTCAGCTCAACCTCTTTGGCAGGTTCCCTTGTTTGCAAGAAGCTTGGGAATGTAAGAACGTCCACTGGAGCCTTACTGGAGAACAGACATGATCCTTAGCTGATGTGAATTCGAGCAAGGTGTGTGTGTGTGTGTGTGTGTGTGTGTGTGTGTGTGTGTGTGTGTGTGTGTACACAGAAAGGAGCATCTGTCAAAACTATATTTTAAAAGATTTATTTATTATGTATACAATATACATCAGATCACATTATAGATGGTTGTGAGCCACCATGTGGTTGCTGGGGATTGAACTCAGGACCTCTGGAAGAGCAGTCAGTGCTCTTAACCTCTGAGCCGTCTCTCCAGCCCTAGAACATTTTCCTTCTGTTTTTTTAGCTCATTATTTCCAAGTGACAATATAGAGTGGAGAGCGCTCACCCACTGAGCCAATGGGCATAACATTTTCTAGACGGCGTTGCGTCACATCAAAGAGCGTGCTCCTTGGAGATTACCAAGTGCCTTATTGGAAAGCACCAGTAAGCTGCATCATGTTTCCCTAAGAATTTTTGGAAAGTTCTAGAATTGTTCAACATGAGTCATGATACTCCCTCATTGCTGAAAAGAATCAAAGGGTACCCGTGGGTTGGAATTAACTCCTGTTGCCACAACAGCAATAAGAATCTCTCAGGACTTGATTTTAGCCAATGCTCATTTTCATCAAAGCTAAGTAGCGTTTAGGGTTTCTGAAATTCGCACTTACTGCATAGCTAGCTCATTTAAGGTTTAATCTCCTCCACCGCTTTGATGTGTGGATTCCTTTATTTTTGAATCGTTTCGTATAAAGCTGTTCTGTGATTATTTGACTACTGTGCCCATTCCTTCAATCCCTGGGATTTTAAAACATCGCCTGTCATGGGCAAGCTCTAGACTGTTCCGCCAAAAGAGAATGATGGGATGAAAGGCCCCTGCCAAAGGCAAAGAATATCTTGGAACCTAGTGCAGCCAGCTTAAGTGTACTGTAGATTAAGGACAAATGCTTCATCAACCTCAGGATTTATGTTTTAAGAATCCCTCTCATTTCACTCATGCTGCAGTGAGCCAGTCTTCATGGGTAGGGGGTAGGTGCCTGTCATTCTTTGGGCAATTCCAACCAGAGACTTGTCTAACAGGCTACTACACTCTGCTTTTATTGTCTACATATCAAGAAATATTCATAAGTATTGGGCAGGTAGTTCAGCAGGTAAGAGGGCTTGCTGTGAGGTAACTTTGAGGATCTGAGCTCACACCCCCAGAGCCCAGGTGAAAATCTGAGCATGGATGTGTGTACCTGTAATGCCAACATTGGAAGATGGAGTCATGGAGGTCCTGGGAGCTTACTATCAGGCAAGCCTAGTCAAAATGGTGAGCTTCCGTCTCAGTGAGAGACCCTGTCTCAAAGGAACAAGGAAAAAAAAAGATATCACACATCCTCTTCTGGCCTCTGAATGCAAATATGTGGAAATGTACAGCCATGTACTCGGGTGTATGCAACGCGCACACACACACACACACACACACACACACACACACACACACCAAAAGAAAAACCAGGAAAATTCAATATACTCAAGATAATTGAATGGCTCTGTTTCCCCAGAGTAGACCTTGTCTTTGGAATACTACATTTTTTTTAGCACCTGCAGTTCCAAAGCCACTCACCTCTGTACAGGTGGCTCTGGAGGGGACTGAGAACAGAGCCCCAAGGAAAGCTAGGTTAATTCCTGAACAGTGAGTGTCCCGGGAATTGGAGCCATTTCCCATCACACTGCTTTCACAATAAACTGCTGAATTAGAGAGAAATTCATTCAGGTTTCTCACAGTCGAGAATGTTCATCATTAAAAGTAGGACATGACATGGTCCTGCTGCAACAGAATCCATGTTGGTACTTGTAGCCCATGAAACCATTGAAGGTACATGTGTCCCTGGCCCGTGTTGCCTTGGAAGCCATGTTGATGTCTGTGGCCTGTGTTGCTGCCAAGACCATGATGGTGTCCATGGCCCGTGCTGCAGCAGAGAGCCATGTTGATATTCATGGTCTGTACTTCCACCAGAGTACATGCTGAGGTCCAAGGCACATGCTGATGCTGGGGGCCGTGAAGATGTTATGGTCCGTGCTGTCCCCAGAAACCATATGGAAGTCTATGACCCATGCTCCTGCTAACCATAAAGAGCAAGGAAGCTCTTTACGTTTGCAGTGGTATCCATGACTGCAGACTCACAGTTGAGAATGAGAGTCAAAGAACGATTCCATGACAACCTCTCCCCACAACCCACCCTCTCCCTGCAAAGTAACAGCCTGGATGGGGAGCCATTGAAGAGAACTCGTAAAAAAAAGTGTGATAAAGATGCTGAAATGTAGCTCTCCAAAACTGATGGCTTCTGGTGGGATTTAGGTTGAGGAAGGACTACGTTCTCTTTAAGGGGCTAGCCACTGGGAATTTGACCATGCTCCATTGAGTATATGGGAAACACAAATTGGACTATGTTTTTTTTGGCGGGGGCGGGGAGGGGAGAATGGTTGTTTTTGGGTTTTCTTTTCCTCTTTTGGGGGGCCACAAAGTGGGGGATGGACCTGGGAAGACTGGGAAGTGAGTGTGATGGGGTACATTATGGGAAATTCCCAAATAATCAATAAAAATATTATGTTGGAAAAAAAGTAGGACATGAGTTAACTCGGTCTCCTGAATGTTTCAAAAGAAAAAGCAAAAATCACCTCCAAAATATCAGGGGTTGTTGCCATTACAATTGTTTGAATCATTCTTAGTAATAAACAAAGCATCTTCCTACTCATAACTAAGCAAAGCAAAAATGGTAATGACAGTGGTGTTGATAGTGAGTCAAGAAGCCCACAACTGGTAAACGTCAGAGTTGTTACTCTGTGTTTCTACAGACTATTTTGTCCTTCCCTAGAGCATCACAAGATCTGTGTTAAAACTGTGTAGAATTATTCCTTAGGTTGCGTTTCTTGTCCCTTACATAGTAATTGTAAAGCCAAGTCAGTTGATCTGGGTATAAAAGAATCCTTTACAGCATTTTCTGTTTTGTTTTGTTCAAGGCAGGGTCTCATTGTAGCACAGCCTAGCCTCAGACTTGCTATGTAGTTAACAATAACCTTGAACATCTGACTTTCCTGCTTCTACCACTCAAATGCTGGAATTGTAAGCACAAGCTCCACACTGAGTTCATGGGGTGCTGGAGGTGGAACACAGAGCCTTATGCATGCTAGACAAGCACTTCATTAACATGTTATGGTTAGTGGAACCCCCCTCCATTTTCAGCATGTCTGAGCTACTAGGAGAAGTTTGTCATACACCATTGCTCTGCCAAAAGTACATATGGAAACACCATGGCTGAGGACTGAGTCCTCAAAACTGTTGCCTTCTTTCCCAGTAGCAACCAAGTCCTCCGTGGAGCCTTCGAGCCCTCACTTCCAGCAAGGTGCCTGGAAACACTTGAGAATACAGGGTACTTTTTTTGGGTACTTGCAGAAGCATGTTGTTTCTCTCTTTCTAAGCACTGATAACTGTTAGATTCATTTAGAACATCAAATAACCCACAGAAATGTGCCTTTCCTGGCCCTAACAAAAAGCCCACAAGTTCGCACAGGCTAGCCACATTCCACTTTTTTATACAGCTCTGCATGTCTCTCCCAGGTAGTGATCCAAAACAGAAAGCTGTGAGTGGTTCTGTAGCTCTGCTGTTGACCTGGACACAATCCCAACACAATTCAGTTCAATGACCCTACTGTGCCTCAGACTCCATTCTCCACCTGGCTGCCTTTTAAAGGGTAAATTGCTTCTACTTAACTCACAGTAAAACAAAACCCAGCAAACGTGGTACCTGGGCTGCTGATGTAACTTGACCACTGCGAACTCCAAGAAATGTTTAGTGGTGGTGGGACACGCTACACGGTTACCTAGTTACAAGGCACTGTCTCAGCGAAGCCACCAATGAGGATCTTTGTGTTATATGTCACTACTTCCCTTTCTTTTGGTTTTCTTTCTTGGTTGTTTTTTTTTTTTTTTTTTTCCTTGTGTGTTGGTATTTGCAGTACTGCAGATGAATGCAGGGTCTTCCAGATGGAGGCAAGTGCTCTGCATTTGAGCCACATCATCATCTCTGTCTAAAATTTTATTTTTGAGGGGCTGGAGCAATAACACAGTATTTACAAGGGCTTCCTGTTCTTGCAGAGGACCCGAGTTTGCTCTCCAGCACCCACATTGGGCTCTTGTAACTGCAGCTCCAGGGAACTGATGACCTCTTCTGGGATTTGAGGATGCCAGCATCCACATGGCATCTACACACACACACATAAAAATAAATACAATTTTATTCTGAGACAGGGTCTGCCTAAGTTGCCCAGGCTGACATCAGAGTCAGAATCCTCCTGCCTCGGGCTCCTGAGGACCTGGAATGATGGACATGGACCAGCAGGACCAGGATTGTTTTCCTCTTCGGAAAATTTTTACTTAGTATTTTCTTTCCCTACTCCTTTGGGGTGGGCCAAATATATTATCACATGAGGTTAATCAAAGCTATTATAAACTTTCTAAATTTGAGGGCTAGAGCAAGCAGGTAAATGAAGTCACCTATTGTACCTATTGTAATTTGAGGTTGCTTCATGTAGAGAAAATAAAAAAATATTTCTTAGTCATTCTTCCCTAAGACTTTAAAGCATGATCGTGTTCTTAATGGCAATGATTTGTAAAAGAAAGAACTAGTAAATTGATCTAACCCCATAGTTCTCAAATGGAGGCAGCTGCTGTCCCCTAGGGCCATTTGCAAAGTCTGAAAACAGTTCTCATCATTATGACTGTAGCAGAGGATAGAAGAGACCGGGGGTATCACACTAGCCAGATCCCACGCTTTAGAGAGTCAAAGTCCCAAAACACCAGTGGTACCAGGCTACCGAGGCATGGCCTGGATTGTACCCAAAGGGTATGCTTGCTTGGTTTGGGTGCTGGAGGTTGGGCCCAGGGCTGAACCATCTCTGTCATTGAGCTATCCTATCCCAGCCCTGCCTCTTACTGGTAAGTGTTCTTACCACCCCTCATCAGACTGTCAACTGCACAAATAGCAGAAGCTTTTCCCTGGACTTTTGAAATAGACACAGAGAAGATAGGAACACACAGGGATGATGAAACTCATCTTTTTGTCATCGGCAGCTGACACTGGTCACAAGCATTCTTAATCTATGAGAGGCCCTGCACAGGGGCCGTGACTATGTATCAGGATGCTCTTCGCTCTGCTGTTAAGGCCTTGAAGCAATGCCAACATCCTGTGGCATCTCTACTAACAACCCCAGTCTGGGTTGAGGGGTGGGGCTGGCAGGTTCTATCTGCCAGGGGAGCCTTAAACCAAATGCAACTAAATTTAACTTGAGAATGTTCTCTGTTGATTTACTTAACATGCTTTGACCTGCTCAGTCCTGCAGCAAACAAGAGAAGAAAACTAAACAGATTTTTAAAAAGCATTTAAATTCAGTGCAAACAGTAAGCCATATTCAAGGTATTATTTTGAAATTCCAGGAAGATGTTAGAAGGTTTACTCACTTTTTTCTTTTTCTGAGACAGGGTTTCTCTGTGTAGCCTTGGCTGTCCTGGACTCACTTTGTAAACCAGGCTGACCTCAAACTCACAGCGATCCACCTGCCTCTATTTCCCCAAGTGCTGGGACGAAAGGTGTAGGCTACTGAGCCCAGCTGGTTTATCCTCTTACGTTGTTACTTTTTGTAGTAGTATCTAATTGAAAAGCACTTATAATTGTTGGGGTTTTGTTTATCCACTAAGTGTGCGTGTGTGTGTGTGTGTGTGTGTGTGTGTGTGTAGGTCAGGAGACAATTTTCAGTAGTTCCCTTCCACCACCACATACGTCTCAGGGATTGAACTTTCCTTCCTCGCCACCAGCTGTCAGAAACTCATGGCAGTGGACAATGGGCGTGAGCTCCATATAATCCTTCCTGTGAGAAGTGGACAGCCACAGAAGTAGCTGCTGATGCTCTGGGCAAAGAGTAGAAGAGTTACATGGTATGGATCCGTGGTGGGAATGACAAAGTTTTCCCTTGAAGCAATGCATTTTGAGCCATGGCCAGGTGCACCTGCTATTAGTAAGGGGCATTTTTGTTACACACCAAGGAGAAACTGGAGAGAGGAAGCGCAGGTCTGTCCATGGATGCACTGTGGATGCCAACCTGAGTGCTTTCAACTTGGTTATTGTGAAAAAAAGGAGAGAAGGATATTCCTGGACTGACAGACACTACTGTGCCTCATCAGCTGGGACCTAAAAGAGCTAGCAGAATCCAAAAGCTCTTTAATCCCTCTAAAGAAGATGATGCCTGTAAACATGTTGTCAGAAAGCCCCTATACAGACAAGGTAAGCAGCCCAGGAAAAAGCACCCAAGGTTCAGCGTCTTGTCACTCCACGCGTCCTGCAACACAAACGCCAACACAGAACTGAAGAAACAACATACGAGGAGGAGGAAGCTGTAGAATAAGCTAAACTTTTGGCCAAGAGAAAGAAGGAAGCCAAAGAAAAGCGCCAGGAACAGATTGCCGAGAGACATAGGCTGTCCTCGCTGAGAGCTTCTGCTTCTAAGTCTGAGTCCAGTCAAAAATAGGTCTTTTTTTTTTTTTTTTCGAGACAGGGTTTCTCTGTGTAGCCTTGGCTGTCCTGGACCCACTTTGTAGACCAGGCTGGCCTCGAACTCACAGCGATCTACCTGCCTCTGCCTCCCGAGTGCTGGGATTATAGGCGTGTGCCACCACGCCCAGCTCAAAAATAGGTCTTTAAGAATAACAAATAAGCTGGGTGGTGGTGGCGCATGCCTTTAGTCCCAGCACTTGGAAGAGGCAGGTGGATCGCTGTGAGTTCGAGTCCAGCCTGGTCGACAAAGTGAGTCCAGGACAGCCAAGGCTACACAGAGAAACTCTGTCTCGGAAAAAAAAAATGGAATAACAAATAAATGCTCATACCTTGAGTGGCAGGGGATGGGGGGGTAAGGGGGGGAGATTTACTAATTAGCAGGCTGTTTGTGAACGTGAGCGCATATGGAAATGGGTCTTGTTTGAAATTGTCAGGCTATAGAGGTTGGCTAAAATACTTTAGGAAGAGTCATACTCCTTACAGTGCACAGGGCAGAAAAATTCTGGGAGCCCTTCCTTTGAGCCCGACGTGATGATTTGAGAGCTATGCCAACTCCAGCCATTGGTCTAGGCAAATTTCTGGTTGCCTGGCCCCACCTATGCAGTGTTGTCAAGACGTCATGCGGCACGCAGGTCAGAGGCCTCAAATAAACAGAGCTAGCAAGCCATCTAGAGAATAGAAAAGTAGTTTACACTTTTAAGTCAATGTGTGTTTAAGTAAGCCTTGTAACAGATTTGGGCCCCAGCCTTGTTTTCTTATGTATTCATGGTAAGGAGTCAAGGGAACGGATAACTTCCTGCTTCCTGCTCTCTGCAAAAACAAAACAACAACAACAAAACGAGCTAATTATAACTTTGTATCTAATTATAACATTGAATAAATCTATGAAACAAATTGAAAGCATGGTAGAGTGTGTCTGAAGTGTGATGCACACACAGACCTGTAGAGGCAGCAGGATAAACCAGTGAGAAAGCACGCTGCGTTCACAATCTGTCTGTCTGTCACGCTGTGTGGGGATTTTGACTTTTTCTTTTTAATCTTCAAGTTCTAAGTAACATCTTTTTTTTTTTTAAGTTCAAGGGCACCAGATCTCGTTGTAGATGGTTGTGGGCCACCATGTGGTTGCTGGGAATTGAACTCAGGACCTTTGGAAGAACATACTAGTGCTCTTAACCTCTGAGTCATCTCTCCAGCCCAGAATTCTGGATTCTTGGAGGTCCAACAGAAGCTATTTTTTTCTCCTGAAGGTGACTTAACTTGTCTGCAGGACACTCAGACACCCACTCTCTAAGTTATGCAGCGAGCCCTGGCCTTCATCTTCAGCTTCAGGCAGAACGAGGAGATGCCTGTCCTGCTTTGTGAATTCAGTGGCTCCATATCCCACCAGAGTCACAATCCAGAGTACTGTCTGGTTACAGACAGAAGACCTGGGAATCTATCTGAGTAGGGGTGGGGTGGGGGGGCAGCAATATCTCCTAAGACAGAGACAGTGCATGCAGCCATCTGAAGTGTCACCGCTCAGGAGACGTCGGCATGGCCTCAGTTTGGAGCCTGAAGCCTGGCTGTTCCATGAGCGCTAGCTCGGCACAGAGGACCTGTGTCAGCCCCCTTCACACCGGGCCTGTTGGCTTGTGTAACGTGCTATTTTTCTAAGAATTGTTTAATAAATATTTAATTAACTAACCTTTTGGTCACCAGGAACAAGACCAGAGTCTTTTTTTAAACACTGAATTTGTGCACAGTGGTTCTCAGACTTTAAGAACAAAGTTGAGTGCCTGCTGGGAAATGTCCCCTTTTGAGTATAAGGTATGACATTGTAGAAGGAATATGCGCAGGGAGAAACGGAGATCACTAACTTTAATATTTTTTTTAAACAACAAAGCAAGCCTTTTAGAACTCATGGGAAAGATGCCAGGACAGAGATTTGTCCCCTTGGCATTTCCAGTAGTATAATTCCTTGGGGATTTCTCCACATCTCAGACAGACCGCAACAGTGGCTTTCAGTAGCAATGTCTGACTCCGAAGGCCAGATATGCAGAATTCGGATTCCCTGGGCTCTCACAGAGCCTTTCCATTTCCCTTCTGAAGGTGACTCAAAAGCCTTGATTTAATCTACAAAGCTCTTTTGTCCACAATCTGAAATTCCTTAGACATCTCAGCTCTCTTTTACTTCCCACAGCTAGTAGCTGCTGGCCTCCTACTGTTAAGGAGGAAACACCTGACCTCTAGGGTATATGAAACTTGAAGAAGATAATACGCCCCCCCCCACCCCCGCCACAAGCATCAACAATGTCCTACATGTGAACTCACGCTGAGTTTAGCAAGCACAATCCCAGCTAACGTACTGGCTGTCTTTTTTTCAAAGTTGGCAACCCATGACTGTATAGGCTAAACATTTTTTCACTTGAACTTGAGAAACATCACTAAAAGCAAATATTCAGAAAATATTCAGAGCCGGAAAGCAACGGTACTGTGTTAGAAAACAAAACCTGGACAAAACAAGTGTTACTCTAACGACATGGAGTGAATCAATTCAAGAAAAGCCTAATTCTAACAAAAATTAATTGTGCGTTTTCTTTCAAATACTGTCCTTTGGCCCCGTGCTATGAGACGTGCCACAGAAGATGTCAAGGACAGCCATTTATGTATATAAAGTATTGATCTGGACCCTAAAGGTCCCGAAGAGCACGCCTAGTCCAGACCCAAACTGTGATACACATAACATTTGCCCTCAGCTTTTATATTCCTGGTTTTGCAAACTTCTAGCTCTTTTTTCTTTCTTTCTTTTTCTTTCTTTCTTTCTTTCTTTCCTTCTTTCTTTTTCTTTCTTTCTTTTTTTTCTTGTTTTGTTTTTCAAGACAGGGTTTCTCTATGTAGCCCTGGCTGTCCTGAACTCTCTTTGTAGACCAGACTGGCCGTGAACTCACAGAGATCTGCCTGCCTCTGCCTCCCGAGTGCTGGGATTAAAGGTGTGCACCACCACGCCCGGAGTGTTGTTCAATTTCTAAAAAACACTTTAGCGACTATATATCCACTACTGTGATTATAACTATTTTTGGGGAATTTCATGCATGAATACTTCTTTACCTCATCTCTGCTTCTCCTCTGCTCTCCAACTCCTCTCATAGCCCACTCCCTCCCCAATTCAAGACCTTTCCTTCTCTAATTATTATTGTTATATATGATATACTGTGTACTGTATTTACATATGTATGCACACATATATGCATATATAGTACACAGTATATAATACATAACATATATCGATCACATTTACTCTTGCTTATATGCACATGTGTTTAGGGCGGACCCCTTGAGAGTGGGTAACCTATGGGGCTCACCCCTGAAAACAACGGATTCTCTCTCAGCTGTCCCTAGTCGCCCGGAGCTCTTCATTTAGGAGCGGGCCTTGTAGGTGTCCCCATGCACACTGGCCTACTGACTGGTGTGGCTGTTGTGCGGGTCTTGTGTAGGCAACCTTATTGTTGCGATTTCATGGGTGCAACTTCAAGGGTGGCAACATCTTTTTATTTTATTTTATTTTTTATTTTGGGGGGATTTGGTTTTTCGGGTTTTGGTTTTTGTTTTTGTATTTTGAGACAGGGTTTCTCTGTGTAGCCTTGGCTGTCCTGGACTCACTTTGTAGACCAGGCTGGCCTCAAACTCACATGATCCACCTGCCTCTGCCTCCTGAGTGCTGGGATTAAAGGGGCGTGCACCACCACGGCCCGGCTAGGGGTTTGGTTTTTCAAGACAAGGTTTTCTATGTAGCCTTGGCTGTCCTGGACTCGCTTTGTAGACCAGGACGGCCTTGAAATCATCTTTGAGGTTGATTTTGTGCCACTGTCCCTCGCCAGTGCATGGGTTGAATGTCTGGTGTCTGCCTGTGGTTCTGCATTTGGAAGTTCTGGGCTGGAAGGCACAGGCTACTGGGGCAGGTCATTGGAGGACATAGCAGCCCTGCCACCTCGTGCCTCGATCTCTTCTGACGTGAGCTGCAATGCTGTGCTATGCCTTCCTCACAGGGATGCACTGAGCCCAATGGAACCATGAGCCAAAAGAGAGCTTTCTCCCCTGGGGTCTTTCTATCGGGTATGTTGAGCCTAGTGACACAAATGTAAGTAACTAGCACATGTGTACACCCCTTCCTTCCTTCCTTGCTTGCTTGCTTCCTTCCTTCCTCTGTCCTTTCACTCTTTACTCCCTCAACTCTTCCTTTGTTTTTTGCTTTTTTAAATTTTGGCTGTTTAATTTAATTTAATTTTTATTGATATGTACTAATTATATATAGTAATGAGTTTCCCTACGACATTTTCCTATGTGTTCATCCTGTAATGTCATCCTACTCATCCCCTCTCACCCTCTCTTGTCTTCCTCACATTCCCGATGACCCTTTTCTTCTTTCCAATCCCCTTCAAGTTTACTGTCCTGCTGTTTGGGTTGCTCAGTGAGTTTCAAGTGGGACTACATATAGAAACATGGGTGAGGGTGTCTATGGGAACACGCGCGACTTACCAGTGGCTACATCACTAAACGTTCTTTTTTAAAACAGGATCTCACTAGAGTGTCCGGGTTGGCCCAGAACTGAACTCAAGGAATCCTCTTGCCTCAGCCCCCCAAAAGCTTGGGGCCACAAGCACGCTCCGTTGTACTCATCTTAGAGCTGTAACCTTCAGGGAGCTCTGTTTAAAGTTGAAAGGAAAATCTTGAGCTGAGTCCAATACTGCAAGGTTTTACATCATGGAAAGAAAAGGAGGGAAAAAAAGAAAGAAAGAAAGAAAGAAAGAAAGAAAGAAAGAAAGAAAGACAAAGCCACCAGGAATGTTCTCTCTGTGATCTGCTCCTTTAACCCCCAGCTGGAATGCTGCAAGTGGCAGAGTTAAGAAAGCTGATATGGCTGAGGAGGTCCTGAGCATGGTACCAAGATGATCAAAGGAGCGACTAGTGCATTAAGATCAAAAGCCCTGGTAGTGCAGGCCAGGTAACGGTGGAAGGGAGATAGCCAGGGCTTGATAAGACTTCACAAATATTTAAAAAAGTGTTAACACGGAGGAAACCGAGTCCTTACTTAAAGGGAAGAGAATGTGGACTGGCAAGGAGGAAAACTCACGATGGAGAGTTGTGTCCAGAAGTCCAGAGAACATTCCTAACAGAGAAAACGGATGCGAGTGTGACGAACAACGCCTACTTTATCCAAAGCAGAAACTAACCAAGAATCACATCCCTGGCTCACAAAGCAGTGTGTCTGAGACCACCCTCTTCTCCTCCTAGCACACTGTTTGACACTCTACCTGGCCGAATCCTTTATCAGTGACCCTGGGGGTGTTGTCCGAGCCTCTCCATGGAGCTTGCTCTCGGAGGCTCAGGCCCCAGTTGTGACCGTTGTGGGATAGGCCATAGGCCTCCAAGATGTGGGACCTGGCTGGAGCCCATGGGCTGGAGTGAGCTCATTGAGCTTTTTCTCTTGAGAGTCTTGAGCTAATTCTCCTGTTACAGCTGTCATAGAAGTCCAGCATGTGCCCACCCAGATCTCTCTGCAGCCCAGTATGACATTCGGCCACTTGCTCCTGCCATAGGGGGCGCCTCTATGACAGGCGGTAGGCTTTAGTCCAGGGGGAAAGGAGGCCATGGGGGAAAGAAAAGAAAAAAAGCCTCTATGCCACAAAGGCCTGATGTTGGACACCACTGTTATGGCTGAAGTCTGGCATTACCGGATAGCCCCTGAGCTCAGAGCTAAAATTATGAACTCCCTTCTTCTCCTCCTGACCTGGGGAAACCCCAGATCCTCTAAGGAGTGTCAGGAAGATTATAAGATCAACCCTTTCCTGATAAGAGGTCCATTCAATGAGCACCTGGGGATTCCTGGAAATAGCCTCCATGCTAATGAATTGTCTTGGTACTTTAGCTTTCAACCACTGACCTTTTCCCATACCTCCAACTGTACCTAGAATCCCACCCCCCTCACCCCACCCCACCCCACCCCACCCCATCTCACCCCACCCCACCCCACCCCACTGCTGCCCATAGGATAAATAAATACTGCATTTCTCTTCTTATGATAGGACTGCTGCTGCATGTAAATGAAATATCCCTGGCACTCCCAGCCCCAGTGAACCAAACACACTCACCCCCAAAACCCCTTCCCACTGTCCAATCTTTATGATGCCTCTGATTCATGAAATAAACTCTTCCATACTGGATTCCTCCACCATGACCATCTGAGATATATCATTTCTTCTGGGCAAAGGCTCCCCTCCGTAGGCTTCGAACGTTTTCAAACCTACTTTATTTGTCTAGGCACTAGCCACTGACCACATCAGAGCAGCTGCCAGACCTGTGTTCCAGCCTTCAACCAGGCACAGGTGTCTGCCTGCACCCCCTGCTGTAATGCTGTGGTATCACTACCGGCTTTGGCACTCCAGAGCCGGTGTGATCACTGCTGCCATCTTTCTCATGCTGCTCCGCCAACCAAAGCAGCCATTCCATCCACCCGAACCAAGCCAGGCTCTCCTCACTGCCTCCCAGTTTTGGAGTGCCAAGCCTTGGTTCCTGGCTCTTCTCAAAGCAGCCACTGACTCGCCCAAGTCAAGCCAGTTCCTCATTGCCACCTGACCTGTGTTTTAGAGCCAATGGCCTGATGCTGGCAGCCCAGCTAAAAGAACAGTAACACTTACTGCAGAGAAATCTTTTCTCCTGCACCTCCAGCTGAACTGGAGATCTCCTGGCACAGATCTCTATTCTGAGTTCCACCCTTCTTGGCCAGGACACTGGTGATCCTGGGAGATTCAAAACCTTTGACCCCATGCTTCATCCTTTTCTGCCTGGAGACCAAGGTAGCCCTGAGTTAACAAAGGAGGACGCGCAGGAAGACATCAGAGCTGACACCTCAGGCCAGCCCCCCCCCCACCCCCCCATACACACCCCCACACACCCAAGAACTGGCTGCTTTCCCACACCACAACTGTGACTTCTCTCCTGGCAGAGAGATGACAGGAGCCAGCCTCCAATACCCCAACAACAACACAGGTAGAGGGACTTATCCCTTAAGCCACCAGAGGCCTGAAACTCTAATGCTCAAAAGCTGTCCAAGACAGAAGCCTGTTCCCACTGTTTTCTGTGGGTGTCCCGCAGACGTGCTCCACAAGGGGCTGTTCTCAGCTGGTACCTGGAACCCTTGAGCTTTGGGGCTGTTAACACTTTTTAGAGTATTATGGGCTCTTGTCATCCAACTATCAACTTGTTCCATTTACAGACTTCTTAACAACCCATTTTTAGTTTGGTTTTGGTTTTTGAGACCTGGCTGTCCGGGAACTCACTCTGTAGACCAACCAGGCTGTCCTACAACTCACAGCGTATCCAATCAGAAGGCGACAACAGCAATCTCTATTCCTTTGGAGAGCTGTGTGGTCCTTGGGGCTGAGCTCACCAGGGACAGTAGGAAGTAAGCATAGGCCATGGTTTCTCACTTCCGAAAGCAAAGTGGAAGCAGAAATCAATTCATTGATGGTATGCTTTGTGCTCAGCTAGTTCAGTGCTGAGGAGTCAAAGCTCGAAGACAGCTGTTTTTAAAAGCCTCCAAAAACAGAAATGCTTTAAAAAAAAAAAAAAAGTGTTCATCTCTGTCTCTCTGCATGTAGGTGTCTCTGTAGAGACGTTTTTATAGGTTTGTAGCACATATTGTCCTATGTGGTGGTTAGTAGTGTTGACTGTCAATTCGACAGAATCTGGAGAGCCTAGGAAACAAGCCTCTTGGCACACTTGTGAGGGGTTGTCTAGATTAGGTCAGCCTCTGCACAGGTTTGTGAAGGGCTGTCTTGGTTAGGTTAGTTGAAATGGGAAGACATTCCCTAAGGATGTGGGTGGGGGAGGGGCAGCATTCCATGGGCTTCGGTCCTAGACCACAAAACAGAGAGAAAGCCAGCTGAGCAGCCGCATTCATTGCTTCCCGACTGTGGGTACCATGTAAACAGCTGCTTCCCCACTGTGGAGGATTGTATCCCTCTGAACTGTGAGGCAAGTAAACTCTTTCTCCCTTAAGTTGCTTTTGCTGTGGTATTTTATCAAGCAACTGATACATCATATAACTTGGTGTTTTGTTTATTTTGTTTTTTAGACTCAAAACAACACACGTATATCTTACTGCACATTTCCCTTTTTTATTGCTAGCATAGTCTGGAAGACAGTCTCTCCCTCATTTCAGTTGAGTATATCCCCCCAAAAGTTCACACCTTAGAAGCTTAATCTCTTTGCAAGAGGGGATGCTATTTAAAAGTCAGGCCTTAGAAGCTATAAGGATGGAGTGTCCCTGGCAACCTAGTAAGAAGGAAGAGACCCAAGCTAGCCGATGGCTCTGCCTTGCCATGTGCCTCTGCCATAGTGTGATGCCACACTTTGCTGAGCGGACGCTGCTTTCACACTTGCCAGTTTTCTAGACAAATAAACTTCTTTATAAACCGCTCAAACCCAGTGGTTTTTGTCATAGCAGCAGAAAGCAGGCTAAGCCAGGAAGTGTCTGTCTCTTGGAGGGGAGTAATGATGGATCATTGACATCACTCCTGAAGCACTGAACCACTGACACTGGGTCCTTGGTTGCCTGGCACCCTGCTCACCTGACGGTCCCCAGCAGGTGGGCTGGTGCTTTTCAGGAGGCCAGGATGAGGAAACATAGACATACTTTTTCAAAAGGAAAATGAAACATGATTCCCTTCTTCTTCTTCTTCTTCTTCTTCTTCTTCTTCTTCTTCTTCTTCTTCTTCTTCTTCTTCTTCTTCTTCTT
>OU015748.1:58165361-58179817 GCA_907169655.1 Acomys percivali
TTCTTCTTCTTCTTCTTCTTCTTCTTCTTCTTCTTCTTCTTCTTCTTTTTCTTCTTCTTCTTCTTTTAAATCAAAGAGACATCCCCCTCCAGGGATGCAGGAGTAAGACCTTCCCTGAAATAAAGATGCAATGCCCCAGGTGTCCAGGAGTATCTTTGAGTTGGTGGAGGGAGCCAAGCAGGAGGAGCTGCAGTCATAGGCTGTCACACACAGCACCTCTCTGCTTCGACCTTTGGAAGGCACTCCTGAGCTTCCTCTGACCTCCTCCTGGCTTGTCTCCTGTCTGCACCTCCATTCTGGAGGGCGCAGAGTAGGCCCCTGAGTTTCAAGTCGCTACCTCTTTCTGTGCTATGCTCTAGAAAGTGGATCATGTTGACGGAAGGAGCTGGACAGGAACAGGCTTGTGCCAGGGTTTCTCCACCAGAAATCTGAGCCAGGCTAATCTCCTCAAGTACCTGAGGAAAACATAGTTTACCAGTAATCTGCACCTGCCCACGGAATCTGTGATCAAGCCGATGTCCCCTCCCACTTGGACTCAGAGCCCATTCCTTACAAAATGATGACCTTGCCTGAACTGTGTCAAAGGGGTGCTGACCTCTGCAGCCTAATTTCTATCACAAAGAGTTCCACGGCAGAGAACGCCTCAGTGTGAGGCATCAGAGTGACTCCCAATATCCTCAAACCGAAATTAGAGACAGACCTGTGATTTCATCGGCCCGACATCACGACAGAACGGACATCCTTCTCAAGCTTTCGTGCACAGCAGCCCCAGAATCACAGTGGATGAGCACATAGCGCTATTCTGAATACTTTTATGAGCGCACCATCCCGGAGTGCCAAGCACCATGTCCCTATGCTTGCAAAACTCTTTAAATGTGGAACACAGGTCAGGTGTGGTGGCGAGCCTGCAATCCCAGAACTGGGAGGCTAAAGCACAGGTATCTCAAGTTCAAGATCAGCCTTGACTGTTGGAACAGGATTACTGAGGAAGAAAGGAAAGGAGGAGAGCAGGGTGCTGTTCAGTGAGACAGCAGTAGAGGCGCAGGGAAGTCAGCTCTGAGGAGAGCATGGGGAGAGGTGGTCAGCTATGGGGAAAGAGGGTCAGTTCTGCAGAGAAGGGTCATCCTTAAGGACAGAGGGTCAGCTCTGAAGAGAGCACAGGCAGAGGGGGGTCATCTATGGGGAGAAGAGTTCAGTTCTGGGAGGGGGGAGTTTGGTATGGGGAGAGGGAGTCAGCTCTGGAGAGAGGGGGTCAGCTCCAGGAAGAGTAATATATGTATCCACATGGTTTTACCTTCAGGGTATAAGCCAAGTACCCAGAAAGTGGCCCAGTAGCTTGATGTTTCTGTCAGAACAAGGAGACCCGGTTTAGAAAGTCAGGTTTTCCTAACATAGCAGAATATCTAGAAAACAAGTGCAAAATGTTTTCTTTTGTATTAGTAAACAAGAGTGGATACCAAGGAGACTAGAAAATGAAATTATAAATATGAACAGAAAGGAAAAAATATAAAAATACAATACCATACAGTATAACACTACATAACAGCAGTAGAGTCTTGGGTAGCTGTGCACTCTGAGCTGGGCCTGATGTTCAGATGATGGCATGCACACACAAGTTTAAAATGCAAACAACAGATCTGGAGATGATTTTTGCAATACAGTAGGTAGGTTATTACTTATAAAAAATAGTTTCCAATCAGTAAGAACATGTTGGCTGGTGTGGCGAGACATGAAATCACAGACAGAATGGCTAGGGACTGTGCAGATGCTGTCTAACCGTCTAGAAGCTATGGAGAGCAGGGAGAGCCTGTGAGAGTCTGTGCTTCACCCAAAGGACTAAAAACATGAAAATGCCAAAGACTATGCACATTTAAAAAGTGGGTAGGGGAAAGCTTGTCAGCCATGTCTATGATATGACACCATGCCGGATGTGAGCATGAGGTAAAGTGGTGATGACACTGGTCAAATATTAACGTAACTAAAGAAAACACCAGACCCCCAACCCAGACACGCAAGAGAAAACAGAAGAGGAATAAGTTAGGAGGAGCAACCTTCCCTGTTCAGAACTTGCCAGAAGCAAAGAGGTGGCACAGAGGCAAAGCAGGGTCAGAGCTTTCAGCCCTGAGGTCAGTCGGTCTGGGGAGGGATGTCCAGCAGTGGACGCCAGGAATCTGAGGTGTTAGGGAAGCAAGGCTTCTACTTCTTTAACTATTTGCAACTAAACCATTTTTAAAAATAAGAATAAGAATTATACTAGTATAGGCCTTCAATTCTTTATTTTTATGTACTTAACCCATTTTTCGTAGTATTCAGGAGGAAAAAAAACAGAACTTGAAAGTTAGTAATTTTGTGTGAATGTAAATATTTATTAAGACATTATTTATTACAGGGGGGACATATAAATGCTGGAGAGAAAAGGCTTGTCAAAACACAAGGGACAAAGCTGGAAGTTCACGTGTCTCCTGAGCGAACCCGCTTGAGGAATAAATAACACAGCCTGACACACAAAGGTAACCAGCTTCCCAACTCAGGAGTGCCTCGCTCCAGGCCCCCCCCCCCCGGGGGAGGGGTCTAAACAGCCCAGGAAGTTAGCGGCTGTGAACCTGTAGTTGGCAGGGCTCCCTACAGGAAAACAAAAACCGCATTTGAGAAAAATGGTTGTCAAACAAGGGCTCTGCAGAGAGGAGGCTCCTGAGGCGGATTTAGTTTTGTGGCCTTGCAAGGTGACTTAGTCCTTCCTGCCCCAGCTTTCCTGTCTTGTGAACTGGGATTGCGGATTAAGAATTGACAGAGCAGAACTGAGTTGTGGAGCGGAGCTCCGCGGTGGCAGGCTCGCTTAGTGTGCAGGAGCCCCCCAGGTTCCATTCCCAACCCTGCAAAATCGACAGGCCATTGCACAGCACTAGATTGCGAGGAAAGCTACTGTTAGGGACCAGCACACTGTTTCCAGCCTTTAAGACAGGTGGAGCTACCTCACTGAGAGGCAGGCAAGGGAGACCTGGGCGCGCCCCTGAGGCCCCAACCCGCTGGTGCTGAGGCAGAGCCCTTCCTCCTTTACCAGGCTCTCTCGGGATGCTCAGCCTATGGACATCCGTCTCCAGGCACCTTTATCTCTCATTCCCACACCCTGGCCTCAGGCCCCTGGCCCCGCCCCCTCAGCCCTTCGCAATTAAGGGCTTTGATTTAGCACAAGAATCTGTACTCTGGGAGCCCTAAATTGGAGGGCAGAGTCACAGCACCTTACCTCCTCCTCTGCCCCTCCCACCCTCATGCCCTGGCCTGCTCCAAAGCACTGCAGATGTCCGTCCATAGTACCTCCTCTCTAGCCTGGCCTTGGGAACTTAAAAAAGCAAGCGTCTTCTCTCTTCCCCGCTCTCTCACGCCACTATTACTGGACAAATGGTTCATAGTCTAGTAACCTGCACAGGAAGGTGTCACATAGGTACCCACGTGTGTGTATGAGCGCGCGCGCGCGCGCGCACACACACACACACACACACACACACACATATGCATGAGCAACTTGTGCCTTAGTTTGAGAATGCCATATGTAATTTCACATGTTCATCTAAAGGGTGGCATAAACCTATCTTGAATTCTGACATAAGTGAAGTGTCCCTTTTAGAAAAAGCCATAAAATTCTTTTATTTATTTTTTTTTCCTTTTTCAACTCTGTGATATGGTAGTACTGTAGTGATTATAAAAAAAAAAGTCAAAGTGTCACTTTCACTTCTGGGGGGCAAATCCTTTTTTCTTTTGTTTCTTTCTTTCCTTTTTTTCCCCCAGAGACAGGGTTTTTCTGTGGAGCCTTGACTGTCCTGAACTCACTTTGTAGACCAGGCTGGCCTCAAACTGGCAGAGATGCCTCTGCCTCCTGAGTGCCGAAGTTAAAGGCATGTGCCACCATGCCCGGTGGTGGTGGGGGAATCCATTTTTAACGTATGTTGTGAAATGTGTGATGAATCCATTGCTTTTGGCTTCAGGATGAGAAATGCTAGGGCAGAGTATACTACATTGGGTGGTTTGCATTTCCTAAGAAAAACAATGTTTTTCTCATCTGCTAAGAATTAGAAATAAAGTTATCTTTTTTTTTTTTTTTTAACCAGTGTTTTTTAGGTATGCAGTGCTGGGAATCAAGTCTAGAACCTCATATATGCTAGGGCCACACCCACTGAGCTACATCCCAGCAGATTCTTGATGCTTTAAACAGCTGGTTAGTATACTGCATGATGTCAGCATGGTTTTGCCCTACGGTGTGTAAGAACCCTGTGAGTTGGTACCCTGCTGTGGTTCCCATCCTACCTAGCCCCGAAAGGCCCACATGTTAAATGCTCAGTTCCTGGCATGCTGTCCTTGAGAAGTAGTATTACCCTTAAGAAGTAGGTCCTACCCAGAGGAAGTTAGGTCACTGGGGCCACGCCCTTGACCGTGGTACCCAGCCCCATCTCTTGCATGGCTTCTGAGATTGCTGCCCAGCATGGTGATGCTAACAAATGGTCTTTAAGACATCATTGGGAACACCGCCCTCAGAGGGGGTTAGCGTAATTCTCAAGGGAACCCATCGCTTTTTACAAGAATTGTAACAGAGCATGCTCAGCCCCTAAATCCTCTGGTCCCCTGTCTTGCCTGTGATCTCCTCTGTGATTGTGGTACCATGTGCCACAAAGCCCTTGTGAGAGCTGGGAAGGGGCCAGTGCTTTTAAACATAGCTGTGAGCCAAACTGACTTACTTTCTTCACTCAGTACTGAGACCCGCTTGTTTTGTCAAGGGGACCAAACATAGGCTGCATCTCTTTCGTTGTTTTGTCCAACTGGAATCACTAATTACAGTGGCTTAGTGACCTCAGCACTTCCTGAAGGTGGCAGGTTATGGAAACCACTAGCTGCTCTATGGTCTTGTAATTAGGCTTAATTGTTTCTCACTTCTAAGTTTACTCAAGGGACACTTAAGGATAGAGGTTAACACTGCTGCAATGTGAAATAAATGGAAGGTCATAAACTCAAGTACTATAGTTGGACACAGTGACTCATGGGGGACTGGTGAAGGAGGCTTGAGTGAATCTGGGGATTCAAGACCAGCGTGAATGACACAGTGACACCTATCTTTAAAGTATATTTTAAAAATAAATTAAAAGAACAGTTTTAAAATTAAATCTTAGCCGGGCGGTGGTGGTGCACGCCTTTAATCCCACCACTCAGGAGGCAGAGGCAGGAGGATCTCTGTGAGTTTGAGGCCAGCCTGGTCTACAGAGTGAGTTCTAAGACACCCAAGGCAGAGAAACTTTGTCTCAAAAAAACAAAACAACAACAACAACAACAATAATAAAAACAACTCTAGAGGCCAAAGAGCTAGCTCAGTGATTAAGACCATGGGCTGCTCTTCCAAAGGACCCAGGTTCAATTCCCAGTACCTATCTGGTGGCTCACTACTTGTAACTCCAATCCCAGCAGATATGACGTCTTCTTCTGGCCTCTGAAGGCATGTTACACACACGGTACACAGAAATTCATGCAAGCAAAATATCCATATTCCTAAAACAAATAATAAAAATGGAAAAAAATCCTAGAACCAGGCATAAGTGAATAACAGAAATACAGTCTTTTTTATCAGACCCATAGTACAATGAATTTGTGTGTGTCTATGTGTGTGTGTGTGTGTGTGTGTTATGTGTGTGTGAGAGAGAGAGAGACAGAGACAGACACAGAGACAGAGGACACACAGAGAGAGACAGAGAAAGAGAGTTATGTAGGCATGTGTGTATACATGCTCAGATGAACAGACGCATGCGTGTATGTGTACACATGCAGGTACATGTATGTGAACGTGAAGCACGAAGTTGACATTGAGTGATCCCACCATCACTCTTCACCTTACCCATTGAGGCAGGGTCTCTCCCTTGAAAGCCAGGCTCTCCCATACAGCTAACTGGCCAAGAGAACTTGCTGCAGACATCCTCTTCCTCCACCTCCTAAACTACTCACGCCAGGTCCGGAAGCCCTGTATTCACGGAGTCTCCCCCTCAGCCCATAACGATAGGTTATTAAGGTCACAGAGGAAGCCCCAGCAAATCAAAACTTGAAATAACACAATTCCCAGTATGGCCTTACAGTTTCTACACCAACAGAATCAAAGTGAAGTGTTGATGGCTGGGAAATGAGAAAACTACACGTGAGACCGTTATCAAAACAAACAGTCTTATCTGGGCAGTGATGACGGTTGTGGAAGCAAGGATCCCACAGCCCGGTGTGAAGGCTTGGAAGGCATGCTCTCATCGTCACAGCACAAAACAAACAAACAAACAAACAAACAAACGAAGCCAAAAGTCGGTGACTTTTATAAAATCCATCAGGGGACCAGACCTGAGTTCACAGAGCAAACCTGTTTCCTCAGACTGGTAATATAAGCGAACCTCGCCACCACATCCGTTTCATTGAGGCAGATGCCATCCGAGCCAGGAAGTCTGAGGAGCACGTAGATACCGATTTGGGTGATTGTCCCGAAGCTGAGTGAAGACTACCGTGTGTCAGAGACCCTTGAAGGGTTGGCCTCAGTGGGAGCGCCGCACCTTCTTGGATTTTACTCCCAGAAACTCCCAGAAGGTTCGTGGAGACAAGGGAAAACCTTTTGCATTTGGGGCAGAGAGAGGGGACAGCAAATATCTGAACTATGGATGAGATAATCTCCATCCCGCCTCCCGCCTCCTGAAGATATTGTTTTACAGGACCCTTACCTGTCCCAAAGGAAGAAGTAAAACTCCCACCCCAATCCCCATACCCACTTCCCCCCCACCCCCACTCCCCCACCCCCACCTGCAACTTCCCCAAAGCCTTTCCTAAAATTTCAGCAGAACTTCCGGAATTCACAGCGCCTGCCTGTGGGCTCGCTGACACCTGAACTCTCACAGTAAAACACGGGAAACTTCCCAGCACATCAAAGCAGAGGAGGATTATGCAAGAACGCTGCAGGCCTGTGGAGGGAGTTCCTAGGAATTCCAGGCCTACAGCGGAGATGCGAGGAAACAGTTCCTGTGGCCGCCACAGACAGTGCTAAATGTAGCGCAGGCTCTGCACTGGCAGCATAAAACCGCACACTAAAAGCCTAGTCACACACTGTGATCGAATTTCAGCAGTTAATTAATTGACCTATTGATTGATTAAAATCACAGGACATATGAAAAGGCAAGACAGAAACAGTCTGCAGGAGCCGTAGTAGCACTGGAACTAGACTCCTGCCCTATGAAACAACCCAAGCTGTAACAGATGAATAACGGGGATTTTTAAGGGAAAAAAAGACAGAGAAAAATGTAGAAGAAATGTTTAAAATAGCAATGGGAGCTGGAGAGAAGGCTGGTTAAGAGCCCTTGCTGTGTGGGGCGTAGTGGTGCACACCTGTAATCCCAGCACTCCAGGAGGCAGAGGCAGGCAGATCTCTGTGAGTTCGAGGCCAGCCTGGTCTACAAAGTGAGTCCAGGACAGCCAAAGCCACACAGAGAAACCCTGTCTCGAAAAATAAAGCAAAGGCAAACAACAACAAAGAGCCCTTCTTGCTCCTACAGAGGATTGCAGTGCGGTTCCCAGTACCCACATTGGGAGGCACAAAATTGCCTGTACCTTCATCTCCAGGGCATTTAACACTCTCTTTTGGCCTCTGCAGTTATTTGTACTCCTGTGCACACATGGACACGGACACACACACGCACACACACACATACACACACACATGCATGCATGCACACCTACATACACACACATAGTAAAAATACAAACAAAACCAAACCCCAAATCTTCAGTAGTAACATGTAACAGCATGGTCTGGTGCTTTGTAATTAATAGTTAATTATTTGGTTCCCTGAGGTCTGCTTGCAGACTATCAAGCATCCCAAGAAGCACTATGTAGTCTTGCCTCCAAAAGTATCCCTGATTGGCTGAATAAAAGGCCTACCCACCTAGGCAGGGCAGAGGGAGAGGCGAGGTAAGGTTCGAAAGCTCTGAGAACAGAAGGATCTCCCAGGAAGGAGAGAGCTGGAGAGGAGAGAGAGGGAAACAGAGTTGCCATGGGATGATAGGGAGCCAGGTGGGCTGGGAGGAAGAACTCTGAGGACTCCCATGGAGAGAGGCAGATAGATGTGCAGGATAGGAAACAGCCCAGGCGGGAATTAAAGCAAATGGGGTGGGAAGGGGGGTGGAGAGGTAGCAGAGTAGATGAGGGGGTAATATCTGCCCAGCCCCAGGTGAAACCAGGCCTATTAAATACAGCAGGTGTCTGTGCCTTTCATTGATATGGTAGGGGGTTAATAACAGCTCCCATAATAATTATAGACTCTTAATAATAAAAATTAATAGCCTATTTATTGCCTGCAACAGTAACAGCTGAGAATTTTCCCAAATTAATGACAACCTCCAAACTACAGATCCGGGAAGCTCAGGCTGTCCCACTAGCCTGACTTTCAAGGTCTTAGCACCTTATTACATCATCAGCTGCCGCCACCGCCAGGTGGGCTGCCGCCACCGCCAGGTGCCTCACTGGGGAAAAGGACCCCAGCTGCCTCCCTAGTTGTCTCAGTCTCTTTCTCTCTTTTTCTCAACCTTTCAATTTCTCTGATCTCCCTCTGTCCCCACATTTTCTCCCTCTGTCCTTCTTTGTCCTCATGGTCCTGGTCCTGTCTGTCTGTCTGTCTGCCTGCCTGTCTATATGTCCAGTTATCTGCCCCTTAACTCTTCTCCCCTTACCCCCCCCCCCAAATAAACTTCCTTATACTGGAAATGTTGCATGGCATAACTATTATTTTAACACAAAGGGGCATCTGCCAGAAAAACAAAAGGAAACAAAACACTGAAAACATCTACACCTGGGCATGTCACATTCAAACAGCAGAAAATCAAACAAAGATAAAAGTACAGGAGACATGAGCTGGTGGGGGCATATGTAAAATGTCAGTGCTGAGGAGACCGAGGTAGGAGGACCATGGGCTCCAGGCCAACTGATGTTACATGGAGAGACTTTGTCTATAAATAAATAAAGTCAAATAAGATAAAAATAAAAACTCAGGACGGTGATAACAAGAACAACAACAACAACAAAAATTCTTGCTGAAGGACAAAGGACCAGGAGAGAGTGGAATGCAAGGTGCAAAGAAAAGCAGGACAAAAACTCAAAACAACAAAATCCTGTGTAAAACAAAATCCTTCTTTATTTAAAGGGGAAAACGACTCTCCCAGGTAAAGGCATCTGTCACTAGGAGGATGTGATAGGCTGTGGTGGTGGCAGCGGCACACACCTTTAATTCTAGCATTATGGATCTCTCAGTTCAAGGCCAGCCTGGTCCACAGAGTGAGTTCTAGGACAGCCAGGGCTATGCAGAGAAACTCTCTCTTTAAAAAAATCTACATAAAGGGAGAAAGAGTGGATAAATGACCAAATCTTTATTATTATTATTTTTTAGCTGACCTTATAATCAAGCATTCAAGGTAATATTAGTGATGATGCAATGGGCGGTTACAGCCAATGGGTTAAGGGAGTGAGGGGGATCAGGAGGCCGGGCAATGGGGTGAAACAAAAGATTTGCAGCAAGGACTGAGGATGGCACTGCTAGGATGTGAAAAACACGAGTATAAGTTTATAATCATCAGATGTGGAAGAAGAAATTAAGCAGGTGATCTGACTAGGTAGCAAATTCTGTAGATTTGATTAAATACCCTTGGAGGTAATAGGTGACACAGCAAGGTTGTAGGACATAAGGCTAATAACAGTTCTACTGAGATTTGAAATGTGCAGATCTGAATAGGAAACATGTACTGGGTCTAATGAAGAACAGAAGAAAACTAATGAAAGAAATCTTTGCAGCCGGGTGTAGTGGCGCACGCCTTTAATCCCAGCACTCGGGAGGCAGGGGCAGGTGAATCTTCATGAGTTTAAGGCTAGCCTGGTAGACATAGTGAGTCTAGGACAGCCAGGGATATTACACAGAGAAACCCTGTCTAGAAAACAACAACAACAAAACCATACAATAAATAAAATCTTTAATTTTTTATGGATTCAGATCTACATATTTCAAATCTCTGTAGCCCAGATAGCCCACATCCGTGGACTGAAAGACCCTGTATGATCAGTTTCTCAGTGTGATCTACACTGTCAATACAATCTAATCAAAATCCCACCAAGTATTCTGGGGGACATTAGTGAACTATTTAAAAATATTGTTTGGGAAGACAACAACAAACAAAAAAACCTTAACATCGAAAAACAAGAAAGGGTTAAAGACTAAAGCTACCCAATTTAAAAAGAAAAAAACATTTTATGAAGCTACACCATTTAAAGAGTAGAAAAATAGACCAATGGAAACAGATGCTTGGGAATATAACCATCTGGGCTTTGACACAGAAGATGTGGGAATTCAACGGAAAAGGAGTCTCCACTCTTTCCAATAAATTACCTAAAAATGGATCTCAAATCTAAATATAAAAAAATAAAATTCCTAAACTGAGCACAGTGGTGCACACCTGTAATCCCAGCACTGGGAGAGACAGAGGTAAAGGCAGATGAATCTGTGTGAATTCAAGGTCATGCTGGTTTACAAACCAAGTCCAGGACAGCCAAGGCTACACAGAATAACCCTGTCTGGAAACAAAACACCCCCCTCCTACCCCCCCCCCCAAAACACCAAAACAAAAACAAACAAACAAACAAAACCTCCTAGAATGAAATATAAAGGAAAATCTAGATGACCTTAGGTTCTTTTTTTTTATTTTATTAATTTATTCAGATTACAACTAAATTGTTGTCCCATCACGTGTATCCTCCTGTTCCTCCCTCCCTCCCACTTTCACCCTACTCCCCTCCCCTATGTCTAAGACCGAGGGGGACCTCCTCCCCCACTGTATGGTCATAGGCTACAGGTTCTTGCAGTGATTTTTTAAATATATAAAATAACATAGATACAATCTAACAAAATTTGTACATGTTGTTTTTATTTGCTCGGATGAGGGGATGAGATGAGAGCCATTCCCAAGCCTTTCTAGCTCTTTCTGAACTCTCACTGACTGGCACAACTCACTTGTTCTGGCCTAAACTCCTCTCCACACTGATGGATTCAAACTGGCTTCTCTTGGCTTCTCGTTGCATTGCTCTGCCTGGCCCCAACCTAGTTCTGCCAATATATTTTAATTTTCCAGCTTCTCAGTCTCTGGCTTGTTCTGTCTTCCCTTGTGTCTAACCTGTGCTCTCTGTAACCTGTCTCTGTAGAACTGCCCTGGTAAGAAACTCTCAGTAAAAAACAGAACAAAACAAACAAACAAACAAAGCCCCCTCCTCTCTACCTGCGCTTGTCTTAAGTAGCCTCTCTTTCCTGTCTGTTCTCATGAGAGTTGGGTGTATCCTATCTCTGACTCATTCTGTCAAATCTTTCTCTTATTCATCACTTTGTCTGCCCCCCAAGTAGACATCTCTTTCAAATATGGCTGCTTCCTTCTATAAACTACCTTTACTTTCATTGTTTGGGATTAAAGGTGTGTATTATAGGTGTGTCTGCATTCCAGCCAGATCATATAGACCTAGAAGATCTTTCAAGATGATCTTTTGCCAGAGCAGCCATGTTGATGGATTAAAATTCCTCTACAAAAATTAGTATGCACCAGATGGTGGTGGCACTTGCCTATAATCCCAGAATTAGGGAGGTAAAATCATATGGATCTCTGAGTTTGGGGCCAGCCTGGTCTACAAGGCAAGTTCCAGGATGTCCAGTGCTACACAGAGAAACCCTGTCTCTAAAAAAGCAAAAACAAAACAACGCAAAAATAGCAAGTGGATTTTAACTAAAATGTAAAGCTTCTGTCTTGTGATGACCCTGGCAGGAGAGAGACACAGACTAAAACACAGAGTAACCTATCACCCACTGAGGGCCCAAAATCTGTCCCAGAAATATCTTCAAGCTCCACATATATAATTGTGGTAACCTTTAAGTTATTAATAAAACACAAAAAGAAATTAACAACATCAAAAAATAAAATAGACAATTGTGATAAATATACCACATTAAAGGTTATGTAGATGCTGTTTCTCAAAAGCATCTATTGTATTGTTGATGTCAGCAACCTCTGCACACAACTTCTCACCTTCCTTAATAAATCGAAAACATTCATCCTTTCCCTTGTTGAAACTGCTTCTTGGCTTCATATTGATGCTCTTGCACTTGGGAGCTATTGTTAAGCGACAAAGCAGAATCCTTTGAACATAGCACCGTGAGTCTTTGAGTCAGTCAGCACACATGAGAAATGGGACAAGAATGACTCATGCCCGAGGCAAGGCATGTATACTGCTATTTTCTTCATTGTGGTGACAACCTGCCAAAAGCAACTCAAGGAAAGAAGTCTCATTCTTTTTTTCACTCATAGTTTGAAGGGGCCGTCTATTATGGAGGGGACTGAGGGGTGGCAAGAGTGTGAAGCATGCTGTGTCAACAATAAAGAAGCAGAGAGAGATGGGTGATGTGTTTGTACCTTGTGTTCCAATCTAGGACCCTAGCGCTTGTGATACTGCCATCCACTTTTAGGGTTGTTCTTCCTACTTCAAGTGACCCAAAACCTGCCACTGCGGGGATGAGGGGGAGGCTCCAAAACCTTTGTTTTATTTTTACTAATAGAGGGTTCTCAAGTAGCCTAGGCTGGCCTCAAACTTACCAAGTGACTGAAGATGATCTTAAATTCTTAATACTCCTGCCTTTACCTCCTAAGCATTGGAACTATAGGCATGCATTATCATACTTGGCCCCAAAACTTATAAACTATCTTTTTTAGAAATTTCCATCAAATGCTTTCGTCTTGCTGTTCATGCTGATGACTGAAACCACTAAACATAATTTCAGATGAGATAAATACATACTGTACATATGTGTTTACAAAACATAAATCTAATATAAAATTCATACCAAAATATGCAAGAAACTGTTAAAACTCAGCAATGTACAGTGTGGTGAAGATCAGAACAGACACATCTCTGAAGACAGATTATAGAGGGCAAATTAACACATGAGAAGATGCTCCATGGTGCATGCCATTGTCAACTAAAACAGGCAGGTCCTTGCACTGTAGAGTGGCTAAAGTCTCAAGTGACCTGTGAGCACTGAGGTTGCTGAAGAGAGAGCACTGGCAGTTTCCTTTGCTGTTGGTGGGAATGCAAAGTACAGGTATTTTATAAGACAGAGTCATTCTTAAAACACATAGGTCTTACTTACCCTGTGACCCAGTCATATGTCCACATATGTCCACACCAGAAACCTGCACATAAATTCACAGCCGCAAAGCTGAAACAGCCAAAATGTTGGTTCACAGGTGAATGAATTAAAAAAAAAAAAAGATGTTCAGACAATGGGGCACTAGTCAGTAGCTTTAAAAACAGCCCAATAATTTTTTTCATAAAGATTTCTTCTTTGTAGGTCTCCCCACTGCCCCCACCGTGTGTGTGTGTGTGTGTGTGTGTGTGTGTGTATGTGTGTTTGAATAAGAATGGCCCCCATAGGCTCATATAGTTGAATGCTTAGCCATCAGAGAGTGTCTGTCTCTTCCTGTAGATCTAGATTTAGAATTCTCAGACACTTCTCCAGCACTATGTCTGCTTGTGTGTAGCCATGTTCCCTGTCATGATGATAATGGACTAAAGCTCTGAAACTGCGAAGAAGCCCCAGCTAAATGCTTTCTTTGATAGGAGTTGCCATGGTAATGGTGCTTCTTCACAGCAATAGAAGAGTGACAGAGAAAAAAAAGCAGAAGTTGATACCAGAAGTGGGGTTTTTATGTGACAGGCTTGACTATGTCATTTATTCAAGGAAAATGGAATACTTTGGGACTCTGGAATAGGAAAGCAGTTGAACACCTTAAAGGGGCTTAATAATCCATGTTAGTAGGAGCATGGGAGTCATAGGTGCTGAGAACATTGTAGATTATGATGGCCAAACTCGAGAGATTTCAGGAGAAGAATATTAATAAGTGGCCTAAAGGCCATTCTTGTGATATCTGGCAAAGAATATGACTCCTTTTTTCCCCTTGTCCAAAAAACTGCTTTTGGTTAAATTGAAGAGTTTTGGATTACCAGCATTGGCAGAGAAGATTTCAAGACAGTCTACTCTTCCTGGGCTTGGCCAACATTTCAGGCTTTTGGCCCCTTACCATCACCCCATTGTCAGCAGGAAGCAATGAAAGACAATTGATTTCTTCACCCCTTATCCATTTATTATCAACAAAAGGCTGGAATAGTGTGCTTCAGACCCCGGGCAAACAGCTCCAGGTTCTCCCAGCATTCCTTAGTGTCTATCTGCTGAAGGGCATGGCTGGCAGACCCTGTCCTCTACCCCGAACTTTCAGGGAGGAGCTTTTCCTTCCTTCACCTTATAATATGGACATTTGTTGCTCTTACCTTTCTCTCTCTCTCTCTCTCTCTCTCTCTCTCTCTCTCTCTCTCTCTC
>OU015748.1:58179827-58219435 GCA_907169655.1 Acomys percivali
TCTCTCTCTCTCTCTCTCTCTCTCTCTCTCTCTCTCTCTCTCTCTCATCACTTTGCAAGGTGGCCAAGAGCTGCTTCCAATGAACCTACATTTATATATTTTAATTTACCTTGCATGAAAAGCAGTCTAACAGCCTCATTTTTTAATTACAGGAAAAGGGGGAATATTGACATATAAGCAGCCTGCCTCTAGGTTGCTTAGCAACCTATGATGTCATCACCTGCTGCTGACACTACTGCCAGGGGCCCAGGATAAAAAGGACAAACCTGCCACCTTGTCTCTCTTACCTCTCTTGCACTCACTCTAAGGGTCCCTCTTTCCTTTCTCTCTCTCCTTGCCACTGTCTCTCTGTCTCCGCCTCTCTCTACGCTCATGGCCTACTCAAGTCCTAACTTCTCTCTACTTCCTTTCCCGCAAATAAACCTCCTCATATCAGATTTGTTGCTCATCACTCTTTTTGTTTTCAAATCCTAACAGCCTGGGATACGCATGAAATTCTGTCTCAGAGGAAAGAATAGAAGGATGAGGAGGGAGAAGAAACAGGAGGAGAAACCAAGAAGAATAAGGAAACAAAGGAAGGATGTTTCAGGTGATGAGAAAATCAGTGGCAACTGAGGAGCAACACGAGACCCCTCTCCATCAAGCTTCTTCCTTGGGTGTAAATAGTGGCCTCCTCAGTTACAATGTTATAGAACTTTGTCCCTCTCTCCACTGGATCACGGGACTGTCTCTCTCATTGTGTAGTCAAGCAGCCAGAGTGCAACTATGTGAAGGGAGTAAGAGGTGTCATTGATGCTGGGACCTGATACCAGAAGTCCATGATAAAATACAGTGACTGGCTAGTTCTAAAACAGCATCGATCCAGAATGACAGTAGGGTCAATGAGGGATGGTGAGTTCGAGGTAGGAATTTCGATTTGGCTAGAGATGTTGGAGCAACTTTGTGTGTGTGTGTGTGTGTGTGTGTGTATGTGTGTTGATGCTGGTGTAAACACACTATCCTGCCAAATTCATAAAAATTAGGGATGTTACACAAAGGATTATACCTTCTTCTCAGCACCCCATGGAACCTTCTCCAAAATTGATCACATAGTAGGTCACAAAGCATACCTCAACAGATACAACGTGATTGAAATAATACCTTGTATCCTATCAGATCACCATGGTCTAAGGCTGGACTTAAACAACAACAGAAATAAACAAAAGCCTACACACACATGGAAACTAAACAACTCTCTACTTAATTACACCTGGGTCAGGGAAAAAAATAAAGAAATTGAAGACACTGAAATTCAACGAAAATGAAGGAACAACATACCAAAAATTTTGGGACACATTGAAAGTAGTGCTAAGAGGAAAATTCAGAGCACTAAGTGCCTTTATAAAGACATTGGAAACATCCCACATAAGCAACTTAATGACACAGCTGGAAGCCCTAGAAAAAAGAAGCAGAAACACCCAAGAGGAATAGATGTCTGGATATAATCAAACTCAGGGCTAAAATCAATAAATTAGAAACAAAGAGAACAACTCAAAGAATCAACAAAACCAGGAGCTGGTTCTCTGAGAAAATCAAGAAGATAGACAAACCGTTAGCTAAACTAACTAAAAGGCAAAGAGACACTACCCAAATTAACAAAATCAGAAATGAAAAGGGAGACATAACAACAGACACTGAAGAAATACAAAGACTCATAAGATCCTACTTCAAAGGCATATAGGCCACAGATTTGAAAATCTAAGGGACATGGAAATTTTTCTTGATCAATTCCACTTGCCAAAATTGAGTCAAAAAACAGATAAACAAACTAAATAGTCCCATTTCCCCTACAGAAATAGAAGCAATCATTGATAGTCTCCCAACCAAAAAAAAGCCCAAGGCCAGATGGTTTCAGCACAGAATTCTACCAGACCTTCAAAGAAGAGCTAATACCAATACTCTTCAAGCTACTCCAAAAGATAGAAATGGATGGAACATTACCACATTCATTCTATGAGGCCACAGTCACTTTGATACATAAATCTCACAAAGACCCAACAAAGAAATAGAATTTCAGACCAATTTCTCTTATGAATATTGATGTAAAAATACTCAGTAAAATACTCGCAAACCGAATACAAGAACACATCAAAGATATCATTCACCATGACCAGGTAGGCTTCATTCCAGGCATGCAGGGATGGTTTAATATGTGGAAATCCATCAATGTAATCCACCATATAAACAAATTGAAAGAAAAAACCACATTACCATCTCCTTAGATGCAGAAAAAGCATTTGATAAAAATCTAACACCCATTCATGTTTAAAGTTTTTGAGAGATCAGGCCTACAAGGCACATACCTAAACATAATAAAGGCTATATACAGCAAGCCAGTAGGCAAAATCAAATTAAATGGGGAGATACTCAAGGAAATTCCTCTAAAATAGGGGACCAGGCAAGGCTGCCCAATTTCTCCATATCTCTTCAATATAGTTCTTGAAGTTCTAGCTAGAGCAATAAGACAACAAAAGGAGATCAAGAGGATCCAAGTGGGAAAGAAGGAAGTCAATTTATCCCTATTTGCAGATGATATGATAGTGTACATAAGAGACCCCCAAAATTCCACCAGAGAACTCCTACAGCTGATAAACACCTTCAGCAAAATCGCTGGAAACAAAATTAACTTTAAAAAAAGTTAGTAGCCATCCTTATATACAAAGGACAATCATGCAGAGGAAGAAATTAGGGAAATTACACCCTTCACAATAGCCGCAAGCTATATAAAATATCTAGGAGTAACTCTAACCAAGCAAGTGAAGGACTTGTTTGGAAAAAAACTTCAAATCTCTGAAGAAAGAGATTGAAGATGACATCAGAAGATGGAAAGATCTCCCTTGTTCATGGATCAGGAGAATTAACATAGTAAAAATGGCCATCTTACCAAAAGCAATTTACAGATTCAATGCAATCCCTATCAAAATACCTACACAATTTTTAAAAGACATTAAAAGATCAATTCTCAACTTCATATGGAAAAACAAAAAACCAAGAATAGCTAAAACAATCCTATACAATAAAAGATCCTCTGGAGGAATCTCCATACCTGATCTCAAGCTGTACTATAAAGCAAGAGTAATTAAAACAGCATGGTACTGGCACAGCAATAGGCTGGTTGAGCAATGGAATCGAATCTAAAACCCAGAAATGAATAAACACACATATGGTCACTTGATTTTTGACAAAGAAGCCAAATCTATTCAATGGAAAAAGGATAGCATCTTCAACAAATGGTGCTGGTCTCACTGGATGTCTGCATGTAGAAAAATGCAATTAGATCCATACTCATTACCATGCACAAAACTCAAACCCAAGTGGATTAAAGACTTCAACATAAAACCAGAGACACTAAATTGGTTAGAAGAAAAAGTGGGAAAGCGCCTGGAACACATTGGTACAGGAGAAAACTTCCTGAACAGAACACCAACAGCCCAGGCCTTATTGTCAACAATGAATAAATGGGACCTCAGGCTGAGAAGCTTCTGTAAGGCAGAAGACACTGTCAACAGAACAAAGCGACAGCCTACAGACTGGGAAAAGATCTTCATGAACCCTACATCTGACAAAGGTCTAATATCCAAAAGATATAAAGAACTCAAGAAATTAAATACCAGCAAACCCAATAACGAAATTAAGAAATGGGCCTCAGAACTAAACAGAGAATTATCAACAGAGGAATATCAAATGGCTGAGAAAAGAAATGCTCAACATCTGTAGTCATCAGAGAAATGCAAATCAAAATGGCTCTGAGAATCCATCTTACACCCAACAGAATGGCTAAGATAAAAAACTCAAGTGACACTACATGCTGGCACGGATGTGGAGAAAGGGCAACACTCCTTCATTGCTGGTGGAAATGCAAATTAGTACAACCACTTTGGAAATCTATCTGGCACTACTTCAGAAAACTGGGAGTAGGGCTACCTCAAGACCCAGTTATACCACCCCTTGGAATATACACAGAAGATGCTCCACCACACAACAAGGACATATGCTCAACCATGTCCATAGAGGCCTTATTCATAATAGCCAGAACCTGGAGACAACTTAAATGTCCCTCAGTAGAAGAATGGATAAAGAAACTATGGTACATTTACACTATGGAATATTACTCAGCTATAAAAAAACAAGGAATTCCCAAAATTTGTGGACAAATGGATGGAACTAGAAATGATCATACTGAGTGAACTAACCCAGAAGCAGAAAGACTCATATAGTATATATTCACTTATAATTGGACACTAGCCCAAGAGGCATGTCCCATGAAAGTCTTCACTTACCAGGTGATTGGGATAGATGTGAGGACATCTTATTGGGACTCTAGGTAAGAGAAATATAGGAGATAGGGAAATAGAAGGAACCAGAGGGTCCTAGAAACCTACAAGAAAAACATCATGATGGGCGGATCTGGGCCCAGAGGTTCTGCTCAAACCACTGCACCAACCAAGGACAATACTTGCAGTAAACATCAAACCCATTCTCACATCTTGCCAATGGACAAGACATTCTCCATAGTTGAGTTTAGAGCGGGGACTAACTCGGACGTGAATTGTGGTGGCCCATATTTGACCACCTCTCCTTGGTGGGGAGGCCTTGTGGCACTCAGAGAAAGCAGGCTACCAAGATAAGATTTGATAGCCTATGACCATTTAGTGGGGGAGGAGGTCCCCCTTGGTCTTAGACCTAGGGGAGGGGAATAGGGTGAAAGCAGGAGGGAGGGAGGAACGAGAGGATACAAGTGTTGGGATAATCATTGAGATGTAATCTGGATAAATTAATTAAATAAAAAAAAGGGGGAAAGAAGAAAAAATTAGGGATATTGCATAATGCTTGTTAATAGTAACAGGCAACCATACTACTAGTTCACATACTTACATGTTTGTTTTTCATTATCTGCGGTATATGCTTTCTTATTTTAAAAAAGGTCACTGTAACACAACAGGCCTGCTACTCTGTCACTAGCCTTGTACATCTCACATCTACTCCATCTTGCATCTGCATCACTTTCTCTATATTTGAATTTAATATTATTTGATTCGTCATGGGCAATGTGCTAGACCAGGAGTGTGTGTGTGTGTGTGTGTGTGTGTGTGTGTGTACACCCATGTGCGTATGTCTCTGTGTATACCATATTCCCTCAGTGTATGGTAGATAACAGCATCTAGATTTGTGTAACGCATTCTGATGTTTGCATGACACATTTCTCAGAACAAATCCCCATGGTTTAATGACAGCTGTCTGTCAAGTATAGTGACAGGTTTTGGTTTTTTGTTTTTGTCATGGATCATCTAATTTTAGTTCACTTATCTATGTTTCCTTTAAATTTTTAAAACTTTTATTACATTTATTTGTATATTTTATGTGTGTGCATGTGAGGTCAGAGGATAACTTGTGGGTCCTGGGGGTGAAACTCGGGCCATTGACTTGGCAGCAAGCTCCTTGACGTGTTGAAATATCTTGTTGGTCCTCTTCTGTGCCTCTCGGAGGTAAAGTGAATGCTCCTCCAGTCAAGCCCTTCACTCTGCCATTCAGGGCTGCAAGGGCTGGGCCACGTCTCGCAGCACAGACACACTTCAAGTCAAGAGGTCACTATTCCTTGGAGACCAGCCTTGAGCCACACTCTGCGTCTGGAGACTTCAGGGGTCTTTCATTTCCCATATGGATAATTCTTGTGTCACAAAGACCAACTCAGTGCACAGGACATAACAGCAAAGATATTTGAACAGCCTGTGTTGTGTCGTGGGATTCGTGTCGAGCTAGTTTGACTGTGTGTTCACCGACCCTGGTGTTTCTAGATGCCTTCTCGTACCTTCTAGAAATAATAAGCATCTGAATCCAACCCTTGCCCATTTCCCATGGGTAGTAAACTGTGGAGACCTGTGATCCACTTGCTCACCCTGAGGTAAGAGCCTCCAGCTGTTCGCATGTGCTGTGATGGGCTAAAGGGAACAGCAAACCTGGTGAGGCTGTGGATATGGATTCAATGCCATGGAACATCTGGGTTACCTCGGAGAAGAGTCAGAATAAGCCTTCTTGGAGGTAGTTTGTTCCTGTTTTCATGAGTCCTCAGAAGGTACGTTGGGACAGGCGTCTCGGGGTGGCATGCAGAAACACACTTGCTGATTTTAAAGACGTGGGGCTGGGTACATGTTCAGTTGGTGGAGTGGTTGTTTAATAAGCATGAAGCCCTAGGTTTTGAAATCATAACCACACAAAGTGGGTATAGCTGTGCATACCTGCAATCCCAGCATTTGGGAGGATTAAGAGTTCAAAGCTGGGCTAGGCATGGTGGCACACGCCTTTAATCCCAGCACTTGGGAGGCAGAGGCAGGCTGATCTTTGTGAGTTCAAGGCCAGCCTGATCTACAAAGTGAGTCCAGGACAGCCAGGGCTACATGGAGATCCTGTCTCAAAAACCCAAACCAAACCACCATCACCAACAACAAAGCTGTCTTTGAACAAACAAACATCTCAGAAATAGAGGGGCTAACCTAGTATGAACAGGTCCTGGGGTCTAGCCCCTGGCCTAGCTGGACGGGGGGAAAAAGGGAGAAAAATATTGAAAACTAAATAATTATTTAAGTGTTACATTTCAAAGGTCACAGGCTGTTCAAACTAAGGATAAACAGCTCCAGGTTCAGAAATATGCCGCATTCCCGCTGCAGGGCTTTACCCACCATGGCGGGTAGTCTAAATAATAGACAGTAAGTTTCATTTTACAATATGGAAAATGAAGCGGCGATTTCTCAGCTAGGTCCAAACTCTGGGCTTGTGCTTTGACTGAAATGGAAGCTTTAGAGTGTGATTGCAAGCAAATGCTTTCCTCCGGAGTAACTCTTTGTGAATTTTAGAATTCTCAAGTGGTATTCATGAGTTATGTCTAAGAAGAAAGCATCCTTCCGTCGGATGTTTTTTGTTTGTCTTATTAGGACCCCCAAATTTAGATTAAGATGTTTCCGCCCCAGGTTTTTGGTAAGCACGCGGTGGTCTCGTAAGTTGGAGCCTGAGCGCCCTCATTACTTAATGAAAGCCACTACTTTACTGGTGCCATCTGTAATAATCTATTTCACCAGGAAAAGACATTTTATTAATTCTTAAAGACTTGTCACAGTTGGGCGGGGAGGGGGGGGGTCTTGGTCAGGGGTGGGGGACGGAAATCAAGCTTTTAAAACCACTACCTGCGATCCTGGCGATGTAAGGCAGGTGTTCAAAGAATTAAACACTGCTGTGGGGGCTCTGTTGCGCTGGTGGGACTTCGTGCATTTTGTTACAGGCAGCGTCCCCCGATGCCGTTTTTTGGGAGCCTGAACGGGTCCCGGACCTTACTGGCCCGTAGCAGTCCCAGTGTTATCCCTCCCAGCCAAGAGACAAGCTGCAGGGTTGTCGCGGGCGACGCATAGACCAACGCGACTAGAAATCAGGCTGGTTGGCTTCTCCAGACCAGCCCCACGGCACGGCATGATGTCATGGGAGCTGCCACTCACCGAGATGAAAGGGATGCGGCGCAGCCCGCTGGCACTAGACAGCCCCGCTGGGGCACCGCGAGAGAAAGCTGCGGATCCAGCCGCTCAGCCCAGGCCGGAGAAAGCCTGCTCTCTAGAGCCGGCAGAACAACGTGGCCCACGTTTAACAAAAGAGCGTGTGGCCTGGGAGATCGGAGAGGCCAGCTAAGAACCTGCCGGTAGCGAACTTTCTAGATCCGCGTGCATAGTGAGTAAGCTCAGCCTTGCCTTTTTGATGCACAGCCACTGATTGGCGATCAGATTACAGGCACTCCATCTGCCCAGCTCGCCTGCCTTTGATCTGCGCGGGTAATCCATTTTCCTGGATTTGAAGTTTCGTCTGGGCTTGCGCCCACACACATTTTTGGGAAAGCAGAAGCGTTTGGCGCGGAAGTGCTACCAAGCTGCGGAAAGCGTGAGTCTGGAGCACAGGCGAGAAGCAGGTAGGCGTTTGTGTGTGGTTGGAACTTTCACTGCGTTTTCCTCTCGTGTTCAAAAGGGAAAAAGAAATGGCTTTCTATCAACTCCCAGCAAGCATGCCTGAAGCCAAGTCTTGCACCAGGCTGCGTGCTCGTGAGACTGAATTTGATTCTTGATGCAATTGTTTCGCGGTTTGCACAAGAGTTTGCGATCTGTCATGCAAATCGTACTTGGAAGTGAGTAGTTCAAACAGACAAAACCAGGCGCGCAAGGTTTGTTGCAAGCAGAGTTTCAGACTTTAGAAGCTGGGCTGGAAAAATGGCTTACTTTATTTAGTGAATGGTGGGACTTTGTTGAAAATCGCCCCCCCTTCCTTTCTTCCTTTCTTCTCTCTCTCTCTCTCTCTCTCTCTCTCTCTCTCTCTCTCTCTCTCTCAGCAAATCTCATCTCTAGCAATTCTAGCAGTGCTATTTATTCTCTGGCTTCTGAGACCTTAGTCTATCCCCACATACGCCCTTGCCGTTTTCATTCCCAAGGGAATCTCTGCAAAGACATTTATGATTGAAGCCTTTCGAGTATAAAGTGGAAGAATTCAGAAAAAGTGAGGGCCAAGCTGCACTAGGGTTAGCTAAAAATACTCAAGCCAGTCTCGGTAACCTTTGAAAATAGTAGAAGCTTTGTTTACAGAAACACTCACGAGGTTTAATATTCTTAAATTAACATTTACTCTAAATATATAGTGACAGCTGTTGTGAGTTACAATTTGCCAACTGTTTACCAAAACTGTCTGGCAATCAACAGTTATTATGTTACACGAAGTATTTTAGCCACATTTTCACTTCAATTAGTGCCCTACAAAACCAAATTATACTGGGCACCCAGCTTGCCAGATAACTGCTACTTGTGAATTCATCACTTCACACACATACACACACACACACACACACACACACACACACTGCAAAGACACACACAGACACAGACTCACACAGTCTCACATACACAGATACACACAAACAAACACAGACACACACAGAGATAAACAAACACACAAATAGATGCACCAAACACACACACAAACAGAGAAACACACACAGATGGACACACATGCACGTGCGTGTGCACGTACACACATGTGCACATGAACACATATCTTTACACTGAACTTCAGGAAACTCGGGACAGTGGGAGTCAGAGCTCTGTACCCACATTGGCCTATTCTAACATTTTGGTCCTGGGTTCATTTGGTAAAATACTTTACAACTACCATAACAGTCTGTTTTATGTTAGCCGGGCAATGAGGGAATGTAATTAATAAAAATAATTGTTCTGGATTCTGAATTTCTCAAGAGAGAAATAATCATTTGTGATTATTTTTTCTAATCCAGCCAATTAAGTTACTTGAATAACTTTCCTCCTGGTAATAGGAGGCATTTTGCATATTTGGGTTAATTTTAAAAAACCTTAACATCTATAGAGCGAAGGCTATTTAGAGTCATGGTAAAGTGACTGTGTTTAGAAGGTATATTGGTAGGAGCTGAGCCCAAAAGATCTAACCTGTCTTTAGTTATGCCAGAAGGATTATTATTTTTTCTTTTGAAGGGGGAGGCATCAATCATGCATATAGCAGCCTGATTTTTTAACATTTGATTAAAAGGTTCTCTCTAAATTACAAAAAAAAAAAAAAAAAAAGCAATATTTTTAAAGCAATGGCAGAGACAGTGTGCTTGGAATGGGCTGCCCTGTTCAGATGTGGAATTCTGAGCTTCTCCTAAAGACTGTTTATTCTGCTGCTAGGTTCATTTTAACAAACAGACTCTCCTCAGTGCAAAACAAAGGGGAGAATTAGCAATTATCTGATTTATTTAGGCTTTGTAGAAGACTAGCGCGGGCAAGTCAAGTCCTTGAAAAATCCACTTCAGTGCCTGAATTAATTCAGTTAATTGTTTACTTCTTGTGTCTTTGTTGAGAACTGAAACCTAGAGCATTTGGTTTTAAAGAAGACTCTCCGCTAGGGCACAGGGGTGCTTCAAAAGACCTTTCTTAATTAATTGCCACAGGCGCCCCTGCTGGGGACTTAGCAGATACGTCCGTGACAGTTCTCCCTTACAATATTACAATTTTTTTTTTTTTTTTTACAAAGCATTTTCTATCTCTTACTTCAATGGCAGCTTTGTTCGTGCAGAAAGGCCAGGGCTTCAAAGGACTCTTTACTTCCAGTCCCAATGCTGCCACTAATTAGCTCTGTGACCTTAAGAGAGCCTGCTCACTGTAGAGCGAGGGGCTTGACGGAATCATTTTCTTTTCCTGGAATGAGCACCGCTGGTATACTGCGACCCTTTTACGTGTGGGGGAGACTGAGACAGGAAAGTGCTCTCCAGGCCTACCTCAGCTCACGGCTGACTTCCTGAGCCCACAGCGTCCACTTTCCCGGTCCAGAGAACAGCATAATTTTGAAAGGTAGAAGTAGACGCCTCCTGCTGTGAGATCCCTTCTTTTGTTCCCATGAAAGATACAACAACTACATCTGTTGGAACACTTGCAAAATCTTCCTCTGCTTCTGTTTTTCTAAATGTTTCTGAGTTGTCAAAGTATAAGACTTGGAGCCTTCATTTTCCACTACCTTTGACTTCCTTAAATAGTTTTTTTGTTGTTGTTGTTGTTGCTTTGTTGTTGTTGTTGTTGCTGTTGTTTTTGAGGATGGCTTCGTGCTTCTGATCTTCGGCCTCCAATTCTCAGATGGTGGGGACCACAGGCATGTGCCACCATACCTGGCCTCCTTAATATTTAAAATAATTCTCATAAAGGAATGGAATATATCAGTGATGTATGGGAGATGTGGGTATGTTGAGGGGAAGGAAGATTATAAATAGGTGTTGGCATGTGTGGTTTTGTTTTGTTTTTAATTGGTGTTTTCTTAGGGGATGTCGGGATCCACAGTGGAGATTTGCCGTGGGATTTGGTGAAAGTTCTGCTTGTCAGTTCAGCACAGCTTCACAAATGACGGACTAGTCTGTCCCGCTTAAATGTATCGAGAAATATGATGTGCATTCTCTGTTTGCTTTCTTGTGAAAATTTTGTTGTGAAAAATTTTAATTTGACTATTGATTAAATTTTATACTTGTCTATTGCTTTCAAAGCAATATTGTATTATTTAATTTTTTATGATTTTTATTTATGTGTGTGTCTTTGTGTGTGTGTGTGTGTGTGGAGAGACAGAGAGACAGAGACAGAGAGATGGGGGGGGGGGAGACTCAGCACATGTATGCTGAGGCCAGAAGAGGGCACTGGATCCTCTCGATTTGGGTTTAGGGGTGGTTGTGAGCCACCCAACATGACCTAGGTTCTGGGATCTAAACTTGGGTTTTGTGGGAGAGCAGGAAATGCTCTTAACCACTGTGCCATGTCTCCAGTCCCCTTTGTGTACACACACACACTCTCTCTCTCTCTCTCTCTCTCTCTCTCTCTCTCTCTCTCTCTCTCCCTCTCTCATCCATCTTATAAAAGTTCATGTAAATCTTTACAGATTGTTACTTCCATTTATTGTTTCACTATTTAATTCACTCATTATTGATGCAATAATATCAAGACTTCCGGTCACATACATAGTATATTTTAAACACTTTATCTCATTTAAATGAACAACTAATAAAAAAAACCCTGTGATTTCTCCATTGTATGCAGAGAAAAAGTGAGTCTGAGAGGGGTTGAGTTACAAGTTCAGGGTCACAGGGTTAATTCAGTAGAGGGCAAGCACTTCTATCTAACTTCAAATCTTAGGTCCTTTGTTCTCAGGCGAGGCAGTCCCTCCGGTTACAGGTTACAGACTGCTGAACTCCACTGTGAGCAAACACTCTACCTAAAATGTTGGCCAAAACAAACCAAATCAAAATAGGTCCCATCTTTTTTTGGTCTTTTGACATACTTTGTAAGAATTATCAACTGGCCTAGACTCTCAAGTCATAAATAGCCTCTTAGAGTAACAGAAACTCAGGCATCCATTGCCTCTGGCAGGTCAGAAACTGCTCCTATGATCGCAGCCACTCTAGGCTGCCACAGGGGAAGCTCGGGCTTCTAGGCTCCTTTCGAGGATGATTCCTGGCTGGGCAGCGGTGGTGCATGCCTTTAAGCCCAGGCAGAAGCAGGCAGATCTCCGTGAGTTCAAAGGCAGCCTGGTCTGCAGAGTGAGTTCCAGGACAGCCAGGGCTACATAAAGAAACCCTGTCTGTAAAAACAAGAAGGAAGGAAGGAAGGAAGGAAAGAAAGAAAGAAAGAAAGAAAGAAAGAAAGAAAGATACTTAACTTGCATTTGCCTGGTTTAGAGGAATGCATAAGTGGATGAAGAAAGGAAAGATGGCCCTCCCTGGTGTCTTCTCTGTCTTCCATAGCTGCCTTTATGTGGTTCGCTGGCCTAAGGCTCGCATCCTAGATAGTACGGGCTGTCACCCACAGTGACTTCAGTCTTGCACAAGAAGGAAAGCAGCGGCCAGGAGAAGGTCAAGTGACTTTAAAGAAACTTTCTCTTAAACTTTTGGCTAAGAAACCAAATGACAGTATGGTTTCTTCTGCCCTGTTAGCTGTGTCCAGGTTACCAGTAAAGCAACAACAGCCTTGCACTGGGGGCTATGGGACAGCCAGCCTGCTCGGTGTGGAGAAGGGCAAAGCGCAGAGTGACTGGGTGGCCATCTACTTGAGGGTTAGATGCCACGAACTCAAAAGGATCGATCCAAGGGCTCCGAACTCGAATCAAGTGTGCCCTGTGAATGTCACGAGGTTGACTGAACAGCCTCTTTCATCTTTGTGTAGACGTTAATTGTATAGTGAAGACTGTGTGAGGATGCTGGGAGCCCAGAATTTGATCCTCTCTGGATTATTAACTTCCTGTGTGACTTTGAACATGACTTCTAACTGCTGGCCTTCAGTCCTCCCAACTCTCCATCCTAATTGGTAGCCAGGGTTGTTAAAACAAAACAACAAAAAAACAACAAAACAAAACAAAACAAAACAAACAAAAACTTACATTTTTGATGCCCCCACCCCGTTTTATTGCCTATATTTACAAACTTGGTTATCATTGGAGACTCTTGCTTCCAAGTTAATTAAGTCAACAGGGGCTGGAGAGATGGCTCAGAGGTTAAGAGCATTGGCTGCTTTCCCAAAGGTCTGGAGTTCAATTCCCAGCAACCACATGATGGTTCACTACCATCTATAATGAGATCTGGTGCCCTCTTCTGGCATGCATGTGTTCATGTAGACAGAACATTGTATGCATAATAAATAAATAAATCTTTAAAAAAAATTAAGTCAACAACTTAGAAAGAAGTTTTATTTATTTGTTTGTTTTGTGTACACGTGTATGTGGCAGGGTGGCAGTGAGCACATGCCACTTAACGTGTGTGGAGACCAGAGGACATGGACTTGAGCTGGTTCTCTCTTCGTAATGGGTGTCGGTCCTAAGGAGCGAATTGGAGTTAGGGTTGGTAGCAGATGCATTTACCTGCTCAGCCCCTCCTGATGGCCATTCAACTGATGTTTTAAATAAATATCTGCTATATTCCATGTGCTGTGAACTAACCTGATTAAAATCCACTATTTTCCTGTACCTAGCATTCTAGTGTATTTTCCCACGGCGTCGTGTTTTACAGTGGAGCTCCCCTCCCTCCTCCGCCCCCCGCCCCCCACCCCCCGCTCCCCCTACCCGGCGTCAGACAGCTTTCCATGAGCAATCAATAGTGCTTGTGAACCAGCCATACCCACTGAGTCGGCCATCATTGGACTTTTCCCTATGAAACATGTTACTTCAGTACTTTACGTTTTGGGTGAAAAGATCCTAAACAAGTGTGTTCTATAACACTTGGGCGTTGCCAAAGCTAGACTCAGAAGCCAAGCCTAGATATAATCTGTCTGTGGTAGCATATGCTGGTAAACCCAGAACTCCAGAGACAGGGCTGGGAGATGCTGCAGGCTCCAGCTGCTTGCAATCTGCATGGTGGGTTCTAAACCAGCCAGGGCTACACAGGGACATAACAGGACCACACCTCAAACGATAACAACAAAACCTACCTTAAAACTAATCATAAAAACAGTAGCTCTTTCAAGAGCCTCATAGTGACTTGGCTTTTCTGATTAAAATCTCAATAGGTTGATAAGATCGAGTGCTTAATGCGAGGAAAAACGTTCTCAGTCCCCCCCCCCCCCCCCCGCAAAGCACAGGTTTCTCTGAAGGGACCTAGGAACCTGTTCTCTTTCTCACATATTCGCTCTCACTTGTAGCCCAGGATGACTTTGAACTTACCATCTTCCTGCCCCAGTCCCCACTCCCACCCCCTGTGACCCCACATCCAGCTAGACCTTGCGATTCTTTGGGAGGGCCATTGGTGGTCAATGGAGGACCTGGGCTCTCACTTGGGGCTGTTCCTGGATCGCACACTCAAGCGAGGCAAAGGGGAGAGCGTCGTTTTACTTATGGGCATCTAAGGGCTGAGGTGCAGAGGCTCCATGTCCCCTTTCTTATTGTCAGTTGTTCTTTCAGTGATTTATTGACCAATGTCCTGCCGTGAATGGTGCCATTTACTAAGTATGCACCTGTGCCAAGTGCCAGCCTAGGAGGTTTAATGCCTGGCATTATTTATCAAACCCCCTCCAGTGAAGCAACTTGCTCTACAGAGGAAGAAGGGAAGTGACTATCCAGGGGTTAACTACTCCAAGGCTGTGCAGCTAGTGGGTGCCAAGTTGGCATCCAGACCTGATCGCTTGCTCCTGAAGCCCGTGTGTGTTCACAGTTGGGTCTCTCTGCACAGTGAGCTAACAGGCTAACTGGCAAGATCAATGAAACACATGAAAGGATCCAAGAACTAATGAGCTGAATAATGGCTTGCTGTCTCAAAGTACAAAAGGAGGTCGGACAGGACAGCCGCACTTGGCTGAAGTCAGGGAAGGTCATTTCTGGTCAGCAGATTAAATTCCACCCCAAACCGTTCAGCTACTAGCATCTATTGGAATGGTTGATGGTATTGGAGGCACAAGTCGGAGGGAAATCTGCCCCTTTTCCGGAAGCATTTTTCACTCCTTGGGGGAAGAACGCTAAAATACACAGGCCCTCTTGCCACGAGGCTTGTGACAACTGCTGAATTATCGCAAACCTTTGAAAGGGAGGAAATAAAGTTGAGGATTGGTGGGGGGGGCGGAAACGGTGGGAGTCAAGACTTCCTGAAATATGAGAAAACAGTCGAGGGAGGTAGGCAAGATACATGAGCATAATGAGGAAGCTTCTAGAACACAGAAAGGGCAGATTCAGGACACAGTTGAGGCCAGGCAAGCAGACCAGTTTGGTCAGAATATAAAGCTAGAAGTCTAGAGGAAGATAAGGCTCAAAGTGTGGGCGGAGCCCAAATGTGGAAATCTTTATATGCGAATCCTAGGAGTATAGAAGTGTCCCCTCTCAACAGCGGTGGCTCAGAGAGACAGGCCACAGGCTGGGGTGGGGGGATGGGGGTGGGGGGGTGCTGTGGTCCATATTCCCAGGTAGGGTTGGGGCAGGGAGACAATGTACTGTGGAGGAGGTGCTTGGTAGGAGGTAAAGGAAACAAGAAGAGCGAATGCCAGGGATCTTGCAAGGGAGGAAGGCCAGGTTTAGTTTGCTAAAGATGGGCTGACGATTACTCTGGGAGACTCCGGGCTATCAAGAAAATAAGACATGCCCTCAAGAGATGGAGGTGTGGTGGGGGAAAGGAACGGTCCAGGGATTGCGTCACCGCCGTTTGGGAATGAGAATGTTAGCCGGGCGCTGGAGAGTGCTAGTGATGCACAGGGCAGGGTAAAGCATCCTCACCTGGACTTCAATATAAGCTCAAGCATTTACCTGCCAACCACCTGCAGATTTCCTTCCTGAGATTTGTATTCTGGGTCTGTTACGTTCAAAGTCTCCCTCCACCTTTAAAGGTGACTCTTAGGAGCGATAGCGGTGAAGGAGTGAGTACTCCGCCATGTTGTTTGCAGTGGGGGGGGGGGGGGGCGGGTCACAAACTTGTGTTTTTGAAGGCTGAAGGTAAAAGCCATTCGCTCCACAAGATATCCTTTGAGACTCTAAGAAGCAAATTCCATCCCAAGGAGAGGAGCTCTTGACTTAGGGAAGGGTAGATCAACACAGGACCAACCTGGCGATGTGCCTGTGCCATCAAAGTCATGCACAGTTCCCAGGATTGGGAGGACCTTACCCGCTGACCCAATCATTGAACGCACAGGGCAGGAATGCCTTACATTCCTATAGCACAGCACAGATCTATTTTAATATAAAGCAGGTGTTCAAACTAAGGCTCAGGATTCTTAATATTACCTGTCACAGGAAAAGGGAAGCCTGTGAGCCTGGACCTGCCTTCTGCTATGTCCCCTCCCCTTGGCCAGTTGGGTCAGGTTTACTGGGTGAACCTAGCAACTGGACTAGGCTGGTCCTGAGCAAAGATGAGGAAGAGGCTATGGCAATCGGGCACCCCAGGCTCAGCCTCCGGAGATACCATACAGTGAGTTGGTCCTGTATGTGTGAGTGTCTGTGAGCTGGGTCCTCACAGTCTTCAGGGACCCGAGCTGAGAGGTCTTATCTTCTCAGGCCTTTTCTCCAGCGAAGAAAACAGGCTCTAGGTGAGATGTGATCTAGCAAAGGAAAAGCACAGAGATCCTGGAGAAATATGCCTGGAGGGGAAGGAAGGCTCCGTTCTTCCTTTTTTGCTCCTAACAAAACCTGGTGGTCTTGGTTCTCCGGCCCCCCCCCCGCCCCCACCTCCCCGTCCTACCCTGTTCGTACTGCAATCATTGGCCTCGTGATGGGAGCCCATAACTAGAGCTGAGGGCAGGGGTCGGGAGAGCCAAGGCTTGCTCAGCATAGGTGTGGGGCAGGTGAGACCCAAAGGGTGGGGGCCGGGTGACAGATTAGAGGCGGGTTGCCGTCATTGAGAGCCGCTAGGTTTGGGAACCAGGCTGGGACACGTTGAGGACCCTGGAGTCGGCTCCTAACCCCCTCTCCCCCCCAGCTCCCACCAACCCCCACCGCCAGGGCTAACTAGGGGCGTGGGGAGATCTGGGAGAGGAGCCTGATCCGGAGGCGGGGCTCCCAGCGAGCAGGGGCGGGGCAAGTTCCGGCAGCAGCGGTTGCCCGGCTACTGAGCGGAGGAGAGGCGGCCGCTGCTCTGTGCGCGGCTGGAGAGGATCCTTGTGCAGCCTGGCGCCCGCACCCCGCGCAGCCCCAGCCTCGGACTGCAGTCGGGCGCCACCGGGCAGGACAAGGGGAAGGTAGGTGTGTCTGTAACGGGATTGCAGCGCTGCCAGACCCAGCTTGCGGGGGGGATCGGAGCCGAGGGGAAGTAGTTGCCTGAGGAAGGGAGAGCTTGCTGCCTGGGCGCACGTGCGGGGAGAAGCGGACTGAGTGACGGACAGCCCTGGACCCTCAAGTCTCTTTGGGGACGAAAGAGTGAGTGACAGGACTTAAAGTGTAGTCTGTGAAGGATGAGTTTATAAGGCACATGTGCGTGCGTGTGTGTGTGTGTGTGTGTGTGTGTGTGTGTGTGTGTGTGTGTGTGTATGCAGATCGCGCCTAGCCCACCTACTCCCTGAGCAGCCAGCCACTCGGAGCCCCCAGCTGGCGCCCACGCCTCACTCACTGCCCAAATGCAGCTGAGCGGGCCAAAAAGGGAACATTTAGAAGCGCCATCTGTAGCCCAGAATCATTCTCTTTGCGTGCGAAAAGGTTTCTTGAATGCCAGAGTTGCTAGTACATTCTGAGCCGAGCATGTCATAGATTGGAGGAGAGGAGCCAGCTCTTACAGGATTCTCAGCGCCCCCTGAGTTTAGACATGTTAGTTCATTACTTTATTCGGTTTATTCGGGGGTGGAGTGGGGGGAAATATAACTCAAGCTGGCGTCAAACTTATGTTGCTTAGGCTGTGCTTGAACTGAGCCCTCTCCAGTCCTGCCTCAGCCTTCCAGTATTGGGATTACAGGATGTATTCTCGGATCTCAAGTTTGGCGAGCATCCAAAACCAATGATTAGCTTTAGTAGCAGTAAACTAACCACTAAGCCTATATCTAGCGTTCTAAAAAGCCATGTCACCTTTTTTTTTCATTTTAATAATAGGCCTCACTTTGTAAGCAAAACTATAAACACCACTGGGTGTTTCTCTAAGTGAAACAGTTAAATTCAATTTATTTATGAAGATATGACTTTTTAATTCAGTGACATGTCCTTTGACTACAAGGCAGTTTATAGACACAGGAAATGGATATTGCTAGACACGGCTTATGTAAACAGAAAAATTTATTTTTGTGCTGTCATTTCATGATCAACTTCTTATATGCACAGGGAGGATTATATTACATTAGTTTACTATTTACTTCGACTATTTTCTGTGGAGGAAGCTATGTATCTCTGAAGTTTTCAGAGGTATGGGTAACAACACCTCAACAACAAAAAGAAATTTTCTTTGCATGTTGAGTTGGTGTGAAAGGAATACAAAAATATAAAAGTGACTTGTGAAAATACTGCTTTGGCATGAATGCATGACGCATTATCATAAGCTCTGTAAATTCTTTACTTTTTAATCAGTGAAAATGTCTTAGGACGTTTACTTTATTACCAGGGCCACATGGCTTTATTGACTTTAGAATTTTCTTTTCCATAGTAATTGTTCACTCTTGAGATGTTACGATAGTATTTTCTGGGACAACTGTAGATATTATTTCTTTGATGGGAGCACCTAATGACCAGTCCAGGATTATGATTCTGAAGCCAACAAATATGAACTTAAAAAAAAATTTTTTTATTACATACAGTGTTTTGCTTGCACGTGTGCCTGTACGTCAGTAGAGGGCATCAGATCTCATTATAGATGGTTGTGAGCCACCATGTGGTTGCTGGGAATTGAACTTAGGACCTTTGGAAGAGCAGGCAAGTGCTCTTAACCGCTAAGCCATCTCTCCAGCCCCAAATATGAACTCTTATGCACTGGGAATATGGCAGTGACTACAGTGTAAAAGGCCTTTTTCCCAGTAAAAGACATTGTATAAGGGACAGTGCAAATGTGCAAGGAGTGTGTGCCTGTGTGCATGTGTATGTGCTTGCACATACATGTGTGTAGACATGTGGAGGCCAAAGGACAACTGAATATATTTATGACTATTTGCCTTATTCCCTTGAGACAGAATCTCTCACTGAACCCGAAGCGTGTTCTTTCAGGTAAACCATTGGAGAACTGCAACCTGCCTGTCTTCTGTCCCCGTGCTCAGGCACAGTGGCCGTGTCTAACATTTTTATGTGGGTGCTAGGAGTCCGAACTCAGATTTTCAAGCATTCTTATCTATTGAGCCATCTCCCAGACTCTTAGAAAGTTTTTAAAAAACTTTTTAAAACTTTTATTTTATGTGTATGGGTGCTTTTCTTGCATGTATGTCTGTGTAACATGTGCATGTGGCACCTGCAGAGGCCAGAAAAGGGTGTTGGGTACCCTGGGACTGGGTTACAGATGGTCGAGAGCTGCCCTGTGGGTGCTGGGATTCGAACCCTGCTTCTCTGGAAGAGCAACCTGTACTCTTAAGCACTGGGCTGTCTTTCCAGCTCCTAAAAAGATGTTTTTACAGTCTTAAAAAAAAAAAAAGCCCAGCTAATTAAATGATTCAGAATTTAATTCATGTATATTTCAAAATGCAAATGAGCTGTAAGCACATGGACAGTGAGTGACTTAGGACTGGCAAGCGACTTTGCATGTTCTCTTTAATACGGTAACATAATTTACCAGTTACAGCACTTAGGCAATTCAGAGCCTGTTTGAGGCTTTTAAAACAAGTGTGAGGAATTGTGCTGACACGCATGCAAATTTCCTTCTCCTTTTCCACGTATTTAAATCTCTGAACCCAGCCTCGGTTTTGCTCAACCTTCTAGACCACTTCCACCCCAAACTCACCACATCACAACCAAAAAGCTCCATGCATCTTTCATGACGAAATTCCTAATTGTTTTTAAACCTGAGAAGTCAGTCTTTAAATCCAAGCATTTAAAATTCTAGGCCAGGCCATCAAGTTCCACCAGCACGGAATCTGGGTTGACTAAGGATGTCCTTGTAGACTAAGTGTATCCTCCACGTGAACGAATCAGCAGCTGCCGCAGTGGGCAGAAGGGCCACAGAGCAATTTATTACAAGTGTCCCACAGCAGGTGACTGTTGGACGGCCATAGGCTTTGTAAAGGAAACTCCAGGCTGAAGAAAAAGACAAACAAGGCAGTATGAACGGAGCAGCCTCCGGTTTGTGCAGGCCGAGCTGGGAGTTCATTCATCACACTTTATTTGTTGAGCGTGTTTACATTTGAAAGTAAGATGTTTAAACAGAACTGGGTTATCTTCTAGCCCCACGCATCACAAAGCGCATGCTTTTTAAACCGTAGGATTAAACCCCAGGTTTTAAAAAGAAAAGAGTCATCCATCAGTAATTATATGCGGCTGCGATTATTGGGTTTCTCTTAAAAAAAAAAAAAAAAAAACTTGGATGGGTCTCATGAGGAAATTCTGCATGGACAGAGACAGCCTACGCAAGAGGACACTCCAAATGGTCTAAAGACCTTTTGGAATCTACCCAGGCTTCCTTCCAAAATAAAAATTTTAACAGCTGTGTCTTAGGCTGCGCACAGTCCTGAGGGCAACTGTCTTTGAGCACTCACGGTCAAACGATGCTATGATTGTTTTATTTGTATCTTAGGATCAACGGTCAGTAGATTTCAGAAAATGCTCATGACTTATTAGCAGTGTACTTGTTACGCGAACATTTTGAGAATTGTGACATTTCCCTAGAGCAAACATTATTGAACTCGCAAGTATTGAGCTCAAGAAGTAATAAGAATCCATCTCAGGAAACGCTAGCGGAGGGTAAGTCTGTGTGTGGACGAAGCAAACAGAACTAGAAGCCCTGGCTGAGGCCCTGGATGATTTTGAACTTTGGGGAATTTGAACTGCTGAGTTTGGCAGCAGAAAACCTTAACACTTGTGGAGTCCTTAGGCCCAAACATTTTGTTATTCGGGAGAGAACCGCTCTGGCTTCCTTCTGGTGTGCACAACTCTGCAAGCTTCCTAGGCCGCCAGGGCTGCCAGCTCCCCCTGCATGGATAAGGATTTTCAGAACACAGTCAAGTTAGGATAAGATTAAGAATAGCCACAGGAGGGCTGGAGAGATGGCTCAGGGGTTAAGAGCACTGCCTGCTCTTCCAAAGGTCCTGAGTTCAATTCCCAGCAAGCACATGGCAGCTCATGGCCATCTATAATGAGATCTGGTGCCCTCTTCTGGTATACGAGGATATGCAGGCAGAGCACTGTATATATAATGAATAAATAAATCTTTAAAAAGAAGAATAGCTATAGGAGCTGAGCATGGTGGCACACACCTGTAATCCCAGCACCCAGAGAGGCAGAGGCAGGCGGATCACTGTGAGTTCGAGGCCAGCCGGGTCTACAAAGTGAGTCCAGGACAGCCAAGGCTACACAGAGAGACTCTGTCTCAAAACAAACAAACAAACAAAAACCAGACAGACAGACAGAATAGCCACAGGCTGAGGCTGCTTGTCCTATTCCTATTTGAAAACAGTGTGACAAATTTCTGTTTTCCCTTCTGTTATTTCTAAGCCACTTATCCAATTATCACAGTGTAAGCAATTGTACTTAATACATTCGCTTTATTTCTAAGGCTTTTATTTTTATTTTTTAAAGCAGTAAGCTTGTTAATTTCCCATTTCTTTAATGTTTTATCTTATTCATATTAGAAAAATTCATGGTCAAGTGCTGCTTTTTATATAATGTTACAGTTTTGCTATAAAGTCCCATCCACTTTATCTGTGGGTTAAAAGTTTTTGAGAGGTAGAAATTAGAGGCTGAGCGTGCTGGCTTGTACCAAAACGTTCCATAATACAGAAAATGAGGCAGGAGGTTTGCTGTGAGTTTGGCCTGCATAGTGACACTTTATCTCAAAAACCAAAAAATAAAATATAACAGATGGAAGAATAAGGAAAACAAAATGATTTATTCTGTAAAAGATTATGTGGATCATTCTAAGTATTCTTAGATTCATTTGCTTTGATGGTTAACTAGTTTAAAGATGCTCATATTTAATGTTACTTGTTGTTTAAGCTAGAATGATAAAATCCGCTTTTTCTTCTTAGAGACAGTTGTTGACTGAGATTGATCATCCCTAGGCCAAAGATCCAGGATCTGAAATTCAACAAAATCTGATATGATGCCACATGAGAAAATTCCACACCAGGAAGCTTCCCATAAGGCCAGGCATGATGGCCCAGCACTAGGAGGGAGACAGATGTGGGGTGGGGGTGGGGTGGGAGGTGGGGGGTGTTTCTGTAGGGGCCAGCCAGAGCTACATAGTGAGACTGTGTCTCAGACAAAACCAGCTAACCAACCAACTAATCAACCAACCAAACAAACCAACACACCCCACACTTGACATGTGGGTAAGTGATCTTTAGGCTATATGGCTAAAGTGAATATAAAACATAAATGGATTTAACTTCTAGACCTTGGTCCACTCCTCAAGCCAGCCATTATGTATACAAACACCTTCTAAAACTTGAAGGCTTACCAAATCTAAAATGCTGCTGGCCTCAAGCATTTTATTTTATTTTGGAGTCGTGTGAGCATGTACCTGGGTCATTGGGTGTTTTTCTCTACGTTTCCCATCTTCTTTTTTTAATACCAAACAAAGCAAGTTTTGTATGGTGTTATAGACAATTTAAACAGCTCAGTTAACAATATGACCCTATACCTACCAACTAGAACTTACACATCCTTCATGTGTTTTATGGGATGTATTGAGACATCGACTGTATGTTAAGTTTGTAAGGCAGATCTCATTACGAAAGACTGCTTTTTAATTTAATTTTTAAAAATTTTGTGTGTATGAGTGTTTTGCCCACATGTGTGCTTGTGTGCCATGTGCTTGCGGTTCTGATAGATGGAAGAGGGCGTTCTATTCCTGGGGCTGGAGTTACAGGTGGCTGTGAGCCCCTATGTCAGTGCTGGGAATTGAACCCTCATCTTCTGACAGCCAGCCAGTTTTCTTAACTGATCAGTCATCTCTCCAGCTCAAGGCTGCTTTTGGGGGCTGGAGAGACGGCTCAGCAATTAAGGATAGTGACTGCTTTTCTGGAGGACCTGGGTTCAAATCCCAGCACCTATATGGCAGTTCACAACTGCCTGTAATTCATTCCACGATCTGACACTCTCACATAGACATACATGCAGGCAAAACACCAATTCAATAAAATAAAACTTAATTTAAAAGAACATTTAAAAAAGCAAGTTTTTTTAAAAGACTATTTTGATCACAGCATGCTTTTAGAATACATAAAATACATTTGGTTACTTAAAAACATAGGTGTTTATTCGGTTTCTCCTGAGACCTTGACTACATTTTCATTTTCTTTTTTTTTTTTTAATTGATAAGAATTTCTTTTTAATCCCTAAGAGTAAACGCACTACTGTGATTGCCTAAACAAAACGTAAGCAATGATGACCCCAGCTGAATGGCAGCTTTGATGGGAACCTTAGATGACCAGCTACAGGCTGAGAGACGGGGGAATTAGCCCTCCATAGGAATGAGCCGCCTGGTTGGCTGTGCACTACTGAGAGGTCAACCCCCAAAGCATACATCCAAGCCCCACCTTACCTTTTGAACCAGGGCCTCTCAGTGAACCCAGAGCTCATTATTTGGACAGAACTGGCTGGCTGGCAGGATCTGGGCTTCCTTTGTCTCTACCTCCCCAGTGCTACCATGGCAGTGTCTGTCTGTCTGTCTGTCTGTCTGTCTGTCTGTGCCAAACTTCAGATCTTTTTGATCTTCATGGACTCAGCCATCTTCCCAGCCCCACCTCCCTAAGCGTTTTAGACAAGAGACAGCCCCCCCTCTTAGAGCCCTGCATCCAAGAATAGACATCCTGACCTGGAATCTGTTCCACTACAATCACTTATATTTCACTCTTAATGCTATATTGGCACTTATTTTTCACTTACACTATTTCATCCTTTACAACTCTTTAAGATAAAAACTTTATCTCTGATTTATTCTTCACTTAGCATGTACCAGCTACACAGTCTGTACGAATTGCAATTCTGGAGTGAAACTGAAGTCCTGGCCGTTAAGTCTCCAGGCCCTGACTGACATAACAAACACACAAGGCTGGTAGGTGGTGGGCTATAGGAAGAGAAGCCAGCCACACAGCAAAAAGAGGAGCTGAAAAACTATGCCAACTTCCATGTGAGGGCCAAGCCACGCCTGGCCTCACCTCGGTATGGCCTCAGGGCTGATAGGCTGGATCCTGTGTCAAGGAAGTCCTTCATAACACCAAAAATTATTTTTACTGACCTAAGTATGTGCCTCAGCATTTGTTGCTCTTGCAGAGGGTCTGAATTCTGTTACCAACACCCACGTGGTGACTCTCGTAACTGCTTGTAACTCTAGTACCAGGACATCTGACACCCTCTTCTGATCTCCGAAGACACCAGGCACACATGGTGCACACACATGAGTGCAGGCAAAACATTCGTACACATAAAGAGTGACCATTAAAAAACAACAACAAAACCCCAAAACAACAACAATGACAACAAGCCCCCAAGCATTGCCTTGGCTACAGACTAGGAGAGAGAAGCAAGCAACTGCGCATGATGGGAGGCGAGGTTCTGGGTACCCCGTGCCAAAGTGCCCAGGCTACATTCATGGTTGGCAGGCATTAGTTTAAGGACTGCTTTAGAGGCCTGCCCAGCCTGGCCGACTTGGAGTCTCCTGGGTATTGCTCTTCTGAGCTGCTGCCTCTGAGGTCCCTTTGCCCATGTGCACGTGGCACGGGTTTTTGTTTTGTTTATTGCCAGCAAGTGCCAGGGGTTGCCTGTATGGCACCTGTTATGTTCCTGTCCCTGCCAAGCTGGGCCAGCTGGGACACATCTGCATTAATGTCCATTCAGGCAGACAAGCAGGGTGAGCAGCTTGGTGTGTGAGGGCCTCTTCAGGGCAGCTGGCGGGATGTGTGCCAGCCCTGTACTTTGGATTTTTGTACCTTTTTATTCTGGCCCAGTTCTGATGCTTCTGCCCTGCTTAGTGGGGCTGCAGGCAGACGCCAGGGCAGGAGTGCTTGTTCTGAGATGCCAGCTAGGGCCAGTTTTGCTGCACCTGACCCTTAGAAGTAGATGTAGAGTGGTTGGAAGGTGTTTTTTGTTTTTTGTTTTTTTTTAGTTTTTCAAGACAGGGTTTCTCTGTGTAGCCCTGCCTACCCTGGACTCAATTTGTAGATCAGGCTGGCCTCTAACTCAGAGATCCACCTGCCTCTGCCTCCAGAGTGCTGAGATTAAAGGCGTTTGATTTGCCACCATCGCCTGACTAACAGACTAACAGACCATTATATAGAGGCATAGTCATTTGTATTTCTTGGCCTTGATAAGTTAATGCCAAATACATAGAATCTTGAAACAGAAATTCATATTTTATGTCTTTGAGCCCAATCCCAGAATGCTACAGTTTTAACACAGTTTCACAAACAGCCTTGTTATTGTCTTGTTTTTTTTTTTAATTTTAAATATTATCAACAAATAGTTATTTCATTACATTTTTCTTTTGTTTTTATGAATGCCACAGAATTTCATAAGGAAATCTTATTTCATTCCAGGAAATTCATGGTCACACTTATAACACTTCACCAGTGAAGTGGTTGGTTTCTAAAGTGCTCCTTGGCCAGGGTATAGAAGGCGTGTAGAAGAAAGTGGTAGTGGTGCCCACCGAGCTGCCTCCAGGTGCACCTTGTTAGTATCATCCCCACCATAGCTCTCTGCTCAAACTGGGTTGAATGAGTAAAATTAAATTTCCTGTTTCATTATATACTTGTCAGCAACTTCATTGATGCAATTCCACCTTCTCTAGTTAAAAAAAAAAGGTCATTGGATGCAGCCACACAAGACCTCAAGTCTGCAGTGACATGACAGAATGTCTAAGGTGCCGTGGGGGGGTCACCAGACAGAAATTTGATTTGACAACCATCGGTACTAGTAGTTTTGACTCTTGACCTCTGACCTTCTCTCCCATTGTATGGAGATAGATACCTATTTTTAAAAGTAAGGTAAGAGTAGTGTGCTCCTTGTAAGCACAGGACTTAGCCTCGTGAGAGCTTGGTTCAAACAGTGGACCAATTCTTGCCCTCCACAGGCTGCCCTGGGTCACTGTGATCTCCCACAGTGGCCTGACAGGTGACGAGTCTTCAAGGACCATTGTCCCATGGAAGGTTGTTAGATGCTCAATAAAAATGTCATGACATGAGGGACGGGGTTGTCAGTAACATGAAGAGGAGAGGGCACGTAATGGGGAGGGAGATGTTTTGAGTGGAGAGATGGAAGGGAGGGAGGGCAGAGGAGGGAGTTAGGCAAGAGGCAACTAACACCAAGGATACCTGAGAAAGCCATATGGGAATCTACCATTTTATAAGCTTTCTAGACACACACACATACACACACACACACACACACACACACACACACAAACACACACACGCACGCACACACACACGCACACATTTAATTAGAGTTAGCTCATATAGGTAATAATATGCCTTCTAGAAGCTGTCCATTGCCAAATAAGAAGCCCAGGGCCTGATGTCGGGTACCTTCATTGAGCTGTTAGTCGGGAGTGGGGGGTGGGGGGGGCGGGATTCTGGAGACCTTCAAACTAATCTGGCTAGTTGGCATTGCTCTTAGTTGCCTAGGAGAACCTGTTGTAAAGAAGCAAATGATGCGAAGCCACACACTTTGATCATAGCACATGGAGAAATCAAGTAGATAGTGACTAGGAAACTTCCTTCCTGCTGGTTAGCTTTCACAGTACTGGGAGGGGATAAGGAGACATGTGGAGTGTTGGGCGGAAATCATCGACCATCTTACCCAGCTGGGAGCCCAGGGAGCCCCAGTAACAACTGGTCTGAGAAGATATGCCTATGGGTATAATAGTGGCACAGATGTTATGGGGGTAACCAACAGTTGTTAAAAGTATATGTAAGGCCAGCTCTACAACACGAAATGCATGCCTAGTATTGTAAATTTGGATCCAAACTAATGTTTGGTGAGTTCATGGGCCTCAGAGGTTGAAAAGCTAGTTATCCGTATTCTAAGTAAACATAGTAGCAAACAGCCCTACAAATCCCCCCCTGTCTGTCTGTCTGTCTGTCTGTCTGTCTATCTATCTATCTATCTATCTATCTATCTATCTATCTATCTATCTCAGAACAACTCTCAGACCTCACTGGAGAGGTTTCTCTGTGCAGTAGACAGCAGTTAACACAGACATTGTTAATTCTCTAGCCAAAGTACAGAGGATAACGATCTATGAAGTTTTCAGCCATACTTGAGACATCTGTATCACATACCTTCCAACACGTCTCAGAGACCATCAAAGAAGACAATACAGAAAAGTCAGTGAGGACTTGGGGGGTGAAAGGGTCTCTTCTGGCCACCCCAGGACTGCGATGCTCATGAACTCACAGCAGCTGTGCTAGCCTGTGCAGGACCTGCCCAAGATCAAGTCACTGAACATCCGAGCACAGGGAGGGTCTCATAGGAGCTAATGGCAGTTAATGACTTTTGAGAGTTGGTTTTCTTTAAGGGTAGGTCCAGGATGCAGTGGGTGGCCTCACATCCAATTAGTACACGGGCAACACAAATTAGATTCAGTAGATTATTTTTACTTTTGAAAAGACACAAATTTGGGAGAGGTGGAGGGTGGGGGTGAATCTGGCAAGAGTTAGGAGAAAGAATGCAAATAAGATCAAAATGCATTGTGTGCATGCATGAAAGTCTCAAAGAATTAAAAAAAAAAAGTTTTCAATGCCATAACACTTGCTACTACTTTCCTATGTTCCTAAACACTCGGTGTCAGTGACCTCTCCCACTGTGCTAGAGGACTTCCTAGTCCGGCTAGGATGATTGGCTTGCAGGAACTATGGCTCCCCCAGGCCGAGGGGATTGTTCTTGTTCACACAGATGCTCTCTGTCCTGGTGGCCATCATTGCTTGAAGTAGATCCTGATCTGGGGTTGGTTGAAGCAAGCCTCTAATCCCAGCTGTTTGGGTGACTGAGGCGATGAGTTCAAGACCAGTCTGGAGCGATTTACTATGACCTTATCTCAAAAGCGATAGAAAACAAACACCTGATGGGAGGGTTGGGGAGATGGCTCGTTGCGTCCAGTGTGTAAGTGACATTCAGAAGTTTTGAAACGAAAGCTTCCTGCTGATCATCCACCCTCACTCTGTGTTGTGCGGCATTGGGGAGGAGCCGCTGGAGCTCAGCCTTAGATTTAGCATCTGTTCCCGGGAGGAGGCGCCGATCAGATCTGTGCAGGGTTTGCATTCCCAGAGGGCTTTGCATCGCCCTAGAACCGCCCCATGTGGGCTGGCATCTGTTTCTTCTCTAACTGCAGAGTGTCCTGCAGCAGGTTACATCGCCCTTTCTGACCCTCGGTTACCCCCGCCTCTAAGGAATGATAGTATCATTGACCTGCTAAACCAGTGGTTCTCAACCTGTGGGTCATGACCCTTTGGGGGTTGACTGATCCTTTCACGGGGGACACCTAAGACCATCAGGAAGCACAGATATTTACATTGCAATTCATAGCAATAGCCAACTTATAATTAGGAAGCAGCAACAAAAATAATTTTATGTCTGGGGGTCACCACACCACAGGGAACTAAATTAAAGGGTCACAGCACTAGGAAGATTGAGAACCACTGGTCTAGAAGGCCTTCGGAGTAAGCAAATTAGCATGCTAGGGACACGCTGGTTCTTTTTTTTTTTTTTCCTGATGATATTTATTTCATAAATGTAATTATTTTCTAAAACATATTAAAATAGAAAACATGTTCTTTTGATCAATTTATACAAAGAAAATACCAATATAGTAATAAAAATACTGAAAATATATGAAAAGCACCAGAACATTAGAGAAATTACACTGGCAACAATTCTAGGCTGGTTCTTAGAAGTGTTGTTTTGTTGCTGTCATTACCCTGTTGGCCCTGTCTAAAGAGTTATGAACAGAAGGTTGCAAGCTGCTGTGTGAACGTGGCGCTCTTCTGGATGAAGTAGACTGGCTGCTGGAAAGGCTTGGGTAGAAAATAAAGCCCTGTGTGAGGTGGAAGCCCAGAGCTAGTAGGAGTCCTGCATGAATACATGCAGGTAATTTTATAAAATTTTATTACAGTTGCCAGTGCACAGTCACTGTATGACAGTCAGAAGACCACTGTAAAAGTTGGTTCTTGGAACCTGAGGCTGGAACTTGGGCAGCTAGTGCTTTTACACACTGAACCATCTCTCTGGGCCAGTGGTATCTTTTTAAAAAGTGGTCCTTTTAGGTTGGGGAGATGGCTCAGCAGTCAGGAACACTTGGCTGATCTTGCAGGGAACCTGGGTTCAATTCCCAGCACCTACATGGGGGCTCACAGCATTTGTAATTCCAGTCCTAAGGGATCCAACTTCCCTGGGTATCACGCACAATGCGTGTGGTACAGAGACATCCACGGTGGCAAAACACCCATACGTGTAAATAAAACAAAGTGGTGCTTTTAAAAGATAGGTAACATTTAACACCTCATATGGACAAAAAGTGGTGGTCACATTATTAGATAGTAAGTAGAGAGTGGCCCCTGAGACTTTGGATGTTAACTGTGTCTTCCTCCTTGTCTGTGACTTACTTTCTTCAGGGATAAACTCGTCTGATGAGAGCCATGGCTTTCAAGGTCCGACTCGGACAAGGGAGAGTGTTCTTCACCACCGTGCTTTTCCTAGGCTATTTGGTAAGTACAGTCTTCTTTCTCTCATGTGAGTATGGGGAAAGAGTTCATATCATGGTGCCAGGTTATACGTGTGGTGACACAGGCCTATGATCTCAGCACTCCAGGCTGAGGCGAGAAGATTGCAAATTCAAGACCAGCCTGGGCTTCGTAGCAAGATCCTTTTTCAAAACAAACAGTCAAACACACACACACACACACTCACACACACACAATTAAATAGTACCAAGACTATTTTCCATTTATGAGAGCATTAATTTTTTTTTCTGTTCAAATTATGCTTGCTGTATTTAGGTAGTGCTGTTTGTCACAAGTGTTGAAATTATTTTGTTTAAATCTAGGTAAAATCATAAAGCTAGTAGCCATGTTCTTACTCTTAGTGTTAACAACACAATCTTGGGTTTACATGCTATTTCTATCATAATATACCCTAGGTCAGTGGTTCTCAACCTTACTAATGCTCAGACTCTTTACTACAGTTCCTCGTGTTGTGGTGACCCCCACAATCATAAAATTATTTTCATTGGTACTTCATAACTGTAATCTTGCTACTGGGATGAATTGTAATGTAATAGCTTATATGTGGGATGTCTGATATGTGACCCCTGTGAAAGGGTTGAGACCCACAAGTTGAGAGCCACTGCTCTGGACTCTAAGAAGGCCATTGTTTGTTGTTTGTTTTGTGGGGTTGAATTCAGGGTCTTGTGCATGCTAGGCAACTGGTCTACCACTAACCTACATCTCCAGTCAGAAGAGATTAAAACGATTTGATGTGGTATTTGTACCCATCTTGAGTTCAGACAGTGTTAGAGACAGAACTTGTACTGTTTGAAAGTGTGACAAGAGGCCTGTGAAGGTATCCAAAAGAATTGAATTTATTTGCTCTGAGATAAAATAGGGACCTACAACTAGATAGAGACCCTCCTGACCTTCTGCGTGCTTGGGCTACAAGCACACACCGCCACAGCCATATTACATGGTGCTGGGGATCCAACTCGGGGCTTTGTGAATGCTAAGCAAGCAGTTTGCCACCTGAGCTGAATTCCTAGTTTGAGACAACCTTATAGTTTTAAAAAGGCATTTATTTATTTACTTTTTAAATTTCTGAACAGGTTGTTCTGTGTTGACATCACCCTCCTCACTGCCCTCCCTGTCCTCCCCCCCATTTTGTCCTCTTTATTATTCTAAACAATTGTACTTCTTTTTCATATTTTTATATACACATGTGGTTTTATGTGACTGTGAAAGACAAAATGATGTAGCTCAAGTTGGTCTCAAACTCTCTGTATGTAGCCGAGGATGGCCTTGAATTTCTGATCCTCCTCTCTACGCCCTTTAATCCTGGGATTACAGACATTCACTGCCACCGCATAGGGTTTACACAGCGCTGAGGACTGAATCCAGCACTTCATTCACGCTGGGAAGCACTCTACCAACTGGGCTACATCCCCAGCCCAGTACCAGTGTTTTTAATAGAATATTGCCTGTTAATAGGTAGGTAAGGGCCAGTGAGACTTGCCATGGAGTCTGATGACTTGAGTTTGATGCCACAAGCTGTCCTCCGAGCTCCCCATGAGTGCTGTTGCATGTGCACCTTGCATATAAATAAGTAAATACATAAATATACGAACACATTTTAAAACATTTTAAAGCAAATTTTAAAAATGACAATAATAACGCGAACTTGCTTTTAGTAGATAGAAAGCTCTAGATTAATTAAGCTAATTGATTTGGGGAGATTTTTAGCTATTGCTCTTTTTGACGACAGTATAATTTTTCTACCCAAGGTCTATGCTCTGAGCCCAATCACACTCTTCAGTCCTAGGGATCACTGGGTGGTAATCAGACAGGGTGTGAGTTCAGGTTCATGCAGCACTTTGCTTGGAAGAGTTCAGAGCTGGTCTTTGTCACCTCTACTGCTGCCACCTCCATCCTCAGGAGGTTGTGAGCACATGGTTGTCAGGTAGGAGTTCTTAAAGACGGTCTCTTGGTGAGTGTAGTGACCCGCACTCTCCACCTGGGTACGTGGCAGTTCTTGGGGAGAGGAGGCAGAAGAGTCAAGAGTTTGAAGCCAGCCTGAGCTACATCTTGAGATCCTGTCTCAAGTAAACAAAGATCAGTAACCGAACAGCACCAACAATGGCTTCTTAAAAATTAAATACAGGCCTATCTAAAGGAAAGCCCCAGGTTCCTGTGGTGTTATGAATGCATCTCGGCTGCGTATGCGTTGTTAGGGTGGATTGTGTTCATATTTCTTTAAGATCATAAAAGGTTGGTTGGATTGCTTTAATTCAGAAACTTTCAGGTAGCAAAAGCCCTGGGGTGCCTGCAGGGTCACTCCTTCATGTGTCATGTTAGAGACGCCAGCATCCTCCTGATAATCAGAAATGTAGACTAACTGATGGGGACCACAGTTAAGTCTGGGACAAGGGGGCCCTGACTATGGGATGAATAAACACTTCACGGGGTAAGAAGGACATGAGTTACAGATCAACTTGTCCCGTGGACGCATCCAGAAAGTGGTCTTTCTTCTTAAAGCGAAACTTAAGGCGCTGCCGCGCTGAGGCGGTTTTCACTCTCTAGTCGTGAGCAACCCTGCAGGTGCCATCTCTCTCTATTTTGCGAGCAGCGAGAGGGGTCGGGCTGAAGATAACATGTAGGGACCCGTTTTTTGTCTTCCAGTCATGTAAAGTGACGTGTGAAACCGGAGACTGCAGACAGCAAGAATTCAAGGATCGCTCTGGAAATTGTGTCCTCTGCAAGCAGTGTGGACCCGGCATGGAGTTGTCCAAGGTACGTATCCCGAGTCCGTGGTTACACTTCGGTTAGAAGTTGCATTCTCTTAAACCAAATGACTTCAGTTGACTCTTAGCAACACTTTGGGTAATACGACATAACTCTTGGCTCACTATGCCACTTTAGCAAGATCTAATAAAATTCCCCCTCTGACACCTGCATCTTTTTGAGATAAGTAGATTATAACAACCAGAATTCTGCACATACTATTGATGTATGTAACTTAGTGATAGAATGTTTTGGGGGTAATCGTAAAGAGCCAATACTCTACTTAAAGCTTAAAAGTAAAACACAAATAACTAAGGGTGGAATAATGAAACTAGAAATAACTACCATTTCTTGGGCCTTCTTTTTCTTAAAATGAATGTTATCATCGCTGGTTGGTTGTGTTCTGAGTAGGGATGGGATGCCATGTGGCAGGCCAGGATATTGAAGGAAGCAAGTGTTATAATTTTACCACTCTGTCTGCACTCCACAGAGCACTTTGGCATATGCATTTTAAATCCTGTTCGTTAAATATTTTGGGGCTTAGCCGGGCATGGTGGCGCACGCCTTTAATCCCAGCACTCAGGAGGCAGAGGCAGGTGGGTTGCTGTGAGTTGGAGGCCAGCCTGGTCTACAAAGTGAGTCCAAGACAGCCAAGGTTACACAGTGAAACCCTGTTTCAAAAAAAAAAAAAAAAAAAAAAAAAAATGGGGCCTTTCTCAGGGTCCACTTGCAGTTTGAATAAGACACAAAAAGACTCCTTTAGCTGGGGCCATCTCTCAGCTAGCTCATCTAAACTTACCGTAACTTCTCTGCTTTCTCCTCTCCCTACGTGGCTCTCATTACTTGCGTACAGCTCCGTCTTATCCTTTCTGCTTTCTTCCATGTGTCTCTCTCCATCTGCCTGTCTCTTCTCCCCACCCCGAAGTCCCGTCCCTGTACTTCTTGACGGAGTCCTAGGCTGCCAGCTCTTTTATTGTATAAAAAGCTACATTTCAGTCTGAACCAATCAGCAGCAAGACAAGGCCTAATCTATCTCATATGGCTTGTCCTTTGGCAGGTGAGGAAGGAAAAGTGTTTACAAATAGAAAACCCATGATGGGCCATAGAAATTACAGTACCAAAAATCCTGCCAGCACTTGGCTCTCTACCCTGTACAACATTAACAGTCTACCGAGATACACCTCAGTGCAAGGGAGGGCCATCCCAACAATTAAGAAATCCTCCTTGGGGGGTTGGGGAGATGACTCAGCAGTTACAAGCGCGGGCTGCTCTTTCAGAGGACTGGGTTCAGTTCCCATCCATATGGCAGCTCACTGTTGTCTGTAACTCCAGTTCCAGGGGACCCACCGCCTTCACACAGGCAAAACTCCAATGCACATGAAAAACAAATAAATAAATAGATAAATAAATAAATATCCTCCTCCTCCTCACAGCTGCTCATATTTCACAGTGTCTCCTCTTGGCCTCTTCTAAGCTAAACATCCATTTGCTTTATTTTTCGGTCTTTTGAAGATGTTACTAGTTATGAGGAATTGATGTGATGCTTTGTTCTTAGTGAAGCATCAGATGCTTCTGTTATAGAAGAGTCAACGGACTTTTGTTTTTACCGAGAGTGGCCTTTAAAAGGAAAGCCCTCTCCCCTGCAAACTGCTTTTACTTAAAACCGGAGTCTTACCGTTCATAGAGTTTTGATCAATGAGCTACAAACCGCAGGCAAGGAAGAGTCCCGCATCCCACAGCCCCATCCTTGGAGAGAGCTTTTCTTTCTGCTTGCTGTGTGGTGGCCTTCCCAGTGCTGACTTCACATCTGGATTGACATGGCTTCCAGCTCTCTGACAGCTTTGTTAACCACTGCATCTCACCAGAAAGGTGTCAGTTCCTCTTGACTGTACCCATGTTTATTTCAGATGTAGGTTCTGCCATATTGGGTAGACAGCAGGTCCTCCTGCCCAGGGCCAGCAAACACATTCAAGTTCCTGGCCAGCCATGAGGGAAATAGATGGCTCTTCCACCCGCTGAGATCCTTTTGCCTAGCACTGTGAAAAGATGAGTGGAACTGTATGGATCCTGAGATGAGAAAACCCTTCTTAAACATTTATTCTCTTATCTGCGTCCTTTGACTGTAGAGAATATAAAAAGAATATCTAGAGAATCAGACCAGAAGGTGAAGGTTCAACCGTCTGTAAAATTTTTAAATAGGAAAAAAAAAATTCATTCCACAGTCTCTGGTTGCAGAGACCAGGAACTTCTCTGCAGCTAAACAAATTCAAGGATCAACTGTCCTGAGATCTCCAAAGGAAGTGAACCCTTGGGAGTCAGGCTGCCTCACAACCTCCTGCTGGGGTGGGAAGCTCCAGCCGTCCTTGACCAACTGCTAAAGCCTTGGTATGGAAAAGTAGGTGAATGCAGAACCCTGCAGCCCTGTGTGGTGTGGCCTCTCCCATTTTACCTCCAGGGTACTGAGGCGATTCTCCTGATGCAGAGCACAGAGAACACCTCTCTCCCAGCAAGGGCGGGGTGTGGGGGGGATGGGGGAGATTGAGGGTTGGGGGATTGGCGCTTCTGAAAGAGGCCAGAGCAGCGTACTCTCGAGAAGACCCACCCTCGGCAGAAAATTGGAGGTTACTAGTTGGGGGTATTACCTAAGTGACAGGGGAGAGGGAAAGACCAGGGCCTGTCACTCAAGTTCTCCTGCCTTAGAAGCAATGGGGACAGAGGGGGAGGCAGGGGAACCGGGAGAGGGAGAGAGAGAATGTGTGCGAATACCTTGAAGGTCATAGTCCAAGGCTCACAGAAAGGCAGACACAGTGAGAGCGTTGAGGTCTGCTTCCCAGCCCTCACAGCTTCCCCATACTAATAATCCTGTTTACCCAGGTCATCAGCTGTGATTTGTAACAAAACAAACAAACAAACAAAACAAAACAAAACAAAAACCTACACAAGAAAAAGCACACTAAAGGGCAAAAAGCTGAATTTGAAGGGACAGAGCAAGCATAGGAAACAAACATGGTGAAAGAATTGGCATTACCATAAAAAGAGTTTAAAATAGCTGTAGCTGATGTGCTGTATAAGATAAAATGGGCATTAGTTGAGATAGGTGGGCAGTATAGGCAGAGAGGTGGAAATATTTAGAAAGAACTTGAATAAATAAATGAATAAATAAATAATGAAGAATGCACCTACTAGGCCATTGGTAGACTAGATACCACGAAAGAACGGATCTTAATGCTGGAAGACTTATCTATTGACACTTCTGGAACCAGAAACCAAAGCACAGACAAAAGGGGGAAAATCTTAAGACAAGGGAGAAGGAGAAGCGCTGGGTCTCCAGAGGACAGAGGAGGGCGTGGCTCTCACTCCTGGGGAGCACGTGAACACAAGCAGAGTGAACAATTTAAAGTGTTATGAGAAAACCCCAGAATTCTGGCAGTGAGAAGTTGTCCTACAGTGAAGAAGAATTCAGGCCTGGTGGCCCTGGCGTGTCATCCTAGCCCTTGAAAGGCTGAGGGAGTAAGAGCCAGAATTTAAAGCCGGTGTGCACTACATAGTGAGTTCCCAGTCGAAAGAAAGGAAGAAGAAAAGGAAGAAAAGGAAGGAGAGAAAGAAGGAAGGAGGGAGGGAGGGAGGGAGGGAGGTGAGTGAGCCAGGGAGAAGTGGGGGCTGAGTGAACTGTGAGCAGAGCACATCCTCCAGGAGAAGGGGACTTCAACATCCTCCTATTAGAAACCAGCCGAGCCACAAGCCGACTCTTAGCAAGGTCATAGCTGACAGTAAGCCGCCATCAATCAAACTGGTTGTCAGTGACATTCTTCCGTTGCCAGCAGAATACACATTCTTCTCCAGTTTTCATGAAGGATTCAGCAACCTGGACCACATGTCAAGTTGTTAAGTGTTTCCTAACACACTTAAAAGAATATTTGAAATGTAGGTGTGACCTGTCCATCAACTGACAAAAGAACACAATGGAAACCAGAGACAGGAAGATAGTTGGAAAAGTCCTCAAGTGCTTGGAGATTAAAAACAACAACAACAACAACAACAACAAAAACACTATGCTAAATAACCCACAAGCCCAGAGACAGAAGAAACTTCCTTTTCCTAAGAAAATGACAATGAGTTTATAAAAATGTGTGAGATGAAATGAAACAGTACTTAGAATAAATGTGCAGAATTAATGCATGTATTAGAAAAGAAAAACCTAAAGCTTCTGTATTAGGAAACTAAGAAACAAATCAAATGCAAGCAGAGAAGAAAGTAGGTAGTCACAGGAGAGGGGTGGGGGAGGGAGGGAGAAACAGGAAATCAAAAAGGAAAATTAACAAAAGCAAAAGTTGATTCTTCAGGAACAAAACAAAACACAAGGATACCCCTCTAACCAGGCTGAGTGAGGAAGCTGACACTAAGACACAAACTACAAATACCACAAGTGACTGGAAGTGTCACTACAGATTATGGACATGAAATTTTGACAACTATAATCTCAAAGATAAAGCATGCCAAGCCTATGAACGGCACAGTCTACCGAAACACACAAGAGAAAACAGTCCTTATCTACTGAGGAGATCTGCTTAGTAGTCATTAGTAAACTGCCATGAGGAAAGTACCAAGCCAGAGTGAGTTCACCAGTTAAGAAATTACACCAGTGTCCTCAGCAATCCGTGCTTTAACACAGAAGCAGAGAGTACAGGCTCATTCTGTGCATGTTAGCTTAACAGCACCTAACGTCAAGAAGACAAGAACATTAAAAAAAAAAAAAAAAGGAAAGCTACAGAACAATAAATTTTATGAACATAGACATGAAAATCTCCAACAAAAATTTAACAAATCCTAGCCAAGAGCGTTCCCCTCTGTCCTTAGGATCTATCAGTGTGATGCCGTGCAAAGCTGGTTTAACAGTTGAGACTCAATGGGTGAACTCTATCACATCGACACAGTAAGGAAGAAAAATCATGTGTCATCTCAATAACCATGTGAAGGATATTCAACCCCCGTTCAATATGGAAACTCTCAGTAAACCAAGAATGAAGGCGGAACCTACCTAACCTGAAAGAGAATACTTACAGGAGCAGCCCTACAGTTAGCACTTACCCAGAGGAGTTAAAAAACTTGCATCTACACAAAATCCGCACAGAAGCAGCTTTACTCACAGTTACCAAGACCTTCGAGCAGTTCAATTATCCTGTGGTAGGTGAGGGAGAAACCAGACCACTCAGCCAATGAAATACTATTCTGCACTAGAAACAAAATGAAGAACCTTAAGTGTATATACTGGGTGACAGTTTGGAGATTGGTGTTCGCCATAAGCCAGGGAAGAGAGGCGTGAGAAGGTAGAATGTAGTTGTCCAAGCCTGTAAACTGTATGACACCAGCACTGAGCCCTAAGAGAAATAGAGGCTTTTAGGTGATAGAAGAGGGACCGTGGATTGGCTGGACTGAAACAGATGTGTCATTCAGGCAGAAAAAGTTGATACTGAAGATGCTATGTAGGGAATGGGGTGGGGCTGAGGGGTGGGAGTGGGGGTGGAGGGTTGTGGAGCGACAACTGATGTCTGGTGATCTTTCTCTCCCAGTGTTATTGTAAACCTAAAACTGATCTTTTAAAAAATAAAAAGGAAGTCGCTGGGCGCGGTGCCATACACCTGTAATCCCAGCACTCGGGAGGCAGAGGCAGGCCGATCTCTGTGAGTTCGAGGCCAGCCTAGTCCTTAAAAAGATCTCTGAGCAAAATGGACTGCTTTTCACGCATGCTTTGTTGTTTTATTTCATATATTTATTCTTATGTTTGTGGCTCATTTTCCTTATTTTCTATGTTTTGCCTGCAAGTATGTCTGTGAATCATGTGTGTGCCTGGTGCCCATGGACTTCAGAAGAAGGTGTTGGGTCCCAAGTGATTGGAGTTACAGTTAGCTGAGAGGTGCCATGTGGGGGGTGGGGTGGGGTGGGGAGCTAGGAATCGAACCCGGGTCGTCTGGAGCTTCAGCCAGTGCTCTTAACCACTGAGCCATCTCTCCAGCCCACATTTGTTAGTCTATAATAGGTATCTTGCAGTTGTGATGACAGGTGATGTGACCAAAGTAACTTGGCAGATGATATCATGTGACTTTTGGGTACTAAATAGTCGAACCTTCACACCACAAGTCCTAAGTAAGGCCTGGGAGGGCTCCCATCTTAGGGATCATCCGGAGGTTGACTGACTTGTCAGTGTTGTGGCTAGTCCACCATATGCCAGGGCCCTGGGGTGGTGCAGCCACCTGGAATTATGTGACCTTTCTCACTCTGGTACAGCTCAGTGGACTCCTGTCTAGTAGGATTGCCTGTGACAATGGTCTGTGCGTGTGTCACCAACTTTGGGAACCGCTAGCCACAGTGGCTGTTGAACATTTGAAATGTGTTTAGCTGCTGCTACTGAGAAAATAGACATTTAGGGTTGCCTGTGACAGTGGTCTGTGTGTGTGTCACCGACTTTGGGAACTGCTAGCCACAGTGGTTGTTGAACATTTGAAATGTGTTTAGCTGCTGCTACTGAGATAATAGACATTTTGATGTTAAGTGAAGCTTTTGAGACTCTGGCTTCTGAATTGCAAGGTACAGCTGAGAAATCATAATGTATCTTCCAGAGGTTCCGGCGGAGGACCACATTCTAAAACAAACGTCTTCACCCTTGCTTCCATGTCACAGACCCCCCCCCCCATTTCACAGAACCCCCAGCTTGCAGCCTCTAGCCCCATTCACTCCCCACACCAGAGGAGGCTCCTGGCACTGTGCTGCGCAGCCTCATTTCAATAGTTCTTTTCGGTTCCCACGCTCCTGTCCTCAAAGTCCTAAATCTCCCCACTCCTGGTCGCCGTTAGTCATCTAGTTTAATAAATAGTTTCTGTAACTGTATTTTTTACAAAGACTATGACAGATGACTGAGCCATTTGGAGCCTGCTTAGGGAGCTTCAGCCCGCTGAGATGTACACACACACACACACACACACACACACACACACACACACACACACA
>OU015748.1:58219445-58284262 GCA_907169655.1 Acomys percivali
ACACACACACACACACACACACACACACACACACACACACACACACACCTTATTCTCTTTTGAAAGTTCCTAACCCAGCTGAGAATGTTTTTTCCATGTCAGAGTCAAAATTCCCCGGTCTGTCACAGGGCCCCTCAGGTGGCCCGTGCCGGCCACGCACGGCCACGAGCACACCTGAGTGCCACTTGTTTTCAGCACCCTTTCCACTCATGAGATACAAGGGAGAGGGGAATTTTTTTTTGTTTGCACAGAGTAACCACATTAGAGTTTTCAATTCCTACTGCCTAGAATTTGCCGGTACTGCCCCCCCCTCGCAGAGAATGAATGCCAACAATGTGCTTTTAACATGATCGCCTCACAGCAGTAAATCAGGAAACTAGTTTCTGCGTGAACCACTTGAAGCAGGCTTCAAGCCTTTGGCATGGTTTTCAAAGTAAGCTTTTCTAACCAATTATTGGGATGACTTTCGTTAATGTAAAAAAAAAAAAAAAGGAACTGTTGTAAAACAGCCCACTTTCCCTACAGGGCAAGTGTCCAGCCTTGGGCTTTTAAAGGGTGTGTAATTTTTGAAAATGGTTTTCATCCCCGTGGATATAGTCACCAAAAATTAATATAATTTTTAATTATGTATTTCAAAAAGACTCATTTCTGTCTTTTAAGTTGCTCATCGCTTTCTTTAGTTGCACAAGTGGGCCTGGCATGTTCAGCAGAGAGCAACAAGTTCCCTCTTGTAATTTTTCTTTAAAACCCCCAAGTATGGATTTTCATAGCTTTTTTGGTGTTATTTTATTAAAGGAAATTAAAAAGTTGATTTCCAAGCATGAGCTGTATAAATCTAATTTGACATTTCCATTTTTGTGCCCTTGATTTTTCTCCACGAGTAACTTCTATCCCATTTAAGTTTGGAATTTAACATTTAACTTTTAAAGTTCAAAGAACCAAAGCAAATAACTTATTGGCTGTACAAATAAATAGTGCTGTTAGGCCTGGAGGCCCTGGGGAGCCATTCCTGGACACAGAGAGTCTAGGGGGCCCCCTGTGGTCTGGGGAACTAGCCTTCCCCGCTGTAGGTGGCACCAGTCTGTGTTTTGCTAAGTGTTGGGTTTGCAAAGGCTGAAAAGAGAGAAAGGGGGTCTGGGGGACTGTCAGTTTTGAGTCTCCTAGATCCTTGATAAACACCAAGTGTGCCTTGAGAATCGTGGGCAGAGAGCTGTCAGCTGGGCTGGATCCCGAACCAGGAAGGAAATCTTCCAGGTCCATCCCGCCCTGTCCCCTCATCTGTCTTCACACACAAACAAGAAGACTTCTGGCTGACCAGGGAGCCATGGCTGCAGTCTTTATAGACTATGCTCCTAAGAAGAATTTAGTTCCTAAAGGGAATCTTGTGGAAGTACTGCTCTGAGCAGTATTTGCTCACCCATCCGTTTATCAACAAAGCGCTAAACTAGAGTTCGTGTGGGGTTACCACGGTCAAGGAAGGACCTCAGAATAGAATTGGACTTCACCACGAGAGCAGCACAGAAATGGGGTGTGTGTGCTGAGCAGAGTGTGGGCAAGAGGGGATCATACTGAGTGTAGGGTGTGCAAAGAGTAAGACGGGGGTCAGAGGATGGAAAACAACTTTGGGGATTTTTGGCTAAACCGGTCCCACAGGATTCTCAGTAAGACCATCTGGGATGAACAGGAGCCACGGGGCACAGCGCAGGGTGAGGGGCCTGACCAGATACACCGTGAAAGTTTGGACTAAACAGACTTGATAGATTCCTTTGATACAGTTCCTCATGTTGTGCTGTAAGTTTGCCACTGTGATGAATTGTAATGTAGAGATATATATTTTTTTGGAGATAGAGGTTTGCCGAGGGGGTGGTGACCCACAGGTGGGGAACCTCTAGAAGAATCATTGTCAAAAAGCTAAAGATAAACACAGCCTGTGCCCTCACTTCCTTATCTGCCTGCTGCAGAACAGAGGGTAGCTAGAGAGGTTATTCCCTTTCCTCTAAGCATTGTAGGGAGTAAGACTCGAAGTCATTTTAGATGTACAGTGAGGTGGTCTGATGCGTGTACAGGCAACTAGCTGTGAATTCCTTCTGTGCCCAACACGTGGGTTCCGTGTGCATGAATAGCGCCAGTCAGGCACACCCCACTGCTTCTGCACAGTCAGCATTCTTTGTCAGTCATGGAGCACTCCCCTGACGTGCCAAGTGTGAACAGCAAAGAGCTGTGGAATGGTGTGCCAAGCCACCACACAGAAACAGGTATTTTAGAGAGATCACCCCCAACCCTATTTCTCTGAGTGGCAAGGATGGGATTTTAGGGACCTGGGAGAAAAAGGGTATAGTGTTTAAGTGTTTAAGGATGTCATACATAGTAGGTTTCAATAAACAAAGGAAAAGACATGCTCCCAAGCTAGGGAGGAGCACAGGTGTGCAAAGACACTGTCATGTCCCTGCCGAGATCATGATGGTTGGAGGCTGTGTGGCACCGTCAGCTGTTCACCTCTTTTGCATGGGGTTGTTATTTCTTGACCTTTGTGGAGATTTCAAGGCACTTTAAGCACCTGGTTTCACCGAATGAAATAGAAACATCAAAGCAGATGTGTGTGTTGAGGGTAATTTAATATTTATGTGCTGTTTACTTGCAGCTGGATTATGAGTGATTCCAGTGTGCTGTGTTTATGGTACTTTGGATGTGTGGCCACCCAGAGACGCTGCAGCACACATTGATCTCACTCCTCGGGAGCAGGTTCCCTGCATTCCCAGGTCATTCAGAGTCTCTACTTAATTCAACGTGTAGAATTACACACCTACCTAACACTACTAGTTGCCTTGCTGTGAACTAACTAGAGCATTTTAAAAAAAAAAGTAACTTAACAATAGTAGCAGACTAGTTTTCTAAGATTATTTTTTGAAAATAACAAGTCTTAGAGGATTTTTTTTTTTTTTTTTTTTTTAGTTTTTCGAGACAGGGTTTCTCTGTGTAGCCTTGGCTGTCCCAGACTCACCAGGCTGGCCTTGCTTGAACTCATGGAGATCCACCTGCCTCTGCCTCCCAAGTGCTGGGATTAAAGGTGTGCACCACCACGCCTGGCATGAAAATATATCTTAAATAAAATTATCTCCAATAGGCAATGGTGATAGATGGATGTTATTTTATGAACTATATTGAATATAGGATTTCTTTCTTTTTTCTTTTCTTTTTTTGGGAGACAGGACTCTCCATGTAGTCCTGGGTGCCTTGTGAGTCATTCTGTAAACTAGGCTGGCCTCCAACTGAACAGAGTTCCTCTGGCCGGTGCCTCCCAATAGGTGTGCCCCACCACAGTTAACATGGATGTAGGTTTTCATTTTCCTAAACTGATCCCATAAGTTTAGCTTTTGCTGTCACCAGAATTTGTAAGTCCAAATACAAAAGTTGGTATCCAGTAAGGAGAGTGAAGTGTGAGGATCTGGAGTAGGTTTAATCCTAGTGTAAAATGGAACACACACGTACATGCATGCACACACACATGCACATGCATATTTCAAAAGATGCTCCTTCCATAAAGTGCAGTGGGTATAAAGGACACAGGAAACTCTATGGCACAAACACATTGGTCAAAGTGCTACTTATGTGGTACAAACTAGGTTGTCGAAATCTTTTTTTTTTTTAATGTATAAAATACTGTCCCTGTGTTAGAATACCCATTCTTTTTAAAAAGAAAAGACCCTCGAAACTCCTACTGACTTTTAATTGCTGTTGCTTTGTTTTCTGAAGTAGAGTCCCACTATGTGGTCCATCGTTCTTCCTTAACCCCTCAAGTGCTGGGATTACAGGCACATGCTGCTGTGGTCACTCTCTCATTGGTCTTTACGTCTAGTTGGATCATTTGCCTGGTTCTTCATGGTGGGAGGAGGTGGAGTGCGGAAGAAATGCCCTCAGCAGGAGCCAACAGTGACAGTGGGCTGCCTGGCAGGGCCATGAAGCCAGCCCAGCTGGTGCCAGCCTAGACACTGGTGCCACATCTGTGACACAGGCCTGCAGGTGACTCAGTGGAGTTAGATAACCTAACTGTGTTTCCAATGAAGCATCACTGCCCCCTCCCCCCTTTTTATCCAGTCCTGGGGTTTGAGCCCAGGGTGGTGCACGGTTGCTAAGCAAGCTCTTTACTACCTAGGCTGGGTCTGAACTCACAACCTTCCTGTCTCCACCATCCAAATATGTTATTAAACTTTAATCAGGAAAGTTGGTTTTACTGGTCTGTAGAAAAATCCAAAAATAACAATAGTCATCGGTGTTAATTCGTTTAACAGGTACCCACATTGCTTGACTTAGGCTCTGTATATTTTCCTACTTATTTCTTCCAAACAACGCTGTAGGGCAGATGCCATTATTCCCGTTTCACTGACGAGGAGGCTGAGGTCCCCAGAGTTCCCACAGTAACTTAGCCAACAAGTGGCAGAGTTGACACACCAATTCATGAAGTTTTGGAGCCAGTGTAGGAAATCCCATCCTTTTTGGTCCTTATTTCAGCGCTGGTCTGAAAAGAAAAAGAAAGGCCTGTTTCTTTCCAGTTAAGGCACGCGTGTTCGTTCTCCTTCCTCTTCGTTCCCCTCACTGTTCTGCCTCTCTCTCCTTTCTCCTCCCTTTTCTGTTGTGTTCTAACTTGTACATGGGCCTCCGACAATCCTGGCTGCAGGGATCAAAGCCTGACTTTGAAACACTCTGCTCTGGCTGGAGCCTTTGACTAGAAGCTTCTCATGTGAACAATGTGGCACCCACCCCCACCCCGAATGTCACGTGCGCAACGCTTTGATCTCTGGGGATGTGAGGAAGGGAGGGCAGGGGAGGGAAGGCCCCTCTGTTCTCATAGAAAGCCTTTGCGAGCTCCTGCTGCTCTCAGCAACAGAAACGCTCAGCCAAAGCACGAGAGTCTGTCCGCAAGACAGCCACAAGCCCCACAAATAGTACTGAACCCTGGAACGATGGCCTCCTGCAAAGACCCCTCAGTCCAAAGAAATTCCTTCTGAACGCCCATCTTTATGATTGTTCTGATTTCAAGGGGGACAGGCGTTTTTGCAAGCACTGAACTATAAATAGCAGAATTATTAAAAAGAAATTCAAAGCATCACTGATGACCACTTCTGGCCAGGAGACAGTCTCTGTGAACAACTTTGAAGACATTCTAACTTGTGAGCTGCTTCTTCACACTGTGCCTGGTGGTTTTTGCATCTTTTTGTCCTGTCTGTGTGTGGTTCAAAAGTTCACGTAGGTGAAACACTCACGATGAAGAGAGTGGTTCACACCCTCAGCCACCCCAGAAATGTCAATCAATACTACTTTGAGACGTCATCATCTAATTCCAGTTAGAATGGGTAGATCAAAACAAAAAAAATAACAGCAGCTGCTGAATGCATCTGAATGGGGGAACCAGGATGCTTATTCACCGCTGGTGGGTGTGCAAACCCGTGCGGCTACTGTGGACCTCAGTGTGGTGCTAGATACAGATTTGCCACATGACGCAGCTGTGCTACTCTTGGGTATATCCCCAAAAGCTGCTTCATCCATCTACAAAGACATCTGTTCATCCATGTCCTCTGCTGCTCTGGTCATAACAGCCAGAAATTGGAATCAGCCTAGATGCCCATCAGCTGATGAGTGGATAATGAAAATGTGGTACATTTATATGAGGAAACATTTAACTTTTAAGAAAAAATTGGATGTTTAGGTGCTAGAAACAGTCATCCTGAGTGAGGGAACCCGAATCCAGAAAGACAAACATAGCATATTTTCTTTCATATACAGACGTTAGCTTTGAATCTTCCGATGTGTGTTGCATTTGGAATAGAATGAAACTTTAGGAAACTTTATGAGGCCATGGGGGAGGGGAGCTTTCAAAGGAGGAAGATAAGATGTAGTGATATAAGGGGGGAAATAATGGATCAAGGAGGATTGAATGGGGGAGGGTAGGTGATGGGAAGGTAGGGTAGAGGAAGGAATATGGGGCGGTAAAACTAACACTAGAGGCCTTCTGAAAAAGTCATAGAAATGCATTACTGGAGAAGCTTCTAAACTTATCTGTATGTATATACATATATATATATGTATGTATATTTGTATATATATATGTATATACATGTATATATGTATATATATTTATATATATATAACATACATGTGCATAGGTATAATATACATACACTATACATATATGAGTTTAAATGGAGTTACTCCATAACAGGAGGAACAGCTGATAATCCTATGATAGAAAATTAAAATTCTAGTGCCAGGAGTTTTCAAGTTGTTGGCCAGTTGGTTCCCATAGATCCCTAAACATCATAGATTATTACCGTTGCTCATTATCACTCTCCAGAACTTGACCCTGAGACCCTATTGCTGAAAACAACACATACTTGGATCAAGAACATGGTGAAATCGATCTGGAACTGACTAGAAGGATTCAGTCGCATGGCCAGCTTTCATATTGCCAGAAAGTGCCGTGCATGACATCATAGGAGAAAATGTACCTTATGTGATACAATAAAGAAATGCCTACTGATACCATAGCAGCATGGATGTTCTGGAAGCAACCAACCCCTTTTTGATTGGATTTAAGGCCTGTGACATGCAACAGAACCTGTACCTGGCATTATTATCAGGGCCATGAACCTGAAGCTAGATAGATAGGTTACAGGTCCTAGGGGAGAACCTATTCTTATTATTCTAAGTGGACATAGTATTAAAACAATTCCTAGTAACTTATCATGATGCCCGTCAATCAGTGCATCTTTGAACTCCCATCAGAGAAGTTTCTTTGTGCAGTAGATGACAGTTAATCCAGAGACCCACAGCTGGTCAACATACAGAGAACAAGAGATTGAGGCATGCTCAGCCGTGAATGAAGCATCTACACTTTCCCCTCCCCTCAAGGCTCAGGGATCATCTTGGAAGAGGAAGTAGAAAGAGCCAGGGGTGATGGATGACTGCAAGGAAACGGGGAGTTCAAGGACAGCCTGGAGCGCTGCGTGAGATGCTTTCTGGACATGTACTCTAACCATGGGGTTGGAGATGTAGCTCTAGCTCAGTGATTAGCATCTGCTTAGTGTAGATGAGGTCCTGGGTTCAATCCCCACCACTGGAGGGGGGGAGGGAGAGGGAGGGAGCGTGTGCGCAATGGACGTTCTACCTTTTTTCTCTGTCTCTGAAATATGTGCAGGATGTGTGCATTTGACCAATATAGTGGTTCTCATTTCTCTTCAGGAAACTGAGGCAGGGGGCTGATTGGCAGTTAGAAGCCAGCCTGGGCTATAGAGTGAAAAATCTGCCTCAAAACACAAACAAAAATACATTTGAAAGAGACGTAATAACTGAGAGGACAGCAGGTTCTTAGAGGTGTCACTTACCCCCAAAGGGGAAGGTGTTAATTAGCTGAACTGACTTGAATCTTCACGTCCCAGCCTTGGAGGGTGTCAGCTGTTAAAGTCAGGGTGTTGATTGGATAGAGGCGAGTGGGAGGACCCTACTGATGCTCTGAATCTCAAGGGTTTATCTCACCTGAGGAGGTGGTCTCCTGACCCACCCCAGAAGATGTGCTCCCACCCCGCCCCCCGAAATACTGCCTTATTGCTCCACAAGGAAGTACCCTAAAGAACTTAATGAGTTTGCTAATCCATTCAAGCAGAAGTCTTGGGAGTATGTGGGAATGGATTTTATTTTATTTTTATTTTTATTTAGTTATTTATTTTTGTGGGAATGGATTTTAAAGGTGTGGGGTAGTGATAGAAGGATTTTAAAACTAGATCAGGCTGAGTTTGTTAATATGGGCCCACTGTGTGGACATTCTAGGTTTAATATGGAAGCTCATGCAGTTTTGTTTTGTTTTTTTTTTAAGTGGTATCAAGAGTTTGCTTGAATGGTTGGATGAAGCATTTGTCAAAAGGTGGCCTACTGAAAAGGCATTGGAGATGCCTGTTCTCTCTTTACTTAGTGTTAAGAAAGGATTTAAGGCTCAGGGAAATTGAGATTTTAGAGTGGGTACGCAGTGTAAAGCCCATTCCTTCGCTGTGGGAAGACCCAGAAGACATGCGCTTCTCTAATCCTATAAGGTACAAAATGGGGAGCTTTGTCACCAACCTTTTCCTTGTGCTAGCCCTTAGGGTTGGAGATGCTGTTGCTCAGTTGGGTGAATTAAATTTAGTAGATTCAATTGGGCCCTGTAGTAGCAGCAAGGGCCAGGGGCAGCACTAAATGGACAAAGGCAAGGTGATCGTAGTTGTCACAATGGGCAACATAGACAAAGAAATGTCTGAAATGCCCTGACCTGACCCATGATGGGCAAAGTGACTTTGATGGTAGTGTGACTTGGGTCAACTTTTGATACTGGTTAACCAACCACGGTGTTTCCAGGACTGAAACAGACAAGAAGCCTACTGCAATCTTATTTGATCTGTATAAGTGGTGGGTATTGGGGTGCGGAATCTCAAATACATGAAAGAAAGGCTACATCGCATCATGGCAAAAGGGAATCTCAGCCTGTAACCAGTTTGCCGACTTGAGTCAGTTTGCAGACCCAGAACTCCTTGATTAAAGAGGTAGCCAGCTTCGCTGAGGAAAGACAGGGCTAAAATACCTAAGAGCTTTACTGCTACTCTTTCTGCCGCCTTCTCCTGAGGGACCTATAGCCTTTTACAAGGATAACTGTTCACTTGGGGGAAGGGAAACAATCACATTTTCTGAGATTGATTAAAGGCATGCGCCACCATACCCAGCTTAGATTAATACAGATTCAGCTGAATCTGACTCTCAATAGGTCCAGTGGTCAAGTAGTGACTGATTGCAGCTGCTGTACCAGAGGTGGTGTCCTTACTTGAGCAAATTAACACATCTCCAAGTACATCATATGCAACTATTGTTTTAGCAAATGCCTTTTTCTGGAGATAGCACATTCCTCACATTGGTTCCCTGACCTGTGGAGTGAGGGATATTATAGTCAGAAAGGATCAGTGGAGCCACCATACCCAGCTTAAATTAATATAGTTTGGGCTGGAATCTGACTCCCAATAGGTCCAGTGGTCCTCGAACTCATCCTGTGGTTATTTCTCCAGTCCCGGAATGAATAACATGGGATAGATACACTTAGAAGTTGGGAGAATTCTCACATTGATTCCCTGACCTGTGGAGTGAGGCCTATTGTAGTCAGAAAGGCTAAATGGAAGCCATTAGAGTTGCCTCTGCCTTGAGAAATAGTAAATCTAAAACATCATCGAATCTCTGGAGGAACTGAAGAAGTTGGTACCACCATCAAGGACTTGAAAGATACAGGAGCGGTGGTTCCCACCATGCCTGACTCTAACTCTCCTATCTGGCCAGTGCAGAAGACAGGTGGATCATGGAGACTGACACTTGACAATTGAAAACTCAGTTAAGTAGTGACTGACTGCAGCTGCTGTACCGGAGGTGGTGTCCTTACTTGAGCAAATTAACACATCTCCAAGTACATCATATGCAGCTATTTATTTACCAAATACCTTTTTCTGGAGATGGCACATTCCTCACTTGGATGTGTTCCTCTGGCCCCTATACCAAGTGATTTGGAAAGCTGCTAGCTTTGAGTTGGGCCTGGAACAGGAGAAAGCTTTTCAACAGGTCCAGGCTGCTGTGCAGGCTGCTCTACCACTTGGACCATGTGATCCAACAGGCATGATGCTACTTGAGGTGTCAGTGGCAGAAAGAGATGCTATTTGGATCCTTTAACAGGCCTCTGTAGTTGAATCACAGAGGAGACCTTTAGAATTTTGGAGTAAGGGTCTACCATCATCTTCAGACAGCTATTCTCCCTTTGAAAGACAGATCTTGGCCAGCTACTGGGCCTTAGTATAAACTGAACATTTGATAATGGACCACCAAGTTATCATGTGACCTGAGCTGCCCATCATGAGCTGGGTGTTATTGGACATACCAAGCCATCAAGTAGAGCATGCACAGCAACAATCTATTCTTATATGGAAGTGGTATATACGTGCTTGGGCCCAAGCAGGTCCTAAAGGCACAAGCAAGTTACACAAGGAAGTTGCCCAAATGCCTATGGTTTCTACTCCCATTACAAAGCTGCCTAGAGCCAAGAATGCCACTGTAGCTTTATGGAGTGTTTCCTGTGATTGGTTGACTGAGGAAGAGAAGACTAGGGCCTGGCTTACTCATCGTTCTGCGTACTAAGCAAGCATCACCCAGAAGAGGACAACTACAGCATTACAACCCCTTCCTGGGACAATGCTGAAAGACCCTGGCAAAGGGAAATCTTCACAGTGGGCAGAACTTTGGGCATTGCACAGGGTTATATATTTTGTTTGGAAGGATAGGCTGCCAGATGTGTGATTGTTTGCTGATTAATGGGTTGTAATCAATGGATTGGCTAACTTGTCAGTGGCCTGGAAAAAGTGTGATTGAAACATTGGTGAGAAAGACCTCTGGCAAAGAAGTGTGTGTATCAATCTCTCCAAATAGGCAAAGGGTGTGAAGATACTTGTGCCCTGTTGTAAATACTCATTGAAAAGGGACTTCGACATAGGGGCAGTTCAAAAACCAAGTGCGTAGAATGGCCCTTTCTGATAAGTCAGTCTCTTTCTGCCATCCCTGTCATGGCCCACTGGGCCCTTGAATAAATTGGCCCAGGTGGCAGATGTGGCGCTTATTCATGGACTCAGCAATCTAGACTTCCACTCTCCAAGGCTGACCTGGCAGATCTACCAACAGCAGAGGCTAACCCTGAGCCACAGATATAACGCCATTCCCTAGGGTGACCAGCCAGAGACCTGGGTGCCTCCATTGGACCACTTCCTCCACGGAAAGAACAGCACTTTGTCCATACTGGAGTAACCGCATACTCTGGCTATGAATTTACCTTTCCTACATCTAATGCTTCTGTTAAAACTACCATCCATGAACTTACAGAATGCCTTATCTACCGTCTTGGTATTAATCAATATTGTTCCTGACTAAGGAACTCACTTTCCAACCAGATGAGCGCATCATGCAATCCACTGGCCTTACCATGTTCTCCACTGTCCTGAAGCACCTGGCCTGACAGAAAGATGGGATGACCTTTTGAAGGCACAGTTAGCCAATTAGGGGGCAGCAGCCTAGAGGACTCAGGCAGGGTCCTCCAGAAGGTGAGATATGCTTTGAATCAGCATGCTGTATATGGATCCCATAGTCAGGGCCCGCAGTGTTAGGAACCAAGGGGTGGAAAAGGGAATAGTTCCGCTCACTGTGACCCACTAGGAACATTTTCCTTCCTGTTCCCACAACCTTAAGTTCTGCCATCCTAGAGGAGGAGGAAACCCTCCCTCCAGTAGACACAGATTCCATCCAACTGGCCACTCTGGGCTTCTGATGTGACAGGCTGAGAAAGGAATTGCAGTGCTAGGAGGGGTGGTAGACCCAGGTTACCATGAGGGAATTGGATTGTCTCTCCACAGTGGAGGTAAGAAAGATTATGTCTACGGGGAAGCTACAGCAAACTGATCCAGGCTGGTGACGAAGGGCACAGACCCTTCAAGAGTCAATGTGTGGCTCACTCCGCCAAGAAAAGAGCCAAGACCTACTAAGGAGGAAATACAGACTGGGTGGTAGAGAAAGGTAGTCATAAATCCAGCCAAGACCACATGACCAGCTGCAGAAACGAAGGTGATAATTGACGTGAGTGTCTCTGTCATGTTTTGTTAAGAATGTGTTTTCTTTCCTTGATATCTTTATCATGTAATATAGCATCAATTAAGAGAACACCAGCAGTTATCATATTCAAGTTTTGAGACACCAAAAGAATGTCCCTCAAGGGACGTCGCCACCTAGTCTAAAATTTATTATGTTTTTGTGGTTTACGAGGGACAGTTATATCATATTAGGTGTAATTATGACCTGGTTAAATATACAATGCATTTGCGATTATATGTGGAATAGTTATATCATGTAGGGCGTAATTATGACCTGGTTATTGTTTTCATTGGGAAATTACGCATGACATAAGGAGATAAGAGCGTGTCAGGTTGACAAGGGGTGGACTTATGGAGGCTGTTCTTGGTTGTCAACTCGACTGCATCTGGAATGAACTACAACCCAAGTGGTTGAGTACACCTGTGAAGGATTTCTTTTTTCTTAATTAAATCATTTGGAGCCGGAAGGCCCACTTTCAATCCAGATCTTTTGAGGTGGGAAGATCCAGCTTCAGTCTGGGCCACATCGCCTGCTGGCAGCCTGGATAAAGGACACACCGGAAGGAGGAAGCTTGCACTCTCTTGCTCTCCCTCTTGCTGGCAAGCCCTTTCCTTCCCTGGCATTAGAACCTACTTCTTCCGTATTCCGAGGTAGACTGAAGACCAGCTGTGACAGCCAGCCTCGTGGACACCCAACTACTTATGAATACACACATCTGCCACCTGGGTTTCATGCTGCATAACAATCATGTCATATGACTGTTATAGTGTAGTTTGCTCTTGACCACGTGGAAGTCTGGATTCCAAAGATTCTCTCATCCCTGTAAAAACATGGCCGGTCTCCTCATGCGCATCACCCCTGAGGCTTGACCCTTTAGGCGCCTTGTTTGCTGTACTGAGGGCTGAACCCAGGGCATCTTGTAAGCTAGGCAGGCTCTCTCTCTCCTTCTGAGCCACATCCCAGGCTCTAGCTTGCGGCCCTCAGCATCACTTGAGCTCTCTTCGAACAAAGAGATGTTAAGCTAGTCAGTGTTTTAAGGTTTATGGAATCTCTCACACATAGCCACCTTTATCCCCCTGAAGCTGACCGCCTTGATGAGTGAACAAGCTTCCTGGCGGTCACATGGTTGGTTTAATTAGGAGAGAAAAAAGCATTATAATTCTGCCCTAACGCCCCAGTGGGAGACCTTTTCTTATGCACATGCTCACGCCTATGGCATAAAGCGGATGGCTAAGGACACTTGGGCAGGCTACAAGAGAGATTATTAGCCAGGGAAGACACATTTGAACTTGCTGACCGGGCCTTGGTGGGTCTTCTTTATCCTAGCAATCCCTTCCTTTTTCAAGCTTGCGGAGAGTCTGAATGGCTTCTTTTACCCACTGATCCCTACAGGAATGTGGCTTCGGCTATGGGGAGGACGCACAGTGTGTGCCCTGCAGGCCGCACAGGTTCAAGGAGGACTGGGGCTTCCAGAAGTGCAAGCCATGTGTGGACTGTGCGCTGGTGAACCGCTTTCAGAGGGCCAACTGCTCACACACGGGTGACGCTGTCTGCGGCGACTGCTTGCCAGGGTGAGTCCGGCCGTTTCTTCTATTATTTAATTAAATGTTTTCCAAGGCATTTCTCTGTTCCCTCTGAACTTGGGGGCACACTGATTAGAACCGGAAGACGTTTTGGCAGCATTAGGAACTTGTGTCTTGTTCCTTCTACAGCCTCCGAGAGCTTACCCTGTGCCAGGCACTTGTGACAAGGCGGAAGAGCAGTCACGCTGGCAAAGCTAGTAAACAGAAACACTTGGACAAATGGACAGAGGAATTGACAGGCCGCTCACTAAAGATGGCATTTTTCAAAACTGCAGCAAAAGCCCCAGCTACGAGCCTTCTGTTAGCCCCTGGAATAAGTCAAAGGAGAGTGTAAGCAGAGATTTCTGGCCATGTGGAATTTAAATCATACTGGGCATTTTTTAAAGATTTATTTATTTATTTTATGTAAATGAGCGCTCTATCTACATGTACACCTGCAGGCCAGAAGAGGGCATCAGATCACATTATAGATGGTGGTGAGCCACCACGTTGTTGCTGAGAATTGAACTCAGGACCTCTACAAGAGCAGACAGTGCTCTTAACCTCTGAGCCATCTCTCCAGCCCAATACTGGGGATTTTTAAAGGCTTAATCTGGGCCAAGAGAATGGGCTCAGCAGGTGAGAACACTTGCCACCAAGCCCGCTGACCTTTGTTCAAACCCCAGGACCCTCTTAGTAAAAGGAGAAAACTAACCCCCCACTCCCTGGTAATTGTCCTCTGACCTCCACACGCATGCCTTGGCACACCCCCTCCCCCAAATAATGAAATAAATGTTTGAAAAAAATACCATCTCACAGAATTTTTTTAAAGGCTAAAGAGGCAGCTCAGCGATAATGTGCTTGCCTTGTGTGTACGGAACTCTAGGGTCAATCCCGGAACCCTCGATACACATATACCTCTGCCAACAGGCCCAAGAGTCACAGGAGGAGAAACGAGCAAACTAGAGTACAGAAGCAGGAGAGGGGACACTGACAGGCGCCCTGGAAGGGCCACATGTAGCTACCTAAGCACATCTCTTGTCAGATGCAGGATGCACTAAAATTTCAACCTGTCCTGTGACTGGCTTTTTACTTTCTGGAATGGTGTCTTGGAGGCACAAAAGTTTTTAGTTTTGAAGAAATATGACATGCTTATTTTTTTCCCTATGTGTATTTGGTTTTAGACTGCTATTCTTGCAGCTCTGGGTCTCTGCAGAGGGATCTACCTGACCTGTCATATTCTCATCAAGAATGCATTAAGAATTCCTGCAACTCAATAATGCAAAAAGATAATCAACTTAGAGTAAGAATAGAGGCCTCTCACAGATGCTTTTCCAGTAATACAAGCAAATGGCAAAAATCCAGAAAAGGTGCTTGGGTGTGGGGAGCTGCAGATCTGAACCACGCCCACTCACACCCACTAGAGTAGCCATAGATGAAAAGACGGGAAGTTACACATGTTTGTAGGATGTGTGTGTGTGTGCGTGTGTGTGTATGTGTGTGTGTCTGTATGTGTGTGTTTGTGTATGTGTGTGTGTGTGTGTGTGTGTGTTGGGGACCTTCCTATATGGTTGGTGACCACATAAGGAAACAAGCTGGCATTTGCTCAAGAAAGTGAATGCACAGATTCCATAGACTCAACAACTCTAAGCTTGGGCATATAATCAAGAGAACTGGAAACTGTTATGCATACAGAAATCTGATATACTAATGTTTGTAGGGGCATTACACCTTTCCAGAATTTAGGTGCTGCTGCGGTGTGATGGGCTAACCTTAGACCTCAAAGCCATAACTGGGTCCTGATGGCTTCGTTCTCCTGAACTAAGACCGGCAGCGGCAATTTGTCCCTTTCTTTCCCTCCCACTTTCTGCCATGTAAGGACATAGTGTTTCTACCTTTATGAAGACACAACAAAATGGCCTCTGTCTCTGCTACCTAGACCCTGGGCCTCCCAGCTTCCGGATTCATGAGAAATGATTTGTGTTTTTCATAGGTGACCTGGTCTGTGGTATTCTCTTATATCACTTTAGAAAGACTCCAGGCAAAGCCAAATGCCCATCAACTGATGAGTGGACCAACAGCCTAGGGTAGATTTGAACAGTGAAACATTTCTCAGCAATAAGAAGGAAGGAAATGCTGACACCTGCTAACATAGATGAACCTAAAAAATATTGTGTCCAATGAAAGAGGATAGTCATAAAAGGCCGAACATCTAATGAGCACCTTAGTGGCATGCCCAGAGAGGCAAATATATAGATATGGAAAACCCACTTGGGCTGCCTGGCTGAGGACAGGGGAGCATTGTAAATGACGGGGGTGGTGGTAGTGGTTAGAATTTTTTTTTCTAGGGATGATAAAATGTTTTAAGAACAACTGTGGAGATAGTGACCTACCTGTCTGACTATAATCACACCACTGGTGTGCCACCCTTTCAGTGGGTGACCTGTATTCTGTGTGAATTGTGTCTCAACAAATCTGCCATTTAAAAACGGAACTAATAAGAAGTGCCATAGTTTTAAAACTCTTCGGTTAGGACTGTCGACATGTGTCATTACGACTGTACCAGGGGGGTTGCTCATAAACTGCTTTGAGACAGGATCTTCAGTGTAGCTTGGGGTAACCTTGAACTGCCCATTCCCCTGCCTCTCTCTCTCCATACTGGATGACAGGCATGCACCACCATGCCCGGCTATTAATAGAGGTTTACTCTTACGCACGCCTAATTGAAGAACATGCCTGGAACACCTGACATGCCGCTATTGCCTGTGATCTGCAGTCCTGTGACGGAAGCCTGTCTGTGCGTGTCTTGTCTCATCTGGGGAATGGGGCTAAACTGAAGCTCCCGGCATGCAGACCAAGGAGAGGTGCCACCAGTGAGACTGGTGGGAAGGCAGGACCTGGGGGACTTGGATTTTCAAAGCAGCCTCTTGAGCTTTTACCAAGAACCCCACTGGGTACGCAGGGCACATGCGCACACATACATGCACACGCATACATGCACATGCATGCATATCAAGGCTCCTGTACACCCCACTAATTCTGTTCCTTGTGTATAAGCCCACCCAATATTCATTTATTTTTTAAGCAGATGCTTATATGTTGGAAAGTAATCAATAGACATTCCAATGATGTGTGACAGTGTATTTACATGTTTAGTTTAAAATTATACCCTTTCTAAGGCAGCATTCATACATGAGCAGGAGGCAGATCCACACGACTTAAGTACTGCTGTAGTTTGACCAGCTCCCTATGGAGAAGGCAATACTTGAAACCCATTTTGTAGATAGGTAAACTAAGGCAGGAAGCAAAAGGCAAGTATTTCTTGCTTCAAAGACTGTGCTCCCAAGATCATGCCCTGGGGGAGGGGTCACTGTCACCTCTGGTGCCACCTCTGCCTCCTCAGACTCAGACTCCCTGCTACAGTGAGCACTGCTAGTACAGTGCTTCCTGGAGGCCACACCCACAGGAGCCATCTGGCCTCCTCTTGCCCTGGTGTGTGTGTGTGTGTGTGTGTGTTTGTATGCATGTGGTTTGTGTGTGTGTATGCTATGTATGCACGTGGTGTGTGTGTGTGATATGTATGCACATATGTGGTGCGTGTGGGGTGTGTGTGCGTGTGCATGTGGTGTATGTGTGGGTATGTGGTGTGGGTGTGTAGTGTATATGTGCGTGTGTGTGTGTGTGTGTGTGTGTGTGTGTGTGTGTGTATACACATCATACTCTTCAATCCCCACTAGCTAAGTGATAGCAAAGACCCAATTCCTCGGTTTCCAGATATGTTCACTGACTTCCTGCCAATAACTTACGAGCTGTCATCTGAGAATCCTAACATCCTGCAGAGTTGTTGGAGGAATAAAAATGTAAAGCGCTAACCTTCCCAGGGGCGTGCCCAGTCCCTGGTCAACACGAATAGATACTAGACAGGATTGCCCATTAGTGGCCCAGCAGCCAGCAAGGCTATGTATGGCTGTGCCCTGGCTTTTGGGTTTTGGGTTTTGGTTGACACAAGCTAGAGTGTTATCTTGGAAGAGGAACCTTAACCAAGAAAATGCCTCTATCAGATTGCCCTACAGGCGGCTTTGTGGGGGCACTTTATTTAAAATGATTGGTGTGGGAGGGCCCAGCACACTGTGGGTGGCAGCACCCCTCCGTGGCCTCTGCATCGGCTGCTGCCTCCACGTTCCTGCGGAGTTTCTTTTTCTTTTTTTTTTAATTTATTTTTTTTATTAATTTATTCATATTACATCTCAATTGTTAGCCCATCCCTTGTATCCTCCCTTTCTTTCCTCCCTCCCGCTTCCCCCTCTACTCCCTTCCCCTATGTCTGTGACTGAGGGGGACCTCCTCCCCCTGTATATGCTCCTATGGTATCGAGTCTCTTCTTGGTGACTTATTATCTTTCCTCTGAGTGCCACCAGGCCTCCCCATCCAAGGGACATGGTCCGATATGGGGCACCAGAGTTTGTGTGAAAGTCAGATCCCCTTCTCCACTTAACGGTGGAGAATGTCCTGTCCATCGGCTAGACTGAGTAGGGGTTCAAAGTTTACTGCCTATATTTTCCTTGGCTGGTGCCATAGTTTGAGGAGGACCCCAGGGCCCAGACCTGCTTGTATTTTCCAGGACCCTCTGGATCCTTCTATTTCCTCATTCTCCCAGGCTTCTCACCCCTAAAGTCTCAATAGGATTTTCTCCCCTCTGACCCACTTTCCTGGTAGGTAAAGTTTTTCATGGGGGCGTACCCCTTGGCCTAGTGTCTCAATATAAGTGAGTATATACCATTTGACTCTTTTTGCTTCTGGTGAACTCACTCATTATGATAATTTCTAGTTCAATCCATTTGTCCACAAATTTCGGAAATTCCTTGTTTTTAATAGCTGAGTAGTATTCCATAGTGTAAATATACCACAGTTTCTTTATCCATTCTTCTATTGAGGGACACGTAGGTTGTTTCCATGTTCTGGCTATTATGAATAAGGCAGCTATGAACATGGTTGAGCATATGTCCCTGTTGTGTGGTAGTGCATCTTCTGGGTATATTCCAAGGAGTGGAGACAACTTCCTGAATAGAACACCAACAGCCCAGGCCTTAGCATCAACAATTAATAAATGGGACCTCATGAGGCTGAGAAGCTTCTGTAAGGCAGGTGACACTGTCAAGAGAACAAAGCGACAGCCTACAGACTGGGAAAAGATCTTCACCAACCCTTCATCTGACAAAGGTCTAATATCCAAAATATATAAAGAACTCAAGAAATTAAACACTACCAAACCAAATAACCCAATAGAGAAATGGGGCTCAGAACTAAACAGAGAATTCTCAACAGAGGAATATCAAATGGTGGAGAAACACTTAAAGAAATGCTCGACCTCCTTAGTCATCAGAGAAATGCAAATCAAAACAACACTGAGAGTCCATCTTACACCCATCAGAATGGCTAAGATCAATAACTCAACTGACACCACATGCTGGCGAGGATGTGGAGAGAGAGGAACACTCCTTCATTGCTGGTGGGAATGCAAACTAGTACAACCACTTTGGAAATCTATCTGGCGCTTTCTCAGAAAAATTAGAATAGGGCTTCCTCAAGACCCAGCTATTCCACTCCTGCGGAGTTTCTTTTGCCTTGGCTTCCCTCTGTGATCGACTGTAGCTGTGAGCTAAAATAAGTTCCGTCCTCCCAAGAGGCTTCTGCTCATGGTGATTTTTACCTCACTAGAACCAGACTGGAAGAGACGGCTTGTATCTGAGTGCCAGCCTCATGTGGCCCGTTCTTTCTCGTCTGTGGGGACCTAGAACCGAGTTCTGAAGACCCCACAGGCAAAGAGCCAACCCTGGTGTGTGCGAGGGATCCTAGCTCAGAGTAGCCCGTGTAATGAATTTCAGGCTAGTGAGAGAAACTGTCCCCCAAAAAACACAAGGTAGAAGGAGCAACACTGGAGGTGTTGACCTCTGACCTCAACAGGATACTGGATAATGCAGTAGAAAACTGTGCCGCTTATATCAGGAATGAGTCTAAAACTGGATGAATGTGATCAAATCCCAGCTACATTCCGTAGCTGGTCAGACTTCTGCTTTGGTTTGACTGTGAAAATATGTTCAAATAATATCTGGTATCTTGATGCCAAGAAAGAATACAAGATGGAGCCTAGAAACCAGCCCTCTCGTATACAGTCGGTGGTTTTTGACAGTGGTGCCAAGCAGAAAACAAGAAGGACCTCTTCCCCTGGAAACAGAAGGAGGAAACAGTGTGTCCACATGGAGGCAATCAGAGGGCTCTTACCGTACGCTACAAAAACCAACCTCAATGGACTGAAGATCTAAGGATAAGATGTAATGTTACAGAAATACAGGAGAAAACTTGATGGCGCTGGATTTGGAGAAAGTTTCTGGGTGGGACACCAAGGCACAAGGCACCAAAAGCGAAAGTGACGCATCAAACTCAAGCTCTCCTGTGCAGCAAGTGGAGCCCTGTACAACCCAGACACCAACAGTTGACAGACAGCCTGTGGAGTGAGAGAAAACATCTCTCCGTCCTGGGCTGGGGAGGCGCCTCAGTTGGTAAAAATAATCCTTATGTTGTGAGTGTAAGACCCTGAGTGTGAGCCTCAGAACTTCTGTAGTAAAGGCCAGGAGTAGTGGCGCATGCTTGTGGTCCTGGTGCTGGGGAGGTGGAGCCCGAGGCTCACTGGATGGCCAGCCCAGGCTAATTAGCTAGGTCCAGGCCAGTGACAGGCCCTTTCTCAAAACAAAACAACAAACGCGGTGGGGGATACCCAAAGAAGGACACCCAAGGTTGACCTCTGCCCTTCCTTCTTACACATCCACACAGGGGCAGAAAAATTCAAAAAAAAAAAGAAAGAAAAGAAAAGAAAAAGAAAAAAGAAAAACCAATTTTTTGCTAATTGAAACTATCTGATAAGTGGTTAATATCCAGATATATAAAGAACTTGCATGACTCAAAAACAAATATCAGATAACCTGATTTTTTAAATGGGCAAAAATCTCAAATAGCATTGTTGCGAAGATGATCTGGAAAACGGTGAACAAGCGTACGAGAAGCTCAGAGCACCAGTCTTCAGCTGCCAGTCAAATCACACTGATTTGCCACTTTGTATTCATTAGGATGGCTGCTACCACCAAACACAAACCAGAAGAACTAAGGAAAATGAGGATGTTGGGGAGAGTCAAGAGCTGGCTGCTGTGCACTGCGGGGGGTGGGGGGGATGTGTGGCCCATGGAGAAGCAGAGCATCAACTCTTCAGATACTAGTGGAACTGCCCACCATGCCACCAGCAATCCACCTGCCAGTGTGCATCTGAAAGGACTTAAGACAGAGTCCTGAAGCGGCATTTAAACATTCATGTCCGTTTCAGCACTATTCACAATCTCCAAAAGGAGGAAGAAGCTCAAAATTGTCCCAGACAATCGGATAAGCACACCATACAAGCCACCCACTTTTCCAGAGAACAGGACAGAATGTTGCTTGGACGTACGCTACACATGGATGGCATGCTGTAGAGTAGGCTAGTCCCACGTTGTAGCTGCCATTTAGATGAGGTGCGTGGAGTCGTCACATGTACAGGAACACAAGGTAGGGCAGTTAGGGAGGTACTGAATATCAAGTGGGCGCTAACAGGACCAGAACCTCAGCCCGGCAAGCTGAGAAAGTCTGGAGCTGTGTTGCATAAATGCACACTAGAAACTGCTTATGATGGGACACTTGCTGGGGTGCATTATTTTTGCCACAACAGAAAAATGCACATATAATTTTAAAATAAAAGCAATAGGTGCCCAATGTGGTGGCACACACCCTTTATTTCTGTACTCAGGAGGCAGAGACAGGAGGATCTTGGTGAACTGAAGGCCAGTCTCATCTACAAAGTGAGTTTGAAGCCAGCCTGGACTACCCAATGGGATCCTGTTTCTAAATAAAACAAACAATAATGAAGGGAGATTTCTTACTTAAGTGTGTTTTGTTAAATATTGTAATTTAATCCCAGCACTCCAGAGGCAGAGGCAGGCAGATCTCTGAGTTTGAGGCTAGCCTGGTTTACAAAGCAAGTTCGAGGACAGCCAGGACTACACAGAGGAACTCTGTCTTGAAAAAGAAGCAAACAAATAAACAAATAAATAAACATTGTAATATACTGATTTTTAATACTTCAGACAGAAAATTATCAAATATAATTTAATTAAATACTAGCAAAATCTCTAATAGTTTTTTAATATGGAAAAGCTTCTTGTATACAAACAAAAGCAAACAAAAAAGTAATAGCCAACATTTTCTTAAGCAAACACTAAAGGCACAAAATTTCATGTTCTAAAGCTACTTTTTTTTTTAAAACCAGAGAAATATCAAATATTGGAATTGAATGTAGACGTTATTTAATGTCTTAAAAATAAGAAATTCCTGTGGGCGCAGTGGCTCACGCTTGTAATCCCAGCACTCTAGGAGACAGAGGCAAGTGGATGACTGTGAGTTCGAGGCCAGCCTGGTCTACAAAGCGAGTCCAGGACAGCCAAGGCTACACAGAGAAACCCTGTTTTGAAAAACCAAAACCAAAACCAAAACCAAAACCAAAACCAAAACCTAAATAAACAAAAATAATAAATTCTCCTTGGGGTAAGAGAGTTGTGATGGCTGTGTTTCCCCAATAAGCGAACAAAATCCAGTTACCAAAATAATTTATTAAACTACAGCACATATTCACAGACCAGCGTGTTTGTGAGGTTGCAGATAAAGGAATCTTGCTCTGTTTGAATGACCACTAAATACCGTGGGGGAAGCGCCAGGCAGAAAGAAGCTGGGTGGGCACAGTTCACACAGGCGGGCCAGAGGAGTCACCAGCAGAACCATCCAGAGCTCAGTAGGTCTGCTGCCATTTTACTCCTATGGCTTACAGAAGGAATCTAAGAGGTTTGGGTCCTGTTTTGTTTTGAGGGTTCTGGCTGGCCTCGGTCCTCCTCCTGGGTTTACAGGCATGCCAGCACACTGCACCTTTCCCAAACTGCTATGAAGCTTCTGGAATTCCCAACCTGCTCACAATGCGCTGTAAACTTACTGTCAGATCCAAATGCACAGGACAGTCACTAAATTACCAGTCAGGTGATAACGACCAAACACGTTGGTTGTAACTTTAAAAAGCCCCTCCCCCAAATATAAAGATGAAGATTTAGAAACCACAGTTTTAAGATAGGATATGAATAAGTGAATCCAGTCTAGTAAACTTTAAAACTTGTTTTCTTTTATATCTCTAGCGTTTTTACTTTTATTTTATTCCATTTTAGTTTTGTCTGTTTGCCATCGACTCCTAACCCCATGCCCATCCACCCTGTGTGTATTTGTGTGCATACACTCACCTTCCCTCTACGTTCCAAGTAAAAATGATATATTTCCACATCAATTTGCATCATTTGATTATTTAGGAGCTTAAGCATTTAAAACCAATTTTAATTGCATGGAAACTTTGTTTTAATTGTGAGTAATGCTCTTTGGAGAATGAATGTGTTGCCTTTTTTTTTTTTTTTTCCTCCAGGTGTAGCATTGCTTTTACAGTAATCATTTAAGCTTGTCCTTGTAGGTTAATTTACAAGCAGTAGCACAGCCCTACTAATTTTTAATCTGAGGCTGCTCCTTAGCTGCGTTGTTGCTGTATGCTTCCCTTTAAACAATTTTTATTTACCTATTTATTGATACAGAACTCGAGTGAATTGAATTCCTACCACCTAGAGATAACCATGATTAATATTTAATATGCAACATCCCTTACAAACATTTCTAATAAAAATATATATGCTGCATTTCGGCTCCTAAATTTCAAGTGCTAAGTCTAGTTCTTTATTTAAGAGGTGTCTGTGATTTAGAGCACCACAGAATTGCCAGAGCCCACTGGCTTCACATTCGCTCCCTAGCATCCCACCCTAGTATAGACAGAAAGTGGACAGGGAGAAGTTGGGAGGCTTTCTGTAGGGAACCGAGTCTCAGCGCCCTTCACCACCTGCTTAGCCTTTGGCCCCTTCTTCACTGAAAGCTGCTTCTAGAGGCTGCTGGTAACCCGTGACATCACCCTTGGCTGCAACAGTGAACTCAGATGACACCACTAACCAAAACTCTGTCCATCTCCTTCTTCTTCTTCCAGATTTTACCGGAAGACCAAACTTGTTGGTTTTCAAGACATGGAATGTGTGCCCTGCGGAGACCCACCTCCTCCCTATGAACCACACTGTGAGTGATGTGCCAAGTGACAGCAGGCCTTTGAAAAAAAAAAAAAAACTAACAAACATAAAAACATGGGACTTCCTTACCATGGGACTTCTAGTGTGCACTCTTACCCAGACCCTAGTATAATCGAAAGGCCTTGATGGTGTGCCTCAGTCAACAGTGACCTTTGATTCTGCATATCCAAGGGAAACAGACCCTGCCTTGCTGTGCCCTGTTCATTGGCACCCTTCATCTTAGATGCTCAGTATAGGAGACCAGGGTTCACCGGGTTGCCCGGGGTACCAGTGCCCACATACTCTGGGGAGTTCCTTTCTCTGTCCTTGGTAGGATCACACAGGGGTGTCTGCCTTTTCTGAAGTTCCGTCTGCGGCTCCCTTGCCCTCCATAATATAGTCACTGAACCCCTGCTCAACTCTCTTGTTTTTCTCACCTATCAGATCAGTGACGGGAGAGGATTCATTGCACTCTTCCGGGGTGAGGGCAGCTGTCCAGGAGACACTCGAGTCTTTGTGTTAACATTAGTTTTTTTCTGACCATTACTTTTTCCCCCGCCTCCTTGGAAACAAGGGCGTTTATTGTGTTCTCCGCCTGCGTGGTAGCTGCTCACTGTCTTAGTGCTAAAAGCAAAGCTGGCCAGCAAACACCACAGGCAAGGGATGGCGTCAGGCAGCCACAGGTGAGGCAGGCCCTGCCATCCCAGCAAAGCTTGCAGCTGGGCGTCAATACGCAGGAAAAACTGTGTCCAGGCTGGGAGGAGAAAGTGTGTGCCCGACCCCCCAGCATCTACAGGCACGGCCTTGCTAGGGATCACTGTTGGACAAACTTTCTGATCCATGGTGTCTGCCCTCTGGCTTCTTTCTGTAACAAAACTTCCTTCCAAAGGAATTGCAAGTGGACGCATCATTTGATAAGATCCCAGGAGGGCTTTGAAATTTTTGCAGTCCACATTCTTACTTCCTATTGGAAAATACGTTACATTGCATTCCTCGCTCGTAGTGACAGAAATGCAAAACAAACAGCAACCAAACAGACTGTAGAAGGACGCATTGAGATTCTCTTTTATAGCCTCAGAACCATCACCAAATCACTCACTCAGCAGCATTAACAACGCAGTCTGAGCCCGCCATGCAGCACTCACAGCAGAGCAAGCCATCGCTTTACGATCCTCAGTGCTGGGGTTAGCACAGATATGGCAGGTGAGAATACTATCTCTGTATCCAGAGATATAAAAAACCGTCTCCAGTGTTGGTCAAGAGCAGAGACAGCAGCATGGCCCACACCTGCCTGGCAGCATGCTTGGACCACACTCCACTGTCTCCCTACACAAAGCCACACTGTCTAATCTGGCGGCCTCTTCCTATTTGGCCCATTGTTTAACCAAACTCCACAAACCTACCATATAGGAGACACTGCTGGATCTTCGTTATGCGTGTACACATGGCGCGTCCCCTTGCCACTGAAAAATCAAGGACCTGGCCCTGCTCAACCATTTGTTTTTAGGAGGGAAGGTTGCCTGTCACTACTTGTTTGTTATTGCACAATGGCCCCAGTACAGGTTAGAGCTGGGAAGTGGTGTGGTCCTACACACGCACGCACGCACGCACGCACGCACACACACACACGCACGCACGCTGTGATGGGTTTGGTTTAATATAACCAGAAGTCTGAGGCTTCGGAGTGTTTCCTAAGCTTAGATAGCATGAAAGGGCCTTTGAACACAGGATCACACGCAGCTCTCATGTCTTATGAAGCCTTCAGTCATAGACTGTGGAAAAGACAATCAATTAGTTTAACATAGAGAGAGACACGTTTCTCCATTGTGTCTAACTTTCTAGAAAAGTAAAGAAACATAGTTGTGAAGGCAGCGAGTCCAGCTGAAGGCTTTCATATCCCGGATGGAGAAAGCCTGGGGTCTTGGGGCGCTTCATCTCTGTCAGAGACGTTTGCTGTCTTTGGCACCCTCCTTGGGAAGTGGTCCAGGGCTTAACTAATCCTCTTGAAGGAGATCTGGAAGTCTTGCCGGGAGGGGGAAATTATGCATGGCGCCTTGTGTTTTTATTCCTCCTCCAGGCTTTTTCAACTTACCCACAAAGAGCTTCTTCTTTGAACCCCTGGGGGGTTCCTGTGCCCTTGAGTCTCCCGAGGCTGTGGGAAGGAGGCTCCTTCAGAATGCCTCGAGCAGTGGAGTTTGTTTCAAGGTGCATGTGGGGAGTTGGGAGACAGTCTCAGCTGGGGCTTCCAGGCTCAGATAATGAGTTGTGGTCCCAGGGGTCCTGGGTACTAGATTCTAGGAGGGTCTTAGACCCTTTGTCCCCTTCTTGAAAACAAAACAAAGTCCAGACTCATCCTGCTATTGGTTTTCAAAGATTGCCAGTTCATTTCCTTTTCGATTTGTCTCTGTTTTCTTTAAAAGAATGTTCTCCAGGCACTTAGGCCAGCAGATTGCTGAGCACTGCGTGTAGAGAGATGAAAGTCTCACTATCAGTTCAGGCACGGTGGTGACTCAGCTGTAAAACTCAGCACTCAGGGAGCGGCAGAGGCAGGAGGATGGCCTTGAGTTTTAGGCAAGCCTGGGATATAGAGCAATACCTCGTCTTAAGCAAAACAACAACAAGAACAGCAGCAAAACGAGTCCTAGTACCTTTGGACACACAGGCACTCAGAGTGCCATGGGTGTGTCGGTCTCTCCGTGACAGCAAAGCCTCCTCCTGCTCAGCAACATGGCTAGCAGAGACAGCCTCGGTCCAGGTACTTCCATGACACACTGCTCAGCAAAGCTCCTGAATGAGTATGTAAGAAAAGCCGTTATCTGCAGTGGGGATGTGCATGCATCGCGGTCGTCTACCCTAGTGGGAACAGGCTTCACACGTACACCCGCTCTTCCGCCGACCTCCTCCAGCCCCCCCAAGTTTATCTTTTAAAAGCCCATACAGATAGGAAATAGACTTGGGGAAAACTTCAAAATGCTTCGTTTTGCTTGCTGAATTTTATAAAGGCTTCGTGCTTGAAATGTCTCCTTCAGGGGACGACCAGTGTTTTCCCCTCTGTTTTTACCCCTTAAGCAAACGAAAGTGGCCAATAAGTTCAAATTTCTTTTTAAAGTTAATTTTGAGATGACTTTAATTCATCATAGAAGAAGGCCTTTGAAGTTCTCTTAAGTGACTAGAAAACAATCACTGCTTAACAATGTGGCTAATTACACATCGATACGAATAGCCGGGAAGTGTTTTCTGAGTGCCAAACCACGTACAACTGCAGGGCCCACGGGTCACTGTAGCTCCTGCTTTTCTTTCCCCCACACGCAGGGATTTATCTGGCTATGACTCTCGAATCACATGGCTTGTTGTACAGAGCCCTCAAGAACAAAGCAAACATCTAGGTTAAACACACACTTTAAATACAGTTTACTCTGGTGAAAGCCACTTGGAATCATCGCTAAGCCACTTTCCCCAGCCACAGCAGCATTCCAGATCGAATAATTACTCAAGAAATCCCACAAATTCTGCATTTTTTCATCAGACTCAAGGCAGGATTAAGTCTAAAATGTCTTGGGTGTTTTCCTCTCTCTCCTTACTGTCCCAAGTGGGTACACATTTGAGACAATCAGAACAAGCCGGCAGTTGGGGTTTTACCTAAAGTGCCTTTTGTCTACAATGCCACTGGCAGCCCGATGCTCCAAGATCAGCCAGTCACTGGCAGCAATTAACGCTATCAGCAACTTGGCAGAGGGGCTGTGGGTGGACAGAGGCATCTCGCTCACTAACTACACTGTTACGGGGCTTCTCAGCATGCATCTGGGGGGCTTGGGGATGGGGAAGAAAGAAGGCTAGCTGAAATCAGGGCTCCTCAGCCATCAGCATATCGAAGAGTAGACTGCCCCTTTGTACTGCCCATTGCTCAGAGATACGTGTGCCCAGGCACTGTCCCGGGAGGAGCCAACTCCTGGACTAGCCTATTCCCTAAATGCACACTTAGGGCAGGAGGAGCTAATGGGATAGAAGGCAAGTGGAATCACAACCTGACCAAGGCCGGCCAGCACAAAGATGGAGGCCCTGAGTTATATCTGGGGGTTTGTGGCACCATGTGACATGAGTTATATCCCAAACCTATTACCTGGGTGGTATTATTATTATTATTATTATCATCATCATCATCATCATCATCATCCAGGGAGAAAACACAGAGTCAAAGAGAAGAGTGACTGCCCAGGTCACATGTCAGAAGGTCACAGCTGGCCTCTACTCTACCCTCTTAATCACAACAGATCTTTCAAATGTCTTAAGACTTACAGAAAACAATGGGTGTGATGTCAGTGTCTCATATTTCCAATAGTCTTAGGAACCCACCCACCTCCTCCCAATCACAAACTTATTTTCATTGCTCCATCATAACTAATCCTGCTACTGAGTGGTGTCCCAGTTCCTAAGATCACTGAAAAAATGAGTTGTCTAGCCAGATCACTGCTGGAAAGGAGGTTGTCCAGGGACCCTCAGTGTGGGTATTATGCGGGGAACAACAGCATATGGCTGTGTGCTTTCAACAAGCACCTTCAGTAACCCAGAGAGGACGCTGCTTATGGAGATGTCTGAACTGCACTCTCTCATGCAAAACAGAACATGCAAGATAGGGGAGCTGGGGACCATACGGTCAAAAGAATACAGCAATGCAGCTCAGGGGTCCAGCCTCCTGTCTTGATCTAAGCAGAAACTCCCCTCTTCACCCTCTTCACTGATTGGTTTAAGGTACCTCTGTCTGCGAGGCATTTCTCTCTAGTCTGCCTCTTTCTGTTGCTGTTATGTGATTCTATTATTTTATTGAAAATAAATAAAAGGTAACAGGAGTTGGGGATTTAGTTCACTGGTAAAGCACTGGCAAGCACAGGCCCTGCGTTCAGTCCTCAGCTCTGAAAAAAAGAAAGAAAGAAAGATGGACTGGAGAGATGGCTCAGAGGTTAAGAGCACTGTCTGCTCTTCCAAAGGTCCTGAGTTCAATTCCCAGCAACCACATGATGGCTCACAACCATCTATAATGGGATCTGGTGCCCTCTTCTGAGGGGCAGGCAAACTTGTGGGCAGAGTACTGTATAAATGATAAATAGAATAAATAAATCTTTTCTTTTTAAAGAAAGAAAAGAAAAAGAAATAAAAGTAGTTTTCACATCAAAGATTGTTTAGTTGGAAACACTCAAAAACAAACCAAACCCTGCACAGTCCCCATCAGCAGCACCCTCACTGCAGAAGACACCTTTTGAAGGCCTCCCTTGAAATCTACTTATCTTTTCCACGCTGGGGAGTGAACCCAAGGCCTTGTACACGGCAGGCACGTGCCATACCACCAAGCTGCGTTCCCCACGGCTTAGTATTTTGAGCCAGGGTCTCCTAACATAGCCCAAGCTGGCTTTGAACCTTTGCCTCTGAAGCCCTGGATTCCAGCCCCACGCCATCACACATGGCTACCTCCTTGTCTTTTGTTGGAAGAACCACTGCCTGTGAGGAAAAGAAAGCTCGGGAGGCAGAGACCTAGAGAACTGGGTGCAACTAATTAGAAAGCAGGGGCAGGCATCATGAGCCATCATCGAGCAGGGGATCCCAGAGCAACCACAGCAAGCCAGAGCGCACTGTCATTCCGTAACGTGTAGTGTGAGGCAAACAGATCTAGTCTCCCTAAGGTCATCTGAAGCCATTGAGTGTGGTGATTAGAGTTCTCGTTTTTTTCTGGATGCGTCAAAAGGTAGTGAGGAGATCAACTGATGTTTGTGGGAGTCTTTTTCTTCCTTCTGTTTTACTTTGTTAGCCTAGACCATCCTGGAGGTTATGCCTCCCTGGTACCGGGGCCACAGATGGACCCGTTGCGTTCTTTGCTTGTTGGCTTTGTTCTTGGTCATGCTTAGGATCCTAGGTAACCCACACCCCTCCCTATGCAGCATTGCCAGGGAACCCAGAGACTGCTGACGTTCAGTGTCCTGGCCTCTCTAGAAGAACTGCCCTGCAATTGCTCTGTGGGGCTGTCCACCTGTCTCAGACTCCCCCAAGTGGCTCCTTGGCTGTGGATTCATCTTCTAGAGGAATCAGAAATCTTCTAAGAGTATTCTAAACTCATATCTTCCATAGACACTCTCTTCTCGCAATAGAAACTTTTAAGTACAAGCCATCAATTTGTTCTGTTACCAGAGGGAGAAAGAGCAGAAAATGAGGCATTTTGACTAGATCACGCCTTCCCCTGAGCCTGGAGCTGCTTGTGTGGGTCCTTGTCTGCCTGGGTCTAGAGAAGAGAACCATCCCTCAGTTCTTAGTCCCCAGCACAGCTTTTTTTTCCCCTCAGCTCTTATCCTCAGTCACTTCTAGACGTTTTTTAAGCCCATGGGCTCTGGTCGGAAAAATAAGCTGTGTCTGGTCAAAGGACGTTGCTAGATGGAGTGAATTTTAGAGTAAGCACAGTTTATTTTAAAAATAATAAATGAGATTTGTCAGGCCCATTTCACTAAACTATGTAGTTTGTTTGTTTGTTTGTTTGTTTTTACAAATGGGTCTGCGATCTGTTAGGGCCCAGGAAATGCTGGGAAGAAAAGAGTGGGAGAGGGTGGAAAGACGAAGGCGTCATCTGGAGAATTCAGGGCAGCTGGAGGCTCAGGGGGGTGCAGACTCGGCAGGGGGCAGGACCGGGGGGGGGGGGGGGGGGGGGGGGGGAGCACCTTTCATCCAGAGATGTTTATTCTCAGGATCTTGCTTGTTGATACGTGCTGAAGACAACTCTTGCATTCCAGTGGGGACTAGGTTAGGTTGTCTTTAAACTTGGCGTCCACCTACTTCCAAGTTGGCTCCCTGAGGAGGGGGCCTTAACCTAAGGAATTTTATTTTGAGAATGGAATGAAGAAAGTATCAGGACTTTCTTCATTTGCTGCGTGGCAAATCTCTCCCAGAATCCTTCCTGGCATTTCTCAGCTCCGGTCAGTCCCTACTCACTCTGAAGGGAAGGCTTTCAGCTGGGGTCTGCCCGACAACGCACAACTGCCAAGCTCAAAGCTGCTTCTCAAGTGAACCCCCAGATGCCAAGATTAAGAAATTATGCAGCATATTGTGACCGGGAGTGCGCTTTAGCAGTATGGTGCTCACCTAGCATGCGTGAGGCTCAGGTTCTAGTCCCAACACTGGAAAAAAATAAATACATAATCATGCCTTGGTGCCCCCCCCCCCCCAGGAGATTGGTTCTGTGGTGAGACTCCCAGCCCTAGAGACAAGTGACCTTGGATGCTCAAGTCTCTTGTAGCAAACAGTTCAGTATTCATATACGACCTAGGTACATCTTCCACGTTAACTTAATCGACTCTGGATTGGGATCAACCTGCATGGCTCTCCCGTGCTATTTCGGGGATAATGACGATGAGGAGAAGCCCGAACATGTTCAGTACAGATGCAGAAGCATTTCAGATTCTGTAATTACCACGGAGACAACAGGCAACAGTGTAATTGAGTCACTGGCCAAAATACCCCACAGGCTGAAAAGGGTATTTTTGGGAGCTCAGGCCTGGCAGCATCTGCCTGTGAGTGTAGCGCTCAGGGGACCCTGAACCCTCCCCTTCAAAAGTAGAACCTTGAAGTTGAATTTCAAGTAGAAATTAATTCAGTTTAAAAGTATCTTCCCCTCTGAGTCTTTAAAATCTTGTCCTAGCTGCTCTGTTCATTTGGATCACCTCAGAGAAAGTACCTTCAGAACTCCCAAAAGGGGTTTTAGCCACACTGTGATTCACATAGCCACTTTCTCAAATATTCAAAAACCACCTGTCCTTGATACTAGGTTATAATTTTAAAATAGAGTAAAGTTGTAACTGCCAGCCATAGAGTTTCCGTTTTACTGGAACATAATATCTTCTGAGAGGCTTGCCTATTGAAATGCATCACTCAGTGGCTTTGACAGCTATGTATACAAAGTTCCAGCCACCTCCCGGGCCAGGTACAAAGCCTTTCTGTCCCCCCCCCCCCCCCCCAGAGGACTGAGCCTCAGGAGCTCGGTTTGTGAGCAGCCTCCACATCTTTTTCTTTGTTTGCTATTTTAAAATTTGCACACGCCTATATTCTCACATTCCAGTCCATGTCCCACTTTCATCCAGATGCCTAAGAAGTGTTGGCATGAACTTTTTATTCAAATGATTTCCTGCGGAAGTTTCCAGTACTGGGGAAAAAAATCTGCTTTAAAATGAATAACTCGCCGGGCGTGGTGGCGCACGCCTTTAATCCCAGCACTCGGGAGGCAGAGGTGGGCGGATCGCTGTGAGTTCGAGGCCAGCCTGGTCTACAAAGTGAGTCCAGGACAGCCAAGGCTAACACAGAGAGACCCTGTCTCGAAAAACCAAAAAAAAAATAAATAAATAAATAAATAAAAAATAAAATAAAATAAAATAAAATGAATAACTCCTGAGGTAGAAAGATAGCTCATTTGGTAAAGTGCTCGCTTTGCAAGCTGGAGAGCCTAAGTTCGAACCTAGACTAACGTATAAATACCCCAGGTTGGTGGTGTGTTCTTGTAGTCCTGGTGTTGGGAGGGAGACAGGCAGACCTTGTCGGAAGGAAGGAAGGAAGGGAGGAAGGAAGGAAGAAAGGAAGGAAAGAGGTGGGCAACATCTGAGCAATGGCAAATATCTCTAAAGACACCCACACAGGCTCACAAACACAGAATTAAAAGCTCCTGAGCAGCTTGCCAGTGGTGACAAAATCCTGCTTCTCTCTAAGGCCAACTGCTCTTTAAATGTGTAGGGCCCGCTACTGCTGCGTGTTAAGTGGTGCCTTTTCAATGCTGAGTTGCAAAGAGGTTTAGAAAGACAGTGAAGTGTGGAGGAAGGCTCAAATAAAGAGAGCCAGGACAGAGACTGTCCTGCAAGACAGGACCCACTCCGCAGAGGCTGCATCCCAGCGGTATCAGGGGGAGGGGCCTGTAGATTGGGGCTCACTGTGAGCAGGCAGTGTTCGCTACAGCAATGGCAGCTGTTGAGAACAGACTTCTGGGGAGCAAGGGAGGAAGTAGGGACCTAGCATCCTAGTTAAGCATCCTGTGTCCTGCTGGTACAGTAAATGCATGCACTTTGAGGAACAGGCTTTCTGTTCATTGCTCAAGAACTGATAATTAACTTAATTAATGCAATTTAATTAATTTAACTTCAATAAATGTCATTTGGCTGATTTAATTACTGGTTTTACTCTAAGAACATAATAATCTTAGTTATATAGCCAACCATCCAGAGCTATAGATTTCACATTTGCAGATTCAACCAATTGGTGAGTCAAAAAACATTCTAAAGACATGTTTCTGTACAGACGTCTTCTTTTTTTCATAGCACTGTAGAGCTATCCACCGGCCTTTACACCATATTGGCCATTTCAAGTGATGTAGAGGGTGCTTTCTGTCCCAGGAAGGGGTGTGTGGTTCTATGAAGCGCTACCTGTTTTGTTAAGAAGAGACTCGAGCCTCATGGATTTTGAGATCCAGAAGACAAAATATCTCCTGAAACAGATCCTCCCCAAGGACACTAAAGGTTAACTATCCTCCTACACACACACACACACACACACACACACACACACACACACGTACACATGCGCACATGCGTACGCACATCAGTGTAAATGACAAGGAACCAGGATTGATATGCTTTTATTTTATATATATATATATATTTGGTGTTTTGTTTCCTACATTCGGTGGCCTGAAAAAAAAAAAATACACCTGTACCCTTGGGCATTTCAGCACTTGGTTTCCGGTTGATGGTGCTGTCTGGGGAGACTTAGGTGACAGGACCAGGAGAAGTATGTCACTGGGGGCAGGCTTCGAGAGTCAAACTCCTCAGCCATGTCCAGGTCGCCTTCTCTGTACCATGCTTGCGGTTGAGATGTGAGGTCCCGGCTTCCTGCTCCTGCTACTTCCCCCACCACCTTGTCCCTCTGGTACCGGAAGCTGAAATAAATTCTTACAGCAGTTGCGTTGCCCATGGTGTTTTATCAAGCAACGGAAAAAGTGGCTGGTACATCGTTGCTGTGGTAACATACCTTGACTAAAGCAAGGGAGGGAAGATTTATTTGGCTGACAATCCTGGGGCTCAGTCCTTGGTTCTGGGAAAGTCACAGTGGCAGCTAGTCACGTTACATCCGCAGTGAAGAGCAGAGAACAGTGGGTGGATGGCTGCCTGCGCTCAGCACCCCGTCTCCTTCCAGGGTCCAGCCCGGGAAAGAGTGCTACCCACAATCATGGCTGAGTCTTGCCACCTCAACTAACCCAGTTAAGAAAGCCCCTCACAAACCTGCCACGAGCCAGCCCATCTAGACAATTCTCATAGAGACTCCCATCCCGGAGGGATTCTAGACTTTGTGAGGCTGACAAGTAAGGGTGACCCTCATACTCAAGGAAAAATCACACGTCGGGAAAGAGGCTGAGGAGGTTTTCCATCATCCTGGTGTGACATAACATGAGCAGTGTTTTCTGTCGTTTAGCCTCTAAGGATACAGGTAGATGTCTAAAAATACCGCCGGGGAAGTCCTTTCTCATCTCTTCTGCAGCCTGTCTTTTCCCACACTCTCGTCACTTGTTTGTCCCAAGACTGAAACAGAACAGCGCCTATGTGATGTTTTTCTCAAACAGGCACATTCCATGCTCATGATGAAGAAGTCTTGATTTTGGGTCCTGGGCCTAACACCTGACAGACAATTTAATTTTTGTTGCCCTGTTTTTTCATGCACCAAGTGGAGCTCTAAAAGCCACACGTGATAAAACATGGGTTGAATTGTCAAATCCATTCCATGTCCTAAGACTAAGGGACATACTCTCGTTCCAACTTAATGCAAACCCCTTTGCTCTCACACCTAAGTCCTGTGAGTTCTGAAATGTCGATGAGGTAAGCACAGGAGCAGCTGTGGAAAGGGAATGGGTGGGAGACACTGTCTATTAGTCTAGATAGTTTTTTTCCTTCTATACCCAGTCAGGGAGTTTTGTTTTGTTTTGTTTTAGTTGATTTTTTTTTCCTTAGGATTTTTTGTTTTTTGTTTTTGTTTTTAGTTTTTCAAGACAGGGTTTCTCTGTGTAGCCTTCGCTGTCCTGGACTCACTTTGTAGACCAGACTGGCCTCGAACTCCCAGCGATCCACTTGCTCCTGCCTCCCATGTGTTGGGGTTAAAGGCGTGCGCCACCACGCCCAGCCACTCAAGGAGTTTTAAATTATGTACAAACACTTATTTTCAGTATAGAAGTAACTTAGGTGTCATCAAATGTGGGCAGCCCCACAGTTGACTTCTTTCTTCCTGTCCACCTCACTGGGGCTCCAGTGTGTCTGTCTGCGTCGTTTCCAGATGGCCCCTTCCCTGGCAGGGCCCTGCTTTCTAAGTGTTGTGGTGGCATGTGGCACTCAGGGGGTTAAGGAGAGCAGCTTGCACACTGAGAGCTGGGAAGGCCTTGTTTCAGTTCCCAGGTGGCAATCCTGCTTCTGTCCCTTTGAGGTCCTATTTGAGCTTCCTGTCCCTCGCCACAGATGTTCAAAGCCATCGTAATGCATTTCTCTTTTATGGTGTCTTTTCTATTTCTTGGTGCAGAGTTTAAAGACCTCATTGTTTCTTCAGGCAAATGCACACTGAGAGACTTTGAGGTGGGTGGGGCAATAAAAAGAACAAAACATCCCTGAGAGCAGGACAAATTCTTTTAACTTTATTGTGTTTACAAAGAAATGCTGCAGATGATCAGCTGCCGTTTAGTGGCTTATAATTTTTCCGGTGTCGATTATAGTATTTATGCTAATTAGAGTACGAAAAGGCATCTAGCATGTGCTAAAGCGGAATTTAAAAGAAAGAGCTAAAAATAAATAAATAAAACAAAGAGCTGTCCTTGGAATGGATTTCCTCTGAAGACACAGAACAGTCTCCTAAGACCTCCTCAGTGGATACAATCATCACTTGTGGCCCGAAAACCTCCCTGCCCTGCCGGCCACTCCCCAGCAGTAGTTAGCTCTTGCTGACTTCCTTTCATTGTTTTCATTGTTCCTTTCTCTTCAAAGACATGTATGATAATATTTGATCTGTCTAATCCTGCTGGGAAATACATCCCTAGGCCAAATGACCTATAAGCAAATAGAAGTGTGGAAAGCAAGTCCCGCCTGTGCTTCCCCACGTTTCCGCCTTCCAGCAGCACCAGCAGCCTCGGGTCTCTCCTGTGGTTGTGTCCACCTTTCAGACTTCCCTCTCTCCCAGCACCTGCCAAGCCTTCCCGGACACTGCCAGCTGACGCCTTTCGCATCACCTCAGTCTCAATAATGCTGGCATCGTGCCATCATGCCCGCCCTGCCCTTGGCTACTGGTTCCCTTTGGCTTTATCTCGCTAGCATCTCAGCACGTGGACTGTAGGATGCAGGCATGTTGAAGAGCAGAGGGCACGGCTATATTTTGTCCATCTACAGCTTTCTTTTGTCTGCTTGAGAGGAAGCGAGAACCCGACAGCTCAGCCCCTCAGAAGTGCACTTAGTGTCTGTCTGCTTCCTGGTTAAGACCCCATCATGCTTTATGCGAATACACCCAAAGTCATGTTTGAAGAAAATTTAGAGCTCTTTACTTACTAATTGCTGACCATAGAGACAGTGGTGGTTTGTAGGCAGATATCCTGGGCTTTCTGAGTGACTGATACTCGCGACAGTCACGTCATGGTTCCTTCCCCTCCCCTCTTCTGAAGAGCTACCTGGGCCACCATTGTGAGGAGCAGACCATTAAAGATCGTGGACCTCAAGCCGTTCTTTCTGCCTATTTGCCAGGTGGCTTCTGAGCCACTAAGATTTAGTATGAACCAGACCGGCTCCCATAGCTGCCTTAGCTGAGGGAGCAGTGGCCTGACCATGCTGGGTCGGGTCAGGCAGGAGTTTGTGACCATGACTTGAGGGAGAGGAGGCCAAGCCCATGGCAGGAAGGAACGAAGAAGACTCCTGAGGTTTAGTAATTTGATTTAAGGGGTATGCTAACAACAACTATAACACCTTTCTCCCCCTAGCAATTGAGATATAAACTAATTACTATTGCAGTCATAATAAATGATGAAACTGTTTTGTTTTTTTTTTTTGAGGGGGCACTTAGATAAAAAAGAATAAAACTGCACTGGCCAGAGCACTATGCATTGTGTTGATGCTAGTAAACCTGTCAGCTGACCTTCGGATGTAGATGGTGAATCCACTTGTGTACTGCTGTCTCAAAATGGGGCTTGGCTGCCTGAGACTGTTAAAAGTTGCCATGAGAGGCCAGCTTAGTAGCTAGAGGGAGTCTGCATGGAAAACAATGGTCCTGCTTAGATAGAAGCCAAACCCTTGTCTATACTCATCAAGCAGAGCCTGTTTTTTTTTTTTTTTTTTTTTTAAATCAGTTTTAGTAACACGAAAGATTAACAACACAAGTTAGAAAATACAGCCAGCTGTGCCGATGAAGCTAACTAGAAATGTCTACATCTTTATTTAATCTACTTAACTTCACACTCCTGGTTTATTGACAAATACATTGTTGCATACAGTTGGCTGTGGGTCAGGTTGCTGTGTTCAGGTGGAATCAGTGACTGAGCCAGGATCAGTCCCTCAGGGTTGGCCAGAAGCTCATGGGCTGGCCTTTCAGACCTCATCACCTACAGCATGAGGCGCCGAGAACGGGAGCCCTTATAGCTCCCAGCTTTAAAAGCTGGATACTAAAAGTCTAGGTGCTTGGGTGAGAGCAACTCTGGGCTCTCAAAGCTAGAAGCCTACAGCCTTGTGGCCTAAAACCATAGGCTTATTGCTCTGGGCTTGGAGTGTCAGTAAAGAGCACCCAGTTCATGTTATCAGCTCCCCAGTTTCAGTGTCAGGAGCCCAGAGTCGTTAGCCATGCTGGCTCTCTGCAGCTCTTCCACTGATCTGGGCCTGTGGCTCTCACCAAACCTGCTGCCTCCCACCATCTCAGCTCTTCAGTTTTCTACTTCAGATGTCTCTCTGGGGCTGAAGAGCACTGCTGGCCACTGTTGTCATTGCTGGGATTGAATGCCAGAGTTTTCGCTGCCCTTTGTGAAATTAGCTCTTTCACTCTACTGGCAAATATAAGCAAATTAAAGGCCATATCCCACTTGGAATTGTACTGGGGCCAGTGTCACAACACCTCGTGTGGTGATTTGAGTAAGAATGCCCCCTCACAGGAATATATATATATTTGAATGCTTAGTCACCAGCGGGTGGAACTGTTTGAAAGGATTAGAAGGGTTAGGGGGTGTGGCCTTCTTGGAGGATGTCTGTCCCTGGGACTAGTGTGAGGTTTTAAAGGCTCATGCCAGGCCCAGTCTCCCCCCTCCCTCTCTCTCCCCTGCTACCCTCCCCACCATGATGATCATGAACTAAGCTCTAAAACTATAAGCAAGCCCCCAATTAAAGGTTTCTTTTTGTAAGAGTTGCTTCAGTCATGGTGTCTCTTCACGGCCACAGAATGATGACTAAGACACCAGGACATAGTCATCTACAGAAGAGAAGCTTCCAGACTGAGAATCAATACACAGATGGACGAGGGCACAGCATCCCTGCACACAGCTCTCTAAGTCCCTCAATCAGATGCGCTTTTTGCTGAGCCATCAGGGAAGTTCTGGGCCCTGAACTGGAGATTAGCCAAAAGGTGAATGGGGTCATTGAGGCCCCTCTCGGCTAAGGTGCAGTGTCTCTGTAGCTGCCCTAGGCTGTCTGAAGCAGCCATGAGTGGAACATGGACCCCCCCCACCCCCCCGCCAGCCATCCTGTGGCTTTAGGAGCAGCCATGGCTACAGTGGTTCCTGCAGCCAGTACAATTTCCTCCAGACATCCAGGAAGTGTTTGAGCCTGTAGTGTGCCGTGGTGGCGTTCAGGTTGGGTTTCCCCCCTCAGTTCAGCCTCCCTAGAAGCATCCTCATAGACATGTCGGGAAAGTCCACGTCTAAGGTGGCTCTCCCTCCTGTCAAGCCGACAGAAAAGGAGATCCAACCTTCAGAGCAAACACTTTTGCTTGGTTTCTACCATTCGTTTTGCTTCCTAATTCTCCAGAGCATTGGAGATGTGAGGATCCACAAGCTACCGTGCCCCGTAGCGCGTTCCATCAGCTCCAGGGTGTTCTAGATGGTTCTGCTTCAAAGAATCTCATCTCTGTGCGAGTTGTGGTAGGTAGCGTCAGTTGAGTTTTAAGGGACTCCAAACCCCCAATGACATAATGATTACAATGTCACCTCCAAATACTGAGGGCATTGCACGGTGAACATGCAGAGGCTTGGTATGTGTCAAGAACCATGTTGGTCCTTTCAAGAGCAGTGCTACTCTGGTCCAGCTAACCAGTGATACTTATTGATTTCACTGATAAGGCAACTGAGGCACAGGTTATCGTTTGCTAGTGATGACACAGGTAGCAAATAGCAACATCAGGATTTGAGCAGACTTGGCTTGCAAAGCCCTTCACCATTAAAGCATACAGCACACACTCCAGGAAAAGTTAAAGGCAGAGAGAGTGGGAAGGAAGGCTAGCAGAGCAAAGGTCATCTGATTATCACGTGCTGACCAGTGGAGGGAGGCTTCCAGGTAAATCTCTATCATCTTTGTCCAATTCATAACTACCATACGCGTTCGTGAGGTGCCGGTGAGATGCTTTGGCTTATGTCTGTTGGAGCTTGGAAAATTCCTTTTGTTTTCTCCAGAACAAATGCTTTCGTCCTGATTAACAAGCAGGGCTTTGCGTTTTCACCAAGTCCACCCCTACCCCGACCCAGAGCCCTACAGACATCCATCTCAGCTGGGGTTTACACGTTGGCTGGTAGCTAGGTGCTGCAAGAACAATTTTAAGATGAGTTTGCAGGGAGGGGTTTGCTCCATCCAAGCGCCTCATTTTGCTGTTTCTATACTAATCCATCTAGAAAGAAAGTCACTGACCGTGCCTTTATGCATTCGGTCTAATTAAAACAGCTGCTCTTTGTAATTAAAATACGGATGTCCTTTCTTTAACCCTTTGCTTCCCGGCCGTGTCTTGACAGTTCTAGCTAGTTCAGTATCCACTATACAGTTTTTTTCTCTCTGGGCTTTAGCAAAGAAGCTTTTCTCATCATAGCCGCCCCGGCTGTAAGAAAACCAGCGACACGCCCCGATGCGTGCAGTTTGGAGGCTTGGACCTTCCACTGTAGAACCTAGAAGACATAAAAGTGATGAGGGGACCATCTTTGGGCATCTGTCGTGGTATCCCTTAAGATGTCTTTTAACAGAGAGTAGCGTTGATTGCCAATAACTATGTACAGCTATTTTTTTTTTTGTCAGATACAAATAAAAGGAAAAGGCAGAAAGATGTCTCAGTGGTTAAGACACATGCTACCAAGCCTGACAACTTGAGTTTGATTCCCAGAACCCACATAATTGAGGGGAAAAAAACCAGTTTCCACAGCTGTTCTCTGATCTCGTGTGTGCATGACATGTGTACATCCTCCAAAAAAATAAAATAAAATAAAAACTAACTGTTAAAAAATAAAAACGTAAATACCCTCCATCCCATAACATTGCAGTTGAAAGGGCCCAGCAGTGTCTTTGAAGTATATGATAGATTCCATTTGTTCCTGGCTCTGCCTGTGACCTTACCTGCACTGTTTTTCCCTTTACACATGGTGCAGCACAGAAACCCAAGTGGAAAATTCAAATACAAAGCTGTACTTGGTAGTAGTGTCCTGCTCAAAATGAAATCCTGAAGAATCACTCCCTGGCTTGAACGTTAAGACAAAGGCAGCTTGGAGCCATCAGGGTTCTGCCTGAGGGACAGGCTTCTGTCCCTGGCTTCTGAGGCATGAAAGAGGCTGGTACCAAGAGAAACCGTGAAGGGCAAGCAGGCCCTGGAGTTCCATGTTTGCAAACACGTCACTGCATTCCTCGGGCCCGGGAGACGCTCTGGTGTGACTTCTCTACTTTTGATGTGCACTGGCTTCAAAGGCAAAGCTAAGTAACAGCACTGGGAACGGACCAGAAACAGCCCTGAGAGTGTTTGGCAGCAGTGGTCTGACAGGGTGGGATCGGCTTCCTCTCTACGCACAAAGCTGTCTGTCTTAGGTTCACATGTTAGAAGCTTGGTTGGCCAGTGCTCTCCAGTCTAAACTGGAAAATCAGCAAACAAATAAACAAACGAAACACAGGCAGGCTAGACAGACAGATGACAGACAGAATGATTTCTTAGGAAAACATGCAAATTCTTCTATAACCCTTCTGCTGTCATTCACTGGAAAAATTATGCTTTTCTGGCCTAACTAGCTTTATGATACAGGTGGTAACTATTTATTAAACATTTCCACATACGTTTTGTGACATAAGTTTCCAAATCCCATTTTTGTTCCCGGTGTTCACATGCACCTCGCCATCAGCATCTTCCCTTGGCAGGGTTGCGATCACACCTGATGTCACTGAGTTACCTGGGCATGCGAGCAAAAGCAAGCCTCCCTGTCCCCGAATCCTGGGTGTCTTCCTGTGTGCTTTGTGCTTTTAAGTGTTTTTAATGTTATTTTATAGTCTTCATTATACAAATACTGGAGCTGTCAGGGCTCCGCTTCAGGTCCCTGGTGTCTAAAGCGTTAAAAGGGCTGGCGAGGAGAGCAGCGTGTTTGTGAGTTTCTCAGTGCTTTCATCTTTCTGATGACTTTATAAACAGAATTGTTTTCTTTTTCTTTTCCTTTTTTTCTTTCTTTCCTTCTGCTTGCTTGTTTGTTTTGTTTTGTTTTATTTTTAAGCAGGAACATTCTATTTAAAACAGACCAGGCTTGAGAGCGCAGACCTCTGCGTGCCCCTGTGTCCCAAGTGCTGGGATTAGAGGCAAGCACCCCCACACACACACACACTTGGCCTTTGTTTTCTTTTTGAATCCACTGCTAACACTATGTAAAAGATAACTGACTTTGCATCTTTATTTGTATCTTGCAAATCTGTTGAGTTCTCTTGTTCTTTCCAATCCTCTTTAGTCATGTTAATGGTTTTCTACGTGTATAATCCTGTCATTTGGAAACAGATGGTTTTAGTTCTTCTTTGCAGTTTGGATGCTAGTTAGTTAGTCAATCAGTCAGTCAGTTGGTTAGTTTTGTTTTTCTTGACTGATTCCTCTGGCCAGGACTCCAAATACTATGCTGGAGAGAAATGGTAAAAGTAGACACCCTTGGCTGCTTAATTTCAGAAGAACTCATCTCCCCCCCCACCCCCCACCCCGGCACGTGCCATGTCAGCTGTGCGGTGTCTTGGGTGGGTCCTTCCTAGCATCCCAAGGGTCTCCTGCTGCTGCTTAGTTTGTATGAGGAAAAGATGCTAGATTTGGTCAAGTGATATTTTTTGGCTTTACAGAGATTACTGTGCAGTTCTTTTTCCCCCCTTCTTCATGTTACTCTTACATTGATTGATTCACTAAATAACTGATTAATTAGTCAGTTGGCTAATTGATGTCTGTAATTAATCTTTGCCTTGATGGAACAAAATCTTAGGTATCTAGTCTGTGGGTCTATAGTAGTTCATAGTTCTTTTGTAAAACTTCTTTTTTTTTTAGCTTGTTCTCTTTTTTCCTTGGCCAATCTAAAATTTTGTTGATTTTGAAGATATTTAAAAAAAAAAAAAAAACACTGGTTTTGTTGTTGTTGCTTGATAGTGATTTCTTTTTTTTAACTACTCTATTTTATTTCTCTTGACTCTAGTTTTTAATTTTAAATTTTTATTTATAAAGTTTTAGAATGGAAGATTAGATTATGAATTTTAAATCTTTTTTCCTTTTTAAAACTTAGTCATTTATTGCTATAACTACTACAACTTTTGCCATATCATATACTGTATTTCCATTCACCTCAAATTATTTTTTAACTTCCTTGAGATTTCTTTTATGACTTGTTGGTTATTTGGGAAAAAATATGTTGTTAACATACCAAATATTTGTGAATTTTCTTAATTTCATCTGTCATCTAATTTTATTTCACTGTGTTTGGAAGATGTTTTGTATGATTTCAGGCATTTCAGGCTTCTTGAGGTCTCTTTTGTGACTGTCTCACACTTACTTGACACTGTTGACTCCAATATTGTCAAAGGTTTCCCATTCTCCTTACGGTAGAATCCAAATTCCTTCTAGAACCTAGTGCCATCCCACACAAGCAGACTCTACCCAGCGGCTTTGACAACCTCTGTTCTCATCCTTGTTCAGGAAATGTTTTTGACTGACTTATTCATATAAGCTTAATTTATTATAATTTCAGTAATGAATGTTTTGAGAGAAGGTGGAACAAATTACAATGTACGTTTATGAGAAGTTTTAAACTATATTGAAAAAGCTTGTACATGAGTGTTCAGAGCAGCATTACTCAAAATAGTAAGCTGCAAGGATTGAAAACAGAGACCATCAGACATATTTGGTACATCAGTTCAATGAAATATTATTCAGCCATTAAAAAGAAGTGAATCCTAAAGCATCAACTCTGGGAATGGACCTTGAAAATATTGTTAAATAACAGAAGCCAGCCGTAACCGCCACGCAATGTTGTGTAGTTCCATTTATGCGGAAATACAAGGAGTAGTTGATTCCATAGCAGCAGAAAGCAGCTTAATGCTTAATGCTGGGTGAGGAAGTGGTTGCTTAGGGCATTGGGACTTAGGGAGCTGTTGGTAGTGACCATGTTCTGGAATTAGCCGTGCTCACCACACAACATGGTGAACACACACGGTGTCTCTGCTGCAGAATTTGTGCATATGTTGCTGCAATGAGAAAACTAAGGCTAATGAGCTGGCTCCGTGGGAAAAGGGGCTCGTCACCAAGCCTGGAGACAAGAGCTCTGCCATTCCCTTCCTGGAGCCCATGCGGGAGGAGAGGACTGACCCATAAGCTGTCTTCTGACCTCTGTGCGCATGCCCGGGCATGCATGTTCAGACACACACACACACACACACAAGAGACAGTAAGTAAAGGTGAAGAAATTAAATCAAAGAAAATAAACCTTTACACAGCTTTAACTAAAACAGAATTACGTCACGTCCCTTTTCCCTTTTCCTCCCTCCACAAAGACCAATTTCTAAAACACAGATGTGGCTATAGATGGAAAAACAAACATAGAAATCTTATTTTGAAATAAGATTTCTATTCGTTATTTAAAAATAGAGATCATAGTCTGGACTGAAGAAAGTGTGAATGGCCAAGGCTTATGGTCCTCCATCGTCAGAATGCTTGGTATGAAGTGGATGGAAAACCAGCTCTTTCGCTCACTGGTGAATTGTGGCACATCTGGTTTTCATATGCTGAACGTTATCGTGGATTTTTTTTCAAGTTTAGATGAACAAGATAAAGCCTTTGCTTTGGAGCTGTGCTCCTGCCTCTAAAACTGCAAGGGCTCTTTGCTGGCAGCCTTTGTTATTGCTAAAAAGCAAGGCTAGAAGTGGAAGCAGTTCACCATCGGGGTTTAATTGCGCTGAACCCTTTACTTGGTTTGGATTTTGGTTGTTGGTAACGGTGGAAAGTCACAAAAAGCGAGGGGATGCATTGTAGCTTACTCTAAACAAATCTCCAGGTGAAACAGATAAGATGCTCTGTTGAGAGATGTTGTAAGATGTCTCAGTGGTACTGACATCCCAGAACCATGAATGGAGCTGCCTATGGCCATCGGCACGGAGGAGTTCTGACTGATGCTTCCGACTGTGCGCAGGTTCCAGATGGCTTGTCACACAGTGCAAACCCAGGTTAGAACCTTCACACCCTGACTCTGGAGAACAGACGAGGCATTAGGGAGGTCCTAAAATGACAGCCCAGTCCCGAAGCATTGTTAGTTCACTGTCCCTTGCTCTTTCCCACTGTCGCAGCAGTGAGAATCTACCTGGGCAGTGTCTGCTTTGAAAGCAGCATTTTAGGACCAATAATAGAAGCTGTGTGTTGGTTCTCACTGTAGTAAAACTCAGTAGCATCTTTGTTCCTAGGGATAAAGTGGGTGAACTTAAGAAGCCTTATTTGCGTTTGATTTTAGGTCGAACCATAATGTGTGTTCACTGATTAACTAGTCCTTATCTGCCCAAACAAAACTTGAGCCACCAGTACTTTACACTATAGTTTACCAATACGTTTTATTCTAAGCGATTACAAAGAATTTAACAGGATGTAAGAACACATTAGCATGAATTGGGCCCAGGTAGATGTACCAGCAGCTAAAATGCCGTCAAGCTTGAGGCTCAGAGTTCAGATGCCCAGAACCATGTAAATGCCAGGTGGACATGGCAACCCACCTGTACTTCCATACTGGAAAGGGTGAGGCAGAGGAATCCCTGGAATAAGCTGGCTAGCAGACTAGCCGTGTGGATGAGCTCTGGGCTCAAGTGAAAGACCTTGTCTCAGTGAACAACATGGAGAGCGATCCAGGAAGACTCTGCCGGGACTTACATGTATGCACATGTGTACATACCATGCACGCACACGTATGTGAGTACATACACACAGATGTGCACAAAACACATGCCTGCACACCACATACTCATGAAAAAGGAAGAAACCATCTTAAGCTTAAGCATCTGGGAAAGCTAGGATTAAATATCTACCCGACAACTTACTGGCTATTTACATGAAAAAAGTATGTAAATACATATGGATTCCTTAAGTATAAACCCCAAACTGTAAAGTATTATGGCAACACTTGGAATTTGAGAGGTTGAGGCTGGCCCTGGGGTGCTGAACAGGTGCTGCTGGTTGTAATGGTCTTGATGCCGCCTTGGGTACTGCTGTATAGACAGTGAATGCGGGCTCTTGTTAGCTGATCTTGTCTTTTCTTCCCCTCCTCTGACCTAGTGTGGGAGGATAGAGATAAGCAGCCATTACTATGCCTCCTTTGAATAAGATGGTGTGAATGCTTATTGGGTCTCTGAATAATTTTCTTGGCACCAGACTAGCTTTGGCTGGATGGCAGGCATGACTTCCGGGCACCTCTTATACATCAGCTGTCATTTTCTGTGTGTTATTAGTGAGGATGCAGTTTGGCATTCCCCTGGGATGGAGTTGTCGGGACAAGGGGAGGTTGATCTTCTGTTGGGCGGGCATTCCTTCTGAGGACGAGGTCATGATCTGCAGGGTTCGCATACCGACCAAGCCTTGTAGTCCTTTGCTCGCTCTCTGCCTAGTCACAGCAAGGCTGCACACAGCAGTGGCTGTAAACGAAGCTGCTCTTTGCTCAAGCTGTTTGTACCTGCGCTGCCATCAGCCATGTAGCCAAAAGCGGGACAGGAGGTGCTCAGTAAGGAGCCGCACCCCATTGCTGATGAGACCTCGTCAATCGATGCTTTGGGATTCTTAGGGGCTGGGGCTATCGTCATCGTTATTGTTATTTTCTGAAAACGCTCCTCTGCTCCTCAAGAAGCAACTGTGTGCCAGAATCCCTTGGAGCCATTACAAATAAAGAGTAAACAAGCTTACCAACAAAAGCCATTGCCCTGTGTAAGGGACATCACTAGCTAGGGGAAAGGACAATCTGCTGTAATGAAAAGACCGAAAAAAGAAAAAAAAACTATTTCTGCCTAAGTAGATCATCAGTTCTGTGACAGCCCAGCCAGTTGGGCCTGGAGAGCATCCTCCTGGGTGAGTCCATCATGGCGCAGAAGGCAGGGCCGTGGGACCAGCTCCCAGCAGCAGCAACATGAAGGGGCTTGTTCACATCTCAGTTAATCGGGAAGAGAAAGGCTTTTGATGCTGCTACTCAGCCAGCTTTCTCCTTGGCCGCTTGTAAACCCCAGAGCATGGGACATATCGCCCACAGTCAGGATGGGTCTTCCCCGGTCCTTGCGGCAAACGCTCTCACAGGCAAACCCAGGGTTGTACCTCACTCATGCCCTAGGTATGTCTTCATTCAACCAAGGTGACAGCCCAGATTAGCCATCCAATGAGAGAAATGGATTTTCTTTGAGGAGAGGAGTGTTGGCAGTCAGGCATCTCTGCGGCCAGCCAAAGGGGACCTGACGATGGGACAACAGGCTGCAGCTGGCTGCAGAGATGCCTGACTGCTAATAAGGTGAGCGTGGTTGCAATGAGGCCCCTGTCTGGCCCTGTTGAGCTCCATTGTGCCTTATACCGATGGAGAGAGCTAGTGACCATGGGCCATTTGAACCTGGTATGTCCAGCTTGCAACCCACAGGCTGGGCACAGCCAAGAACTAGCTATAAATGTGGTCCAACAAAAACATAAACTTGCTTAGTAATCAGATTACACAGTTCTGGAATGTGTGAGCGCGGAGGGTGACAGTAAGGTGTCACAATGAAGCACTCTGTGTCCAGGCTTGCAGAGAGCGTGCCGACCTGTTCCTTGTCACTTTCAGGTACCAGTAAGGTGAACCTTGTGAAGATCTCGTCCACGGCCTCCAGCCCTCGGGACACGGCCCTGGCCGCCGTCATCTGCAGCGCCCTGGCCACCGTGCTGCTAGCTCTGCTCATCCTGTGTGTCATCTACTGCAAAAGGCAGTTCATGGAGAAGAAACCCAGCTGTAAGCATCCCCTCCCTCTGACACACTGTGAAGTGAGCTTGTTAGCATTGTCACCCAGGAGCTCTTGGGAGACCTGGCTAAGGCAAGCATCCCCAGTGACTTAGGATACAAGGCGCAGGAGAACAGGCCTCCTCAGGGATTTCGGGGCCTCGTAGGGATGCTGACAAGGCTGTGATGCCCCAAGACTACGAGGCAAAAAGTAAAAATTGTCTATACCCTATGTTCTGGACAAGTTATTTTAAACTGTGTGCGTCTCTGTATAAGAAGAACACAGTCTCAGCTTGCTGCCATTCAGCTTAAATTTTCAATGTTACGATGATCTGACCATATACAGGAAATTCTGCAGACACCATTCTGAAACAGGCTGGGCCGTATCTCAGTGGTAGAGTACTTGCCTAACATGCGCAAGGCCCTGGGGTTTAATTCTCAGCACACACAAAGATGGGGGAGGGGCTGGGGGAGAAGCTGGAGAGATGGCTCAGTGGTTAAGAGCACTGACTGCTCTTCTAGAGGAAGATTTCATTCCCAGCACCCACACGGCAGCTTACGAGTGTCTATAAATCCATGCCCAGGGGATCTGATGCCCTCTTCTGACCTTCCTGGGCACAAGGCATTCATGTGGTATGCACATATACATGCAGGCAAAATACCCTTACACATTAAACAATAATTTTTTTTTGTTAAATGGGTGTGGGTGTGTAATGACATAGGCCTTGTATTGACTGATTTTTCCCACTGTAGGCTAACCTAAGTTTCATGGTCCAGGTTAAGTTATTCTAGACCAAGCACTAATGTTTGGAAGACTGTGCATACAGGGTGTCTCCAGTTTACAGCGACTGTCTTGGGGGAAGTGGAAGGAGTATATGGGGTAATGGTGTTGACTCTTCAAAGATACAAGTTGCGAGAGTGGTGCCGGGCATCTTATGGAAAAGCGTTGACTGGATAATCTCTCCTCTCCCCTAGGGTCTCTGCGGTCACAGGACATTCAGTACAATGGCTCCGAGCTGTCATGTTTTGACCAGCCTCGGCTCCGCCACTGCGCCCACAGAACATGTTGTCAGTGTCACCGGGACTCAGCCCAGACCTATGGTAAGTTAAGCCATGAAAGGCCAGGAGGAACCAGGACTGCACAATGGCGCTGCAAAGCAGGGCCCAGCCATGCCCAGTCACAGGCTGATTTTCCAGTCATAGCTGACCCATCTCAATGACCACCCCACCTTGCCCCACCCCTGCCCCACCCCTGCCCCACCCCACTCTCACCCTGCCCCACCCCTACCCCACCCCCACCCCACCTCATCCCTGCCTCCCTTTGGTTTGGGTGCTCCAGGTCTCTTCAGTGTTAAGAAAACAGGACTCTCCACAGAACTTGGGACTTTTTTTTTTAGCAGCTGTTTAGGCAACTGCAGCCTTTCTCATTTAGAGTGCATGAGTCAGGGTTGCTATTGCTGTGACAAAAAACACCTAGACCAAGAGCAGCTTGGGAGGAAAGGGTTTATTTTGCTTAAATCATCACAGTCCATCAAGGGAAGCCAAGGCGGAAACTCAAATAGAGCAAGAGCCTGGAGGCAGGAGCTGATGCAGAGGCCATGGAGGGTGCTGCTTACTGGCTTGCTCCCCATGGCTTGCTCAGTCTGCTTTCTTATAGGACCCAGCACCAGCAGCCAAGGGCTGGCATCACCCACAGTGGGCTGGGCCCTGCCCCCTTCAATCACTAATTAAGAAAATGTCCTACTGGCTTGCATACAGCCCCATCTTATGGGGACATTTTGTCCACTGAAGCTCTCTCCTCTCAGAGGACTCCGCCTTGTGTCAAGGTGACAGAAAAGTAACCAGCACACCTTGGTTACCTGGCCAATTCAAACCGAACACCAACATGTCTGGTTTCAGTGACATCTTTGGGGGAGAGGGAGGTCTACGTCAGGGTCCAGCCATGCCTGCCTCTTGGCCTGTTGCTGGAAATAGCCAGTAAGGGGACTTGACGCAGGTGGGGATGTGCCTCTGACCCAGGCAGGCAAAGGTGACAGGACTTTCTCTGCCCCTGACTCATCAACATCAACAAGGTTTCTACTTCCTGTCCTAGTCCAGGCCTCAGCAGGTGACCTGCATGTAAACCCCACATGGCTAACAGTACCTGCTGGCAGGCTGGCCCCATAGCCCTCTCTGTTGCCCTGAGTTTCTGGTTCATCTGGGTGTCCTGCCTATGACAGTACAAAGTCAAGTTACTGATATTCCAGGTTAGGCTGGCCTCTTGAAATCCCCCAGTATCTCTTCGTTTTTGTCGCAGAATGGACCGTCTCAGTGCTGTATGTCACACATGGACTGAGACTGTCTCGCCTATGTCCCCTCCTTCCTGACTGGTCTCCTTGCACAGCCCAGGCTGGCCTAAGCCCACCATGCTCCTCCTGCAGTCTTGACACCATGAGTGGTTGTGTGTCTATGACACCATGTGCAGTTGTGTGTCCATGACGCCATGTGCAGTTGTGTGACTATGACACCATGTACAGTTGTGTGTCTATGACGCCATGTGCAGTTGGGCGTCTATGACACTATGTGCAGTTGTGCGTCTATGACACCATGTGCAGTTGTGTGTCCATGACGTCATGTGCACTTGTGTGTCTATAGTTCATGTTTTGGTTCCTCCTTCCACTAAATAGTCACCTAAAGGGGACCAGCTACCTTTCCAGGGGGAACAAAGCTTAGCTGGTATGAACAAGGGAGTTCAGAAGGAAAGAAAGGCCCTGCCTCATGTTTTTCTACCTCTTTCAGGGCCCGTTCACCTTATTCCATCCGTGTGCTGTGAGGAGGCCCGCAGCTCTGCCCGCGCTGCGCTTGGCTGTGGGCTGCATCCCGTGGCTACCCCTCAGGAGAGGTAACTGCCCTTCAGTCCACACTGTCACGTTCCTGTTTGCACATGTGTATCCTCCTGACTTAGCAGCTTTGTATTGAGCTGCAGAGATCTGCTTCTTAGCAAAGACCTCTGGGAACCCCAGAGGAGAGAGGCTCCTGCAGGAACCAGAGGGGCCCCGGGGTGGCTGGTAACAAGTCCTGCCGTCCAGCTCTGCTCTCCCCACCCACTTCACTTCTGTGCTGCGTTCATGACATTTCTCTATTTTCGTAAGATTTTAAAGTATGTGTGCGTTTCTGTGTGTAAGGACGTAGACATGGGTACAGGGGCCCTCAGAGGCCAATAGCATAAGATCCCCCTGGAGCTGGAATTACTGGTGGCTGTGGTTCTCCAGTTGTGGGTGCTGGAAGCTGAGCTCGGGTCCTCAAGAGCAGTGTGCATACGCACTTAACTGCTGAGCTGCCTCTCCAGCCTGTATTCCTGATGTTTCTGCTGTCTCAAAGCAATGCCTCACTTGTCACATTCTGCTAGCAGCATACTGTTGGAGAACAGCAATCAAGAAAACAGTCGGTATTAGGCATTGGCTGTGCTTATATTGAGTAAAAATAGGTGTACAAATCACTGTTAAGGCCAATGAGTAGCTCCAGTTGCTACACTGAGACAAACTTCAAATGCTAGTTAGCGCTGGATTCTCAGTACGTTGGTATTGCAACCACAGACTTAAAGTCATAGCTAGAGTGCTGTTCTGTAGCAGAGCTTTCTGTCACTGTACAATACTTACAAACCTTCTGGATGTGTGTTCAGAAACGGAGCTTCGGTAGGGGACGCAATGCCAGCTTTCTTCGGCTCTGTTTCCCGGTCCATCTGTGGTGAGTTTTCCGACGCCTGGCCTCTGATGCAGAATCCCATGGGCGCCGACAGCTCCTTTTGTGACTCTTACCCTGAACTCGTTGGAGAAGACGTCGATTCCCTCAATCCAGAAAACGAAAGCTCAGCATCTCTGGATTCCAGTGGCGGTCAGGGGCTGTCTGGGACTGCTGCTCCAGAGTCTTCTGGAAATTTCTCAGAAACTACTGACTCACCTAGATGTGGTGATGCAGTCGGGGATCCACCCCTAGTTCAGAGTGCTCAAAGGACTCCAAGCCAAGGAGGCTGGGAAGGCAGTGACACCTTGACCCTAGCCACGCCCACATCCTTCCAGGTAAGACAGTGATGTGTTTCAGTGTGAGCTTGGCCGTGGCCGGTGCTCGATTCGGGGGATCCAAACTCCGATCCTGCTCTGAAGTCTGGGGAGGTAGATGAAGGCTAGAAGTGTTTTATTATTTCTCATACATAAAACAGAAGACTATTTTAGATAAGTTTCAAATTTTGTTTGTTTGTTTGTTTTTTGGTGCACCATTTCTGGAGGTACTGCAATACCAGGTCGATGCGTGGAGTGGACGGAGCAAGCTCCTATTCCAACTCCTACTTCCAAAAATCCATTTAATATATTGTCCTCAGATAGAGGACGTATCAGATATTAAACTGATAAGAACAGATACTACACTTGATCTTAGCCAAAGGCCGAGAAGCAATATGTTTGGTTTTTGTTTTTTTTTTAAACAAACAGAACCATTTTATGGGAGCACAAGGGGCAGTGGCACTCTTCCTTGTCTACCTAAATCTAACTGCACAGTGTGGAAGTCTTCCTGACAAGGAGTTAGCTGCATGAGACCCTATCTCAAGAAAACATGGCTGCAAGCATGTCTAATATGAAATGGTGATTTAGGATTTCTGTTGCTGTGACAAACGGAGATATCTCCAGAGCACCCCTGCACTTATGGCCCAGAGAACATTGCAGAGGAGAGGCAGGAAGATCTAAGCCCGTGAGGCTTCAACCCTACACAAAGAACTGCAGGCAACTGAGGAAAGCTGGAAGCAGGAGAGGTGATTTTCCTTAGGGCACAGCACACCAGTTGGTTGTCCAGTGCCAAACAGTTGGCCCTGAAAACGTTCATACAAGTATGTTGTATGAGTCCAACATTATGTGGACTCAACAGGTTATATTTAGGAATATATATGTATATACAAATACATATGTGCATATAATTACAATGAAAAAAACGAGGCTATGGTTTTGAAGGAGGTACAGAGGGGTGTATGGGTGGTTTTAGAGGGAGGAAATGGAAGGGGGAGAGAGAGAGAGGAGAGAAGACAGAGGAGGAGGGAGGAAGGAGAAGAGAAAGCCACACCCACCGTCATGAAAATCAGCTTGGAGAGGAAAGAATTTATTTTATCTTACAGCTCTCAGGTCCCAACCCATTGCTGAAGGAAGTCTGGGCAGGAACCTAGAGGCAGGAGCTGATGCAGGGGCCATAGGGGAGTGCTGTTTACTGGCTCACACTCGCGGCTCTCTCAGCCTGCTTTCTTAGAGAACCCAGGACCACTAGCCCAGGGATGGCATAGGCCACACTTCTCTGGGCCCTCTCACGTCATTAAACTAAGAAAATGCCCAGCATGCTTACTCACACACAGCCCAGTCTCAAGGGTATGGGGCTCACCGTTGAGGTTCCATCTTCCCAAATGACTCCAGTTTGTGTTAAGTGGGCATCAAACTAGCCAGCAGAAATGGAAGTAAGGAAAGACAGCACAGATAACCATTCTCAGCTGTATAAAGATAAACTTCCAACTCAAATCATTATAAGAAGGGCGGAATTGTATATAAAGTGAATCCAGAAAGAAAATATGACTTTCAGATTGCACAGCAAAACTTAATAGTGATATCGGATACACATACACGCTGCTTTACAATCTGTAGGTGCTTTAGCTGTTTTAAATTCAGAAAAAGAATTACAGCAGTGTAACCCAGTTCCCCATCTCCCTCCCCCAGTGGAAACAAAATAACATTTTGAGCCCATTTTAAGAGACTCCCTTCTAGATTCTGTATTTGTTGTTGTTGTTGTTGTTTTTCGAGACAGGGTTTCTCTGTGTAGCCTTGGCTGTCCTGGACTCACTTTGTAGACCAGGCTGGCCTTGAACTCACAGCGATCTGCCTGCCTCTGCCTCCTGAGTGATGGATTACAGGCCACTGCACCCTGCTCCCTTCTAGATTCTGAAAAGCACTTTGTCTTCAGGTACACTTACTGCATCTGTGAGACCGAAGCCTCCACACATGCAGCCCTGTAATGGGCTTGCGGCAACCAAGTGTTTAACTCAACTAATTTTGCTGTTTCTGACTAGTGCGTTCTAAAAAGCAATTCACATTTCCTTCAAACAGGACCACTTTTCAAGGTAGACAATGCACCCCTCATGAAGAGTTTTATACCACCAAACGAGGTAGTGCACACCTCTAATTCATCACTCGGGAGGATCGCCCAAGACCAGCCTAGGGTACATAGTGAGTTAGATGCTACAGAGCAAGACTGTTAAAAAAAAAAAAAATCCAATAAAATCAGACTGAGAAGAATTTGATTTCAGCAACTACTATTAGAAAACAAAGCATGGAGCATCTAGATCATTCTGCCCATTCCTTAAGGTCATTACACATTGACTTGGCTCCATAGCGTGGGCTCATTTGGAATTCAGGAAAGAACTGGGAAGCAGCCCCAGCCCTACGGCACTGTAGTCTTTACCTGGGGTGAGGCTGTGACTCCCAAAGCATGGGAATTTGTTTCCCAAATCGGTATTTTTACACACTACGTTCTTGTGGGTGCTTTAAGACCACCCAGCGTCTGATGGTGATGTTCCCAATTCAGGATGAGTACATAGGTGTGAGAGCCACCTTTAGCCACCATGAGCCCCTGTAAATCCCATCTCCCCAACCCCTGCATCTGTGCAGAAGGGAGCAGAGCTAAGGGATGTGGGGTATCCGTCATTGAGATCCTGGAGAGAAGGAAGCTAGCCTGTTTCCCTACAAGAAAAGTGCTCTTGATGGTTTTACAACTCTACTTTTTTTTTTTTTTTTTTTTTTAATTGCTACCGGAGCAGAGAAGCAGGTGTGGATGTCAGAGGGCAATTTGCAGGACTTGGTTCTCTCCTTGTACCACGAGTTCTGGGGGTCGAACTCAGCGCATAGCAAGTGCGTTACCCGTGAGCTATGATGCAGGTCCTCTTGGTGTCACGGTTTAAGCACCATTTAATGTCAGCGGTGAGTTCAATGTCAGGTGACTCAGCTGGTGAAAGGGTGCTCGCTCCAAAGCCTGATGCCTTGCATTTGACCCTTGGAATCAAGATGGCCGAAGGGGAGAGTTGACACCTGCAAGTTGTTCTCTGACCTTGCCATGCACCAACAGCATCCCTCACTAAGACAGTAAACAAACAAACAACTCAACAGGAAAGAACAGAAGGTTAGAGAAGCTCTGAGAGGCCCAGCCAGCTTTCCAACCCACCTCTCTGGTTTTTTGCACATAATAAAATGAGAATTGCTGGCTTTCTGCAATAGAGTCAATATATTTGTTATTGTAGCAACATTCAGTCAACATGTTTGGTAAAAAAAAAAAAAAAAATCTCCCAGTGCTCAGACAGACTTCAGAACTGATTTCTAGAAACCTCTACCTATAAATAATGTTCTCCATAGGCTTACCTGTGTTACCAATGCGAGTTAGTGATGACCACGCATTGCTGAGGGCGCCTGCACGAAAGCGAGGTCAGTCCCTGCCAGCAGCATTCAGTTAGCTGATGCCCAGTCCCTTTTTGAAGGGAGGCCATACTTTCTGTTCTACAACACCTTGCTGAGGACAATTTAAGGGAGACCATAAAGACCCATCCTGTCCCCTCGCTCTTTGCAGACATCTGCCAGGAATGGGAGATTGAGGTTCTGTGACCGAGGTGACAGAGTAGTGGTGTCCATCGACCACCTTCGTTTCCGGAGGCCAGGAATGCCTTACTAGGAATGCTTTAGGAAGTCCCACATTGAAGCAGTGCCATTGAATGTTCTGATGAGGTTGATGGGCAAAAGAATTGTAAGTCATTGTGATTACTATGGGTTACATTGTCATCTTCCAATTACTCAGCACATACCGGTAATTGTGTTGTTACAAAAATTTCATTACTTTCTCAGAGGACACGTACAGGGTGCTTGACATGGTGACCCTACTTTTTGTAGCTATGTAGTTTTAGAATGACCACGTAGCAGCTTTAACGTAGAAAACACCATTTTTCAAAAAGCTTTCTCTCTGTTGCTGTTTTAGGATGCCTGAAGGCCATCGTCCTGAAGTGGAGGTGTGGGTCTGGGCACACCAGTGTCAAGGCTTACAGACTGAGCAGACTTGACCTTCTATGGCTTCTGGAAGCAAAAATAACTCTGAACCAAACTGGCAGCATTTCCAGCCTTTCAACCAGTTGCTTCTGAGCCAGACCAGCTGTAAGCTGAAACCCCAGTGAGAAGCAGGGAGAGACTGGAGGCGGGCAGCCTGGAGACCCAGGCTTCTTCCCTAAACAAGAACCATAGCTGAGGGCGGGATTTGAAGGACAGATGAGTGGAATGTGCTGCCGAGATTGTGGGCACAGCAGGACCCAGCCTGGCTGCTTCTTAAGTTCACAGTGGATGTGGTTTCACAGGACCCGGAGGATAAATTTTCATACACATTCTCTTTCAGAAATAATCTATTACCATATGAAAAAGACTTGGCAGATTCCTTCCCCAGAGCTTGGGGGGCGGGATTCTGTTGAAGAAAGTCACTTTCTTATCAGCAGAATGGTATACTATGTCAGGGGGTTGAAGGGGCTTTGTAGCCCTGCCTGAGTCGAAGTTTGGTGAAGTCAACTGGCCTATCTGTTACGAGCAGCTCTTCCACATGAGTGTGCAACAGTGCTGTCAGGAGAGGAGGCCTGGGTTATGGGATGTGGCTGTGAATGTAGTTAGGAATGTGGAGGGAAGGAGACAGGAGAGGGCATCACTTTACTGTTAAAACCACTTACTGTGCGTCTCCTGAAGCCTGGCTCTGTGTGTGTGTGTGTGTGTGTGTGTGTGTGTGTGTGTGTGTGTGTGTTAGGACCGGTGACTGCAAGCATGTGTTAGGTGTGCCCTTGTGCTGAGCTTACAGGGCCCCATTTCTTGGTTTTTCAAGACCGGGTTTCTCTGTGTACCCTTGGTGGTCCTGGACTCACTTTGTAGACCAGGCTGACCTTGAACTCACAAGGATCTGCCAGCCTCTGCCTCCGGAGTGCTGGGATTAAAGGTTGTGTACCACTGCAGCCAGCCCAACTTCTTATATAGAAAGGAGATATTTATATGCAGAGTAATCTGTGATCTACACCTGAATTTACACAAAAGCCTTCAGCACGTCGGGTGTGCTGCCGAAGGGTCCTCAGTGAGAATCCAGGCGCATTAGAACCAGATGTGGAAAAGCATGGTTGGCAGACAGTTTGGAAGAGCAGGCTCCCTGGTGCCATGTAGTCTAACCAAGGCTTTGTAATCCAGCATTCTGATGTAGGGTGTTATGTAACCCATCCCATCTTCTTCCACGATGGCGTTTACCTTCCAGAACTGTCTCTAAGGCTAAGGAAGACCAGGGGCTCATTTTTCTCTTCATCTTTTGCCCTGCGGCTTCACTGGGCAGGATTTACTTGGTTTCCAGTTTAAACTTACATGATCAGATCTGACCTCTGCCTTTCAACCCTTTGCAGTTGGTCCATTCATTTACACTTAAAAAAAAAAAAAAAAAGAGCTGGCTCTGTGACATCAGTGTGATGGAATTCTCTAGTGTATTTGTTCGGAAGCTCTCTGCTTAAATCAGGCTCTTTTCCCCAATACTGAAATCTAACATTGAGATGCTGTCTCTCCCTAGACTTTTTATCTTCTGTCCTCCCCCGCCCCCCCACCCATGGTTTTCTTCTTTGTAAGACGTGGGTAGATTTAATGAGCCCTCTTCCTGTGGCCTCTCTCTATTCATAATTACAGCTTTTGATGTGTGTCTTCTGGCTTGTCTGTTTCTATTGCCTCACATGATGTCTGTTCTTTACCAGATGTAGAAAGAACACTACGGTAGAGTGTCCCATGGTAGCCCACATCTGCTTTCATGTCCACATGGTGCCCAGTCCTAACTGGTTGACATTTTTGTTTCTGTGTCCCCAACCCTCAGGAGAATTGGCTTTAGGAAAATCATAAAAAAGATTTAGGATTTAACTAGCAGACTTCCATGAGGATGCAAGCTGAGCTCTCCTGAATGGCCCCCTCCTCACACACATGTGTGTGCCATTGTTGGAACCCAATCATCTCTGTTATGACAGAGGGATGATCAAAGCCAGCAGGGTTGTGTTCCTTTGTGTAACCTGAATATATTTTCCACATGCCAAGCCTTGATGGACTTCAAAGACAGACACAGCTGGGGAACGCCAGACTGATGGAAGAGAGATGTTGGCCCCAAATCCCAAAACATCACTTTCAATCAGAAGAGAAATGCTGAAGGTTAAACTTCTATTTCATTTGAATACTACATTTGGAAGATTCTGGACTGTCATCAGAAAGGAGGCATACTCCCACCGGCCACTCTAAAAACGTGCAACAGTGTTTTACACTTCACACTATTGTAAATAAGAGGGGAAGGCTGCAACCGGCACTTCACATTATTGGACCATCTTACAAGGTTGTTTACATAGAGCTGGCATGCTGATGTCAGGCACTTGTGTAGAGAGCCATCTAGGCACAGGGAGCACCAGTGCCACCTTTCACATGGCAGAAGCCAGGACAAGATGGACAAGAGTTTTTTAATCAGTCAGGTCAAGTCTTGTGTTTTCTATTTTGGATATAGGGAATATATTTTGAATTGTGGGGTTTTCTACTTTAAAGAGTCACTGCTGCTGTTCCTTAGTATAAGCACTGCTGTCGGTGTTAGAAGAAAAAGAACAGAAAAGGAAAGAGAAACAATGGTTGCTTTTAAGATAGTTTGTATCAGCTTAGATTTCATGACTGTTTTATGTTCTGGAATTTATAAATTGTAAATGAGCGCTTTCCAATACAAACAGTTTTTAATGCATTTTAAAAATTGTGAATAAAATTGATACTTGTTGTTCTTGGATGCATTTTATTTGCTTCAAAAATTCACGTGTGTGTCATAAGTCATGGAGAGCGGCACGCACAAGTCATAGTGAGGGCACACGGGGCCATGGTGAGGGTCAAAGAGTCATTGTAAAGATCACACACAGTCATTGTGAGGACACACAGATCACTGTGAAGGTCACAAAAGTCATTGTGAAGGTCAAGTTGAGTCCTTAAAGGACACACACAGTCATTGTGAAGGCAAAAAGTCTGGGGTTCACACAGAATAACTGCAAGGACACAGATGCCTTTCTAAGGGTACACAGAGTCACTGTGAGGACACACAAAAAGTCATTGTGAAAGTCACAGAAAGACACTGTGAACATGATAGTCACTGTAAAGAACATACAGTGTCATTTGTGAGGGCACACAATATTATTGTGAAGGTCACAAAAGTCATTGTGAAGATTAAGCAGAGTCATGTTGGAAGAGTCAAACAGAATCATTGTGGGCATATAAAGTAATTGAAAAGAGCGTACAGTCACCTGGAGGGGGCACAAATGATTGTGAGGACACATAAGATCATTGAAAGGCCACAAAACAGTCATTCTGAAAGTCACACAAAGTCATTGTGAAGCACACACAGTCTCATAATTCAGAACACAAAAAGTTATTGTGAAGGTGACAGAGTAGTTGTGAGGGTACAGAGAGTCCTACACAGTAATTTTGAATGTACACAAAGTCATTATGACATCACACATAGTCATTGTGAGAGTTCAAAGGTCATTGACAGGATATACAATGTCATTAAGGTCACATCATTGTAAGGGCATACAAAATAATTTTGAAAGTCATATGCAGTCATTGTATGGCACACAAAGTCATTTGTGAGGACATATAAGAGACTGTGAGTTCTCAGAGCCACTGTTTAGGCCATACAGAGTCATTGTGAGGAAACACAAGAGTCATTGTAAAGAATACACAAAGTCATTGTGAGGGCACAAGTCATGGTGAAGGTCACAAAGAGGCTCGTGAAGTTTATACAGCCTCACTGTGAGGGGGACACAAAGTCAATAGAAGGACATAGTTTTATTGTGACGTTATAAAAACTTATTGTGAAGGTCACACAGCATCTTGGTGAAGGCACATAAAATCATCATGAAAGTATGATTTCAAAGTCATGGTTAAGGTGAAAGTCATTAAAAGAGCACAGAGATACAATATGAGCACATACAGACTCCTTATGGGGGCACACAAGTAACTATGAATGTCGCAAAGAGTCACTGTTGTGAGGGTACACAAACTGAAGGCATACAGTTTTTGAGAGGCTTACAAAGAGTCATTGTAAGCATCAAACTGAGTCCTTGGGAATGTCCCACAGAGTCATTATGAAGGCACATAAAGTCATTGTGAACATCACAATCATGGTTAACATTGCACCATGTCATTGTGAGTGTCACACTGAGTCATTATGAGAGCACTGAAGTAATTGTGAAGGTATACAAAGTCTCTGTAGAGGCCACATCATCAGTTTGAAGGCCAACAGAGTCATGGGGGCACAGAAGTGATTGCGGTGTCACAAGATGTCATTGTAAAGATCATACAAAGTCATTGTGAAGGTCAGATAGGCTCATTTTGAGGGCACACATAGGCATATGAGGGTACACAAAGACATTACAAGTCATTGTGAATGGCATACAGTGTTTTTGTTAGGTTCACAAGGGGTCATAGAAGTGGACTCGCAGAGTCATTTTGAGTGCACACAGGCATTTGAGAGCCACAGAGAGAACGTGTGAAGATCCGAGTAAGAATTTACAAAGAAAGTCAGTGTGAAGATCAGATAGTGTCAATGTAAAGGTCAAAGAGATTTATTTTGAAGGTCATTGTGAAAGTCAGAGTAATTGTGAAGGTTATAAACCATCACTGTAAAGGTTACATAGAGCCTTGTGAGGGCACAGACAGTCATGGTTAGAGGACACAAAAACACTGTCATTGTTTAGGTCACATAAAGTAATTGTGAGCATCCAAGAAACACTGTGAAGGCACTTCACACCTATGTAACAGCACAAAAAGTGCTTGTAAGCATCACAGATAATCATTAATGTCACACACAGTCATTTTGAATGCCACACAAAGTAATTGTGAGAGCACAGAGAATCCTTGTTAGGGCATACAAAATCATTATGAATGTTATTGTGAAGATCAAAGAATTGTTATGAGGATACAGCATCATTGTGGGGACACAGACACATTGCAAGAGTACACACTGTCGAGGACGAGCGGCCTCGCGGGGCCCGCGGCCCGCAGCGCCTTCCATTCATCCGCACGAGGCGCCTCGCTCCCGGTTCCCGAGGCCCTGCAGCGCGCGCCCTGGAGCCTTTCCCCCTCCCCGAGATCTCCTGCTGCCTTTCCCCGAGTTTACCCCTCAATCCCAAGCCTTTTCTCAATGGACTGACAGGAAAGCCAGTGATGGTAAAACTGAAGTGGGGAATGGAGTACAAGGGCTACCTGGTCTCTGTGGACGGCTACATGAACATGCAGCTTGCGAATACAGAAGAATACATAGATGGGGCATTGTCTGGACATCTGGGTGAAGTTCTGATAAGGTGTAATAACGTCCTTTATATCAGAGGCGTTGAAGAGGAGGAGGAAGACGGGGAAATGAGAGAATAGCATCTTTGGGGGGATTTTTTTTATATATATATGTATTTCTATACAATAAAGATTTTTTTTTTCAACTTGAAAAAAAAAAAGAGTACACACTGTCCTTATGAAGGTCACAAAGTTAGTGTGAGGGCACAGAGTCATTTTGTGGAAACACAAGTTTTTGTCAGAGAGTACAAAGTCATCGTGAACGTTGCACAGTGAATTTGAGGTCACACAGAGACATAAAGTTGTTATTTTGGTTACAAAGTAACTGGAAGCACAAAAAATTACTGAGATCTCCTGGTCATTGTGAAAGCACACAATGTCATTGTGAGAGCACAGAGTTATTGTGAACACACAGAGTCACTATGGAATCCAAAAAGTCATTATGGGGATATATGAAACCATTCTAAAGCTCACATTTTATCGTGAAGGTGCTCAAAGTCATTGTGAGGGCACAGATGATGGCACATAGTCATTGTGATGGGCACACCGAATTATTGTTAATTCGGTCATTATGATGGCATACTAGTCACCTCAAGGGTACACAAAGTCATTGTAAAGGTTACATAGAGTCATTGTAAGGGCACATGCAGTCATTGCTGAGGCACATACAGCCATGAGAGTACGCAAATCATTTTTTATGGCCCAAAAAACCATTGTGAAAGGCTCTCAAAGTCATTGTGATGACACAAGTAATTATGAAGGTCAAAGTGAGTCATTGGTAATGCAACACGGAGACATTTTGAGAGCTCACAAAGTTATTGTGAGTTCACAGAGAGTCTTTGTTAGGGCCACAGAGAGTCATGTGATGGTTACACAGAGTCTTTGTAAAGGTCAGACAAAATCATTATGAGGGTACCCAAACTTTGTGACAGCATACAAAGTCATTGTGAGGGTCATTATAAGGGCTTATATTTCATTGTGAAGGTATAAAGAGTCATTGTGAGGACATACCGATACATTATGAATATACAAAAAACTTATGTGGAGGTCACCAGAGCCACTGTGAATGTTACACAGTCATTGTGAAGACACACAGTTGTCTTTGTGAAGGTTACAGAGATTCATTATGAGGGAACACAATGTTATTTTAAGGGTCATACAGAGTCATCATGAAGGCCCCCATACTCATTATGAAGGTCACACAGTGTCATTGTGAGGTCACATAAAGTCATTGTGAAAGCATGTGAAATCATTCTGAGCATCGCAATGCATCACTGTGAGTGTCACAGAGTCAGTGCTATGGTCACACAGAGACAATGTAAATGTAATAGGAAGGTACACTAGTCACTGTGAGAGTCACAAGGAGTCATTCAGAAGGTTACACAGACTTTGTGAAGGAACACAAAGATATTGTGGAGACACACAAAATCATTGTTAGTGTCACAAGGAGTCATTGATGAAGGTCACACAGTGTCTCTGTGAGAGTGCACAAAATCATTGTGTAGGCACACTGAGTCATTATAATGGCACAGAAGTTATTATGAGGGCACAAGATGCCATTGTGAAGAACATACTAAATCCTGTAATAATCACAGTCATTGGAAGGTCACTATAAAGGACACTAAGTCATTATGAGGGGACACTAAGCCATTGTTGAGGTCACATTAAGTCTTTGTGGAGGCACACATAGTCAATGTGAAGGAAGTCACAATGTCATTGTGAGGACATAGGAGTAAATGTTAGGTGCTCAGAAAGTTCTTGTGAAGAAACACAAACTCACTGTGAGTGCACATAAGCCAATGTGACAGTCAAACAAATGCATTGTGAAGGCACACAAAGTCATTGTGAGGATCACTATTCTTTCTCAGAGTCACAGAAAGCCATTATGATGGTCACACAGTGTCATTGTGAGTGCATACAACACATTGTGAATGTTCAGAGTCATTGTGAAGGTCACATGGAGATACTATGAGGGCACCCAACTCAGAGTACAGGTACAGAGCCACGGCAAGGACACACATAATTGTGATGGCTGTACAGAATCCTGACGGCATGCAAAGTCATTGTAAAAGTCATAATAAGTACACACAAATCACTGTGAGGGCATACAAAGCCATTGTGCAGGTCACCCAGAGCCACTGTGAGAGTACATAGAGTTGTTGTGAGGGTCACACAGAGTCATTATTATGACATACAAGTCATTGTGAAGGTTGCTACAGTCACAATCAAGATCTCACAAAGTCATTGTGAAGGTCACACAGTCATTATGACGGCACACAAAGTCATTGTGAGTGCTCACAAGTCATTATGAAGGGCACACAGATTTCATTGTAAAGGTCAGGTAGAGTCATTATTTGATGGCACACAGTCATTGTAAAAGCACACAAAATCGTTGTCAAGGCTTGTATTCATTGTACATGGCACACAGTCATTGTGAAGGTCGCACAAAGAGATCGCAAAAGCACGCTGAGTCATTTTTGAAGGTCATACAGAATCATTACAAAGGCACACTGAGAGGGAGCACAAAGTCATTTGAAAAGTTACACCAATTCTTTGTGAGGGGACACAGAGTTATTATGAGAGCACACATAGTAACCCCCGAGGCTGTAAGTCATTTTGAAGGTTACACAGAGTCATTTTGACAGTACATAAAGTCATTGTGAGGGTCACATACAGTTAACATGGTAGCACATGCTATTGAGAAGGCTATACAGTGTCGCTGTAAAGGTCACACAGAATGATTGCAGAAGTCAAGGTCATTATGAGGGCACACAGCCATTGTGAAGAACACACAGTTATTATGAAGGCCACACATAGTCATTGTAAAGACACACTTAGTTATTGCGGTAGGACACATAGTGCGAGAGCACACAGATTCATTATGAGGGTACACAATTCATTATAAGGGTACCTAGAGTCATTGTGAAGGTATACGTGACATTTTGAAGGTCACACAGAGTCATTGTGAAGGCACACAAGTTACTGTGAGGATATACTATCACTGAAAAAGGCACCCAGAATCATTTTAAATACCACACAAAGGCATTGTGAGGGCACATGGAGTCTTTGTAAGGGCCAACAAGTCATTGTGAGGACGTACAATCATTGTGATGGTCACAAAACCATTTTGAAGGGCACAAAATCATGGTGGGCATAACTGGCAGCCATTCAAGGATGTGCAAAGTGATAAACGCCCACCAAGTCACTTTGAGGACTCACAGCCATTACTATGTCACACAATATCATTATAAGAATACAAAACATTATCTTGAGGGAACATACAAAGTCACTGTGCCACAGAGCATGACTGTAAGGCTATAAAGTTATTGTAAGAGAGACACATGATCACTGTGAGTGTCACACAAAGTTACTGTGCATATCATACAGAATTGTAGTGGGTGTCACCCAATTCCAGCTCCTTTAATTAGATTCCTGACTTCCCCCACCATTTGTAACAATTTGAAAGCCTGAATCCCAGCACTTGGGAGGCAGAGGCAGGCAGATCACTGTGAGTTCGACACCAGCCTGGTCTACAAAGTGAGTCCAGGACAGCCATAGCTACACAGAGAAATCCTGTCTTGAAAAACCAAAAAAAAAAAAAAAAAAAAAAAAAAAAAAAAAAAAAAAGAAAAGAAAAGAAAAAAAAAGAAAAAGAAAAAAGAAACCTACAAGTAGAACATTATGATAGGCAGATTTGGGCCAAGGGGTCCCGCTCAAACTAAGGCACCAGCCAAGGACAATACAGGCGGTAAACTTTAAACCCCTACTCAGATTTAGCCAATGGTCAGAACACTCTCCACACTTGAGTGGAGAGTGGGATATGACTTTCTCACGTACTCTGGTGCCTCACATTTGACCATGTCCCCTGGAGGAGGAGACCTGGTGGCACTCAGAGGAAGGACAGCAGGTTACTGAGAAGAGACTTGATACCCTATGAGCATATACAGGGGGAGGTAATCCCCCTCAGGAACAGTCATAGGGGAGGGGAATAAGGGGAAACTGGGAGGGAGGGAAGAATGGGAGGATACAAGGGATGGGATAACCATTGAGATGTAACAAGAACAAATTAATTAAAAAAAAAGAAAAAAGAAAGAAGAAAAAGAAAAGAAAAGAAAAGAAAAGAAAAGAAAAGAAAGAAAGCCTGACTGTTGGTCTGGTTATGTTTCTCAGGGTGTCAAACTTCTAGAAGGTGTTCAAATTAACTTGCAATTATTGGATATCCAGCACCCTCACCCCCACTCCCATCTCCCCCCCACATTTATGATACATGAATAAAGTAATTTCAAAAAAATCTTGCTGCCTGATTTTCTTTTCTTTTTCTTTCTTTTTACCTTGAGGTTAGTAGGTTTGATCAGCTAGAGACCAGATGGGCAGAGTGTGCACATAGCAGCTATGATCTCTTTCTTGCTCCACTTTGCTCCCCTCCCTCGCCTCTCTCTCTCTCTCTCTCTCTCTCTCTCTCTCTCTCTCTCTCTCT